>JBBPBO010000003.1:6928650-7089127 GCA_037974295.1 Cicer cuneatum | reverse complement strand
CAAAAAAAAGCCCCCGACTAATCGAAATCAATTCGAATCAAGGAAGAAACGACTTTGCGGACAAACGCAGCAGGTCCGGTGTCAGATTGCCTATTATTATACCTTTCCGGAAAGGGAATCAGGGAATCGCGCCACAAACACAGCTCGTCGCTTTGCCATGAAATATGGGCTCCAGAACCGTTTTGAGCTCGTCTTGGGCCTCGAGAACTCGTTCTTTTGTGATTCCGACAGCTTATTGCTCCGCAGTCCGGCCAGAAAATCCGAAAAAAGAGGTGCAACACGAGGACTTCCCAGGAGGTCACCCATCCTAGTACTACTCTCGCCCAAGTACGCTTAACTGCGGAGTTCTTATGGGATCCGGTGCATTAGTGCTGGTATGATCGCACCTGTAAACTCATGCGTCGTAATTGACTATATGCGTTGCACTACAGAAAATACATACAAAAAAAAGCCTCCGACTAATCGAAATCAATTCGAATCAAGGAAGAAACGACATTGCGGACAAACGCTGCAGGAAATGCGAAAAACGATCGTCCGGTGTCAGATTGCCTATTATTATACCTTTCCAGGAAATGGAATCGCGCCACAAACATAGCTCATTGCTTTGCCATGAAATATAGGCTCCAGAACCGTTTTGAGCTCGTCTTGGGCCTCGAAACCGCCGTTTTAGTTTTTCCTTTAATTTCGGGCTTTTTATGTTTTGCCTATTTTCTCTTCTCTGGTGGACTCCAGAACTCGTTCTTTTGTGATTCCGACAGCTTATTGCTCCGCAGTCCGGCCAGATAATCCGAAAAAAGAGGTGCAACACGAGGACTTCCCAGGAGGTCACCCATCCTAGTACTACTCTCGCCCAAGCACGCTTAACTGCGGAGTTGTGATGGGATCCGATGCATTAGTGCTGGTATGATCGCACCTGTAAACTCATGCGTCGTAATTGAATATATGCGTTGCACTACAGAAAATACATACAAAAAAAAGCCCCCGACTAATCGAAATCAATTCGAATCAAGGAAGAAACGACTTTGCGGACAAACGCAGCAGGTCCGGTGTCAGATTGCCTATTATTATACCTTTCCGGAAAGGGAATCAGGGAATCACGCCACAAACACAGCTCGTCGCTTTGCTATGAAATATGGGCTCCAGAACCGTTTTGAGCTCGTCTTGGGCCTCGAGAACTCGTTCTTTTGTGATTCCGACAGCTTATTGCTCCGCAGTCCGGCCAGAAAATCCGAAAAAAGAGGTGCAACACGAGGACTTCCCAGGAGGTCACCCATCCTAGTACTACTCTCGCCCAAGTACGCTTAACTGCGGAGTTCTGATGGGATCCGGTGCATTAGTGCTGGTATGATCGCACCTGTAAACTCATGCGTCGTAATTGAATATATGCGTTGCACTACAGAAAATACATACAAAAAAAAGCCCCCGACTAATCGAAATCAATTCGAATCAAGGAAGAAACGACTTTGCGGACAAACGCTGCAGGAAATGCGAAAAACGATCGTCCGGTGTCAGATTGCCTATTATTATACCTTTCCAGGAAATGGAATCGCGCCACAAACACAGCTCATTGCTTTGCCATGAAATATAGGCTCCAGAACCGTTTTGAGCTCGTCTTGGGCCTCGAAACGGCCGTTTTAGTTTTTCCTTTAATTTCGGGCTTTTTATGTTTTGCCTATTTTCTCTTCTCTGGTGGACTCCAGAACTCGTTCTTTTGTGATTCCGACAGCTTATTGCTCCGCAGTCCGGCCAGATAATCCGAAAAAAGAGGTGCAACACGAGGACTTCCCAGGAGGTCACCCATCCTAGTACTACTGTCGCCCAAGCACGCTTAACTGCGGAGTTCTGATGGGATCCAGTGCATTAGTGTAGGTATGATCGCACCTGTAAACTCATGCGTCGTAATTGAATATATGCGTTGCACTACAGAAAATACATACAAAAAAAAGCCCCCGACTAATCGAAATCAATTCGAATCAAGGAAGAAACGACTTTGCGGACAAACGCAGCAGGTCCGGTGTCAGATTGCCTATTATTATACCTTTCCGGAAAGGGAATCAGGGAATCACGCCACAAACACAGCTCGTCGCTTTGCCATGAAATATGGGCTCCAGAACCGTTTTGAGCTAGTCTTGGGCCTCGAGAACTCGTTCTTTTGTGATTCCGACAGCTTATTGCTCCGCAGTCCGGCCAGATAATCCGAAAAAAGAGGTGCAACACGAGGACTTCCCAGGAGGTCACCCATCCTAGTACTACTCTCGCCCAAGCACGCTTAACTGCGGAGTTGTGATGGGATCCGATGCATTAGTGCTGGTATGATCGCACCTGTAAACTCATGCGTCGTAATTGAATATATGCGTTGCACTACAGAAAATACATACAAAAAAAAGCCCCCGACTAATCGAAATCAATTCGAATCAAGGAAGAAACGACTTTGCGGACAAACGCAGCAGGTCCGGTGTCAGATTGCCTATTATTATACCTTTCCGGAAAGGGAATCGCGCCACAAACACAGCTCATCGCTTTGCCATGAAATATAGGCTCCAGAACCGTTTTGAGCTCGTCTTGGGCCTCGAAAAGGCCGTTTTAGTTTTTCCTTCTATTTCGGGCGTTTTAGTTTTTCCTTTAATTTCGGGCTTTTTATGTTTTGCCTATTTTCTCTTCTCTGGTGGACTCCAGAACTCGTTCTTTTGTGATTCCGACAGCTTATTGCTCCGCAGTCCGGCCAGATAATCCGAAAAAAGAGGTGCAACACGAGGACTTCCCAGGAGGTCACCCATCCTAGTACTACTCTCGCCCAAGCACGCTTAACTGCGGAGTTGTGATGGGATCCGATGCATTAGTGCTGGTATGATCGCACCTGTAAACTCATGCGTCGTAATTGAATATATGCGTTGCACTACAGAAAATACATACAAAAAAAAGCCCCCGACTAATCGAAATCAATTCGAATCAAGGAAGAAACGACTTTGCGGACAAACGCAGCAGGTCCGGTGTCAGATTGCCTATTATTATACCTTTCCGGAAAGGGAATCAGGGAATCACGCCACAAACACAGCTCGTCGCTTTGCTATGAAATATGGGCTCCAGAACCGTTTTGAGCTCGTCTTGGGCCTCGAGAACTCGTTCTTTTGTGATTCCGACAGCTTATTGCTCCGCAGTCCGGCCAGAAAATCCGAAAAAAGAGGTGCAACACGAGGACTTCCCAGGAGGTCACCCATCCTAGTACTACTCTCGCCCAAGTACGCTTAACTGCGGAGTTCTGATGGGATCCGGTGCATTAGTGCTGGTATGATCGCACCTGTAAACTCATGCGTCGTAATTGAATATATGCGTTGCACTACAGAAAATACATACAAAAAAAAGCCCCCGACTAATCGAAATCAATTCCAATCAAGGAAGAAACGACTTTGCGGACAAACGCTGCAGGAAATGCGAAAAACGATCGTCCGGTGTCAGATTGCCTATTATTATACCTTTCCAGGAAAGGGAATCGCGCCACAAACACAGCTCATTGCTTTGCCATGAAATATAGGCTCCAGAACCGTTTTGAGCTCGTCTTAGGCCTCGAAACGGCCGTTTTAGTTTTTCCTTTAATTTCGGGCTTTTTATGTTTTGCCTATTTTCTCTTCTCTGGTGGACTCGAGAACTCGTTCTTTTGTGATTCCGACAGCTTATTGCTCCGCAGTCCGGCCAGAAAATCCGAAAAAAGAGGTGCAACACGAGGACTTCCCAGGAGGTCACCCATCCTAGTACTACTCTCGCCCAAGTACGCTTAACTGCGGAGTTCTTATGGGATCCGGTGCATTAGTGCTGGTATGATCGCACCTGTAAACTCATGCGTCGTAATTGAATATATGCGTTGC
Source organism: Cicer cuneatum (assembly GCA_037974295.1). Lineage (NCBI taxonomy): Eukaryota > Viridiplantae > Streptophyta > Magnoliopsida > Fabales > Fabaceae > Cicer > Cicer cuneatum. The sequence goes on along the minus strand of JBBPBO010000003.1, from coordinate 7,085,264 downwards.
ACTACAGAAAATACATACAAAAAAAAGCCTCCGACTAATCGAAATCAATTCGAATCAAGGAAGAAACGACATTGCGGACAAACGCTGCAGGAAATGCGAAAAACGATCGTCCGGTGTGAGATTGCCTATTATTATACCTTTCCAGGAAATGGAATCGTGCCACAAACACAGCTCATTGCTTTGCCATGAAATATAGGCTCCAGAACCGTTTTGAGCTCGTCTTGGGCCTCGAAACGGCCGTTTTAGTTTTTTCTTTAATTTCGGGCTTTTTATGTTTTGCCTATTTTCTCTTCTCTGGTGGACTCCAGAACTCGTTCTTTTGTGATTCCGACAGCTTATTGCTCCGCAGTCCGGCCAGATAATCCGAAAAAAGAGGTGCAACACGAGGACTTCCCCGGAGGTCACCCATCCTAGTACTACTCTCGCCCAAGCACGCTTAACTGCGGAGTTCTGATGGGATCCGGTGCATTAGTGCTGGTATGATCGCACCTGTAAATTTATGCGTCGTAATTGAATATATGCGTTGCACTATAGAAAATACATACAAAAAAAGCCCACGACTAATCGAAATCAATTCGAATCAAGGAAGAAACGACTTTGCGGACAAACGCAGCAGGTCCGGTGTCAGATTGCCTATTATTATACCTTTCCGGAAAGGGAATCGCGCCACAAACACAGCTCATTGCTTTGCCATGAAATATAGGCTCCAGAACCGTTTTGAGCTCGTCTTGGGCCTCGAAACGGCCGTTTTAGTTTTTCCTTTAATTTCGGGCTTTTTATGTTTTGCCTATTTTCTCTTCTCTGGTGGACTCCAGAACTCGTTCTTTTGTGATTCCGACAGCTTATTGCTCCGCAGTCCGGCCAGATAATCCGAAAAAAGAGGTGCAACACGAGGACTTCCCAGGAGGTCACCCATCCTAGTACTACTCTCGCCCAAGCACGCTTCACTGCGGAGTTCTGATGGGATCCGGTGCATTAGTGCTGGTATGATCGCACCTGTAAACCCATGCGTCGCAATTGAATATATGCGTTGCGCTACAGAAAATACATACAAAAAAAGCCCCCGACTAATCGAAATCAATTCGAATCAAGGAAGAAACGACTTTGCGGACAAACGCAGCAGGTCCGGTGTCAGATTGCCTATTATTATACCTTTCCGGAAAGGGAATCGCGCCACAAACACAGCTCATCGCTTTGCCATGAAATATAGGCTCCAGAACCGTTTTGAGCTCGTCTTGGGCCTCGAAAAGGCCGTTTTAGTTTTTCCTTCTATTTCGGGCGTTTTAGTTTTTCCTTTAATTTCGGGCTTTTTATGTTTTGCCTATTTTCTCTTCTCTGGTGGACTCCAGAACTCGTTCTTTTGTGATTCCGACAGCTTATTGCTCCGCAGTCCGGCCAGATAATCCGAAAAAAGAGGTGCAACACGAGGACTTCCCAGGAGGTCACCCATCCTAGTACTACTCTCGCCCAAGCACGCTTAACTGCGGAGTTGTGATGGGATCCGATGCATTAGTGCTGGTATGATCGCACCTGTAAACTCATGCGTCGTAATTGAATATATGCGTTGCACTACAGAAAATACATACAAAAAAAAGCCCCCGACTAATCGAAATCAATTCGAATCAAGGAAGAAACGACTTTGCGGACAAACGCAGCAGGTCCGGTGTCAGATTGCCTATTATTATACCTTTCCGGAAAGGGAATCAGGGAATCACGCCACAAACACAGCTCGTCGCTTTGCTATGAAATATGGGCTCCAGAACCGTTTTGAGCTCGTCTTGGGCCTCGAGAACTCGTTCTTTTGTGATTCCGACAGCTTATTGCTCCGCAGTCCGGCCAGAAAATCCGAAAAAAGAGGTGCAACACGAGGACTTCCCAGGAGGTCACCCATCCTAGTACTACTCTCGCCCAAGTACGCTTAACTGCGGAGTTCTGATGGGATCCGGTGCATTAGTGCTGGTATGATCGCACCTGTAAACTCATGCGTCGTAATTGAATATATGCGTTGCACTACAGAAAATACATACAAAAAAAAGCCCCCGACTAATCGAAATCAATTCCAATCAAGGAAGAAACGACTTTGCGGACAAACGCTGCAGGAAATGCGAAAAACGATCGTCCGGTGTCAGATTGCCTATTATTATACCTTTCCAGGAAAGGGAATCGCGCCACAAACACAGCTCATTGCTTTGCCATGAAATATAGGCTCCAGAACCGTTTTGAGCTCGTCTTAGGCCTCGAAACGGCCGTTTTAGTTTTTCCTTTAATTTCGGGCTTTTTATGTTTTGCCTATTTTCTCTTCTCTGGTGGACTCGAGAACTCGTTCTTTTGTGATTCCGACAGCTTATTGCTCCGCAGTCCGGCCAGAAAATCCGAAAAAAAAGGTGCAACACGAGGACTTCCCAGGAGGTCACCCATCCTAGTACTACTCTCGCCCAAGTACGCTTAACTGCGGAGTTCTGATAGGATCTGGTGCATTAGTGCTGGTATGATCGCACCTGTAAACTCATGCGTCGTAATTGAATATATGCGTTGCACTACAGAAAATACATACAAAAAAAAGCCCCCAACTAATCCAAATCAATTCGAATCAAGGAAGAAACGACTTTGCGGACAAACGCTGCAGGAAATGCGAAAAACGATCGTCCGGTGTCAGATTGCTTATTATTATACCTTTCCACGAAAGGGAATCGCGCCACAAACACAGTTCATTGCTTTGCCATGAAATATAGGCTCCAGAACCGTTTTGAGCTCGTCTTGGGCCTCGAAACGGCCGTTTTAGTTTTTCCTTTAATTTCGGGCTTTTTATGTTTTGCCTATTTTCTCATCTCTCGTGGACTCGAGAACTCGTTCTTTTGTGATTCCGACAGCTTATTGCTCCGCAGTCCGGCCAGAAAATCCGAAAAAAGAGGTGCAACACGAGGACTTCCCAGGAGGTCACCCATCCTAGTACTACTCTCGCCCAAGTACGCTTAACTGCGGAGTTCTGATGGGATCCGGTGCATTAGTGCTGGTATGATCGCATCTGTAAACTCATGCGTCGTAATTGAATATATGCGTTGCACTACAGAAAATACATACAAAAAAAAGCCCCCGACTAATCGAAATCAATTCGAATCAAAGAAGAAACGACTTTGCGGACAAACGCTGCAGGAAATGCGAAAAACGATCGTCCGGTGTCAGATTGCCTATTATTATACCTTTTCAGAAAGGGAATCGCGCCACAAACACAGCTCGTCGCTTTGCCATTAAATATGGGCCCCATAACCGTTTTGAGCTCGTATTGGGCCTCGATACGGCCGTTATAGTTTTTCCTCTAATTTCGGGCTTTTTATGTTTTGCCTATTTTCTCTTCTCTGGTGGACTCCAGAACTCGTTCTTTTGTGATTCCGACAGCTTATTGCTCCGCAGTCACGCCAGAAAATCCGAATAAAGAGGTGCAACACGAGGACTTCCCAGGAGGTCACCCATCCAAGTACTACTCTCGCCCAAGCACGCTTCACTGCGGAGTTCTGATGGGATCCGGTGCATTAGTGCTGGTATGATCGCACCTGTAAACTCATGCGTCGTAATTGAATATATGTGTTGCACTACAGAAAATACATAAAAAAAAAGCCCTCGACTAATCGAAATCAATTCGAATCAAGGAAGAAACGACTTTGCGGACAAACGCTGCAGGAAATGCGAAAAACGATCGTTCGGTGTCAGATTGCCTATTATTATACCTTTTCAGAAAGGGAATCGCGCCACAAACACAGCTCGTCGCTTTGCCATTAAATATGGGCCCCATAACCGTTTTGAGCTCGTCTTGGGCCTCGATACGGCCGTTATAGTTTTTCCTCTAATTTCGGGCTTTTTATGTTTTGCCTATTTTCTCTTCTCTGGTGGACTCCAGAACTCGTTCTTTTGTGATTCCGACAGCTTATTGCTCCGCAGTCCAGCCAGAAAATCCGAAAAAAGAGGTGCAACACGAGGACTTCCCAGGAGGTCACCCATCCTAGTACTACTCTCGCCCAAGCACGCTTGACTGCGGAGTTCTGACGGGATCCGGTGCATTACTGCTGGTATGATCGCACCTTTAAACTCATGCGTCGTAATTGAATATATGCGTTGCACTACAGAAAATACATACAAAAAAAAGCCCCCGACTAATCGAAATCAATTCGAATCAAGGAAGAAACGACTTTGCGGACAAACGCAGCAGGAAATGCGAAAAACGATCGTTCGGTGTCAGATTGCCTATTATTTTACCTTTTCAGAAAGGGAATCGCGCCACAAACACAGCTCGTCGCTTTGCCATTAAATATGGGCCCCATAACCGTTTTGAGCTCGTATTGGGCCTCGATACGGCCGTTATAGTTTTTCCTCTAATTTCGGGCTTTTTATGTTTTGCCTATTTTCTCTTCTCTGGTGGACTCCAGAACTCGTTCTTTTGTGATTCCGACAGCTTATTGCTCCGCAGTCCGGCCAGAAAATCCGAAAAAAGAGGTGCAACACGAGGACTTCCCAGGAGGTCACCCATCCTAGTCCTACTCTCGCCCAAGCACGCTTGACTGCGGAGTTCTGATGGGATCCGGTGCATTAGTGCTGGTATGATCGCACCTGTAAACTCATCCGTCGTAATTGAATATATGCGTTGCACTACAGAAAATACATAAAAAAAAAGCCCCCGACTAATCGAAATCAATTCGAATCAAGGAAGAAACGACTTTGCGGACAAACGCAGCAGGAAATGCGAAAAACGATCGTTCGGTGTCAGATTGCCTATTATTATACCTTTTCAGAAAGGGAATCGCGCCACAAACACAGCTCGTCGCTTTGCCATTAAATATGGGCCCCATAACCGTTTTGAGCTCGTCTTGGGCCTCGATACGGCCGTTTTAGTTTTTCCTCTAATTTCGGGCTTTTTATGTTTTGCCTATTTTCTCTTCTCTGGTGGACTCCAGAACTCGTTCTTTTGTGATTCCGACAGCTTATTGCACCGCAGTCCGGCCAGAAAATCCGAAAAAAGAGGTGCAACACGAGGACTTCCCAGGAGGTCACCCATCCTAGTACTACTCTCGCCCAAGCACGCTTGACTGCGGAGTTCTGATGGGATCCGGTGCATTAGTGCTGGTATGATCGCACCTGTAAACTCATGCGTCGTAATTGAATATATGCGTTGCACTACAGAAAATACATACAAAAAAAAGCCCCCGACTAATCGAAATCAATTCGAATCAAGGAAGAAACGACTTTGCGGACAAACGCTGCAGGAAATGCGAAAAACGATCGTCCGGTGTCAGATTGCCTATTATTATACCTTTTCAGAAAGGGAATCGCGCCACAAACACAGCTCGTCGCTTTGCCATTAAATATGGGCCCCATAACCGTTTTGAGCTCGTATTGGGCCTCGATACGGCCGTTATAGTTTTTCCTCTAATTTCGGGCTTTTTATGTTTTGCCTATTTTCTCTTCTCTGGTGGACTCCAGAACTCGTTCTTTTGTGATTCCGACAGCTTATTGCTCCGCAGTCCAGCCAGAAAATCCGAAAAAAGAGGTGCAACACGAGGACTTCCCAGGAGGTCACCCATCCTAGTACTACTCTCGCCCAAGCACGCTTGACTGCGGAGTTCTGACGGGATCCGGTGCATTACTGCTGGTATGATCGCACCTTTAAACTCATGCGTCGTAATTGAATATATGCGTTGCACTACCGAAAATACATACAAAAAAAAGCCCCCGACTAATCGAAATCAATTCGAATCAAGGAAGAAACGACTTTGCGGACAAACGCAGCAGGAAATGCGAAAAACGATCGTTCGGTGTCAGATTGCCTATTATTATACCTTTTCAGAAAGGGAATCGCGCCACAAACACAGCTCGTCGCTTTGCCATTAAATATGGGCCCCATAACCGTTTTGAGCTCGTATTGGGCCTCGATACGGCCGTTATAGTTTTTCCTCTAATTTCGGGCTTTTTATGTTTTGCCTATTTTCTCTTCTCTGGTGGACTCCAGAACTCGTTCTTTTGTGATTCCGACAGCTTATTGCTCCGCAGTCCGGCCAGAAAATCCGAAAAAAGAGGTGCAACACGAGGACTTCCCAGGAGGTCACCCATCCTAGTCCTACTCTCGCCCAAGCACGCTTGACTGCGGAGTTCTGATGGGATCCGGTGCATTAGTGCTGGTATGATCGCACCTGTAAACTCATCCGTCGTAATTGAATATATGCGTTGCACTACAGAAAATACATAAAAAAAAAGCCCCCGACTAATCGAAATCAATTCGAATCAAGGAAGAAACGACTTTGCGGACAAACGCAGCAGGAAATGCGAAAAACGATCGTTCGGTGTCAGATTGCCTATTATTATACCTTTTCAGAAAGGGAATCGCGCCACAAACACAGCTCGTCGCTTTGCCATTAAATATGGGCCCCATAACCGTTTTGAGCTCGTCTTGGGCCTCGATACGGCCGTTTTAGTTTTTCCTCTAATTTCGGGCTTTTTATGTTTTGCCTATTTTCTCTTCTCTGGTGGACTCCAGAACTCGTTCTTTTGTGATTCCGACAGCTTATTGCACCGCAGTCCGGCCAGAAAATCCGAAAAAAGAGGTGCAACACGAGGACTTCCCAGGAGGTCACCCATCCTAGTACTACTCTCGCCCAAGCACGCTTGACTGCGGAGTTCTGATGGGATCCGGTGCATTAGTGCTGGTATGATCGCACCTGTAAACTCATGCGTCGTAATTGAATATATGCGTTGCACTACAGAAAATACATACAAAAAAAAGCCCCCGACTAATCGAAATCAATTCGAATCAAGGAAGAAACGACTTTGCGGACAAACGCTGCAGGAAATGCGAAAAACGATCGTCCGGTGTCAGATTGCCTATTATTATACCTTTTCAGAAAGGGAATCGCGCCACAAACACAGCTCGTCGCTTTGCCATTAAATATGGGCCCCATAACCGTTTTGAGCTCGTATTGGGCCTCGATACGGCCGTTATAGTTTTTCCTCTAATTTCGGGCTTTTTATGTTTTGCCTATTTTCTCTTCTCTGGTGGACTCCAGAACTCGTTCTTTTGTGATTCCGACAGCTTATTGCTCCGCAGTCCAGCCAGAAAATCCGAAAAACGAGGTGCAACACGAGGACTTCCCAGGAGGTCACCCATCCTAGTACTACTCTCGCCCAAGCACGCTTGACTGCGGAGTTCTGACGGGATCCGGTGCATTACTGCTGGTATGATCGCACCTTTAAACTCATGCGTCGTAATTGAATATATGCGTTGCACTACAGAAAATACATACAAAAAAAAGCCCCCGACTAATCGAAATCAATTCAAATCAAGGAAGAAACGACTTTGCGGACAAACGCAGCAGGAAATGCGAAAAACGATCGTTCGGTGTCAGATTGCCTATTATTATACCTTTTCAGAAAGGGAATCGCGCCACAAACACAGCTCGTCGCTTTGCCATTAAATATGGGCCCCATAACCGTTTTGAGCTCGTATTGGACCTCGATACGGCCGTTATAGTTTTTCCTCTAATTTCGGGCTTTTTATGTTTTGCCTATTTTCTCTTCTCTGGTGGACTCCAGAACTCGTTCTTTTGTGATTCCGACAGCTTATTGCTCCGCAGTCCGGCCAGAAAATCCGAAAAAAGAGGTGCAACACGAGGACTTCCCAGGAGGTCACCCATCCTAGTCCAACTCTCGCCCAAGCACGCTTGACTGCGGAGTTCTGATGGGATCCGGTGCATTAGTGCTGGTATGATCGCACCTGTAAACTCATCCGTCGTAATTGAATATATGCGTTGCACTACAGAAAATACATAAAAAAAAAGCCCCCGACTAATCGAAATCAATTCGAATCAAGGAAGAAACGACTTTGCGGACAAACGCAGCAGGAAATGCGAAAAACGATCGTTCGGTGTCAGATTGCCTATTATTATACCTTTTCAGAAAGGGAATCGCGCCACAAACACAGCTCGTCGCTTTGCCATTAAATATGGGCCCCATAACCTTTTTGAGCTCGTCTTGGGCCTCGATACGGCCGTTTTAGTTTTTCCTCTAATTTCGGGCTTTTTATGTTTTGCCTATTTTCTCTTCTCTGGTGGACTCCAGAACTCGTTCTTTTGTGATTCCGACAGCTTATTGCTCCGCAGTCCGGCCAGAAAATCCGAAAAAAGAGGTGCAACACGAGGACTTCCCAGGAGGTCACCCATCCTAGTACTACTCTCGCCCAAGCACGCTTAACTGCGGAGTTCTGATGGGATCCGGTGCATTAGTGCTGGTATGATCGCACCTGTAAACCCATGCGTCGTAATTGAATATATGCGTTGCGCTACAGAAAATACATACAGAAAAAAGCCCCCGACTAATCGAAATCAAGGAAGAAACGACTTTGCGGACAAACGCTGCAGGAAATGCGAAAAACGATCGTCCGGTGTCAGATTGCCTATTATTATACCTTTCCGGAAAGGGAATCGCGCCACAAACACAGCTCATCGCTTTGCCATGAAATATAGGCTCCAGAACCGTTTTGAGCTCGTCTTGGGCCTCGAAACGGTCGTTTTAGTTTTTCCTTTAATTTCGGGCTTTTTATGTTTTGCCTATTTTCTCTTCTCTGGTGGACTCCAGAACTCGTTCTTTTGTGATTCCGACAGCTTATTGCTCCGCAGTCCGGCCAGAAAATCCGAAAAAAGAGGTGCAACACGAGGACTTCCCAGGAGGTCACCCATCCTAGTACTACTCTCGCCCAAGCACGCTTAACTGCGGAGTTCTGATGGGATCCGGTGCATTAGTGCTGGTATGATCGCACCTGTAAACCCATGCGTCGTAATTGAATATATGCGTTGCGCTACAGAAAATACATACAGAAAAAAGCCCCCGACTAATCGAAATCAAGGAAGAAACGACTTTGCGGACAAACGCTGCAGGAAATGCGAAAAACGATCGTCCGGTGTCAGATTGCCTATTATTATACCTTTCCGGAAAGGGAATCGCGCCACAAACACAGCTCATCGCTTTGCCATGAAATATAGGCTCCAGAACCGTTTTGAGCTCGTCTTGGGCCTCGAAACGGCCGTTTTAGTTTTTCCTTTAATTTCGGGCTTTTTATGTTTTGCCTATTTTCTCTTCTCTGGTGGACTCCAGAACTCGTTCTTTTGTGATTCCGACAGCTTATTGCTCCGCAGTCCGGCCAGAAAATCCGAAAAAAGAGGTGCAACACGAGGACTTCCCAGGAGTTCACCCATCCTAGTACTACTCTCGCCCAAGCACGCTTAACTGCGGAGTTCTGATGGGATCCGGTGCATTAGTGCTGGTATGATCGCACCTGTAAACCCATGCGTCGTAATTGAATATATGCGTTGCGCTACAGAAAATACATACAGAAAAAAGCCCCCGACTAATCGAAATCAAGGAAGAAACGACTTTGCGGACAAACGCTGCAGGAAATGCGAAAAACGATCGTCCGGTGTCAGATTGCCTATTATTATACCTTTCCGGAAAGGGAATCGCGCCACAAACACAGCTCATCGCTTTGCTATGAAATATAGGCTCCAGAACCGTTTTGAGCTCGTCTTGGGCCTCGAAACGGCCGTTTTAGTTTTTCCTTTAATTTCGGGCTTTTTATGTTTTGCCTATTTTCTCTTCTCTGGTGGACTCCAGAACTCGTTCTTTTGTGATTCCGACAGCTTATTGCTCCGCAGTCCGGCCAGAAAATCCGAAAAAAGAGGTGCAACACGAGGACTTCCCAGGAGGTCACCCATCCTAGTACTACTCTCGCCCAAGCACGCTTAACTGCGGAGTTCTGATGGGATCCGGTGCATTAGTGCTGGTATGATCGCACCTGTAAACCCATGCGTCGTAATTGAATATATGCGTTGCGCTACAGAAGAAACGACTTTGCGGACAAACGCTGCAGGAAATGCGAAAAACGATCGTCCGGTGTCAGATTGCCTATTATTATACCTTTCCGGAAAGGGAATCGCGCCACAAACACAGCTCATCGCTTTGCCATGAAATATAGGCTCCAGAACCGTTTTGAGCTCGTCTTGGGCCTCGAAACGGCCGTTTTAGTTTTTCCTTTAATTTCGGGCTTTTTATGTTTTGCCTATTTTCTCTTCTCTGGTGGACTCCAGAACTCGTTCTTTTGTGATTCCGACAGCTTATTGCTCCGCAGTCCGGCCAGAAAATCCGAAAAAAGAGGTGCAACACGAGGACTTCCCAGGAGGTCACCCATCCTAGTCCTACTCTCGCCCAAGCACGCTTGACTGCGGAGTTCTGATGGGATCCGGTGCATTAGTGCTGGTATGATCGCACCTGTAAACTCATCCGTCGTAATTGAATATATGCGTTGCACTACAGAAAATACATAAAAAAAAAGCCCCCGACTAATCGAAATCAATTCGAATCAAGGAAGAAACGACTTTGCGGACAAACGCAGCAGGAAATGCGAAAAACGATCGTTCGGTGTCAGATTGCCTATTATTATACCTTTTCAGAAAGGGAATCGCGCCACAAACACAGCTCGTCGCTTTGCCATTAAATATGGGCCCCATAACCGTTTTGAGCTCGTCTTGGGCCTCGATACGGCCGTTTTAGTTTTTCCTCTAATTTCGGGCTTTTTATGTTTTGCCTATTTTCTCTTCTCTGGTGGACTCCAGAACTCGTTCTTTTGTGATTCCGACAGCTTATTGCACCGCAGTCCGGCCAGAAAATCCGAAAAAAGAGGTGCAACACGAGGACTTCCCAGGAGGTCACCCATCCTAGTACTACTCTCGCCCAAGCACGCTTGACTGCGGAGTTCTGATGGGATCCGGTGCATTAGTGCTGGTATGATCGCACCTGTAAACTCATGCGTCGTAATTGAATATATGCGTTGCACTACAGAAAATACATACAAAAAAAAGCCCCCGACTAATCGAAATCAATTCGAATCAAGGAAGAAACGACTTTGCGGACAAACGCTGCAGGAAATGCGAAAAACGATCGTCCGGTGTCAGATTGCCTATTATTATACCTTTTCAGAAAGGGAATCGCGCCACAAACACAGCTCGTCGCTTTGCCATTAAATATGGGCCCCATAACCGTTTTGAGCTCGTATTGGGCCTCGATACGGCCGTTATAGTTTTTCCTCTAATTTCGGGCTTTTTATGTTTTGCCTATTTTCTCTTCTCTGGTGGACTCCAGAACTCGTTCTTTTGTGATTCCGACAGCTTATTGCTCCGCAGTCCAGCCAGAAAATCCGAAAAAAGAGGTGCAACACGAGGACTTCCCAGGAGGTCACCCATCCTAGTACTACTCTCGCCCAAGCACGCTTGACTGCGGAGTTCTGACGGGATCCGGTGCATTACTGCTGGTATGATCGCACCTTTAAACTCATGCGTCGTAATTGAATATATGCGTTGCACTACAGAAAATACATACAAAAAAAAGCCCCCGACTAATCGAAATCAATTCGAATCAAGGAAGAAACGACTTTGCGGACAAACGCAGCAGGAAATGCGAAAAACGATCGTTCGGTGTCAGATTGCCTATTATTATACCTTTTCAGAAAGGGAATCGCGCCACAAACACAGCTCGTCGCTTTGCCATTAAATATGGGCCCCATAACCGTTTTGAGCTCGTATTGGGCCTCGATACGGCCGTTTTAGTTTTTCCTCTAATTTCGAGCTTTTTATGTTTTGCCTATTTTCTCTTCTCAGGTGGACTCCAGAACTCGTTCTTTTGTGATTCAGCTTATTGCTCCGCAGTCCGGCCAGATAATCCGAAAAAAGAGGTGCAACACGAGGACTTCCCAGAAGGTCACCCATCCTAGTACTACTCTCGCCCAAGCACGCTTGACTTCGGAGTTCTGATGGGATCCGGTGCATTAGTGCTGGTATGATCGCACCTGTAAACTCATGCGTCGTAATTGAATATATGCGTTGCACTACAGAAAATACATAAAAAAAAAGCCCCCGACTAATCGAAATCAATTCGAATCAAGGAAGAAACGACTTTGCGGACAAACGCAGCAGGAAATGCGAAAAACGATCGTTCGGTGTCAGATTGCCTATTATTATACCTTTTCAGAAAGGGAATCGCGCCACAAACACAGCTCGTCGCTTTGCCATTAAATATGGGCCCCATAACCGTTTTGAGCTCGTATTGGGCCTCGATACGGCCGTTTTAGTTTTACCTCTAATTTCGGGCTTTTTATGTTTTGCCTATTTTCTCTTCTCAGGTGGACTCCAGAACTCGTTCTTTTGTGATTCAGCTTATTGCTCCGCACTCCGGCTAGAAAATCCGAAAAAAGAGGTGCAACACGAGGACTTCCCAGGAGGTCACCCATCCTAGTACTACTCTCGCCCAAGCACGCTTGACTGCGGAGTTCTGATGGGATCCGGTGCATTAGTGCTGGTATGATCGCACCTGTAAACTCATGCGTCGTAATTGAATATATGCGTTGCACTACAGAAAATACATACAAAAAAAAGCCCCCGACTAATCGAAATCAATTCGAATCAAGGAAGAAACGACTTTGCGGACAAACGCAGCAGGAAATGCGAAAAACGATCGTCCGGTGTCAGATTGCCTATTATTATACCTTTTCAGAAAGGGAATCGCGCCACAAACACAGCTCGTCGCTTTGCCATTAAATATGGGCCCCATAACCGTTTTGAGCTCGTATTGGGCCTCGATACGGCCGTTTTAGTTTTTCCTCTAATTTCGGGCTTTTTATGTTTTGCCTATTTTCTCTTCTCTGGTGGACTCCAGAACTCGTTCTTTTGTGATTCCGACAGCTTATTGCTCCGCAGTCCGGCCAGAAAATCCGAAAAAAGAGGTGCAACACGAGGACTTCCCAGGAGTTCACCCATCCTAGTACTACTCTCGCCCAAGCACGCTTGACTGCGGAGTTCTGATGGGATCCGGTGCATTAGTGCTGGTATGATCGCACCTGTAAACTCATGCATCGTAATTGAATATATGCGTTGCACTACAGAAAATACATACAAAAAAAAGCCCCCGACTAATCGAAATCAATTCGAATCAAGGAAGAAACGACTTTGCGGACAAACGCAGCAGGAATTGCGAAAAATGATCGTCCGGTGTCAGATTGCCTATTATTATACCTTTTCGGAAAGGGAATTGCGACACAAACACAACTCGTCGCTTTGCCATGAAATATGGGCTCCAGAACCGTTTTGAGCTCGTCTTGGGCCTCGAAACGGCCGTTTTAGTTTTTCCTTTAATTTCGGGCTTTTTATGTTTTGCCTATTTTCTCTTCTCTGGTGGATTCCATAACTCGTTCTTTTGTGATTCCGACAGCTTATTGCTCCACAGTCCGGCCAGAAAATCCGAAGAAAGAGGTGCAACATGAGGACTTCCCAGGATGTCAGCCATCCTAGTACTACTCTCGGCCAAGCACGCTTATTTGCGGAGTTCTGATGGGATCCGGTGCATTAGTGCTGGTATGATCGCACCTCTAAACTCATGCGTCGTAATTGAATATATGCGTTGCACTACAGAAAATACATACAAAAAAAAGCCCCCGACTAATCGAAATCAATTCGAATCAAGGAAGAAACGACTTTGCGGACAAACGCAGCAGGAAATGCGAAAAACGATCGTCCGGTGTCAGATTGCCTATTATTATACCTTTTCGGAAAGGGAATCGCGACACAAACACAGCTCGTCGCTTTGCCATGAAATATGGGCACTAGAACCGTTTTGAGCTCGTCTTGGGCCTCGAAACGGCCGTTTTAGTTTTTCCTATAATTTCGAGCTTTTTATGTTTTGCCTATTTTCTCTTCTCTGGTGGATTCCAGAACTCGTTCTTTTGTGATTCCGACAGCTTATTGCTCCGCAGTCCGGCCAGAAAATCCGAAAAAAGAGGTGCAACACGAGGACTTCCCAGGAGGTCACCCATCCTAGTACTACTCTCGCCCGAGCACGCTTCTTTGCGGTGTTCTGATGGGATCCAGTGCATTAGTGCTGGTATGATCGCATCTCTAAACTCATGCGTCGTAATTGAATATATGTGTTGCACTACAGAAAATACATACAAAAAAAAGCCCCCGACTAATCGAAATCAATTCGAATCAAGGAAGAAACGACTTTGCGGACAAACGCAGCAGGAAATGCGAAAAACGATCGTCTGGTGTCAGATTGCCTATTGTTATACCTTTCCGGAAAGGGAATCGCGCCACAAACACAGCTCGTCGCTTTGCCATGAAATATGGGCTCCAGAACCGTTTTGAGCTCGTCTTGGGCCTCGAAACGGCCGTTTTAGTTTTTCCTTTAATTTCGGGCTTTTTATGTTTTGCCTATTTTCTCTTCTCTGGTGGATTCCATAACTCGTTCTTTTGTGATTCCGACAGCTTATTGCTCCACAGTCCGGCCAGAAAATCCGAAGAAAGAGGTGCAACATGAGGACTTCCCAGGAGGTCAGCCATCCTAGTACTACTCTCGCCCAAGCACGCTTAACTGCAGAGTTCTGATGGGATCCGGTGCATTAGTGCTGGTATGATCGCACCTGTAAAGTCATGCGTCGTAATTGAATATATGCGTTGCACTACAGAAAATACATACAAAAAAAAGCCCCCGACTAATCGAAATCAAGGAAGAAACGACTTTGCGGACAAACGCAGCAGGAAATGCAGCTCGTCGCTTTGCCATGAAATATGGGCTCCAGAACCGTTTTGAGCTCGTCTTGGGCCTCGAAACGGCCGTTTTAGTTTTTCCTTTAATTTTGGGCAGCTTATTGCTCCGCAGTCCGGCCAGAAAATCCGAAAAAAGAGGTGCAACACGAGAACTTCCCAAGAGGTCATCCATCCTAGTACTACTCTCGGCCAAGCACGCTTATTTGCGGAGTTCTGATGGGATCCGGTGCATTAGTGCTGGTATGATCGCACCTCTAAACTCATGCGTCGTAATTGAATATATGCGTTGCACTACAGAAAATACATACAAAAAAAAGCCCCCGACTAATCGAAATCAATTCGAATCAAGGAAGAAACGACTTTGCGGACAAACGCAGCAGGAAATGCGAAAAACGATCGTCCGGTGTCAGATTGCCTATTATTATACCTTTTCGGAAAGGGAATCGCGACACAAACACAACTCGTCGCTTTGCCATGAAATATGGGCTCCAGAACCGTTTTGAGCTCGTCTTGGGCCTCGAAACGGCCGTTTTAGTTTTTCCTATAATTTCGAGCTTTTTATGTTTTGCCTATTTTCTCTTCTCTGGTGGATTCCAGAACTCGTTCATTTGTGATTCCGACAGCTTATTGCTCCGCAGTCCGGCCAGAAAATCCGAAAAAAGAGGTGCAACACGAGGACTTCCCAGGAGGTCACCCATCCTAGTACTACTCTCGCCCGAGCACGCTTCACTGCGGAGTTCTGATGGGATCCGGTGCATTAGTGCTGGTATGATCGCACCTCTAAAGTCATGCGTCGTAATTGAATATATGCGTTGCACTACAGAAAATACATACAAAAAAAAGCCCCCGACTAATCGAAATCAATTCGAATCAAGGAAGAAACGACTTTGCGGACAAACACAGCAGGAAATGCGAAAAACGATCGTCCGGTGTCAGATTGCCTATTATTATACCTTTTCGGAAAGGGAATCGCGACACAAACACAGCTCGTCGCTTTGCCATGAAATATGGGCTCCAGAACCGTTTTGAGCTCGTGTTGGGCCTCGAAACGGCCGTTTTAGTTTTTCCTATAATTTCGAGCTTTTTATGTTTTGCCTATTTTCTCTTCTCTGGTGGATTCCAGAACTCGTTCTTTTGTGATTCCGACAGCTTATTGCTCCGCAGTCCGGCCAGAAAATCCGAAAAAAGAGGTGTAACACGAGGACTTCCCACGGGGTCACCCATCCTAGTACTACTCTCGCCCAAGCACGCTTGACTGCGGAGTTCTGATGGGATCCGGTGCATTAGTGCTGGTATGATCGCACCTCTAAACTCATGCGTCGTAATTGAATATATGCGTTGCACTACAGAAAATACATACAAAAAAACGCCCCCGACAAATCGAAATCAATTCAAATCAAGGAAGAAACGACTTTGCGGACAAACGCAGCAGGAAATGAAAAAAACGATCGTCCGGTGTCAGATTGCCTATTATTATACCTTTCTGGAAAGGGAATCGCGCCATAAACACAACTCGTCGCTTTGCCATGAAATATGGGCTCCAGAACCGTTTTGAGCTCGTCTTGGGCCTCGAAACGGCCGTTTTAGTTTTTCCTATAATTTCGGGTTTTTTATGTTTTGCCTATTTTCTCTTCTCTGGTGGATTCCAGAACTCGTTCTTTTGTGATTCCGACAGCTTATTGCTCCGTAGTTCGGCCAGAAAATCCGAAAAAAGAGGTGCAACACGAGGACTTCCCAGGAGGTCACCCATCCTAGTACTACTCTCGCCCGAGCACGCTTCACTGCGGAGTTCTGATGGGATCCGGTGCATTGGTGCTGGTATGATCGCACCTCTAAACTCATGCGTCGTAATTGAATATATGTGTTGCACTACAGAAAATACATACAAAAAAAAGCCCCGACTAATCGAAATCAATTCGAATCAAGGAAGAAACGACTTTGCGGACAAACGCAGCAGGAAATGCGAAAAACGATCGTCCGGTGTCAGATTGCCTATTATTATACCTTTCCGGAAAGGGAATCGCGCCACAAACACAGCTCGTCTCTTTGCCATGAAATATGGGCTCCAGAACCGTTTTGAGCTCGTCTTGGGCCTCGAAACGGCCGTTTTAGTTTTTCCTTTAATTTCGGGCTATTTATGTTTTGCCTATTTTCTCTTCTCTGGTGGATTCCATAACTCGTTCTTTTGTTATTCCGACAGCTTATTGCTCCGCAGTCCGGCCAGAAAATCCGAAAAAAGAGGTGCAACACGAGGACTTCCCAGGAGGTCAGCCATCCTAGTACTACTCTCGCCCAAGCACGCTTAACTGCAGAGTTCTGATGGGATCCGGTGCATTAGTGCTGGTATGATCGCACCTGTAAACTCATGTGTCGTAATTGAATATATGCGTTGCACTACAGAAAATAAATACAAAAAAAAGCCCCCGACTAATCGAAATCAATTCGAATCAAGGAGGAAACGACTTTGCGGACAAACGCAGCAAGAAATGCGAAAAACGATCGTCCGGTGTCAGATTGCCTATTATTATACCTTTTCGGAAAGGGAATCGCGCCACAAACACAGCTCGTCGTTTTGCCATGAAATATGGGCTCCAGAACCGTTTTGAGCTCGTCTTGGGCCTCGAAACGGCCGTTTTAGTTTTTCCTTTAATTTCGGGCTTTTTATGTTTTGCCTATTTTCTCTTCTCTGGTGGATTCCAGAACTCGTTCTTTTGTGATTCCGACAGCTTATTGCTCCGCAGTCCGGCCAGAAAATCCGAAAAAAGAGGTGCAACACGTGGACTTCCCAGGAGATCACCCATCCTAGTACTACTCTCGCCCAAGAACATATAACTGTGGAGTTCTGATTGGGATCCGGTGCATTAGTGCTGGTATGATCGCACCTGTAAACTCATGCGTCGTAATTGAATATATGCATTGCACTACAGAAAATACATACAAAAAAATGCCGCCGACTAATCGAAATCCATTCGAATCAAGGAAGAAACGACTTTGCGGGCAAACAAAGCAGGAAATGCGAAAAACGATCGTCCAGCGTCAGATTACCTATTATTATACCTTTCCGGAAAGGGAATCGTGCCACAAACACAGCTCATCGCTTTGCCATGAAATATGGGCTCCAGAACCGTTTTGAGCTCGTCTTGGGCCTCGAAACGGCCATTTTAGTTTTTCCTTTAATTTCGGGCTTTTTATGTTTTTCCTATTTTCTCTTCTCTGGTGGATTCCAGAACTCATTCTTTTGTGATTTCGACAGCTTATTGCTCCGCAGTCCAGCCAGAAAATCCGAAAAAAGAGGTGCAAAACGAGGACTTCCCAGGAGGTCACCCATACTAGTACTACTCTCGCCCAAGCACGCATAACTGTGGAGTTCTGATGGGATCCGGTGCATTAGTGCTGGTATGATCGCACCTGTAAACTCATGCGTCGTAATTGAATATATGCGTTGCACTATAGAAAATACATACAAAAAAAAGCCCCCGACTAATCGAAATCCATTCGAATCAAGGAAGAAACGACTTTGCAGACAAACGCAGCAAGAAATGCGAAAAACGATCGTCCGGTGTCAGATTGCCTATTATTATACCTTTCTGGAAAGGGAATCGCGCCACAAACACAGCTCATCGCTTTGCCATGAAATATTGGCTCCAGAACCGTTTTTAGCTCGTCTTGGGCCTCGAAACGGCCGTTTTAGTTTTTCCTTTAATTTCGGGCTTTTTATGTTTTGCCTATTTTCTCTTCTCTGGTGGATTCCAGAACTCGTTCTTTTGTGATTCCGACAGCTTATTGCTCCGCAGTCCGGCCATAAGATCCGAAAAAAGAGGTGCAACACGAGGACTTCCCAGGAGGTCACCCATCCTAGTACTACTCTCGCCCAAGCACGCATAACTGCGGAGTTCTGATGGGATCCGGTGCATTAGTGCTGGTATGATCGCACCTGTAAACTCATGCGTCGTAATTGAATATATGCGTTGCACTACAGAAAATACATACAAAAAAAAGCCCCCGACTAATCGAAATCCATTCGAATCAAGGAAGAAACGACTTTGCGGACAAACGCAGCAGGAAATGCGAAAAACGATCGTCCGGTGTCAGATTGCCTATTATTATACCTTTCCGGAAAGGGAATCGTGCCACAAACACAGCTCATCGCTTTGCCATGAAATATGGGCTCCAGAACCGTTTTTAGCTCGTCTTGGGCCCCGAAACGGCCGTTTTAGTTTTTCCTTTAATTTCGGGCTTTTTATGTTTTGCCTATTTTCTCTTCTCTGGTGGATTCCAGAACTCGTTCTTTTGTGATTCCGACAGCGTATTTTCTGGGATGGGTGACCTCTTGGGAAGTCCTCATGTTTCACCTCTTTTTTCGGATTTAATGGCCGGGCTGCGGAGCAATACGCTGTTGGAATCACAAAAGAACGAGTTCTGGAATCCACCAGAGAAGAGAAAATAGGCAAAACATAAAAAGCCCGAAATTAAAGGAAAAACTAAAACGACCGTTTTGAGGCCCAAGACGAGCTCAAAACGGTTCTGGAGCCCATATTTCATGGCAAAGCAATGAGCTGTGTTTGTGGCGTGTGTTTGTGGTGCGATCCCCTTTCCGAAAAGGTATAATAATAGGCAATCTGACACCGGACGATCGTTTTCCGCATTTCTTGCTGCGTTTGTCCGCAAAGTCGTTTCTTCCTTGATTCGAATGGATTTCGATTAGTCGGGGGCTTTTTTTTGTATGTATTTTCTGTAGTGCAACGCATATATTCAATTACGACGCATGAGTTTACAGGTGCGATCATACCATCACTAATGCACCGGATCCCATTAGAACTCTGTAGTTAAGCGTGCTTGGGCGAGAGTAGTAGTAGGATGGGTGACCTCTTGGGAAGTCCTCGTGTTGCACCTCTTTTTCTGGATTTTCTGGCCGTACTGCGGAGCAATACGCTGTCGGAATCACAAAAGAACGAGTTTTGGAATCCACCAGAGAAGAGAAAATAGGCAAAACATAAAAAGGATGGGTGACCTCCTGGGATCGTGTTGCACCTCTTTTTTCGGATTTTCTGGACGGACTGCGGAGCAATACGCTGTCGGAATCACAAAAGAACGAGTTCTGGAATCCACCAGAGAAGAGAAAATAGGCAAAACATAAAAAGGATGGGTGACCTCCTGGGATTGTGTTGCACCTCTTTTTTCGGATTTTCTGGCCAGACTGCGGAGCAATACGCTGTCGGAATCATAAAAGAACGAGTTCTGGAATCCACCAGAGAAAAGAAAATAGGAAAAACATAAAAAGGATGGGTGACCTCCTGGGAAGTCTTCGTGTTGCACCTTTTTTTTTAGGATTTTCTGGCAGGGCTGCGGAGCAATACGCTGTCGGAATCACAAAAGAACGAGTTCTGGAATCCACCAGAGAAGAGAAAATAGGCAAGGAAAAACTAAAACGGCCGTTTTGAGGCCCAAGACGAGCGCAAAACGGTTCTGGAGCCCATATTTCATGGCAAAGCGATGAGCTGTGTTTGTGGCGTGATTCCCTTTCCGGAATGGTATAATAATAGGCAATCTGACACCGGACGATCGTTTTCCGCATTTCCTGCTGCGTTTGTCCGCAAAGTCGTTTCTTCCTTGTTTCGAATGGATTTCGATTAGTCGGGGGCTTTTTTTTGTATGTATTTTCTGTAGTGCAACGCATATATTCAATTACGACGCATGAGTTTATAGGTGCTTGGGCTAGAGTAGTTCTAGGATGGGTGACCTCTTGGAAAGTCCTCGTGTTGCACCTCTTTTTTCGGATTTTCTGGCCGGGCTGCGGAGCAATACGCAAGATTTTTAATTTTCTTTTTTTAATAAAAAATAATGATTCACCACCCAAGCCCAAGCCCAGCCGAGCCGGTCGGACGGCGGCGCGCATGCGTGTGGTGATTTATTTTGCATGCATTCTCGCTCCTTTTGAAAATTGGGGTACCCCTTGGGGCACACCCCAAGGGTCATACCTCCACCTTATATACAGTACTAGAATGTGTAATCCCTCCTATGTGGGACTTCTCATTTTTCAATTCACAAACTAGCTCTTTTGTTCGTCATTTCCAACAGATTTTATATTTATAATAGTAAAAAAATAAATTAATTGTTAATAAAAATAAATTGATAAAAATATTATTTTCTATTTTATTTATAGTACTTTTTCGAAGCATTATTTTTATGTTGAGAAAAAAAATACAAAGTTTTTTATTTATAACTAAGAGTCAAAGTTTTTTATTTATAACTAAGAGTCTATGGGATGGTAGACAATATACTTTCAAGAGGATAATACACTTTCTTCTCTCCTTCTCTCTTCTATATTTTTTTTGGTTGAATTCTTTACTCTTCTATAATTTCCAATATATTATACTCTTCTATTTTTTAAAATATATCATAATTTTGACTAATTACATACCACTAGTAATTTTCTTAAAAGAAACATGTATAGAGAATGTTTTGAGAAGTTTTTTTCGGAAGTTCATGACATATCATTTTTTGCGTTTTTACTTTTTAAATTTTAAAACATAACATGGCTATTTTAAAAGAGGAACAAAACATATTTTTGACCAGGGGTGGGCAAAATTTGAAAACTGAACTGAACCGTTTAAAAATTGAACCGAATCGATTTTCAGTTTTAAAAAATCGAACCGAACCGGTTTTCAGTTCAAAAAACTGAACCGAACCGAACCGAACTGGTTTTAATTTAATTTTTTTGTTCCTATAAGCCAAATTTACATAATTACCCCTAATTATTTCTATAAAAAAAAATATGATTCTAGTTTTTTTAACCAAAAACTGGTTCGGTTCAGTTTTTTGAACTGAAAACCGGTTCGGTCCGGTTTTTTTAAAACTGAAAATCAGTTCAGTTCAATTCAGTTTCAATTTTAAAAAATCAGTTCAAAAACCAATTCGGTTCGGTTCAGTTCTGCAGTTTAGTTTAAATTTTGATTCTTTTGAACACCCCTATTTTTGACTATAATAAAATGAACAAAATGCCATTATTTTGCAAAAGAAATGCTAAATAACTTCAATGCATGAGTTAATAATTCTGACTCATTTGGTTTCGGTCTAAGGGGTAGGTAGAATTGCTTTTATTGCTCTTTAATGCTTTCTATATGCCAGAATTAATTGTTTCTATGAAAGTCTACATGAGATCCACATATTCAAGTCACTTAGCAACCGTTTCTTGCCATAAATATCAACAATTTTAATTTGCAAATCCAACTCAAACCTTCCTAATGAAAAAACATAATGCAACATATACTTGGATCCCATGGAGACAACTCAAACAAGTATACACTAGTATGCTAACACTAGTATGTTTTTCGGTAGAATGAAATAAAAGAAAATTTAATATATTATTTTTTTAAAATGAAATAAATTCCAATATAAAAAAAACCATTTAATACTATTATTTTTTATTTATCATTTATTTAATTCACAAACATTTAACGTATATAATTGAGTGTTTTAACATTAAAAATGGACAGTTTTATAAATTTGAAATGAGATCATAAATAATTAAGATTATTTATAGGAAAAGATAGACAATTTTCCCCCTAATCGAAAAATATATTGGTTATTTTAATATGAATAAATAATCTTAAAATACATATTTTATCTTATAACTATTAAAAGATATAAACTAAGAAATATAATATTCCCTTCATTCTTTTTTATTTGTCGTATAAACTTCGGATATGAGTTTAGAGATATTATTTTCAAATTACTGAGGGGACTGCCTAAGAATAAGAGTAATATGTTCGCTATGATGTTGTGAAGTTTGTGGATTAGAAACCTTGATGTGTGTGACCATGAAGATGAGCGCTCTACTAAGAATGTCTTTCGTGGTAAAAATCTATTGGATGAGTGGAGCGCAGTTTGAGTTCGAGTGTGGTGATTCATACAGCTGATGCAAGACCACGATGGCAACCTTAAAATGCAATATTGATGCTTCTTTCTTGTGCGTGCATAATAGGACGGGAAATGGTCTTTTTATTGGATCCAAAACTATTTGGGTGAAATCGATTATGTCATCAACGTAGGTGAAGCTATGAGACTCTTTGCTGTTGTGGAAAGGATAGTTAAGCTAAGTTTTATAAATGTTGTGTTTTCTATGGACTCAATGATGGTAGTTGATGCCTTTAATTATTCCCCTCCAAATTGTTGAGGTAAAAAACATTTTTGATATATGTTTTAATGACAACAAAACTTATGAAATAAATTATTAAGTTTTATGAATAGTGATCTATTAATTATTGCACTTGAGTTTTATTTAAGAAACATGAATTGCATAAGTAGACAAGAAAGAAGCCAAGACACAATAGAGCAACACCAAGAGAAATTGAAGGAAATATTGCTTCAACAAAAGAATGATGGAAGAACATTGACCATAATGTTTTGGTTGCTATATTAAAGAACAATTTACAATAAGAATCTTTTTGGAAGGGCAACATGCAGTAAATTAGTTATCATCTCGCACATGAACTTTCCAACATTTAATGAGCAATTAAAAGTCAAGATTTAAAAACCTACTTGCAAAAACAAATATGCAGAATGTTCTGCAGATTGATCTCCAGATTGATGATAGATTTATCAAGATCATTCTAGTTTATCAAATGATCATTTTGGTTTATCAAAATATCATTTTGGTTTATTAAAGGATCATTCTGATTTATCAAATGATCATTCTAGTTTATAACAAGATCATTCTAGTTTATAACAAGATCATTTTGGTTTATAACAAGATCATTCTGGTTTATCAAATGATCATTCTGGTTTATTACAAGATCATTCTAGTTTATTAAATGACCATTTTGGTTTATTACAAGATCACTCTAGTTTATCAAATGATCGTTCTGGTTTATTACAAGATCATTCTGGTTTATTATCAAGAAAATTTTGGTTATTTTATTTATGGGCAAAAGTAAAATGAATCATTTTCCATAGTCCAAACCTTTAGATAAACACATGTCAAGACTACTCAAAACAATACTCAAGCTCAAAAGTCTAGCTAAAGGCCCAAAGAAGCAAACATCATTAAGATCAATCTCCATATTGATGGCCTATGAAACAAGTATAGTTAGGACAACAAGGATAAAAAGAACGTTAGTGTTGCATCTCTACAGAAAAGAAGCTAGCGTACAAAGCAGAAAAAGACTGACACCAAACAACTGTCAAAAGCTCTCAATCCAGTACTCACTCGAAAAAGAAATGAAGAACGTTCTGGTTTTACAAAAGAACATTATGTTTATTCTCTTTTAAAGACAGAATTAAAACATATCATTTTCCATAGTCTAAATCACAATTTAAAGAGTATCAAAACTACTCAAATCAGTGGTGAAGCCCAAAACTCAAGCTGAATGCCCAAAGGAGGAAAACAACCTACAGATTGATGACAAGATTGATCTCCAAATTGATGAGTTGTGAGCAAGGATGCAAGTACATTGTACTTACATTATCCTGCATAAAGCTCTGCATAATTCTAATTTGAAACAGTACCAACTGACATTTGACAGCCCATTCACTCACTCATTCACGTTTTCCATTAGACTCAAAAGCAAGAACGTTCTTCATTTGTCAAGAACGTTCTGGACAGCAATATAAACACATGTTTAATTTTTTTTAAACATATTTGCCACTTGGAAAGTGTATCCAATGAATATATTCAATTTAAATTGAATATTCAAAGCCTTTTATCATCTATAAATTGAAGATCAATTGGAAGATGAAGGCAAGAGTTCAATTTACAAATCTACCAACACTAGTTCAGGTAAGACTGAGTTTATCATTGAATGAGTTTATTTAGTTTATATTTGTGGATCATCATTGACTGAGTTTATCTTTATTTATCTCAAACAAGTGTTGAGAAGTTTCAAGATCTCAAACACTTTTATCATACACATCATTTTGTAACTCAAGTCTATCTTTTATGTCAGATTAAGTATGTTTATAAAAATCTTTTCAAGGTTGAAATGTGATTGTAAAAATCATTTATAGGTTGAAAGGTTAAGATTGTAATTGATCAAGGTGTGATCAAGAGAAAATGTGTGAAGGAGAACATTATGGTTCTGAAGTACATAATGAAAATCTCACAGTTGTGAGGACTGTACTAGCCCGAGTTAGGTGAACCAATATACTTTTTGTGTGTGATATTTATATTCGTTATCTTTAATTATTTGCACACACAAATCACACTTCACTATAAACTAATCTATTTTATTTACTTATAACATATCCAAAACGCTCTAGACGTTCTGTTTCAACTAAGATTGATCTTGAGTTTATTTAAATTAAACACATGAATCAAAATTTTAAAAGAATCACAATTCAAACGTCATTTTCTTGTGATTGACATTGCTATTTCAAAAATATAACAGAGTTTTATGCTATTCTTACTAAATAAAGATCCCTTCTTAATGTTATTTGTAACAACTCTCATGTGGAGTTTACTAAGAAAAAGGCTAACATGATTGTTCATTGTGTTGCAAAGCCATCCATTTTTAATATCAATTTTCATATTTACTTTAATATTCTAACATGTATTGATCATTTAATCTTTAATGAAATAAATTAAATTTCTGTTGTAAAAAAAAAAAAGAAAAGACAACGAATAAATTTTATTACTTATAATAGAATTGTTTATCTTTTTCTATAATACTTTTAATCATTTTATTATTCATCTTATATATTTTTCTCTTTACATTAAATGACTAAGTGTTTTAATGATAAAAACAATAATTAATATTACATTGAACTTCAAAAATTATAAGTAAATAAGTAAACAAATTTTCTACAAATGTGATAATTAAATCGGAGAGAGAGTATATGAGAAAAATATTAAGGATGGCAAAAAAAAGTGGCAACCCACCTGAAACACAAACATTAAATAGCAATTAAAGCACAAGAATGAGACACAAAGAAGAGTGAAGAAGAACAATGGAAGGAACAACAACAAATGAAGAAGGTGATGAGGTTAGTAATGAGAGGAGTGCCACTTTTTATATTTACCATCCATGTTTTCTACTCCAAATAGTCTTTGGAACTCTCTTCAAATGTCTAGGCTTCGAAATTGGAACCAGCAAAAATGAACATCATGAGGAAAAAACTCCTTTAGAGGATCTTCTTATAAGTGAAGAAAACACACCAAGAAGTGAACATCAAAGCTCCCAAAATGTTATTACAAGTGAAGAACAAAACAAATGTTCAACAACTACTACTACTCATAGTTTTGTAAGCTTTTCTCTCTTTTCAATTTGCAAAATATTCATTTAAGTACTCTTTTTTTTTCTTGATTTTTTTATTGGATTTTTACCTCTTTCTTTTTTCTGTGATCTCATTACTTATTTCTTTAATTAGTAGTATATCATCTCGTGAGTACAAAAAATGAAAAAGATTTAGCACAACTCAAACTATTAGTTTAATTATTATGTATTTTTTTAGTCAAAAATTATTATGTATTTTTCTAACAGCCAAATTAGTGATTAGTAATATAATAGTTAGTATGTTGGAGGAAAGTATGGATGATAACATGGGTTGGATCGGTCTGTTAGTCGGTCGTTTTTACAGGAGAGTTAAGAATTTCAACCCATCGTTAATAGTTAGTTAGCTCCGTCTAACCCGCTAAAAAAATGGGACGGTAACAAGGCACGGTGGGTTGGTCCGTTAAGTCTAAATAAAAAACATTTTTTAAATTTTTTATCATAATTTTTATTCTATTTTATAATTTTTTGTGTTATTTATAAGGATGACAATTGGACTTATATTTATTGGGTACAAAAAAAAATTCACAAATAATAGTGTAAAACATGCATTATAAGTTCGGCTGTGGGCGCAAATAGTCACCCGCAAAAATATGCGAGTATAGGTTGTTTAGTACCCACTCCGCATAATATATATTATTTTAATTTATATTATTATTATTATATAAAAATTATTTATATATACTTTATCATAACTAATAATATTTAGGCTATCAATCTAAATATACTAATAAAATCACAACAAAAGTGAGTCAAATTCTTCTTAATTTTTTATAGTGGAATAAAATATTACATAACTTAGACATATATAAAGTTAACAATTAATTTTATAAAAGATGGTAATTGATTTCTAGATTTTATTTAGTTTTTGTTCAAATAAATTTGTGTTTAATCTAGTAATTTTTTTTTTGTTTCTATTAATATCACTAAATCAAATAAGCATTTATATGATTTAATATAGTTTTGAATAATTTAAATAACTTATTTTATTATTTTCATGATTTAATATTATGGAACTTTGAATATTTTTCTTAATTTTGTTAAAATGATATTGTATTTTGTGATTTAATAATTTATTTTAGTTCAAACGCGGATAACAAGTATGGGTATATGTATTTAGGTACTCAAAGAGTTCAAATACAATAATTAATAGTGACACCTACGAAATTACGGGTACAAGGACATATTCTATAGTACCCTACCTAGACTTTATCCATTAAATCCTTACTCATGTTAATAGTTTGTGATTTGGTGGGTATATTAACTTTTTATTTTAGTTTACATGTTGACTTATTTTATATTTGGATGATGAATCATGAATGTTTGAATGATAGTTTCTATATTTGTGTTGAACTCATTAATTTTATATTTTGGTTTCTTTAAAGAGTTTAATTTGCATGCACTAACAATATAAAATATTTTACATTGTCAATACATCACAACCACTCATGTCTATTACTTTAAACGTGGTTGTCATACAAGACAAACATTTTTTAACATCGAACGGTTGTGATTTACTGTGAATGTAAAAACTATTTACACTGACAGTGCATACAAATTAAATCATTCTTTACATGATCTTTAATTTTATTTATACTTTTTACATAGTTTTTGTGAACTTATTAATTAATACATTATTTTTAAAATTTTGACGGGGTAGCATGTCAACCCACCATTAAAAGGGACAGGTCAAACTTTCAACTCTTTAGCACTAGTCGGTTCGTTCTACTCCGCCTCTTTTTAGACATCCTAATGGTTAAACGAGTTGGTCCGTTTTATTATCCCTAACTGATAGATTGTAATGGAACACACTCTTATAGCTCTTAATCCCTGAGGCTTTGTTTCCAAGTTAGAAGCAAAATAGAAAGGATAACTTTGAGAAAAATACCGAGAAAAGAGATATGGCAAAATAGAAGGGATAACTTTGAGAAAAATAACGAGAAAAGAGATATGATAGGGATCTATTTATATTTTTCCCGCTTCCTCTTCAAACTATGAAACATAGTCTATGTCCCTCACCCTTAACATCTAAACCTTTAGTTATTATATATAATATCGATCATTCAAAATAGAATTAGAGAAAGTTGATATATTTTACGGTTTAATGTGAAGTACTCGTTTACATTATTGTTCGATCTATATTTTGTAAGTTGTTACAGTTTTATCCTTTATGAAGTGACATTTTGGTGAATTGAATAATGTAAATATTATTTATAAACTACCCTAACCTCATCAGATAATGTAGAACTATTTTAATATATCCGAACAGAAATAATATAAATCATTTCAATCTAATTTATTTTCCTCCTTGTTGATCAATTTTAACTATGCATTAATTCTCTTTTTGGTACAGGAATTTATCAGAACTTTAATAGTTAGGCGTGGACCAAGAAGATCAGATCTTAGTTCAGGACCAAGACCTGGAAATAATTAATTAATTTAGTTAATACTTACTTGATCACAGTATCTCAAAGCTAGTTGTTTCTTATATAGATTTGCTTTTTGTAATATTTCAATCTCACTATCCTTCCCTACTTATGTAACAATTGTGTGAAAATTGACTACTTATGTAAGACACTTGGATTTTAAAAACATTGTACTTCTTAATTTTTAAATTAAAGCTACTGTTCCACACACTTAAAAAAGAGTTCATCTCATCACCGTAAACAATCAACTCATCTAAAGATGAGGAAAACACACGTCAATAATATATCAAATTTTATGTTAGCATAGAATTTCATACGGTAAAATACTTGTGAAGTTAAAAGATTATTGAAAGGTCTAACAATACTGAAGTATTGCATTAGTAGAATTTGATCATTGTAATATTTTGATAGACGCTGCTTACATTTTTCCCATTGGAGTAAAATATGTTTAGATTGCTTAATGTGGCAGCGTGGGACCACTTATAGAACAAACTTTGGATTCCTTAGTATGTGTAAATGGGTAACTCACAAATTACAATCACAAGAAGCTCTAAAGATGTAATAAAATCATATGCACTTAAGAAAATTAAAAAATAAAAATAAAATAAAACAAGTGATATCATTCACAGTGTAATATCCAACAATGTTACAATAATTACAAATGTTTTGAACACATTACATGCCCTGTATAAAAGTAACTATAATGTAAATATACTCTCTCCGGAATAAAAGTAAGTAAGACTAGAAACATCAATTTTTCGATTACTATTTTAGTTTCTCCGGAGTAGTAGTAAATAAAGAAAAACAAAGCTGAATGGATTTATTCTGAAACCATCAGATTTCTACATTATATTATAGCATCCCCACCAGGTACAAGCTTTTGGATAGAAGCAATTAAATATTTTCAGTGCTGCTCATTATGCAAAGCCAGCCATAGTATATAATATACTATGAAGACAATAAGACAGGAATTGCATGCTCTTTGAAAAGAAAAAGAAAAATAAGGTGGATTCCGTAGCAGAATAAAACACACTCACAAGCAAGATTTTCGGACCGAAGGAAATGTGTGGTTGAATGATGATAATTCCGTCACATATCATAAGTTGAACGGCTGTTATCCAAATGAGTATGAGATCCAACATTTGAGTTTTGAGAGGTAAATAAGTTGGGATATGAGAAATACGGGTCGTCGTCCATTGAAGGTAATCTTTTAGGCTGGTTGTGACTATTGGATTTGTCATCATCCAATACATGATCAGTGGGTAGGGAAGAATCAAAATCTTCCTTGAGTGTGTCAAATGAAGGAAAACTTGATGAATGAGAGGCTATGGAAGCATAATGATCTTGGTGAATATCATGATCCTTAATAAAATTGCCATCATTTTGCTCGGTGAAATGATCCCTTTCTGTTGTTGTAGATTCGTTATTACCTCCAGCATAAAATGGATTCTCCGAGCTACTGTCAGGTGTATGTTCATTACTTCTCATCTTGGTAAGCTCGCTAATACGGAGTTGAGCAAGGCTAGCTGCAGAACGAGCTGCTGCTGCTGCACGTTCGGCGGTTTCAGCAGCAGCGTGTGCAGCAGCTACAACATCCTGCAAGTCCACATTAGATTCAGCTTTTGCGGTTGACAAAGATGGAGGTGAGGCACTATTCCTTGTGGCACTATACGATGCAGATGATACTGATGAAGGGGAGATGAATGGCACAAATTGTTCACTTTCCATTTTACCAAATGAAGTATGGGGTTCATCTCTGTGAATTGTTGATTCAACTTGTTCCTGTTTGAAATCTTCAAAATCTCCGGAGTGGCTTGATGAATGAAGATCAACTTCAGGGTGTGGCATAGCTGGAGGTATAGTCATATCCGGAGCTGGGGTGAAATTTGCATTTGGCTGGACAGATGCCTTCGGAACTTCAGGAAATTCTAATGTGTCAGAGTCATAATCAGAATCAAGTTGCTCATTGTTGGGAGTAGCATGAGCATCATGACTGGAATACAACTCCTCATCGTGTTTTTCTTCAGGAAGGGGCAATTTTGACCCACTAAAAAATTCGTTTGGGCCATTCTGACAACAAGAGGAATATAATGTAAGATAATGGTGTGTGAAAGAAGGAATTTAGCATAGCATGATCATCTTTGACGTCTTCTAGCTAGTTATTACAGAATAATACTTACCAGTAAGTCTTCGTGTTTTTTAAAGAACTCAGTTTCAGAAGTAGCTGGATCCCAATCTAGCTCATGTTCAACAGCAATATCTTTTAGAAGATTGAGTTTCTTTTCTGGTGAAGGAGCACGAACTGACAGAAGCTCTATTAACTACAGTTGAAATTCACATTAAAAATGTCATACAAGAAACCACAAAAGAAAATTAAGTAAAGAGTCTGCATAGCATGAAAAAATCAAGGAACCTGACGATTAACACCGCAATCTGGCCTGAGCTCAGTGGCAGCAGATATAAACTCTTTTCCATATTTTGTCGCAAATTGCAACTGAACTTGCAACAACTCAGGCAGATCGGCACACCTTGGTGCAGCAAAACATATGCTAGATATAGCTTCCTTCAAGTCTAGGGGACATTCCCTGAACAACATTGAAAATTTATATATATAATAAAAAGAGTAATGATTTACATTTTGTGCTTCAACTACAACAATGAGTAGGCCTTAATCATAACATACACTTAAGGGGAAAAAAGACTTGATTACCAGAAAAACGTTAAAAATTTCATTTCACAATTTAGCATTTGCCATGTTCTCAAATACATGCAATTGAGCAAGATTCCAAGTTTTCCCTGTGATACTAAGTACTGATAGTACATTCTAATAATCGTGTAAAAATTATTGAAAAAATCGAAGTAAAATATATGCATGTTTCTTTGCAGTGTTTACATTCTTTTCATTTTTTACACCATATCACTTGATTTGGTGGACAACTGGACATGGATGCCTTGGGATCAAATGTATTATTTACAAAATGAAGAGCATAATAATATTACCAAAGGAAAAAGGAAACAGAAAACAAAATAATACAAGAACATAAAGTATGGTGAGATAACAAGTAGATATTTGCAAATTGAATTTACTCTCTTTGATTTCTTCACATAAAAGATTAACATAAAGTATGATGTTTTTTATAAGAAACTAGAACATGTATGTGTTTTTCTTAAACCTAAGGGAGGTCAATATATTTAAATTCTGTTTTGTTTGGTTCAATGGAGGGAAAGGGAGGACTTTCAATTAAGGGGAGGGGAGGGGAATAGAGATATGTTTGGTTCAAAATAATAGAGGGGAGGGGAGAGATTTTAAATGATATATAAGTTATTTTGGTCCTCTTCCCTCTCCTCTCCTCCAATTCTCCCCAAAATGAAGAGGGAGCAAAAAGAGGTTTAGTAGGAATTTGCCTCCCCTTGACTCCCCTCCCCTCAAAATAATTGAACCAAACAATTAAATTTAAAATAATCCCTCCCTTCCCCTTTAATCCCCTCTAACCAAACACACCCTAAACCAGGGGGCCAATGTGGTTTTTTAACAACTCTGCCAGAGCCACCTAGAACAAAAAATACAAGACTGCGAAGAAAAAAAACAAAAATCGTCTCCCAAAGAGCACGCCAGTCTCTTATAATACCAAACAGAGGAAATCCCTAAGAAACAACAGTTGAAACCCATAAAGAAGCTGAAAACAAAGCTTTCCCTAGGAGAATTCGTAGAGCATACTCAAGATAGAAAACTGCAGATTGTCTTATTGCAAGTAAAAAGTGATTGAAAGAGTGGAAAGGGTGGTGGCAACTCATATATTGAGTTTGAAAATCATCAACAATTGTTATCACTAGTTGAAAAATTTGGAGGAAAAATTTGTCGACTATAAAAGCAATGCTCAATTGCTCACTGAACACACAGCTAATGGTTGTGATAATCGAGACAGTTTGGGTAGTTGTGTGCAGTTTGTAATTCATAAGTTGTTGAATGTTAAAAGCGCTATAAATATATCAATGACATACAAATTGAAAGACAGTAAAAAGGGCTGTACATGCAAATAAGTAACAACAACAGAAACAAAGTATTATTCAGTAGGTGAGGTTGCCAAGATGGATCAATTGACACTGTTGGACTATAACAAAAAGCAATTTTCTGTAAAAAAACATTCAGAGCAAGAACTTATTTTGCTTGTTCCTCATAATGTTTCCTTAGGCCTTCCTCTACCTCATTCAATTGGATTGTATTCAATTTGATCCACTTTTCTTACTGGAGTATTTGTGGGCGACCAAACCACCTTACAAAAGTACCCATCATCTTCTCATCTTAAGTACTATGCTGACTCTTTGCATGCATCAATATATAATTTTATATTTTTTGTATGTCCAATAATACACTCACTTAACTTAGTATTGTGAATATATTCATCCCCGCTTCTTAGTTCATTACCAAACACTGTCGCAAACAAAGTCTGTTTTGTATTGTTTTGTTTATAAAACAAATCCATCATTCCTAGTTACTATTTGGCCAGTATCATTTTTAGCGAACGAGCTAGCTTGAATGTAAATCATATTTACTATCACACAAATTCAACAAAAAGCTAAGCATCCAGATTTACATTTGTCTCTAAAATACCTTTGAGATTCAATTATTGGAAGGCGGACAGAAATAAGTTCACAAAAGAGTTCAATGATCTCTTGAGCGGCCATCATGTTCTCCTCTCTAATAATATGCTCTACCTGCATAGATGATTATACATCAATAACAGGACTATACAAGAAAAAATTTCAAAAGATTTTCTTAGTAACCTCATTGGTTTAAAATTTTGAAACTATATAAATATGCAAAAAGCAAATTGGATATACCCTAATACGAGCCGTGGCTTCCTGGCCAGTCTCAAGTAACTTGGCAATGTCACGTCGCATATTCTTCAATTGAATCTCTCTTCTGTTTCTAAGCAACTTTATCCGTGGAATTGTCAGTTTAAGTAGAGTTTTGCTGAAAGTGCAAAATTTTTAAATTAATCACTAGTAAATTTTAAACACGAAAGGAAAATGGCAATAAAATAGAACTCTTGTACAAATAACAATAAATATTTAAATCAAATTGAAACACAATACTCATAATTCACATGTAAACAATTAGGATTTGATTGTTCTAAGTAAAATGTGCCCATTAGAGAATAAAGCAATTCCATATTAGAAAATCAGCGGATGAATTATTAAAAAATAGGGAAAGTTGTCCTCATGCCCCCTTAATTTTGCTTTAAATAGCACACAAACATACAAACCCTAATTTTAGAAAGAAATTGATCTCCCATAATATTCACACGATTCACACCCGTTTTGCAACTGTAAGAGCAAAGCAAAATCATATCTCAAGCTTTGCATTCATTCTGTGTCTTTTGTCCCTTGCTTCTGAAAAAGTCGTAGCTTAGCTTCTTTCATTCCCACCAAAACAAACAAGAAGAGGTCTAAAATTTGTATAGCACAGTAGGCAATCTCTGGGGCAATCATTTTTATAGCACTCATGGTGAGTTTAGTGCACTCAAATCCCAAAGCATTGTAAATCTGTGTTAGGAGTTAGGACGTGATTGCCACTAAAAACTTGAATTTTTTAGCCAACATTTGTGTGTGAACATGAAGGGGGCGAGGCATTTTTGTGCAGCAACTGGACCATGTTGACCAGGGATGAATTCATGAGATTGAGAAAGAACACTAGGTGTAAGTACTTCAACCCCCCAGCAGTTGCTCCTTCGAAACATATTAATATGGCTTTCAATAGTTGTGAATAGAGGGCTGAACTTCAGTAATTATGACTCTCGAGTCTCGACAAATAGCTTGCCACAATCACAAGGTTTATATCCATTATATTATCAATTTGTTCCACCTCCAATTCTGTTAGTTACGTAAAGATAGTTTACTCATTAAGTCTATTCAAAAACTCTTGTCTAAAATGTTGTTTCAGTTCATATTAGGAAAAAAGCAAGTCCTACATTAAATACAAAGATGGCCTAAATAGAGTCTATTAAGCTTTGGTAATCTTCACCTTACAAGCCAGACTTCTGGGGTTGAGATAGAACCTAAATCTAAGATAGTATTAAAGGCTATCCTAGATCTGTTATTGGGCCACCGTATTATCCATACAGCCGGCCCAATAGCTATGAATGTTAGGAGGTGTATAGGGGGAAAACTCAAGTCCCAAATTGACAAGATATATGACCTAAATAGAGTTTATAAAGCTTGGACAATCAACACCTTACAAGCTAGTTTTGTGTGTTTGAGGTTCTTTATATGATCAAATCTAGTACAGGACCTAAACTCTGATGTAAAATGTTACATTGATGGTCCCATTACAACCCAATTGGTAGCTGCAAGGACATAGATATGCAAGGGCTTGGATTCGAACCTGGGATTCCCCACTTAAGTTGTGTGAGTCTATCTACTAGGCTATTTGACCCAAAAAAAAATGTCACATTGATGTTTACTTACAGTTTTAAAGGTTTAAGTTGGCACATTTTTCAGAACTTTGCTTTTATTTTTAATGGAAGAAAAGAAAAAAGGGGTTTTTGCAAGTGAAAAACTAAAAATTTATGCTTATGTCAGTATGAAAGAAATGGTTCCTTCAACAGAAGCAATGAACAAACAGTAACAGAAGAAAGATTAATCATATGCAATACAAAATCCACTTGTATATCACCCTAAATTTGCAGTGATTCTGATACCATACTAAAATGCATCAGAGTGAAAGACTCAATAGAGTGTAAATACAACCACTAGGTGTGGTGATGAAATGTCAAGTAATTAAGTGATTCCCCCTATTAAAACATAATTATATCACCAAAAATTGATTAAAAAAGAGATTAATTGATATGCACAGAACATTTTTTTTGAAACAGCCAATCTAATGTTAGTAATTGTTAGAATTATGTTGAGGGTGGAAATCGAACCCTGACCTCCTTATCACTCTGCTCTTTAACTCATCCACCTTAGCCACCAATTCAACCTAATATCCCTTCCTAATATGCATCGAACATGTAAAACCATTTTACATCAGAATCCAATGAAACCACACTATGGTGTCATTTTGCTATGTTAACTCCACAAATATCTACCTAGTGAGATATGATGGATTGATGCATCAGTAAAAAAAAGTTATACACCCATAGTATAGAGTATAGACAAATTAAATCTAAAAAATTGGGCACTTAGTTGAGTAAATAAAACAAAAATAATAATTAAATTAAGAATGAAGTATCAACAAATATGTGTAATAAATAAAATAAATTGGAGATGAAAGTATATAGTGGTATACCACTTAGCAGCCTTAAAACCCTGGGCGAAGAAGGAATTGAGCATCGACATGATGAAGAAGCAATTCCTAATCAAAGATTGCGGTTAGCTTAGGGTATTTCAAAACAGAGTATGATGATGAATTAAGGGATAGATTACTAGAGAAAACACGGAGGATTATAAATTATATAAATGTAACCAACCTTGTTCTGTTCCTTAACAACCAAGGATTTCTGATTCTGATTTCGTAACAACGATCTCTCTCGTCTCTTTTTCCTATATCTTCCTCTTTACTGCTGTTCACCGCCTAGAAAACATCAGATAGATTTAAGGGTTATAATTGGATTATAATATAAAACTATTTTATATCTGTTATTGCATTCAATTATTTTTAAGTTTTATTTTTTGAGTTTTATTAATTTTATTTTGATTTTTTATATTATAAATGTTATACACTTTTATATTTTAAATTATTTTGGTTTTATTTTAGTTTTTCTAGTGTTTATAATTTAATGGATCAAAAAGTAAACAAACAATAGTGACCAAAATAAAATTTAATAATGATTTAAGAGATGAAAAGTGTAATTTAACATTTAAAAAAATAGTTATAGCATGGTAAAAGTAATTATTAAAAAAATTTATTAAAATGATTAAATTTAGTAAACATTTAGATTCTATTTGATAAAAATTAATTGATAAATGATAAGTTAGCTTATAGCTTTGTTAAGTTAATTGAAGTATTTGATGAAGTTAAATTGTTTATTAGTATAAAAATGTAAACTGACAATCTTAATTAAAAATAAAATTTATATTAATTAGTGCTTCAAATATTTAAAATTAATAATTTATTAATTTGATTTATTTTTTATTTATTTAATTAATTTAATTATTTTAAATTATAATAAATAAATTATTTATAAATCTTATATATTTTTTATTTATTTAGCTATTTTATTTATTTTAAATTATAAAAAATAAATAATTTTAAATATTTACGTTAAAATATTATTTATTAAAACTATATAAATTATTTATAAATAAAATATTTATTTAAATTATTTTATTTTTCAAGTTATTTATTTTAAATTATAATAAATAAATTATAAAAGGTAAAAAATAATTTTAGTTATAATAATAAAGATAAAATTGACAGAAAAATGATAAACTATAAACTCAAAAACTACTTTTAAGTAGCTTATCAAAAAATGCTATAAATTATAAGTTCATAGATGAATGCTACCAAATAGGTTCTATTACTTATAAGCTATAAGTTAGTTTAAGTGTCTTGGCCCTAATGGATCCTTTAAGTATGTTTGGTTGTGAAAAGAAAAAAAAAATAGAGAAGAGAGAAAAACTTTGGACAAAGATAAATAGTTGAGAATTTGATTAGATTTGATGTTTTTTTTTCACAAGAGAAAAAATAGTAGATTTAATATAATACTTTGCATAAACGAGAGAAGTGTTTCTGTCCCTCAAAATACTTCTTCAAATAAAACTCAAGGTAGATTTTCTAGACTGCTTGAAGTTAATCCTAATGGTTATTATAGGGCTATAACCCCAAGTAGTGGTAAACAATTGGATGATCCTAAAGGTAAAAAGTTAATAATAATAAAGAAAAGAATGGTGCAGTAGAAGATGGGTGAAAAAGATGAAAGTGAAATAAGAGATGACTAAGTATGTGATCCCTAAACCTTATCAACCTCTAGTGTCATTCTCTCAAAGACTAGGCAAGGCTAAGCTTGATAAGCAATTCATAAAAATTTTGGAGGTCTAAAAAAAGCTGCGCATTAATGTACTTTCACTGAAGTTTTGCAATAAATGTCCACTTATGCTCAATTTTTGAAGAATATTATGTGCAATAAAAGGAAGCTCTAGGATTATGAGATTGTGGCATTGACTTAAGAGTGTGGTGCTTTAATTCAAAACAAATTATCCCCAAATTGAAAGATCCATGTAGCTTCTCAATCTCTTTCTTAATTAGTAATACTAGATTTGACAAAGCTTTGAGTGACTTGGGGCAAATGTTAGCCTCATGTTTTATTGTGTTAGTAATAAGTTGAAGTTAGGGCAATTAAAACCCACCACCATTTTCCTTCAATTAGGAT
The DNA here is from genome assembly GCA_037974295.1 of Cicer cuneatum. Classification (NCBI taxonomy): domain Eukaryota; kingdom Viridiplantae; phylum Streptophyta; class Magnoliopsida; order Fabales; family Fabaceae; genus Cicer; species Cicer cuneatum. Next base: position 7,047,570 of record JBBPBO010000003.1, on the reverse strand, counting down.
TGATCTGTCAAATACCCTCATAGAAATATTAGAGGATGTTCCTATCAAAGTGGGTAAATTATTTATTCATATTTGATTTTGTTGTTCTTGAAATTGAAGAGGATGCACAAATCTCTATTATTTTTTGTAGACCTATCTTATTAACTAGAAGTGCTATTATCGATTTCAAGAATGACAAGTTGTCTTTGGCGGTTTGTGATGAAAATGTAGTATTTGATTTATTTAAATCTACAAAACAACCTCTTTTAAATATTCTTGTTGCATAATTGATTTATTACATCAATTATTGTCAGAGTGGTCAAAGATTCTCTCCTAAAATTAAGATTATTTAATAAAATTCTATAAAAGACAAGGAGTAAATCGGCAAAGCATACTCATTAAAAAGGTGCTCCATTTATGCCTCATTGGTGGATGATATTAAAAGAAATTTCATAGATATTTAGGGAAAAATGAAGAAGTAGAGACTCCTCAAATTTTGGAAGGTTAAGGGGATGAGCATCCTTAAGTTGGAACTTGAATGAACTTCTTATTTGTAAAACGTATGACGTCAAATAAGCGTTTCTTGGGAGACAATTTATATTTTTCGTTCGTTTTATTACTATTACTTTTATTTCATTTTAATTTTTTATTTTGATAAAATATTTGATAGGTTTCAATCGGGGTGATTTTGATTAAGTTTCATGTGAAAAATGCATAAGATTGAAAAAAAAGTTCCTGGTAAGAAAAAACCACACTCATGTTTTTTTATTTATCATAACCCAAATCATTTATCATGCCACCAACCACGAGTTTTTTCATTTTTCTTTTTCTACTTCAATTTTATTATTTATATTGGAAACAATGTAAATTTTAAGTTTGGGGTAAAAGTTTTCATCTATTTATTTTTTGAATTCTGATTTTGTTTTTGCGCATAATCAATTTAAGTTTTGTCATTTTTGCACTGTAGAATCTTATTACCCTAATTTGCTTTGTCATTTATTTTGTCCTCCCATGACAACTTTGTACCATTTTCTATTTGGAACTTTGAGACACCTAACTTGTTAAATTAATTTTGAATAGCTTTTAGAATATAATGAAGCAATTTGGTGAAAATAAAAACAAAAAGATAGAAAAATGTATGACTTCATGTTTGCATGTTATTATTAGTTCTCCTTATTTATAATCACCAAATAAAATGGAAACAAAATTAAAATTAGATGGAGAAGAAAAAGAAAAAGAGAAATGCAAAAAGGGGGAATTTGATTTGAAATTGCGTTGAATAAAATTGGCTCCAAATATGTATAATTCTAAAAGGTTATTTATGATTATTTGTTCATTTTATTATATCTTTTTTAATATCATTTCTTTGTTCTTCTCCATCTTCTATATCAAACCTTTGACCCCAATATAATCTTGTAAAAAAACCTTTTGATTCATGTATATTTTCAAAAAGTAAAATAGTGGATATTTGATTGTTTGTCAAGCTTATGATAGAATATAATTTCTGGACAAACTTGGGTGATTTTTCTACACCTTTAAAACCGTTGAGAGTGGTTAAAAGAATGTCCTTATTGAGGAATGGGATTTTAAGTAACTTTTAAGTATCTAATTGGATTTGTTATTGATTGCTCTATTGCTCTTCAATTGTCTATGTATATTGCTATAATTGTTGTTATTTCAAGTTCTTTATTATGTGTCTCTTTGTTCCTTCTCTTGGTTTGATCATAGTTGTTTATTGAGAACAAACAAATTTTTAAGTTTGGAGTAATTTGATGCATTTATATTTGCATCTTATTTTCTTTGTCATGTGTATGCATTTTTAGTTCAATTAGTTACAATTTCTTTAGTTTGATTTTTATATTCATTGGATTATTACATTTATTATTTCTTGTTTTATAGGAACAAAATACTTTAGTGTTGAAAAGTGACTTGAATGATGTGGTTTGAAGTTGAAGATATTTTGAAAGTAATTTCAATGCAAGAAAGTAGAAGCAAGAAAAATCACGAGCACAATTTATGACACACTCATGTTTTTTGTTTGTGTTTCGTGATATAATAAGTGTTTTCACATGTTATTTGAGTCTAGGAAGAAACACGATCATCGTGTGTCAGTTGACATAGTCATTTTTTGGTGGCATGAGTATTCTTCGCACTTTAATTTTGTCATATTTGCAGACATTTTGTCAATTTGTTTAATTAACTAGAGTTACATGTGTTAGTTTGCAAATTTATTATTTTTAATTTTAGCGGCTTTAAATTTATGTTGTTAGCAGCTTTAAATTTATGTTGTTCTCGATCGATATAATCTATCAATTTAAATGAAAAAAATGTGTAACATAAAATAGATAGATGCAGTTTTATAAATAAGGAAAAAGATTAAATTAATTATTTCACATCGTGGTATATTAAGGATACATAAATTGAATAATTTTAAATTCTTATATTATAAATTGAAAATTTAAAAAAAAATTCAATTCAATATTTATAATTTTTTTTACAATTTGTTTCTAAAATTTAAAATCAAGCTGATAAAAGATTTAAAATCAAAAATATTTTTAAACACCGAAAACTTTTTTTTGAATGAAATATTTTTATGTATAGAAATAAATTGAATGTAAACTGAGTGTATTATTTAATATACACGCAATAACTAATATTTAAAATATATAATATTATTTATTATATTTATAAATATTATTATGTTTTATATAAAGAAGGACTTAAGTCCAAAAGAAAAATTAAACGACTATACAAACATTTCTAAGCATGCAGTCTCAGAAATATCGTCAAAAAGATACCTATAGAGTTCATAGGAGGAGACTCCAAAATATTACAATTGAAAGAGTCTAGAGAAAGACTAAAATTAGCAAGTCAATAAGCATTTATGTTTCCCTCTCGCCAAGTATGTTGGACTTGAACTTTGTAATTGGGAACAAATAGTGTCTAATATGCAAAATCAAACTGGGGATCATCTCACTTAACTTGCAATTTCCAAAATTCATGTCAATTAAAACTTTGGAGTCATTATCCATAATAAGATGGGTGAAACCCTCCCTCTAAGCCATACTTAGGGCAAGGTACAAACCCCACATTTCTGCATGCAGGACATCACACGCATCAATCCTCTCGGTATGCTCTTTTGATCCACCTTCCAACTGAATCGCCAAAAAGTCTCCCTATGCCGAAAGTTGGTCATTGTTCTTACAAGCGCCATCTGTATTAAGCTTGATTCATCCTTTGGAGGTTGTTTCCAACCAATATAAATCATATCTTGATGATGTGGGTTGGATCTGTTTAGCAAAGCTTTGTATAGCCATAATCAGGTTTTGTGGCCGTTGGAAGTTCACCACAAAGATGACTTTGTTTCTTGACATCCAAAAAAACCGACAGGTAGTCATGAAAGTAGACTGCCATCCTCCTATTGCTATTCGGCCCCCGTGGTTGTTAAGGTTGCTAGCAATCCATTTCTTGCAATTCAAAAAGAAAAAAATGTGACGACAAATTAGAAGGAATTAAGCGAAGCCACACATGAGTTGCATACAACAGTCACGAAGAATAAAAATGGTTGTCTCTGCATATCTCCCATCACATAGAGCACACATGCGAAATCCCCATACTCCACTTGCTTCTACGGTAATTGATGAGGATGTTCTCAAAGTTAGTCAATCACATAAAAGTCTAAATACGGTGAGGGTCACTCCACCTCCAAATATTTTTCCAGATATTCTTCGTAACTTGATCATTCCCTTGTTGTAGCTGATATGCACAATGAATTGGTGGGTACTACCACCCCACCCTAAGATATCAGAACCATCACTATATGTAAGAGCTAGAAGAGCAACCACCTAACCCACCATGTCTTTGAAGAGGTTCTCTTTAAGGAAGTTCAGGTCCCAATCACCTTCCGCGATTTAGACATCACACACAATAATCGTAGTGTCAATGAAAGAATGAGACACAATAGATAACAACTCCACATTGCATGGAACTCGTTTGTCAAGCCATAAATTAGTTTTTCTGTCATCCCCAATCTGACACACCATATATCGTTGCGAATCTTCCCATAACCAAACCAAAGCTTTCCATATGGGAGAGTCGTAAGGTTTGGAAGTGCAAGACACAACTAAGTAATTATTTCTTCCGTATTTGCTATGGAGTACTTGGCACTCTAGCTCATCAGGTTTAGTGGCAAGGTACCATTAATAAAAAAATATCAATAAGAATTGTCATAAATTATTTTTATAATATAACAAAATGAGGGGAATTTTTTTTAGGTTAAATATATTTTTAGTCTCAACAAGATGATGACATTTCAAGTTTACTCCATAAAATTTTTTATTCACATTTAGTCTCTATTTGATTTTATAAGAACTTTTTTTAGAGATAAAAAATATCAATTTTTTACAAAAAAAGAACTTTTCAAAATAAGGACTAAAAATGTATATAAAACAAATTAAGAACTAAAAAGTTGAAATTTTTTATAGGGACTAAAAATAAAATTTTAAAATTTTATAGAGACTAAAATTTATTTTACTCTTTTTTTATTAGAGTCTCAATTTCAAAAATTAGAACAAGACATCCAAAATGTTTAAGACAACCATGATCATCAATTAATCAAATAATTTTATCACCTATTTAATTGTATCATAAAAATAATATATGATGAATTAAAAATGATTTAATATTTATTTTCAAGAAATTATTTCCTGAGTTGTGATTAATTATAAATAATTAATTAGTGACTTAGTTATCAAGTGATTTTAACATTTTATATTTTTTTTACGTGTATAATTATTATTAATTTTATATTATTTATAATAGTAATTACTTTTGTAATGATTATTATTATTTTTTATATTTTCATTATTTTGTAAATTTTTATTTCTAAATACTGAGTAAACTTTTCAATTATAGTTAATATATTTTGAAATATAGTATTACACACTAACTATTTATTTTTTCTGAATAATAATTATTTCCGCAAGTGATTACAATAATCAATATTTGAGTAGTTTCTATCATATTTGATAAATTTTCTTACACTACTATTCTCCTAAATATTTATATCTATAAGGTTTTTTTAGCAGTTTTTTATACTCAATGTTTTCTGGGAGTTGTTTGTTTCCACAATGTATTAAATATTGATATCATATCAAAAATTTAACAAGCAAGTATTTTCTTTCTAATTGACAAGAGGTTACAGAGATCAATAATCAGTAGCATTAGTAAATATGTAAAATGGATAAAAATAGATTTATTTTGGTGAGGGATGAAAATAGATTTTGATATTTATAATTAAGGAATAATTTAAAAGATGAATAATTTAATATTTATTTACATCTAAATTGTTCATGATCTTTTAAGCATAAAGTAAAAATTTAAAATTAGAATATGTAATTTTATTTTGTAAGAAATGGTGATAAAATTAAATACGCATACCTTGTGCGACGTGCGGTCTTTTAATTTAATTTTAATTAAAAACTCGGTCATTTTTTTTTCTAATTTGATTCTTTATGTCTTAAAATGTCAACAATATTATAATTTTTTTACAGAAATCTAGAAAATCCATCAACATCTTCAAACAAAACTCAGAAAATTAGTAATTATCTTAAAAAAAAATTCATATTTTCATCAAATTCATAACTCAAATTTTCGACCAACAACAACATGAAATTCATAACTCAAATCTTCTAACAACAACAACATCAAATTCATAAAATAACTAACTTACATTTTAATATTTAGATTAAGGATTTGATTTGGAGAAGGATAGAAAGAAGAAAGAGATATTATGTTGGTGATTTGAGGATCCAATCTTAAAGTGTGAGTTATTTATTTGATGTTGATAGAGATGAAAATATGAGTTTATTTGAAGATTTGAGTTATTGATTTGATACTTATATTAATTTTCTTGAAATTGATAATGAGTTTTTTGGATTTTGTTTAAAAATGATAATAAATTTTTTGAGTTTATGTAAAAAAATATAATATTGTTGATATTTTAAGAAATAAATGATGAAATCGATACTTAAAACTAAATAAATGATTAAACCGAAAAGAAAAATTAAATTGTTACTTGAAATTAAGTTAAAGAACTGCTAGAGATATCTTGTCAATTAAATAATTAAAATAATCTTGATTTCAATTTAAATATTAAAACCAATCAATACAATTTTTCTATATAGTAATTTTTAATAGTATATTATTTTTCTATGCAAAATGATAAATATATTTATTTTCATATTTTTTATAAATAGTTAAGTAATTTTCATTGCATCAAACATAAAAAATTATTTTTATCTTCATTCATATTATAATTGAACTATTAAATGTGAATCAACTTCTTACCAATTAAACTAAATTAATATTTATTAACAAAATATTTTTTATAATCAATAAAAAGAATTTAATTTATATACATAAAAAGTTTATAATTACTCTACGATTAAATCATTAATAACATTTAATTTTTTTTCTACCATGTATAAAACTTTTACATCTACCTACTTACAAATTAAACTCTAGTGACAAATAGGCCTTCGTATATCTGTCACTATTTTTTTTAAAATATATCGCCATCATTTGATTCTGTGATTTAATGTGGGTCCATAAAGTAAATATTATAATTGACTAATTGCATCAAAATTTAATTACATTGCAACAAACTGCGATATTAAATACGTAAAATAAAAATGATTGTACTAATTCCAACAATAAATGGGAATAATATATTATTGTTAAAATGATGATATATAGTAATAATAATAAAATTGGGCTACGTTTCCTCGTTTTTGATTTCAGATTTTGACTTAAGAAAGGGTTTTCAGGTTTCATCATAATTTTTCTTCCTTCAATTCAATTCAACACTTATTTTTTATTTCACTTTTCTCATTTTCCCAAATATAAAATTAAAATTAAAACCAAAACCTGCAAATTTTCAAACCCAAATAATCGCCATCATTTAAATCACACCCAATTTTCTCTCTCTTCTCTCTCTCTTCAATCACATTTTCAGCGAAAAAACCCAAATCGTTTTTTTTTTGTTCTACAGTGAAGACCATAGATTTTGACCCGTGAAATCGTTGAATCAAAGTAACCAACTTTACAGTTTCGTGTGGTTTTTCATTCGTACACACGTGTTGGTGAGATGAGAAGAAGAAGAACTTGCATGTTGTGAGAAGGAGTTTTTTTTTTTTTCATGGCACCACCCAAACGCGTTTATCAAGAATGGAAAGGAAGTAATGTAATAATCTTCTTACCTTTTTTTAATTTTTTCAATTTTTTTTTGTTTTAATCTATTTGCTTGTTTTTTTAGGAATTAACTTTTAATGCTTCATATTTGTTTATGGAAATGCACTAGATTTTTTTTTTTTTTTTGTGTTAGTTGGGGAAAGTGATTTGATTTATATTTTGTTTTTTTTGTCAAGTGCTCTGTAGCTAGACTCAAACACTTTAGGCCTAGAGAATTATGGGTTTGAACTTGAGCCCACATCAATGTCCTTATAGTTTTCAACTGAGTTGTACTTACGAAACCGATATATCTTGTTTTTAATAATGGGGTTAATAGTCGTGTGCTTTGAATATCTAGTGCTGTTTTTGTTGTTGCTTGAAAGTGAGATTGATGTGAGGAAATAGTTTTAACTTGGATGTGTAGTTTCAAAATTTTAGGAACCAGGTCTTGTGTGTGTTTTGTATTGAGTACGTAGCGTCTGAACACTTCCTTTCCTAGGGAAAGTAGTCCTGATAATCCGAAGTTGGTAGTTAGGGTTCTAGCCATAGTTCAACTCGTGTTCTCTAATCAATTCGACCTTCACTCAAACTCATTAACCACTTTAGTCCAATCTCTCCGTCTCCTAGGAAAAGGGGCCTTGGTAATCTGGATTGGTAGTCAGGGTTCTAGCCAAAGTTTAACTTGTGTTCTCATGATCAATTCGACCTTCACTGAAGCTCATTAACCATTTGAGTTTAATCACTTGGTTATTCAGTTGATGGAGTGAGGTTGCAAAAACGAGAAGGTTTTTCTGTCTTTTGTAACTGATGTTGTATTTGTTTGTGAGAGGATGCTGGACTTTTTTATTGAGTAACAGTAACTGATAGGCCTTGATTGCGGTTCATTGGAGTAGTTCGTTGAGCATAGAATTTAATGTGACAATTTGACATTTTACCATATTCCTTATCAGTTATCAATAATTGGCCTTGGCTAAAGCTGGTTTCTACTACTCAATTATGAAGTTTAATCTTTGTTTAGGGTGGGATTGATGTGGGAGTACTAAGCACTTGTGTTGTGTCTATAGACGCACACAGTATAAAACACTAGATAATCACAAAATAACATGAATACAGGATTTTATGTCTTCTTATTGTTTTAGCATATCTTTATTTTTTTAATGGTTGTATGTATATAAACTGTGCTTATATGAGAATTAATAATGGGATGATGAGGGAGGTTATTTGCTTTGGAAATTGTGCAACTTTGAATGAACAGTTTTGTCTATCAATCGTAACCGTTGTTGTATCTATTTCTGGGAGGAAGCTTGACTTTTGCAGTATACTGATGGAGTCTTGATTGGGGTTCATTGGAAGCGTCAGTTGAAAAAGAAGTCTCTTTACCATCTTCTAATCAACAATTGGTCTTCTTGGTTCAGTTGATTTTCTACAAACTATGTAGTTTTAACCATTGTCTTGGGCAATTGATGTGATGAGTTGGTGGAGTGAGATTATGTGCTTTCAGAATTGTGCAATGAAGAATGAGTCGTTTGTCTGTCTTCTGTAGCTTTTGTGTTTATATGTGAGGAAGTTTGACTTTGTTAGTAGATGGTGCCTTGATTGTTGTTCATTGTTGGAGCCAGTTGAAAGAAGAATTTAACGTTGTGGCTACTTGACTTTGTACCATCTCCTGATTAATAACTGGTCGTGTGAAGCAATATGTTATTCATGTCTAGTTAGGTCAAAACTGTAGGCTAATCTTGGTGAGTTGTTGTGTCTCACAGGGGAGACAGAAATTAAGATTTAAATAAAGTCTGACCCTTTTACCTTGTTTATAATTAGTAATGATGGGTTTTGGTTTCTAATGCTGTTCTCGTTGTTGCTTGAAAGTTTAAAGTGGGATTCATAATTTAGGAACTAGGTGTGTGTGTTTGCTGACCTTGTGAAGTGCGATTATGCTTTTGAAATGGAACAACTTCAAACGAACTCTTTAACCATCTTCTGTAATCATTGTCTTGTGTCGGTTTGTGTGAGGAATCCTGACTTTGCCACTAAACTGATAGAATCTTGATAGCGGTTCTTTGTAAGAGTTGGTTGGAATAATAAAGTAATGTGATTATTTGAATTGATACTATCGTTGGTATATTATTGGTCTAATTGGTCTAGATAGAGGTTTGTGCTGTCTTTATTCTAGGCAAAAACCGTGTGAAGCAATACACTACTAGTCTTGTGTTGCCTTATATAATTCAAAACATTATTCTCAACTTGGAGAGCTGATTTTTCTCATGGATGAATGAGTAATAAAGCTATATAGTTTCAACAGTATTTTCTTCTTATGCTAAACCATCTGGTCAAGGTGCATGGTTATTTTTGGTTAATGGAATTGAGATAGACGATAATATCATAACTCATGATAGGAAATGCTATTTGTGTTTCATGATATCTTTTTGAGTGAATTTATATATTAACTTTTGTTATTATGAATATCTTAAAAATATTATAGATACTTTCCAAAAAGAAAATACTTAACTTCACGAGCAAGGAACTTTTAGAAACTAGTTTGTAGAGAACCTCATGATTCAAACCTTTAACTTTTTCTTAACAACATCTCAAGTCTCAACATTTTAGTTAACTGGCGCCTTTTGAAATGACAACCACAGTATGTTACTGCTCCTCTGATGCAGATAGGTTAATTTTTTAATTAAAATTAAAATAGGACAAGTTTAGCATGCATTAGAAAGCAGAATATTTTGGTAATCACTCTCTTGAATGATGTCAAACCTGATGGATATTGTACTACTAGATTCCTTCCCCTGCTTATTGGTACGAACATCATGTTAAAATCAATCACGCACACCAAATTGGATCACACATCACAAATTAGATCTTGACGTTGGGTTACTAGGACCATAACATCTACTACTAAAGCCTGCTCCAATTAGGTAACATCAGATACATGGATTAATGATGCCATTACGTGCTATAGGGAATCATATCTAATGTAATATCATTTAAATCCAAATCTTTGGTTTCTAATTATTGGCCTACCCTCCATTTACCTTCCTTATTGATGCCAGTACAGCTCTTCTCCACACATGCCCAAACCACCTATGAAGGGATTCTTACATCTTTTCCACAGTGGTTACCCTGACTTTCTCTCTAATTATTTTATTTTGAAATCTGAGTCCTATTTTGTTTGGTGTGACTGCTGATCCTATTTTTCCGCCAGAAAGAATAGGTAGGATTTCCAATGAATGACTTGTGGAACTCAAAAGTCGTAAACCATCATTTTTTATTTCCACTTATGTAGAAAAAGGCAGAACCAGTTGATGGTGGCTTCTTTGTCTCACCAGTGGTGGAAGAACTCAAATTCTCCTTGCCATCAGTCACCAATTTAATTTGATAGGACCTGCTCAGGAATTTCATCCATTCAGCTTCTTCACCACAGGTTGGAAGGGCGAATTTCCAAGTCCACTAGAGTCCATGGCAGAGATAGCCCTTGTCCTTCATAGGAAGTCAGAGTTCATTAATCCTTTGCTTTTGACAGCTTCTCCTGCCATAGTTGGCTCTGATTCCATAACATTCAAATATTTTTTGGTAAATTCTTGAACGTTGAATTGTAAAGGCTATTGCCCTGTATGTATAATACAGTAGATGTAGAGGAAAGGAAGGATATCCCCCTTTAGATCAGCCTAAAAATCTACGTAAGAAAAACAGCTTAAATTAGGTATAAAGAATCTCTTATTAATTTCTTCCTCTTTTCACTCCCTTTTGATTAGGTCTGCACCAGTCGAGTGTCAGTACCTCTACCTCTTATCGCATCATTTGAATTAAAACTTTTCCCACATTTTAAACATTTTCTAGTAGATTCCCCTGTACCCTAGTAAACCTATTTGTAAGAAGTGAGGGATAAGAGTCCCTCCAATAAAAAATATTTGATGGGACTTTGGTGCTGAATAAGACTAAAATAAATGATATACTTCACAGTGAAGACTCAAATGCTTCACTTGCCCGTCCTGTGATTATTATGTAGGCAATGACCTGGTTATTCTGCATTGTAGGCCAGCATCCTTATAGAATACATGTTTTGGGTTGTTGCCTTAACATTGGTTATCCTCGCTCCTCGGAGAAATTGTCCTTTTATATGCTTTAAAGATCTTCGATCAAACAAGCAACCTAAGATTTTAAGGCAGTGTGCGTTGTGTAGGTCTCCAGTGGATTTGATTGGAGAGAAGAGAAATGTCCATATTTTCAAGGGTGTATTTCTCTCTCCCTTTGTCATTGTTACTATAGAGTATTGTATTCAGGGCTTCTCTGTGGGACAGGGTCATGATTGCTTCAAGAGATCATCTATTACTCCCATGTTGAGAGATTGAACTGTATGTTATATTTATAAGCCAGTTCAGCTCATTTTGTTGTTTCTGTTTGAGTAAGGAGGATTCCTGATCCACCTCTGATTGTACTCTCTTTCTTGCGAAGAAACCAATCTACGTTCTCTCTTAAAAATGTAATGCTATATGGAAAATATTAATACTCTTCAGCTTTTGTTGAAAAGTGTCAGAGTATCAACAAATATCTTGGAATACCTACCATATATCTTTTAAGTATGTTCAAAGATCTTCAGAATATATTGTGGAGCAAATTAATTATCTAATTATGCAAGCAATATTCACATGGTTAATGAATTTTATTGTGTCTGCCTGTTTGTTACCTTATTTTATTACGGTTAGTAAATTTATTGTTCTATTGGTTTGGGCTTGAACTTGTAATACTTAGTTCACTATCACATGATCTATTATTTGTATAAATAGGATCATCTGATTAATATTCTGATATGTCATAATAAACCATATCAATCTAATATTCTCTTATTATGAATTTCTATTCTCTCTTTTCTTGTCTTCTTATCTTGCCTTATGTTTTCACCAAAAAATTATTTCTAGAGTTATCTTCCAGTAATGACATGCTTGATGCTTCTGTGTTCTGCTAACTTAAGAAGTGTTACTTTTTAATGAACTATTTTTTGTCATGTATTAAAGTTTTATTTCACTTCAAACTTCTTCTAATCTTATGCAGAAATTCATATTTGGAGGAAGGTTGATATTTGGGCCTGATGCTAAGTCATTGCTTGTCAGTTTGTTGCTGGTTATAGTTCCGGTTATCATCTTCTGCGTATTTGTAGCAAGGCATCTGCGGCATGAATTTTCTACATATAATGCAGGATATGCTATTTTGGTGGTGGCAGTTCTCTTTAATATTTATGTAAGTTCTATGAAGTTTTTTCTTTCTTTTTCATTTCATGTCTTTAACACTCACACATGCCTGATACGGTGGTACCTGTTATTTTATATGCCCCATAGTCTATATTTTTTTTATCATCTCATGTTGCAGTTGTACATAACTTGCATTCTACGGTCTCATCTAAATATTCCTTTCCGCTCTCCTTCCCTATCTCCCTTTTCCATGTTTTCCCCTTTTTTGTTTAACTTCGTAAGTCATAAACTTGACAACAATTTGTTGGTGATATCACATGTATTGAAAGAATTATCAAGTTTTTGTGAAATTGTGTTATACTATTTACATTTATTTATTGGTTGATTTACAATCAATTAAAGAGTGTCACGGGAAATCCACAGTACAATAGTGGCGCACAAAATGTCGAAATTAATTTCCTAGATTAGGATTATCATGATATGGCATTTATTGATTGATAATTTGATATACAATCAGTTGACGAGTAATCTGTGCTGACAAAGGCCTAACATCTAGTCTAATCATCACTTATTAATTATTCTAATATAATCAACATAGTTGATATGTATTCCAACATAAATGTTGATATTTGTTAGTATTTATTGTTAGTTGTAAATGTTGTCAAGTGATTGTACTCTTACTATGTCCTGATTGTTTGCTACTGTAGTCTGTGATTAATTACCTCGCTTCTTCATTCTTTCTTCTTATGATTAGGGTAATTTCAGCCTTTATAATTTTAATGGTTGATTATTGAAAAATAAATAAGGAAGATTCCTTAAATCTCTTTCGTTCATGGTATCAACACCTCCATGACCAAGCCCTTGGTTTCTCTATTATGATAAATAGAAAAGTTGAATAGGTGGGCTTGGGCTTTATGTGGTTCAACCCTATGTAGTCAATGGCCGATAGCGTGGCGGACGACCCCCAAAACGCTATTGCAGTGTAGCGCGTAGTGGTATGGCCGCTACGCTCAAGTCTGGGGGTGAGAAAAACAGGGGAGAAGAAGAGGTTTGGTGGTACAAAGAACAGGGAAGTGAAGGTCGCACTGGAGTCACATGGCAGGAAAAGTTGCAGAGAGGAGAGGAGATGAAGGTCGCAGCTAAGCAGAGAAGATGAGAGGTTGTGAACAAGAAGAAAAGAAATCGCAAAAGGAAAAACCCTAATTGGTTCAAAAAGAATAAAATGTGAGGGCTATTTTGTCTTTTTGCAGAATAAGCGAGGGTGCTTTCTGTCTTTTCACAATAAATATGAGGTCCTTTTTGTCTTTTGGTGATAAAATATGAGGGTCTTTTAGTCTTTTTGTGATAAAAAATGAGGGAACAATTTTATCTTTTCATAGGCTGATAGGCATTTGTTTGTGATCCAATCAAGGGAACAATTTTATTACAAAAAAAATAAGTTTAATTAGCAGATTTATTAGCGAACAAAGAACAAATAATTATGTTGATGCTTGAGTAGATTGATCTTGAAACAACACTAATTTATTACTATAGCTGTAAAACAAGTTTGTATTTTATTTTTGATCTTTTCTTGTTGATGAAATTGAATATCCTAATAGAGTGTGTCAGATGTATGCGATCTTATACCAAATCAATGGCATAGAAATATTAGTACATTTTAACCTACTTTCTAAAGTAAGGTTTTGGCCTGTTTTGATTTTATAATTTCCTGTCATTGAACCTATATTCTTGGAGAAAACTCATTGAGATATTGATTTCCTTTAAACTTTTTTCTTTCTTTCTGATGTCCTAGAGCTTCATTTAACCCTATGATTTATGTTTATAGGTGCTGATTCTTCTCTTTCTTACATCCTCGCGCGATCCGGGCATTATTCCAAGAAATTTACATCCGCCAGAGGAAGAGTTCCGTTATGACTCGTCCGTTTCTATTGATATTGGGGGACGGCAAACACCAAGCCTTCAGTTCCCTCGAACAAAGGAAGTAATGGTCAATGGCCTTCCTGTAAGGGTGAAGTATTGTGATACCTGCATGCTGTATCGTCCTCCTCGTTGCTCACATTGCTCCATTTGCAACAATTGTGTTGAACGTTTTGATCATCATTGCCCTTGGGTTGGACAATGCATTGGATTGGTATGATAGTTGACATCCACCGTGTTCTTGATTTTATGATACCTATTTCTTCCATAATGATGTTCTCAGCACATTACATGTCTGCGCTCTCGTTATTTAAATATTTGTTTATTTTTGGTTTTCTCAATGTGCAGAGGAACTACCGTTACTTCTTTATGTTTGTTTCTTCAGCAACTCTTCTATGTATCTATGTGTTTTCCATCTCAGCTTATTACATCAAGGTTCTGATGGATGATAATCATGGGACAGTGTGGAAGGCAATGAAAGCATCCCCTGCATCTGTTATACTAATGGCATATTGTTTCATCTCTTTATGGTTTGTTGGTGGACTAACTGGCTTTCATTTGTACCTTATTAGTACAAACCAGGTCAGTTGATTTCTTTTACATTTCTGAATCCAATATAATATTGAAATTAATTTTGAAAACACTATTGCATAAGAATCTTATGATAGAAAGACATTAATGAGGTGGACATGGACAAAATGATGAAGTACGGCCAGACAAAAAATATTTGATGCTTTGGTAATGTGGCAAAATATTAGGCTCTATGTTGGAGATATGAAAATTTTATAGAAAAGGCATGTTCTACATATAAATACTTTGTATGATAATACCCGTTTCGTTTTCTGTAATTTTGATTCTTCAAAGATCTTGTGTTTGGAGAATATTTTCATCATCTAGGTGATTAATTCCTTTTTTTGCAGACCACCTATGAAAACTTTCGATATAGAGCAGATAACAGGATCAATGTTTATAATCGGGGGTGTCTAAATAATTTTCTGGAAGTATTTTGTACAAAAGTGAAGCCTTCAAGGAACAATTTTCGGACTTTTGTTCAAGAGGAAGTACCGAGGCAACCTCCTCCGGTCATTACCCGGGAACCTGAACCAGATTTGGGGGGAGATCCGCGATCTAAGGTTGAAGATGATCTAGACATCGGTGAAGACCTATTAAAGATATCACAACGTCGGAATATTGAAGAAATTGATGAAGATATTCGAAGCAGAGGGAGCAATGGACCTTACCATATTACATCAGAAGGTGATTCAGTTTTAGGCTCAGATCGTCGAGCTCCAACAGTTCGATCCGAAGAAAGGCACTCAAGTTGGAGAAGAAGTGGAAGCTGGGAAATTGCGGCAGACGTACTTGCCAATTCAAATGTAACTGAAACTAGAAGCTATGTTTCTTCGCGTCAATGATTTCGGTTTCTTTGATGTTTGCATAGCATATCAACTTTAGGTGATATGGGTTTTGCTTATATATCAGAAAGATGGAATAGGGAAATACTTCTTAGTCTTTGTTTACCTTTATAGGAATGTGAATTGAATTGATTGAAACATTAAGTAAAAAAAAAAAAACTTATTTGACCTTTTGTGGTAATCTTGGCCCTTATGGAAAATATAGAAATGTGTATGTTCAAGATACAAAAGTGTAGTATACTGGTATTGTCTTGGATTGGTTTTTCTTTTCCAATTTGCATTCGACTGTGTTTGGATTAACGTCTACTTATTTTAAACGTGGAAATCCTTAAGCTACATTTCTTAGCATTGTAATGAACGCACGTTGATGCAAAATCAGCCGGCTGAAAAGTTCTCATCATAATTAGTTTTAAGCTTTGTAAAATCGGTTCTTTGTTGAAATGTTTTTTTTATCCATGCTATATTGATGCAATTAGGTGAAGATATTTTGTCACTAAAAAAAGTGGGATATCTATTTTGCATTTTTTATTGGTGAATTTAGTGTCTTGGTGAAGTTTACTAAAATTGATATATGCAATGAATAGCACTACTTTATAATAAAGTATTGATACTTTACTATTTTCACATTTTAAAAAAACAACAGATGGCAAAACTTGTTTTCTTAGCTTCTACAATTTGATGCTAAAATTAAAATAAGTTGATATATAAAAATAGCAAAACATTTCATCAATACACCTAAACCAATCATTATAATAACACATTACTAAAATTATCTCCACTAGACAAAAATTACTATTTTTTCAAATTACTATAAACAACACCATAAATGTGAAGAATCTATTAAAGGGACCTTGAATTCAACTTCTTTCTTCACAAAAAAAAAAAAAAATGAATCCATCAAAACTTTCATCCTTGTTGTTAACACTTTCATTGATCATCATAATTTCTCAAGTATCAGACGCCAAATTGTTTGAAGATATTTGCAAAGCGGCCGCAGAAGACAACGTCCGCTGCCTTCAAATTTTGAAAGTGGAGCCTAAAATCGTCTCCGCGCAAAGCGATATAGCGCTATGTAAACTCATCCTACA
This sequence comes from Cicer cuneatum, assembly GCA_037974295.1. Classification (NCBI taxonomy): domain Eukaryota; kingdom Viridiplantae; phylum Streptophyta; class Magnoliopsida; order Fabales; family Fabaceae; genus Cicer; species Cicer cuneatum. The sequence goes on along the minus strand of JBBPBO010000003.1, from coordinate 7,030,752 downwards.
ATTTGCTCTAAAAAAGGGTGAAGAGGCTCAAAATTACCTAAAGGAAATGATGAAGACAAATCCATCACCAGCAATTCAACAATGTGCAACTATTCATTATGATGAGGTGGTTGGATCATTCAAAAGTTCATTAGGTGAGTTGAAAGAAGATGGATTAACAGCAAATTATGATGCCAAAGTTGCTGGTGATGGTCCTACAACATGTGAATCTGCCTTGGCCTCAGAAAATATTCACATTCCTAAAATTTCTGATCTAAACAAAGAAATTTTGTTGCTTAGCAAAATTGCATTTTTAGCCACAAACAAGCTTCCAGACGCATAAACTCTTTTTTGTTATATATTACTCCTTTTATTTTTTTTATAAGAGACTATTGAGTTAATAAAAGTTAATGTATTTAATCTATATACATCAATTTTTATTGATTTCAACTGTTTTTTAACTTGTCAAAGGAAGAGGGGATCTATGGAGTGTAGAGAAAGACAATTTTAACTTTTGTTTTATATTATAAACTTGTATGTTGTGAGTTTGTTAATATATACATCATTTTTAGTTTTAACTATGAATTTGTGTTATATTTGATGTATTCTACTTATTTGAATAAATAAATATTTTTCTTAGTAAAAAAAATTGAATTTAAAAGTATTACAATATTTATATAAATGATCCTAATTAGTTGGATTAATTGTGACAGCTAACGATGTCGAGAGGGGTTTTAGTTACTAAACATATGACCCTTTTTTATGCTCAAATAATAATTTATATTATAATAAAATATTTATCGATTTAAATGGTTTGACCTTTCACTCACACCTAAAGTGACTTAAGTTTAAGTTTGAAATTTTAGAATTGATAAATTATACATAAATACCACTGAAAATTCTTAACGAAGATGATGGTTCTCTCTAATCTTGCATAAGTTTTGATGCCCATAATCTAAATATTTTATAGTAAAAAAAATCCTTATGAGATTTATTTTATTAATGGATGATATATATTTTTTCTCTGATAAAACCATCCGAGTTTGTTTTGGTTTATACAAATATTTTCTCAATTTACATAATTTTTTGGTTAAAGTAGATTTTTCAATTCTTTATACTATGTTTGAGAGTTTATGAGAGGAAGAGAGAAAAAAACTTTGAAAAATAACCTTGAATTACACCACAAAAGACCAAAATACCCTTGACTTAAAGTTAAATGTTCACAACCTATCACTCATTTCATCTTCTTTCTTCGTTCTATCAACTCGAGTAACAAACCCTAGTTCAATTTGTGGAGGTAACCGCCATTTAATTTCTTTAGTTTTTTTACCCTTGCTATTTGAAGCCCCCTTTTTTCTTTTACAATAGCAAAAGAGATGTGTATTATTATAATAAATTCCCACTGGCACAAGATATGCTTAGTATGTTGAGGGACTTAAAAGTAAAAAAGAATTATTCTCCTTCTCCTCCTCCTCCAATTTAGGATTTATGGTCTTCTTTCTTCTTGATCATTTTTCATATGCAATTTTCTAAATATAAAAATGTCTACTAATTCTCAAAGTCGTTTATTTAAATATCAACTTCTCTAATTATTAATCAAGTCCAAAATCTACACTTATTTTTAACTTTATTTATTGAATTTCATGATTGTCTTGTTTTTTGATTTATCACATTAAAATTCTTCAAGAAATTATTTGATTAATTAAATAAATTTATTGAAATTAAATGACTTTTATTCTTAAATCGAAACAATTCCTTGAGTGGATTAATTCTCAAAGAAATTATTCAATTAATTAAATAAACAATTTGAGAATTCCACAACTGCCTTATCAAGATCAACATAATTTGTTGAAAGTGGTACTCAATTAAGAAGACTTAGGATGGTTACTTACAAGCCAATCTAACTTGGGGCTGTTAGTTTTCAGTTAATAAGTTGTAACTACTTTTTGTAAAAAACTTGTATATAAGTAGTTGGGCAGCAACTAGAAAAGAGAGTGAATTTTTCAGTTTTGCACAAAAACAGAAAACTGAAAGAAAACAGAGCATTTTGTACATTGTAATCATTTCATCTCATATAGTGATAATTCAAAGTCGGATTCTGTCCCCCAGACATAGGAGTTTTATCTCTGAATTGAGTTAACAATTGTGTGTGTTCATTTTAGCAAGATTCAATTCTGTTTAGATTAAAAGAAATAAAACCAGAAAAACAGAGAACGATAAACAATCTCCGTTTTTAATTCAATCAATCTTCGCTGCGAAACTCATTGATCTTTGGTTTTTTACAACAAATGGTATCAAGAGCTCAATTTCGATTCAAGAAGATGGCATCAACAAAGTATGTACTTGAGAAATTCGATGGAAAAAATGATTTTGGGTTATGGCGTCTCAAGATGAAAGCGTTGCTGGTTCATCAAGGTTTGACAGAAGCACTGGGAGGAGAGAAAGACATGGCATCCACGTTTTCAGACAAGGAAAAGAAGGATATCATGAACAAGGCTCATAGTGCTTTAATCTTGAGTCTTGGAGACAAAGTTTTAAGGGAAGTGTCAAAGGAAACCTCGGCAACAGGTATTTGGCTTAAATTGGAATCTTTATACATGACTAAATCACTTGCGAACCGTTTATACTTAAAACAAAGGTTATATACTTTCAAGATGCAACCTGGGAGGTCAATTGAAGATCATATGGATGAGTTTAATAAGATTGTGTTAAATCTTGAAAATATTGATGTAAAATTGGAAGATGAAGATCAGACCCTATTGTTGATAAATTCATTACCAAACTCTCTTGAAAATCTGTGTGATACACTTCTTTATGGTAGAGATTCTTTGTCATTAGAAGAAGTACAAGCTGCACTAATATCAAAAGAATTAAAGAGGAAGTTAGATGGGAAAGAAGAAGACAGTGGTGAGGGGCTGTTTGTCAAGGCTAAAACAGGGAAGAAGAATAAAAAACAGAAGAATAAATTCAAGAATAAAGAAAAGGACAAGTCTAAAATGAGGTGTTTCATATGCAATAAGGAGGGACATTTCAAGAAAGAATGCTCAGATTGGAAAGGAAAGAAAGGATCAAATAGTGATGATGATTATGGAAATGCTTCAGTAGCCTCTAAAGGATATGAAAGCACAGAAGTTCTTATGGAAAATTCAACTGAAATCATGGAGGATGATTGGGTTCTTGACTCAGGGTGTTCATTTCACATGACTTCAAACAGAGATTGGTTCATTGACTACAAAGAAACTGATGGAGGCAAGGTTATCATGGGTAACAAATCAGTTTGCAAGGTAGTTGGGATTGGCTCAATCAAGCTGAAGATGGAAGATGGAACTATGAAGATTTTATCAAAAGTCAGGCATGTTCCAGAGCTGAAAAGGAACTTAATATCTCTGGGAATGCTGGAAGAAGTTGGTTGTTCATACAAAGTAGAGAAAGGCGCTCTAAAAGTCATAAAGGGATCATTGATAATCATGAAGGGAAAAAGAGATCATGGAATCTATCTTCTCAATGGTCAAGCAGTGACAGGAACGACAGCAGTGGCAGTTCAAACATCAAGCAAAGCTAGCTTGTGCCGTCAAAGGTTGGGACATGTAAGTCTAAGGGGAATGCAAATTCTGGACAGACAAGGCATGCTAGGTGGGGACAAAATTGGTGATCTTGAATTTTGTGAGCATTGTGTGTATGGAAAGATGCATAAGGTCAAGTTCTCTATAGGGAAACATTGCTCAAAAGAAATTCTAGAATATGTTCACAGTGATCTATGGGGCCCTGCAAATATTGCTTCACATGGAGGTAACAAGTATTTCATTACATTTCTTGATGATTATAGTAGGAAGGTATGGATTTATTTGTTAAAAAGTAAGGATGAAGCATTCAAAACCTTTAAAGATTGGAAATCTATGGTTGAAAACAAAACTGATAGGAGGATTAAGACCTTAAGGACAGACAATGGTCTTGAATTCTGTAGTGAGGAATTCAATAGTTTTTGCAAAGCTCATGTTGTGAACAGACATATGATTGTGAGGCACACACCTCAGCAAAATGGACTAGCGGAAAGGATGAATAGAACCTTGCTCGAGAGAATGAGATGCATTCTGTCCAATGCAGGAATGTCTGCACAGTTTTGGGGGTGAAGCTGTTCATACAACTTGTTATTTGATAAATCTGAGTCCTTCAACTGCAATTGAACTAAAAACCCCTCAAGAAATGTGGACTGAACATGCAGCAAAGTACAATCATCTAAAGGTATTTGGATGTGCTGCATATTACCATGTAAATGAAGGGAAGTTAGTTCCTAGAGCAAAGAAAGGGTATTTATTAGGATATCCAAGTGGTGTGAAAGGTTATAGAATATGGTGTCCTGAAAGTAGGAAATGTATCATCAGTAGAGATGTTAAATTTCATGAAGCTGATCTATATAAGTCTTTAATCAAGGCTGGAAATGAAAGTACACATCAAACTGTAGATAGGGGGAGGTTTGATCTTGAGGTGGAGTAATTTACATAAACGGAGAAAGATCAGCAGAAACTCAAAACGTTCTTTGTTTCAGAACAGCAACAACCAAGAACATTCTCCATTTCAGAACAGCAAGACAAGACTGATACAAACCCAGCAAAACATGATATGTTTCCAGAACAGGAATTAGATGATTATAACCTCATCAGGGACAGAGAAAGAAAGACATTAAAACCCACTCAAAATACGGTTATGCAGATATGATCAGCTATGCATTACGTGCTGTTGAAGAAATCAACCAAGAAGATCCCAGGAACTACAATGAAGCTGTCAGGTCTCAAGACAAGGACAAATGGATTGTAGCTATGAGTGAGGAGCTGAAATCACTGGAGAAGAACAACACTTGGGAACTCATACCTAAGCCTGCCAACTCTAGGATTGTAGGCAGCAAGTGGATTTTCAAGAGGAAAGAGGGAATTCCAGGAGTTGAACCACCCAGGTTCAAAGCAAGGCTAGTAGCAAAGGGATTCACTCAAAGGGAAGGTGTAGACTACAATGAAATCTTTTCTCCTGTAGTCAAGCATGCATCTATAAGAATATATCTAGCCATGGTAGCACACTTTGACATGGAGTTAAAGCAAATGGATGTCAAAACAACATTTCTCCATGGTGATCTGAATGAAATAATTTTAATGCAACAACCAGATGGTTTTAGGACTCAAGGGAAGGAAGACTGGGTCTGCCTACTAAAGAGGCTACTCTATGGGCTAAAGCAATCAACAAGATAATGGTATTTGAGGTTTGATTCATTCATGCTTAGTCAAAGTTATGCTATAAGTAATTTTGATAGTTGTGTGTATTATAAACAAGTATCAAAAGACATATACATTTACTTGCTGTTATATGTGGATGACATGCTAATAGCATCTAAAAGTATGAAAGAAATAGGAAAGTTGAAAGGCCAGCTGAAGAAAGAATTCAAGATGAAGGATTTGGGGCCAGCCAAGAGGATACAAGGAATGGAAATCATCAGAATCAGAGAACAAGAAAAACTGATAATTTCCTAAGAGAGCTACATTGGGAAGGTTTTAAATAGATTCAATATGAGTGAATCAAAGGTAGTTAGCTCTCTACTAACAGCTCACTTCAAGCTTTCTTCAGCCATGTCACCATACACAAATATGGGAGCCGAAGATATGAAGACTATTCCTTATGCAAATGCTATAGGAAGCATCATGTATGCTATGGTCTGCTCAAGACCAGACATTTTTCATGTTGTAAGTATCACCAACAGGTTTATGGGAAATCCAGGAATGAATCATTGGCAAGCTGTTAAATGGATTCTAAGGTACTTAAAAAGAACTCAAAGCTTGTGTTTGGAATACAACAAAAGTTTAGAACCATCAAAACCAGTCCAAGGATTTGTAGACTCTGATTTTGCTGGAGATTTAGATAGAAGAAGATCTCTCATAGGGTATGTGTTCACAGTGTTCAACAACACAGTCAGTTGGAAAGCTAATCTTCAACACATAGTGGCATTATCAACAACAGAAGCAGAATATGTTGCTCTTGCTGAAGCTGTGAAAGAAGAAATTTGGCTGAGAGGATTGATCACTGAACTTGGTGTCAAATAAGAGTCGGTTTGCATAAATTGTGACAACCAAAGTGCCATTCATTTGAGTAAAAATCAAATGTATCATGAAAGAACCAAGCATATAGACATCAGACTGCATTTCATAAGGGATGTCATTGAAAGGGGTGAGATAAATGTGGCAAAGGTGCACACAAGTGACAATCCAGCTGACACGTTCACAAAACCTGTCACACTTAGCAAATTCAAACACTATTTAAATATGCTGCAAATCAAGTCCAGAAACTGAGATCAAGGACTAAGAGGATCTGATTTGAAGAATCACATGTTGAAGCTTCTCATTTGGTACCAAGGTGGAGAATTGTTGAAAGTGGTACTCAATTAAGAAGACTTAGGATGGTTACTTACAAGCCAATCTAACTTGGGGTTGTTAGTTTTCAGTTAATAAGTTGTAACTACTTTTTGTAAAAAACTTGTATATAAGTAGTTGGGCAGCAACTAGAAAAGAGAGTGAATTTTTCAGTTTTGCACAAAAACAGAAAACTGAAAGAAAACAGAGCATTTTGTACATTATAATCATTTCATCTCATATAGTGATAATTTGAAGTCGGATTCAGTCCCCCAGACGTAGGAGTTTTATCTCTGAACTGGGTTAATAATTGTGTGTGTTCATTTTAGCAAGATTCAATTCTGTTTAGATTAAAAGAAACAAAACCAGAAAAACAGAGAACGATAAACAATCTCCGTTTTCAAAACTGATCAATCTCCGTTTTTAATTCAATCAATCTCTGCTGCGAAACTCATTGTTCTTTGGTTTTTTACAACATAATTAATATACATTCTTCAACTTGTTCGATTAATTAAAAATATCAATTTAAAAATGTATTAAGATAGTAATAGAATTCAATAAACAGTTGAAAATGAGCATAAATTTTGATCTTGGTTATTAATTAGAGATGTTGATGTTTTTGAAAATTGTCAGATATTTTTATATTTAGAAAATTGCAAATGAAGAATAATTAAAAAAAAAAGACGATGGAGAATCTTAAATTGGAGAAGAAGAAGGAAAAAAAAAGGATTTGTAGTGTGTGAAAAAAAGTCAATGTTAGCTTATTTTAATTTATTAAAACAAGTTAATTAGGTCGACAACACTACCGGATGCATGAATATTCTATTTACTTTGATTTTGTTATATTTGTAAATATTTTAATTTTTAGATTATAAAATTGGATTATGTGAATTTTTTCACAGATTTCTCGCTAAATTTTATATTTGTGCGTAGAGGGTAGGTAAGTAATTTATTATATTTATTTGTTGATTTAAATAAATCAATGTAGAAATAATTTTGTAAGTATCAATTTCTTATTTAATTTTAATTTTAAATTAGCATCTTTTAGTGTATATATATATATATATATATCTTAGAGAATCTGACAATTTTTTTTTTTTTCTTTCTTTTTAACCGTATCAATCTAAGGATTATTGTGTGTTGTTTATTTACAAAATGCGATCCCATGCAATGATTTCTTACACTTTATTTGGTTAATAAAAAAATTACCAAGAAGTCGAAGAAAAGAAAAAAGATAAGAAAGTGATAGAATATTTTAGTTGTTTGTTTTATGAGTTTTATTTTTAAATATGGGAAAAAAGAAATTATTGTTAATAAATAATAACGACGATACAAATGATCATTTTACAATTATCTTATACATAATTTGAATTGTGTGTCTAGATATTACAATGTCACTCTTACCATTGAGCTAACTCATCATGGAAATTTTTAGAAAAAAAAATAATTATTATTTGAAAAATTAATAAATTAATAAAATAATTAAATATTTTTTGTTTTTATTATTGTAAAATATGTTTTTTGTGTTTCTTGTGTTTCTAATGAGATCACACACTTTCTTATTTATAATGATACTGCAATAGTTACATTCAATGTCTAGGAAGTTGTATTGGCTTGGACTACTAACAATTAGTCTATGATGTTGTACAATCAAGGAACAATTAAAACATACACTGAATTTTAACTCTCCCTCAAGCTAAAGCTTACTATGCTTTAAGCTTGTTACATCAAAATATTTTATCACAAAAAATTGAAAAGAGAAGGCACCATTAATGATTCATGTGTGAAAGAACCACCGATGGATTCATCATCGTCGGGGATAAAGCGCACCACTAATATGATTCAGATGTGGGAATAGAGTCACCACCAGATTGATCGTCGTTGGGAATAAAATGATTGCCTGAGCAAATGGTACATTGTCCTTGAAACTAAGTTCTCACAACAGCAGATACATCGCAGAAAAGGGAGTTGAAAGATGAGAGGTTGCTGAAAAATCACCAAATCAGGAAAGACTTGTAGAAAGTGGCTGGAGATAGGTGCATGCGCTTTAACGTGCATATTTGGTGGAGGCGTGTGGGACCCACGCATAGAGAAGACGGACGCGCGTGACAGCGTGTGCAATGTCTGTTGGCGACGGGAAAAACACTGTCGTGCTTGTCGGAGGATTGCACAACAATGTTTGTTGGTTTTGGATGCGCACTAGAAAAGGGGCAGTTGGCACTACAACAAAAATAGGCTTTAACAATGATTTTTATGCATTTAACGGCGCTTTTAAGCGCTATAGTATGTAGTGCTGTTAAAAGATACGAATCGCTTTTTAAAAAATCAAAAGTGCTGTCGTATGTGATATTTAACATCGCTTTTTTTTAAAAGCGCTATCGTAGGTAGAAAATTATAGCGCTTATATAATCAAGAACCCTAAAATGAAATGACAGTGCAAAATTGAAACAGAACCCTAAAAAATTGAAATAGAACCCTAAAATTGACGGTGCAGGTCGATATTCACTTCCTTATATAATCAAGGTATGTATATTGTCACTCCAATTCATCTTTGTTTAAGTTTCTCTAAATGACCATGTTTTCCTCTTTCTTAGTTGAACTAATTCTCTACTATCACTCATAAGTTCTTTTAAGCTCATTATCATTAATTTTTTATAAACTTTTATCAATTTGAATGCTGATCATACATCCAATACTTCCCCATTTATAATATCAATAGAGTTTTCGTAAAAGCATTACATAAACCCAATGCATTAGAATTATTGCAAATCATAATTATTGTTATGATTCAACTATCAAAATGTCAAGAAAAATACTTAATAAAAAGTAAAGCAGAGAGTTAGAGAGATTACAGGATAAATCTACAATATACTTGAACTATTATTAACTTCACAACGGATAGGATCAGTTTGACACCATGAACCCATGATAGATAGTAGATTAATATTAAAATGGTGAGTGATAATTGAAATTTTGTTTCCCTAATAGATTAATCTGAAGGTTTTCAATTGTGCAGTATACTTCAAAATTTAAAATATGGGTTGAATTAAATTTCTTTGAAACATTTATGTACATATTATTGACGGATTTTTTAGTTAAATTTGAAAGTTAGAATATACCATCAATTTAATCCATAAATTATTACTCTTTCTCAATTTAGTTCCTAAATTATATGATACTATACAATTTTATTCTAAAGTATATGAAAATCCACCATTTTAGTCTTTATCATCTTAATGGAAGAGACTAAATCGATATGTTTTATATCATTCATGGACTACTTATTATATTTATATATTTTGAAGACTAAATTGAAAATAGTGGTACTTCAGAGACAAAATTGATGATTTGATACTTTTTATTCTTACAAGTTAACATGACATTTGAGGTGAAAGGGATACATGTTGAACTCAAGACATTGCTCAAATATTTAAATTATTACCTACAAGATAGGCATAAGATTATGGATGGAATAACTGATGAGTAGTGCTTGGTGGATGACTATGACACAATGGAAACTATAAATAAAATGCAACTGAGAGAACTATTGTTAGAAAAGTGATACTCTATTTTGATTTGGAACTGAACGAATTTGATGGTTTTGATACTACAAAATGGACAACATCAAATAAGCAACACAATTTCCATTTTGAAATTAAAATACCTATGAGTTTCCATCAATGGAACAATTTATTGCCTCCTGTTCTGATTTGGAAAACTTAAAGTTTTAAACAAAAGATAATCTTTATATGATTATCATAACAATAAGATAATAACCCTAGATGAAAAAAACTTTTTTTTTTCAAGAACTTGACAATATTGAAGCAACAAATGCAATCATGTAGTACAATTCATCTATGCTTCACTAAAAAAAATATCCTCAATTATATATAGTTAGCAACATCTTGTCAAAACAGAAAAAAGTTACCACTTAACAAGAGCATTCAGCAGTAAACTAATCCAATTTTGGAAATAAAATTGGCACCATTTGAAGTATAAGGAACAAAACTTCCGTCAGAAGTGTTCGTTGTCAGTACAACAACAATCCAATTATCTTCTGAACCAATACCAATTAGCCATGTTTTTGTAAATTAAAATGACAGTGCAAAATTGAAACAGAACCCTAAAAATTTGAAACTGAACCTTAAAAATCAAGAACACTAGCAATAAAAATTCAAATGTTGAAACAGAACCCTAAAAATCAAGAACACTAGCAAGGTACCAGATGTTGAAACAAAACCTTAAAAATTGCAAATGAAACCCAACAAGCAATACTTACGATGACAAAGATGTTGAGATGCGATTGCGAAGTCGTGTTTCAGACCTAGTCGCATAGAGAAGGGTTACATCGAAGATGAGATACGGGTTACGTGGTCGGAGATGAGATGGGCTATGTCGAATAAAGGTTTGTGTCGGAGATGAGATACGACAACGAAATTAGAAAGGGTTCGCAGGTTGAAGAAACACAAAAAAGGTTCGTGCATAGAGGGTTCGTAGGGAGAGTGAAGAAACACATAGTGAAGAAACTAGTTTACATGCATATACTTAAAAAATTAGAAAGACCCTATAACAACGCTTTTTTAAAAAGCGCTTTAAAAGACTCTAATCCTATGACAGCGCTTTTGTAAAAAACACTTTAAAAGACTCTATGAAAGTGTTATATAACCCTATAGCGGCACTTATAGAAAAAGCGTTGTAAATATTTTGACCCGATGACAACGCTTTTATAAAAAAGTGATGTCAAAGGCTTTGTTATTATATATGACTATTAGTACCTATGACGATATTTTTCAAAAAAACGTTGTTTTAGCCTCCTTGTATTTTTAAAATATAATACAACAGTACTTTTAGTTAAAAAGCATTGTAAAATGTGCACTATAAAATCTATATTTTGGTGTAGTGTGGTATTGACACAACTGTAACAGAGTAAAAAAAAAGGAGAAAATTGAAGAAAAAAAACTATGAAAATGGTGGTTATGGTGCTACCAGCAGTGACATTTGCCGCCGGCAGCAGTAGTGAAGCTCAGAGACAGGTCACAGAATAAGAACGTGCTATGATACCATGTAAAAATATGTGATTTATGTGTTTCTTTTGTCTTTAATGAGATCACATGCGTTCCTATTTGTAATGATGTTGTAATAATTGCATTCAATGTCTAAGAAGTTGTATTGACTTGAACTAGGATGTTGCACAATCAAGGATAATTAAAACATACATTGAATTTAATAGAGGAAAATACATTTAAAAAAATAAATTAATATAAAAAAATAAGCGTCATTTAGGGATAATATCTATGCATATTATGTCTTTGGGAATATTTTTTTTACCAATACCAAAACATATATTATAAAGTTGATAACATATCTTAAGTCTTATCAGTTATAATATTTTTTTTGACAGATCCTTTATCAACACTGATTATAACTATTTATTAATCTTAATATATTTTTAATTATAATAATAATTTTTTCGTAATTATGACTTTATTTGTATTTTTTTCTCAACATCCCACAATGTATTCGTTTACGGTGTCTAGGCAGACTTAGATAAATTAAGAAATATAAATGGTTTAGTTCAAACTTCACATTTGCATTTGTAAAATACAAAAAATATCTGAAGTGCTCACTTCGAATTCTTTCTAACTCTTCACTGAAAATATTCTTTTTTATTATTTAATTCTTTGATAAACATTCTTTTAATCTTCTATATGTCTTATTTATCGATTTCTATGTGTTTGTTGCAGTTCATTTATTTTTTTTCTATTTCTTCTTTGTAAATTAATATTTCTTTTTTAAATTTGTCATTGTTTTATATATGTGTGGCGACTTTGAATAAGGAAAAGGAAGACTCACTTGGTCATTGGAAAAAATAGGTTTTGGTGATCCAAGAAATACCAAGTCCTAATAAGATTATGTAAGGTATGGTGGGAAATGAACTCATAACTTTCAAAAAAAAAATTTCCTTTGCCAACAAATTTTGTTTCTTACTTCTCATTTTTTGTTCTCTTTCATGGTTAATTAGTGATAATATTTTTATCATTTGTCTTTTTATTTCTTTTCTCACATGGCATAGAGGCTAAACACCGTATTGTGTCAAAATTCAAAAACAACAATGAAAAACACTTACTTATTTTTTTTTCCGTTTATTCTTTGTTGTTTTTATTTTCATCTATTCATTTTTAAATTTCGTTCATAATTTATTAATTATATAATTTATCCTCATTGATAGATTTATTTTATTGAAGATAATTTATGTTTTATGCACAAAATATGTGTAGACAACACACAATGAGTCTTTTCAATATCGTAAGAGTTTATAACATAATTTTTAGAATTAAATATATTTTTAATTTCATATGTTAAAAGTAAGACAATTTTATGCACAAAATTTGTAGACAACAACACATTAGGATTCTTTGAATCTCATGTATGATATGTTGCTACTTCTCTTGCTTATCTCAACCATAATACATGCAACAAACTTGATAACTTTCTTGGTCACAACACATGCATTAGAGAGCCATGTTCTTCTCTCATGTTTGCTTTTATAAACAAATGTTAGTAAATTAGTTAGAAATTTTTTAGTAAATTAGTTGTTAGGTTCGTCTTCTGAGGTTTGAATCCAAGACCTCCTTCCGAGGTTTAAATTCATGTCCCTGACCCCACCAACTTAGACATGTTCTTGTAACACCTTATGGAGAATAGTTTTGTTATCACACTTTAAAAAAAATTACACAAGTTATCATATTATAATATACAAATTGTTTAAATATTTGATTCGTCTATGTAAGTTCGCACCTTTCTCATTTCTGATGTAAGTTTTTTTTTCCAATTTAAACCTTGAAAGTTCAATTTAGTTTTAAAATCATCCATGTCGTTAATTGTTATTAAAAAAAATTATGTAGAAACGGAGGAGTGACGTGACCGTTTGACGTGACAGTTTAACATGACAGGTGAATGAATTAAATAATAAAAAAAATGAAATTAAGTAATTAAATTGATTAAAAATGAAATTAAGTAATTAAATTGATTAAAAATAAAATTAAGTAATTAAATTGATTATAAAATGAAAAAAAAATGAAAGAAAGTTGAAGGTGTTATGTTTTAGTCCCTCCATCTAAAATTAGAAATAGGTTAAAGGATTAGTGTTCTCTGCTTCTTTCTCTATCATTGCATCACCGTTATCAGATCACTAACATCACATCACCATCATCGAATCACCATCATCTTTGAATCTTCATCTCTAACTCTAAGGAAAGCCCTAAATAGCGACGATAGTGATTTGATATTAGTGATATGGTAATGGTGATGTGATGATAGAGAAAGGAGAAGACAATCCTAATTCTCAAACCTATTTTTGATTTTGGATGGAGGATTAAAACATAACACATTCAACTTTCCTTAATTTCTTTTTTCCATTTCTTTTTTAATCAATTTAATTACTTAATTTCATTTTTTAATTATTTAATTTATTCTTATGTCACATCAAATTGTCACGTCACTCATCCGTTTGTCACATAAATTTCTTTTAAGAGCAACTGATGATAGAGATGATATTAAAAATAAATTGAACTTACAAGTTTAAATTAAAAAAAAAAACTTACAAAGACGAAAATGAGAAAGCGCGAACTAAGACGAATCAAACATTTAAACTTATAGAAAATATAGAATATAAATATAACACACATAAACTACATCTATGATTTATCTATAATCTTTTTTATACTCAACAATTTATCTACAATATAAACAAAAAGAAAAAAAAGTATTTCAAATCCTATACTAATGAGCAAATAAGTGTTAGAAGATTAAATTTTTAAATTCAATTTTCAGTTTCAATGCGGTTATTATTAAAGACTCCCTCAAAAATTAAAATGATTTTGAATGGAGACAACTATAGATTATTTTCAAATTTGCTAAAGGAACTAATTTAGAAGAATTTATTCGACATAAATACAACTAAATAAAAATATACAAATCACTTATGTTAACAATTTAAAATTTTATAAAAAATTAATTTTGGAATCCAGACAAACATATATGGTATTGAGTATTGACAAAAACTAGACAATAATAATTTAATTGAAATATATAGTATTTAAAAACTAAATATTCATTGTTAAAAAAAAGCTGACTATTAATATCGAAAAAGATTCAAAACTCTTTTTTTTTAAATATTTAAAAATAATTTGAAATATAGAAATTGTACCTATAAAAAACTAATACATAACTAGATAATCTATTTTTACCATTTTCTCATAAAAAAAAAACTACACTTGACTTGCCTCGAATATGATTAATTCTAGCGGAAAAAATATTTGAAATAAAAAACACACACAACTCTATTATTATTCTCTTTTACTTATGCTTTTTCAAATGCCACATTAATTACATTAAATTGCAATAAAATAAATAAATATTGGAAGATTACATTTTTTTTAGTTCAGAAGATTAAGTGTTAAAACATATTTTATAAATTAGTTGTAATTATAAATGTTATATAAAGCCTACCTTATAAAATGAAATAATTTTGAATGGAGAGAGTTTTATAATATTCTTGAATTTGTCCTATACAAAGGAAATAATTTAAGAGGATTTATTGAAAACAATGATATTTGTAAGACTAAAAAGTGTAGAAAAAATTTATAAAAACTAAAAATGAAATAAATAAAAAATTATAGAGACTATAAACTTATTTAACTTTAATAATAATATAAAACTGATAAATAAAAGGATTTATTGGGGGTTGGGTAACTCTATTTAGGCTAGGGTCGAAAATGTGAAGATTAAAAGTACTAGATTTAAATCATGTGAAAGAAGAAAAATATACAAATTTAACTAATACACTAACATTTGTCTATAAAAAAACAATGATTTTAATATTTTTTAACAATTTCCTTTTTAATTTTGAAATACATGCATACAAATGGTATTGAAAAAAAAAAGAATATAATAATTTAATTTGAACTTCTAATATTTAACAGTTAACTATGTATTCTATATAGCCAACAATTAAATTTAGAGAAAAAAAATTAAAATTTGGTTTTTATTTAATTACATAGTATCAAAAATATAATTGAGGTGTATTTTAATTATGAGTACCTTTCACCATGTTATAAGAATTTCAACTTATTTCACCGTGTTAGAAGAACTTCAACTTATTTATTCACTAAACTAAACCCTTGTAGTAATTATATCTTATCTTATATCTGTAAAAGAGTAACAATGTCTTACTATTGCAGTGGGGGTTTTCAGGGTGTTCGAGAGGTGCGGCTGCATAGTGTCCCAAATTATTAGGAGCACCAAAATTTTTTTTACCAAGTATATATATATATATATATATATATATAATATACTAGTTTTTAAACTAATGTGTTTTCTAAAAAATTATATTGTCACATTAAAATAATTTTAAATAAAAAATTATTCACTCCAATTTTTTTTATAAGAGAGAGATGTATTACATCAACTTTTATTAATTGTCTCTTATAAAAAAGACCGAAATGGTATTTCATTTTGTTATAATTTAAAATTCATTAGTTTTTATATATCGTAGATCAAATAATAGACGCACTTAATAAAATATTCAAATAATATGAGAAGTGCTAGGATATATATATATATATATATATATATATATATATAAAAGGTTAACTCCCTAAACATACATGAAAATTAATTTATATTTTGTTTATTTTTAGCATTTCAGTAATTATTTGAGGTATCATAATTTGTTTATGCTAAAATGTAATCGTTTTTTAATTTACTTATTATTTATTTTATTACAGAATCATATACTACAACAGCAAATTTTTAAAGATTATCTTACAAAGTTTAATTTATGTGCACCATGAGTGTACATATTTTTTTTATTTTTCAGCCAATTATAATTATTAAAAATATTTCTAGTTCGTGCATGGTAGAGTGTCTATTAGTAATATTTTAAACAAACAAACAAAAAATTATTCAAAAATTCAGACAATACACATGAATTAATTTTAAAACAATGACTAAATTTATTGATGAAAAATATTTGAAGAACTATTATTTAAAAAAAAAATTAGAAGGATTAAAAACTTATTAAATCAATTATTTAACAAAAATATAAAGAAGGGTTGTGTACCAAAAGTGTACGACCTAAGCAATATGATTTTACAGTACAATAAATAATATTTAATTTAAAACCGAATTTGCTTTTTAAAACTCTGTATGTATACATGGTCTTTTATGTAGTCATTTAAAACTGATTATATTGTTAGTTTGTTACATGAAAATGGTAACTTGTTAATAATATTGATTGTGTATTGATTAATATCTATTTTGTTATATGAATGTAAAGTTACTGTCAACGACATTTGATTGTTTTTAGGAAAAACAATAATGGGTGATTAACTGATTCTGATTTGATTTTACTATAGGATTATTTTTGTACAATTTTCATTTCCACGTCTTAAAAGACAAAAAATTGTGGAAAGGTTGATTGAAGTCAACGCAGAAAAGCGATATTTTATAATTTTAATTATTGTAAAAAGTTATTATTTTGTAGAATTCAATTTTCAGGTATTATTTGGTATATAATAAATTTCTCATCTATGATTATATGTAATTAATATTTTGGTCATTTTTTATGTAAAAAATATTTTAATAATTTTATATTTAATACTTGTCGGAACAAATATTTCAATAAAAATATAAAATAGTAAAATGTTAATAAATGATAAAAGGTTAAAGAAAAATATAATAAATAAATTAAAAGTTAGAATAAATTTATATTTAATTATAGTTGAATAAAAAATATCAACCTATTTTTTACACATGGTATCAACTATATATAGACTAGTTTCAATATTCATCAATAACATAAATAAATAAAAAATGAATTCCACCACTCAATCATCACCTTTGTTGTTTATCCTTTGCTTGTGCCTCATACCTCTTCCAACATTATGTGGCAACTTATACAAAACTTTATGCAATGAGGCCAAAGAGGATGCAAATAATTGCTTGAATCTTTTGAAATCTAACAAGAATAATTTCATCCACAAATTATCTTGACCTATCCAAATATATCTTGGAGATGGCAATAGATAAAGCAACACATGCTCAAAATTTTATCATCAAAGTGACAAATGAGCATCCTACTCAAGCTATTAGACAATGTGCAACTGAATTCTACTATGAGACTATTGAATCATTCAGAAGTTCATTGAGTGAATTGGTTATTGATCCTCAAAATGCAAATGATGATGCACGACATGCTAGTGATGGTCTTGCTAGTTGTGAGAAAGCTATTGAAGTTGAAAAGACAAATAACCCCTCAATCCATTCTCTAAATAATGAGATGTTGTTACTTAGTGAAATTGCTTTTCTAGCTACATATCATCTTACTCATAGAGTGGTACCAAGTTTATGAATTCAATTATAGGAAATTTTGTTGGCCTATTTAGGATTTTTTGTGTAAGATTAATAAAATAGTCGCATAATTATTCTTTTTCTTTTGAGTTATATTTCTCTTTTTTCATTTGAGATGAACAATTTAAAGTTAATTTTTGGTTTGAAATGACTATTTTAAATTGTGTCTTTCATTCTTTGTTATTTAAACAAGTGACTTTGTCGTATATTTAGTTTTTTTTTCCATATATTTTTGTGGTATTGTTTTGATTTGATTTCCTACTTTGTGTGTTATTTTGTTTTAGATTAATAGATTAAGTTCAATCAATAATTATAACGTATTCAACATTACAATTTTAGATATATGAGTATTCTGGACATTTTAGTTTTATCTTATTTGTAAACTTTGTCATTTTTGTAAATATTTTGCTGTTGTATGCTATTAACATTGATTGTTCACATAATTATCTTTTTCTGATTTTACAATTTTAAATTATATTATTCTTAATTGATGTAATTTCTACAATTTAAATAAAAAAATGAAGACCTTTTTTTTTAATAAAAAAAACACTATGTCTATGTTATTCAATAAAATATTTCACAATTTTCCTTTTAATCATGTATGTTTTTTTATAAACAATAATTTATTCGAGTACATCTGTACAAGATATATTCAACACATTAAAAATATAGTTTATATTATTTTTAAAACATCTATAGGACAAGCACACCAATCAAAATATGTCATTCTTGTTTTCTCAATTTAAAGATAATTCAGCTTGATCAAGTTGGTAAATACTTAACTCATACCACACAACTGATTTAAGTTTAACTTCCGTGGTTGGTATTAAAACTTTGTTTGTGAGCAATATATAAATACCTTTGTTAGCAAATTTTGAACCTTTAAATTAATTTTGACTCTAGTAAATTCAAAGACTCAATTCATTTAAAGTTTATAGAGAAAACAACAATTTTGATCTTCATACTTGTGTTAAAATTATTATAGTTGAATGTATTTGAATTATAAAGTTACATTATTCCGTTATAAAATAAAAATAAAAATAAAAATAAATTAAATAAATGAATGTATTTAATTCAAATTTTAAGTAATATATATTTTAGACAAATAAATACTTAAATATGTTCTTTTTGTTAATAATTTTAATCATCTTTAATTAATTAATTTAATTTTTAAATATATTTACTATTCGTCAATTTATTCTATAAAATTATTAACAAAAGTGATATTAGGGATATATTGCAATTTTGAACATAGTTTTTCATCAAATAAATAAAAAAAATTAACTTATTATTATTATTATTATTATTATTTAGTAATTGTGCTATTTGTAGACTTTTTCTAAACATGATACTTTGTGTGTGGGCAAAGAAAAGTTCCCCAAATAAAAATCCCCAAATTGAAACCCTACCTTCCGCCATGGTCACCATCTTTTCCTTTCCATTCCGGAGACAAAACGACGCTGCCGTTATTAATCTTCGCGATTCTCACCAATCGCTTCATCAATTTCTAAAAACACAAACAAAAATCCAAGCTTGTAGATCAGAACAACTCTATATTGTTGATTCTTAACCTATGGTATGTTCTTATACTCCTTTCATGTTTTTTCTATCTAATTTGGTGTTTCATTTTCAAGGATGATGAATTAATGTAAAATATGTTTGTTATTTGCTTTTTTTGTCTTTCTTTAGCTTCTTTGTATTTAAGAATTTAGTAAATTGTTTCTTTTGTGTTTTATCTATATTATTTTATGAAATATTTAGTTATAGGTGCTCAGTGAATCTTAAGGTCTTCCCTACCTTCGGCGGTTGGACACCATCCCTTATCCTAAATCTATTTCATAAAAAAAAATAAAGAGATTATAAAAATAATATTTTGGCATTTGATAGTTTAGAGATTATTTTTTAGAAATTTTAAAGAAAAGCGATTATCTATTATTTTATGTTTGTCTTACTTGACGAAAATAATTTGTTTAAAGAAAAATCAGTTATGAAAAATGTTTTTTTTTTTAAAAACTACTAAATACATCTTTTCATTTGAAGTCGTTTTTAGGTTTTTTTTAGATCAACATTTTTTTTCAAAAAGTTGTATCAAACAGATGAAAATTTCTAAAGTGATTACTTTTTCAACCATAAGTGATTTTTTTTACGAAATAAGCTGTAATGAATGGGCTCTAAGTTTTCAACTTTTGAGTTGAGGTGCTTGTAGCTGTAGGTATCAGTTTGGCCAAACTTGATTTAGAGTCTGTTGGTTACCACATATTTCGTAAAAATATCATTTTTTTTTTAAATAACCACTTTTTCTTCTGTTTGTTGCATCTTTTAGAAAGAGAAAAAAAGAGAATTTGTAAAAAAGTCTAAAAATCTTCAAATGAGTTGAGAAGTGCTTTTAGCAACTTCTAAAAATATCATTTTTCATAACAGATTTTTTCAAAGTGATTTTCATTACGGTAGACAAACAGAAAACAACTTCTGCTTTTCTTTAAAAACTCTAAAAAATAATCTCTAAATCGTTGAATATCAAAATCACTTTTTTTATCTCTAAAGCAGTTAGAAATCTGCTCAATCTGTTAATGGTCATAACAGCTTTTTGTGCATAGTATAATTTGCTGTGTCAAAAATCCGCTATGAGAAATAGCGGAAGCCGCATAACAATAATTATTTATAAAATAAAGCATGTTGCATACAAATAAAAGCTACATAGATAGAAATTTAAAACTCAAAATCAAAATTCAAAATCTCAATAATTGAATTCAAAACAACTAATAGTGCATATTGCATATTGCCTACTGCCTACCTGCAGCCTTAATAGAAATCGATGAAGTGACATAAAACTCAAAATTTTAATTCAAAACAATTAATAATTTATGATTCCTAATCATAAGTCCTAGTCCTAATCCTAACAGAGTCGAAAAAACAGAATACATAAGTAAAGGAAGAATCAATAAATAGAAAGAAAAAGGAGAACAGAGAAAGACAAAGAGAGAAAAAAAGTAGAGGAAGAGAAGAAGAGAAAGAAAAAAAAAACAGAGTAAGAGAAGAAGAAAGAAACTGTTTTACCTGAGAAAGAAGTTAATCTGACGCTGAAAGTTGCTTGCTGATGATAGGTTATATAAAAGCCCATGATCACCGACTCATCCAATTTAACTTTTTAATGTATTTTAAAAGTGGTTTTAGTGTTATTATTAGGAAATAAAACATGAAAACCAAATAACCGCTATTATTATTATCACCGCTACACTGCTTTCCAGCTAACTCACCGCTATTCATCCTGTAGCAATTGCTCTATTGCGTATCGGATTAAATAGTGAAAGCCTCATATCCCGCTATCAAGTTGCGGTATATCAGCGCTATTCCGGATATTTAACAACACTGATAATTTGAGAGATTCTTCCTTTTGGATTTCTACATTATCACATATTGAATTGAGTTCATTGCAAGCATCAGTTTTTAAGAGGGTGTTTTTAATGTGTTGTATGGTCAACCTAGATTTATTGTGAAGGCAATATTAGTTGTTACTGGGATTTTTTTTATTAGCTGTAATGTGAATAGAGTAATACTTGTTTGCTTAGCTCGAAGGTTGAGTAAAACCTCAACATCGAGGACTTCTCCATGGAACATTATGAGCGAGTAACCTAATACGAGACAATTCTTCAGTCATGTTCTACGGTTACTTGGGTTTGTTCTTCGGAAGTTGATGCAAATCTAAGAGTAGAATCAGTGTGTTGTTTGGTTCTGAAAAGGGTTAGTGTGTGCATATGGGATAGAGTTGGAAATTGAAAAGAAAAAATCGAGATTGAATGTTGAGGTTACACTCTTTGCATTTTGGCACCTTTTGTCGGATTTTTTTAATCATCATTTGGTCAATCATAGTTGTAACTTTTTGGGTGCTTGTACCAAATTGACTAAAAAATGATAGAGAGGGTTATTGGTTGAGGAAGGTGCCTTCAAAGTGGTTTGAAATCAACTATTTGTAAATGTTCTTTCTTTGTGCAATAGATTGTCTGAAATGTTCCTTGTTTCTAGCTAAACTTTGACTAAATAATTTATGCAGGCTGCAAAGATTCTCGCGAACTTAATTGTGAGGGGTGGGGGAATCTTGGCAAGAGCCGTTGTTCAGGCATATCGTCAAGCCCTTACCAGTAAGCTTTCCAAATTATGACTGTACATATTTGTGATTTGCGCATAGAACGTATATGCTTGCTAATAAACTATTAAATTCTGAGATTTTTAAGTGTTTGTTCTAATAACAACCTGTTAATTTTCATGGATATATACTGTATGCAAATGTCACTTTCCAAAATCGAAATCAATTCTAACCTATGAAGCACCAACACTTACTAGACACAATACCGACATTGACACATAGACAGTAGTAATAATTTAAGAAAATAGAGTAGTAATAATTTAAGAAAATAGAAGTGATTGGTGTAATCATAAGTCTCAGTGTCTTCAATATATAGTGTAAGTGCGACATAGATTTTAACACTTAATTGCTAGATATTTAGTTGTTATATTGTTTTAAGAATTTAGGAGCTAAGTTTGGTGATAAAGATATATTGGAGATTGGAGTTATGGTAATTCTTCCTTTCTTCCAACCGGTGGTGTGGGATTTTATGGGTTATGTTGAGGAAGGAATTATTGTATTGCTGGGGCAATCTAGTTAACACGTTGGAATCGATTTTCTCCTCACGTTTCATCTTTTATATTGCTTCTGTAACTTAATGTTGTGATAAATGAATTATCAATTGCATTCCTTCTATAGTTAGCAAAATTTTAGTCGTCACCTTTTGCTCGTTTAATTTGATTATGATGCTTTGTTAATCTATTATTCTATCGTAAGAAATTATTCAGAACATTATGACATTGTTTGAGATACGTAAGTAACCGCTTCTACTTTGTAGGAAAAACTTTGGTTGTTACACTGGATTCAAAAAGTTGGCATATGATTTTTTTCCTCAATCTTCTTGTTTTCATCATTGTTTGATTTTGATCCATGTACATCAACAGGACCCTAAAGACTCACCTCATGTTTGATACTATGTGGCATTGCTTTTTGAACAAGATAGGTATCCAAATTCCAATAAAACATCTTATATTTACTTGAATGTTTTCCAAAATAGCTCCTCAACGGCTCTTTCAAATACAAGTTTTATTTCCCCTTTTATATCCTTGATTTGTTTTCCGTCCGTAGTAGACCTGATTTATTTTAGGTCCTTGCTTCGTTCTCATGTCATCATGGCTTTAAATTGTGGTTGGGCTTGTGGTTACGTTGTAAATTTTTATATTGCGGGAAAATGCCAGTAAATGTGGTTTAAATTGCCGCTGTAATACTGTTGCGGCGACTTCAATATCTGCAATATTGCAGTTGTAATTAGAATTTAAAATCATGCATGTCTGCCGTGTGTATGTGTGTATATATTTTTTATTCTTAACTTTTCTGATTTACTGAACATTATGTTGCTGCAGATGCCTCAAAAAATGGTGTTGCACAAGAAACAATGCAAAATACTATCCGCAGAGCTAGCAAAGTTATGACACAGCAAGAGGCTCGGCAGATTCTTGGTGTTACTGAGGAAACTCCTTGGGAGGATATTATTAAGGTTACTATACCATCATTGCTGTGGCTACTATTACATATTTGTTCTAAGGATTCAAAAAATATTTTTTTAAATTTAATTCATATACATTGTCAATATAAAGAGTTTTTACAGTATCAGTCAATTACAACTGTTAGATCATTAGAAATATTTGACTTTTAACATAATTACCTCTAAAATTATGTCTATGAATAGTTGTGATGAGCTAAAAGTGTAAAACATTTTATATTAACTGACAATTAAACTCTATTTTTTATTTCTACAAAATTGACAAATTTTTATTTTTGTCCATCCTAATTTATATTCATTTAGCCACCTAAAAATACATAAATCTGTGTTTTAGTTCTGCATAAGAAACTGATACGGGACTCAAAACTACTTTGAATAGTATTTTGTAGATTATAGTATTAAAAAATATATATCCAACCCTTGTTTTAAATGATGTCTTGAACATATTTTGTGTGTGCAGAAGTATGATAAATTGTTTGAGAATAATGCCAAGAATGGGAGTTTTTACCTCCAGTCCAAAGTTCATCGGGCAAAGGAATGTCTAGAGGCTGTCAAACAAGGCAAGAGTGAAGGAAACCCTAGTTGAGGACTCAGTTTTGGACAAGGATTCTTTGGAGTCAGGAATTCCACGTATTTAGAACATCGGTAGTTGTTTGATCAAGATCAAATGGTCTAAATTCACGCCCAATGTTCTGAATTATAAAATAAAAATACTAGTCCATATTTTGATCGACCGACCGATCTCAACTATTGATGTCCCAACTGCGTGAATATGGGATCCTCTAATTGCAGAAAATCCAAATTCCTCAATTTTGCTCCTTCTTACTAGTTGTGTGGTAATTTCGGCCACCATGTCTGAATTGTACAAATCAAAACGTTATTTTTGAAAATATTAGCTAATAATATCGATATGAACATACATAATGTATGGCATTCTTGCTTATTATGGCATTCTTGCTTAGTTATTTATTTCTCCATACTTAAGTAGGAAATACTAATGATTTTTTTTTGTTAGGGTTTTATCCCACTCCGAGTTGTCTTTTTTATGCTTGCCATGCAAAAATCCAACATTACTTGGTTGTCAAAACTCTTTAATTAATATTTCAACCATTTATATCAATTACTTTTAATATATTTGTTCTATATAAAAAAATTAAAGCCTTAAAAGATCAGTAAGAACTACGTAATGATGTAATTTCCTCGTACGTTTTCATCTTCTTCTAGTATGGCTCTAATCGACGACGTGTCCTTCTACTTCTTCTCTGTCGCGACAGTTTATCCATTCTCTGACAAGGTATTAATATTTGTTTTTGGCTTCCTTGCACACTTTATGTTGGTTTGTGCCTTTGGAATACAAAAACTAAATGAATTAAGCACAATTTTTTTAAATATTAATAAATTCAAGATAAAAGTAACAGAAATATAGACTTAGATATTTTCATATCGTTTTTTGTGAAAAACTTTATTTTTATAATGATTAAGAATAAAATTTTATAAAACTTAAAAATGTGTTTAGCCTTTTTCTTAAACATACAACTGAGTGACCAACTCTCACTTCAATATTATGTAACTACTATTTTTTATTTTTTAAATGTAACTACCAATTTAATAGTATGCATAATCACTTAACTATAGTATGTGGATGGATTTTGTTTCAGAGACTAATAAGAGCTAGTATGTAACCATAAAAAAGTTGCTAGGATATTTTTTATATTAAGTCTCATCCCATTGTCTTTGTTTTATTATTATTTTTTAAATAAAAATTTAAGACGACGGAATGATCTTTGCTTTATTAGTACTTTAAATGAATTAAAAGTGTAAAATGAAAACAATGTTTTTATTAAGATACAATTCATTTAGACTAAAAAAAAGATACAATCCATTTATAGGAGGGTGGGGTCGACTAGTACAACTATTTAACATTATACCCAACAATGGTGTGCTCTTCTGTCCAAAAGAGATCGCTCAAAATGAAAATAAATTTTAAACAAAATTAATTAATGCACGTGTTGCTGTGCTACAGTATCTTTAATATTTAAATAAAATTGAAATGAAAGGCAGTCTTCTTTGATATGTTAATGTAAATAAACAAGTGTTTCAAAAATTAAGTGTATTTTTAGATGTGTTTCACAAAATTACCGAAGCACCGTGACTAGAGATGGGAATAGGTTAGTCAATTTGTCAGGGGTCTATAGCCTGACCTATTTATGGTCTGGTTTGGCTTGACCTGTTTATTAAAAATTAGGTTTAAACTATTTTTAAAATCTATTTATCTAAATAGGTCAGATTCAGACTTATAAAAAAACCTATTTGGTCTGACAGGTCGGCTTATAATTTGTTATTTGTTAATGTTATTTTTTATTATTATTATTATTTATTAATATTATTGTTTCTTATTTTAAAGCCTATCAATTAGGCTATTTTAATATAATTTTATTATATTATATTTGATTATTTTTTTATTAGTTTTCTTTGTGTATAAATATCTAGTTTAGCCTATTTAAGAAAAATGTAAAATATAACATTTAAATGTTTTAATGTGAATAAGAGTTTTAAATAGGCTTTTGTCGCGGCCTAAATTTCGAGTGTTTCTCGAATTCAATGGAGTCGCCACCAAAGTTTATTTAAAATAGGGAAAACATTGGAAACCCTTAAAAAGGAAAAAAAAATGGTATTTGAAACCAAATTTTGAGTTCGGGAGTCGATTATGCGTAAGGAAGGTATTAGCATCCTACGACATCCGTTAAAATACGGTTACCTATAATTAATTGTGCAAAATTAGTATTAACTTAAATATATTTATTTTTCTTTATTATTAAATATGAATATCAATTATTTATTTTTAATGTGATATTGAAATAAATACGTGTTTAGCTGGTCCACCACCTTATATTCACCTTATATTCGTTAGCTTCTTCTTCGAGCACCATCTTTTTGCTAGTCTCTGGCCCTTTTATAGCATGATTCATAGCTTCTTTACCCTTTTCCTCACGGTCCTCTTTTCTCTTAGGTTGTTCAGGGGCGTATACTCGACCACTCCAAGTCATCCCACCAACTCCTGAAATGTTGGTGACATCAATTTCCTTAGGTTCACAGCTATCACCTAATTGATGATTGGACAAATGAGACGTGACTTCATAATTCCATGGTACTGCCTTGGTATTTTCATAAGGAAAAGGGGTTGATGCTTGAACAATTATTGGATATGGTCCATTTGGAGTGGCCATAAGATTTTCTTTCCTATAGAGGATTTCCAATGGTCTTGGGAAAGATCTATTATTCTCCATGCACGGTTCTATGGTCGACACATGATCATCTTTTGCACAATCTACCTCATTGTCAATCGTCTCAATCAAGTTTAACTCAGCAAAGATCATTTTCATTGGGATTTTCACATGTTCTATACTCTTAATTGCACATTGATCTATCTCTTCTTCAATGACGTTGATAGAGGAATTTCCGTGGCCCGGCAAGGGATTACTCCCCACATTGGGACTGTCTTCCTTGAAGGTAAGCCATTTTGTATTAATCAATTCTTGCACTTTAGATTTTAGTGCTTGGCAATCTTCGACGGAATGTCCTACAGCTCCTGCATGGTACTCACATTTGGCATTTGGGTTGTACCATTTTGGGAATGGTGGTTCCATAGGTTTCATGGGTCTTGGGACTACCATTGAGTTCTGGAGTAGGTGAGGCAACAATTGATTGTATGTCATGGGAATCGGGTCAAAACGGGTTATCTTCTTTTCTCGATTAACTGGTGGTTTGTATTGATTCGGGATTGGATTTTGGTTCCATTGGTTTTGTTGGGGAAACGTGAGAGGGGTGGCTGGACCATGGATTGTTGATAATAAGGTGGCCTTGAAGGGTGATATTGGGGGTATGGAGCTGGTGAAGTCGTAGCCACATATGGATATGGAATGTATGGAATTTGGGGTATCGGGGGTTGAAAATTTGGAGGTCGATAAGAATTCATGGATGGAGAATAAGAGACTTTTGGGTTTGCCATTACAGCGTTAGCATCCCCTTCTTTCTTCTTTGTGAATCCCATCTGGGGCTTCTTTACACCACTCGTTCCACACACAATCTTACCACTCCTCATACCACTTTCTACCCTTTCTCCTATCATGACCATGTCAGAAAAGTTTGATGACATACTTCCAATCATTTTTTCATAAAAGGGCGACTGGAGAGTATCCATAAACATACCAACCATTTCTCTTTTAGATAAAGGGGGATCTACTTGTGATGCCACTTCTCTCCACCGTTGTGCATATTCTTTGAAGGTTTCATTGTCTTTTTTCATCGAATTTTGCAATTGCATCCTGTCAGGGGCCATATCAATGTTATACCTATATTGTTTCAAGAAGGCATCAGCCAAGTCTTTCCACGAACGGATTCGGTTTCGCTCGAGATGCATATACCAATTTAGTGATGCCCCACTCAAACTGTCTTGAAAAAAATGAATGAGAAGTTTGTCATCATGAGCATGAGAAGCCATTTTTCTACAATACATGGTCAAATGATTTTTAGGGCATGTGGCACCTTTGTACTTTTCAAATTCAGGTACCTTGAATTTTGAAGGGATTGCTACATCAGGAACCAAGCACATATCAAAAGCATCAAGACCATAGGCATTACTACCTTCCATTGCTTTTATTCGCTCTTCTAAAACATGTAATTTTTCTTTCGACTGTGTATCTTCACCAATAAATTGAGGTTGTTGCCAATTTCCATTAGCATCAAAATGGGGTGCTTGGGGTGCACTTAATGGAATGTTTTCTGAGGGTAGAGTGTTTTGGGGTGGCACGTAGCCGAGAGGAGATGGGATTTGTGGTTGGTTTAAGCTTTGGGAGTTGATGGCTGGGTGATTTGGGTTATTGTCCATGGGGTTGATGACTAAGGGAGGAGTATAACCAGGCGGGATACCATACATAGGAAATCGCATAGCTGCTGCACGGAATTGGTGGGTAGTTGGGGTAAAGCCTGGTGGGTGAGAAGGAGTGGTTTGGTGTTCTTCATTTGCAGTTGGAGGATTCCCATATGTATTCTCCTTTTTTGCCAAAGCCTGTATAGCCTCTAGGATTCGATCAACCTTGTCCTTCAATTGGCTAACATCTGCTCTCATCACTTCTTGGTTTTGCTCAAGTTCATCCATGATCTTGGAGTTTGCACGAGTCCGATAAGGGTGTCGAGGAAACAGCTTTATTGATTTTTTCTGTTTTTTTAAATAGATAAAACAAAATTATGAGTATGGATGAATGGAATGAAGATGAAATCATTTAGTTAATTTCTTTTTTTTACATTATAGTTGTATGTTGGGGAATTATAAGCCTTTCGAGTTATAAGTGAAGAAAATTTGGGGATCGATAAACAAAACAAGCAAATCCTTCATTGATGGGAAAAAGAGTACATCACATTTAAATTAGAAAACGACAACATTTATGGTATTTCAATCTTCTCTTTCAATAGGACAACCAATCTTTTCCTCCAATTCTTCTACCAGATTTTTGCAATATTCAACGAACTCGTAGACTTTGACTGGAGTATTGAGCGGATGCATTACTGCATCAATCTCTCTTAGATGCTTTGGAATTTTTATGATTGCTTGATTAGCTAGCATTGCCAATTTTGAAAAACAATATTTCCAATGCTTGCCTTTATCTTCCAGCTCTTTATAGACCTCTTGATTCTTCAATTGTCCAAGCAACATCATAAAACGATCCTCCCAATATATGGTTTCATCCTTTAAGTCATTATAGATCTTTTCTTGATAATCAATGTAATTCCTCAACTCACTAAAAGTCTCCATTTCTGTTCTTAGCGCATCTTGATGTTTTGAGAGTAATTCTTCCATTTCTTCCTTGTGTTGCCTCTCATTCTTTACTTGACTCTCGTAGTCGGCGACCATCTCTTCAAATTCCTTCTTTATATTCCTTTCAGAGCTTGCTGATTTCGCCCATAATTGCTTCCACATATAGGCTTCTTCAATAGCTTCATTCCTTTCTTGCTTCCGCACATCTAATTCTTCATTTGCACCTCTCAAACAATCTTGTATGTCCAGTTTATTTTCCTTTTCAATTTTCAACCTCTTGTTGCTTCTCTCAATAAACTGATTCTTACAAGTGTTTTCTGATCGCAAATTCTCGTTCTCTTGGGAAACTTTTTCTAACTTCACTTCCAGCTCTTTTTTCTGTTCTTTAGACTTCAACAATAATGCTTTGAGTTCTTCTACTTCTTTGTTTATAACAAGGGTAGGTTCAGGTATCTCCTAATCATTCGACGGCGTACTGTGGAAAGGCAGCTTGATTTCTTGGACCCTTTTCTTTACCCATTGTAGATAGGGTTCCTTTGTGCCACAACTTCTACGTCCGAGTACTCTTCATTTTCTAATGATCACTTCCCAAGCTCGACTTATCCTCCGTAACATCGGTGGGTCTACTATACCCGTATTGTGGAAAACAAAAGCTTCTAATGACTTATCATCTGGTTTCTCCAACATAGGGTAGCCAAGCTGTCTCAGAGCTATCATCGGATTGTAGTTAATACAACCTTTGGTTCCCATGAGAGGTACATTTGGAAAGTCTCCGCATTGGCATATTACTTCTTCTACCTCTTGTTCTCTATGATACCATGAAATTATGTCCCCGGTAAGGCTAGCTATACTCTGAGCCCATTCACGGTTATTTTTAATTTCAACATGATACCCTTTCTTGAACATGTGAGACATGAACCAAGTATACAACACTGGAACACAACACAAAATTGTACCCCCTTTCTTCTCGTGCCGCATATGCAAAGAGTAGTACACATCAACAAGGACCGCAGGAACTGAATTTTGTTTATTTTTGTTAAAAGCCAAGAAAACATTGATGGCAGCAAAATCAACAAAATTATCGAGGTTTGGGAATAAGACAATACCATAGATAATGAGAGCCAACATATCTATAAAAGTACCCTATTCTTTTTTAACGGCTAAATCTTGTGCCTTTTGCTCCAGATATTTTCTCGAGAAACCATGAATAGCCCCTTTTTCCTCTTTTTTGCTTGCCAACTCTCTTATGTCGATTTTTAATGCTTCAGCAACTACGCTCAAATTTGGTGGTTGCCCAGTATATCGATAATGATTTCCTTTCTCTAGGGAGTAACCCAATATTCGCTCGAATTCTTCTAATGTCGGGGCCAACTGAAAATCTTGAAAGGTGAAACATCTTAAGAGAGGGTCGTAATACTGAGCCAGTGCTGTGAGGGCCTCTGTTTGCACATTTACTGCCAAGAGGTTTAGGATTTTCCCATATTTACTAAAGAAACTCTCACGTTGTATGGTTTTCATTTGATTGCTGATGTCTCTTAAACTTTTCAAATCAGGTTGCTTGAACTTTAAAAGTAAAGTTTTTCTTTTTTCCGATCCCATTATCCACTTAACACGTGACTAAGGTTTGTATGATTCCCCAAAAATCCTGAAAATTTATGCAAAATATTTTTTATTTTTAGAGAAAAAGAAAGAAAGAAAAAAAAATCATGAGATATGAATGAAACTATGTAGAATAATTATTGTGAATGTATTTTTATATGTGTGTATATATATATATATATATATATATATATATATATATATATATAATTTGGATGTATGAGTTATTTTTGGTTTATATGGATGTTCTTATGATGAAATGGATTATTGGTTTATGTAGTGAGATTCTCACAAGGGTGGCTCTATGATTCTAAATGTGGTTCCTAGAGCCAATAATCCTATTTTCGAATATTGTCAACAACAATAGGTAAACTATTTGGAGTAACAATACCCTTGACAGGATCAAACTCTAGGTGAATTTTCATGATAACCAAACAGGATGTACATCCAGAAGGCTATCACTACGCAACCTCGAAACTAAACTTAAGTTTTGTTCAAACCCGGGTATAAGGTTCCACTCATAAGTGTGTGTAGAGTGTAGAATAAACATAATTCAAAAATTCTGCATTGCTAATAAAACATATATACATGCACATAAAATAATAATAATAATAATAATAATAATAATAATAAATAAATAAATAAAATAATTAAATAAAATAATTAAATAAATGACTTACTAACTTAAAAGAATATTATAATGACAACTAATAATAAACCCATAAAGTATTAGAAAATGAAAATCAAACAAATATAGAAAAAGTTAAAAATTATGCACAATTAATTATGTTAGGCTTGACTCTCTAAGGGTCCCCAGTGGAGTCGCCAGCTGTCGCGGCCTAAATTTCGAGTGTTTCTCGAATTCAATGGAGTCGCCAGCAAAGTTTATTTAAAATAGGGAAAACATTGGAAACCCTTAAAAAGGAAAAAAATTGTCTTTGAAACCAAATTTTGAGTTCGGGAGTCGATTATGCGTAGGGAAGGTATTAGCATCCTACGACATCCGTTAAAATACGGTTACCTATAATTAATTGTGCAAAATTAGTATTAACTTAAATATATTTATTTTTCTTTATTATTAAATATGAATATCAATTATTTATTTTTAATGTGATATTGAAATAAATACGTGTTTAAAGAAAATAGGAACAAAAAAGAAGTTTTTTATTAATGTGCTTGACAAGAGTGTGATCTTGCTCCTACGTATCTCCCGGTGCGATGGAGAAATCAAAGCTACGTAGTTCTTGATTAGAAAATGCGGATGTGTTGATTATTTTTAAATAAATCGTGTTTAGTTGTTAAAAGGTTAATTGACAAAAATAAAAGGAGTTTGTTTGATTTGAATTATTAACAAAGTGAATTTTAAGACGATCAAGTTGTACAACTCGTGTCTCAAAACTCAAGGAGTAAAAAAAATGTCGCATTTAATTTAATCCGTTTAAAAATATTTCAATTATTTTCGGTTTTAAAATTGAGTCTTAAAGCCATCAAGTAGTACAACTTGTGTCTTAACAACTCAAAGATTAAAAAGATGTCACATCTAATTAATCTAATATTTTTTTAAAAAAAGTTAATTTTAGATTCATTTATTATTTTTTTAAAAAAAATAATTTTAAAACTATTAGGTTGTATAATTCGTATTTTTGCTACTTATGGAATAAAGGATGTCATTTTTAGATGACGTTTAACAATAATTTTTAATTATTAGTTTATTTATGAGTTTGGACTTATTAGTTTATTGTGAAAATGAGACTAAAAAAAAAATCTCATTTAACTAATCTTTAATGTAGTATTTGTTTGTTTTTTTTTTTATGAAGTTTGCTATATAGTTATAATCAACAACAGTTTTTTTTTAAAAAAACAAATGAATGGGCCGAGCCCAACTTGACTTTAAAAAGGATTATGTTTTTTTTTAAATCAATGAATGGGCCGAGCCCAATTTTTAAAGAAAAGGATGGGTTAAACAAAAGAAACCCTAGGTCTTTGCCAAAGGGAAGCGGTTGTTTCAGAGGGAAAAGAAACAGAGAGGCGGCCGTGAGAGGGAGAGAAGAAAAACAAAGGCTTGGAGAGGGAGAGAAAGGAAAGGCCGGGTGAGGCCGGGAGAGGGAGAGAAAGAGAAAGGCCGAGTGAGGCCGGGAGAGGGAGAGAAAGAGAAAGGCCGAGTGAGGCCGGGAGAGGGAGAGAAGGAGAAAGGCCGAGTGAGGCCGGGAGAAGGAGAAAAGGCTGAGAGAAGAAGAAAGGAGACAGCGGTGATGATGATGACAACGACGGCGACAACGGCGGTTAAAGGTTTGATTTTTCTGGTTTTTTTTTTTTTACTTTTCAATCACAAGATTATTTAAAAAACCTTTATTAAAAATGATGTGCAAAGACAAGAACAACGAAAAAATAACTTAAATAAGCTTCTGTTTGTTCTTCCTATTCTGCCTGCTTCTTTTTTTTTTTGCTTTTTTTTTTTTAGTTTTTTTTGTTAATGTATGATGTTCTCTTTTGTTAATGATTTTTTCCTCAATTTATAGAGTAAAGTGATGAATCTTTTGGTCCATGAAATAATAATCAGTCTCAGTTTTTACATAGTTTTTGCAACAAAGACAAGCAATCTTTGCTAAGTATAGAAACCTGTAATACATCTTTCTGATTGAGTATAGAAGTAGTGAAGATAATGAAGTTTTAAGGCAAAAGATAGAAACTGATCTAAGGGAATGGGCTAGCTGTAAAACCACAATGTCTTCTTTGTTACTGATTAGCTGAAAACCTGTAAAATCACAATATTAACTTTTTATTAATTAATTGCAAACAGTGAGCAGGTTGAAAGAGTTTATAGAAGCTGCCTGAGTTTATAGAAGCTGCCTGGGCTAGGACAAGATTGTTGTCCAGTCATATAGGAGCAGCTTTGTAAAAATTGTAATGTAGCTCTGTAAATTGTATATTGTAACTCTGTAACTACTGTAAATTGTAATGTTGTACCTCACTATTTTGTATTTTGATTCTGGTTTATTATGTATTTTTGAATTATCATTTTAAATTGGAATGGACAAAATTGAGGTGCTACAGCTTTTAAGCCATACCAGACTTTTAAAAAGGTCAGGTCAGACTGAAAAAAAAGTCAGACTGACCTATTCCTACATCTAAACGAGACGTAGTAAAAAACTCAAAAGTATAAATTTAAAAATCTCAAAAGTATAAATTTTATGTCAAATTTACCGTAATTGTGTGAAATTTCATTATCAATCCAAACATGAATTAAATTCAATTGATAAAAAATTTAGATTATACAACTCCGTTCTAACATACGAGCGAAAATGAGTCAAAAAAATTGATATATTTAAGTTAAAAATATCAATTTTTTAATTAATTTTTATTTATATTTTAAGATGAAGGGAGTAGTTCAATAACTTAATAAATATGACTGAAATGAAATTAAACTTTATTATAATAATATCTGATGTACAATATAAAATTAAATTGTTTCTTGATTGATTTGAAAAATAGAGTAATGCTATATATATTACAAGTATTTCTTCGCATAATTTTACAAAGCCCGCGTTTTGGTTTTAACCAAAGTGCAAAAATTGTTTTATTCTCATATTTGGCAGAAAAAATGGTGGATAAAGTGTAAAATAATCAATTATAATTTTTATTTGTACTGTAATAGTGATAGAAACCGTTGCGACACGTATAACAAAACAAAAAATAAGCACAAACATGTTCATAGCAATAGTTCATAGCATTGTGAGTTTAGCTTTTAGTATTTACTTGAATTAAAATTTCCTTTAATATAATACTATGATCAAAATATTTATAAGAAACGTCAAGAAAATAACTATACTAAATTTAAGTTAATTGATTTCTTCGAAAAGTTTAAGTTAATTAAAAAAATTATTTAGCCTAATTCAAAACTATGACTAATAATTAAACAAAACATTTTTTATTTTATACACTTTTTACGAGATAAAATATAAATTACAATCCATATGTCTCTAGCTATTGAAGACAATACATTTTTTTAAAAAATAAAATTTAGAATAAGCGCGGACAATACTCTAATTTAAGATAACAAAGTTATTCAAATTCAAAAAATACAATACATTTTTAGAAAAATAAAATTTTAAATAAATGCGGAGAGTACTCTAATTTAAGATGAAAAAACTATTCAAATTCAAAAAATACTTACAATTAGATTTGTAAAGGTATCTCTCAATACACATTTAAACCATGCTTAGCTTTGTAAATGCGACAAAAATGGTTGGTACACAAGACTAAATTTTTTATTGACTCACATAAGACCACACTACTTTTTTTTCTTCTTTTTCTACTAACACACAAGACCCCACTTATTGAATAAAAATTCATGTATTCAATTGTTATTATAACTTTTCCTTTTCACATTTTCCTTGTTTGACAATTTTTAATTGTTTCTTTCTTATTGTAATAAAAAAAATAACACAACTTATCTCTAAAAAAATAATAATAACGCAACTCGTATGCAATTATCTATTTAAGAAATTATTAGAATTTAATGCAAGGATTGATGCACAATATATATATCGTAAATTTTGGGATTTTGCATTTTATTTTTACTAATAAATAACATACTTTATTTAAGAAAAGTTATTTGAGGATAGCATGAGATTAGCAATAACACATTAAATATGCAACTCTTAATCACTAAGATTGGAATAAAAGAGTTTATCAAAATAACCTAAAGATAAAGAATGAAAAGCATCACTATGCTAACCAGTCACCACAAAATATTGCTAAAATACTCAAAAGCTAGCATCCACAAATTTTGATAAATTATGTGGCTGTTAAGTTGGTTGAAGACATGCTATTCAAAAGCTACAACTTTCCACGGATAACTTAGAGAATGTTAACGTCAAATCAAATCCATTTGAACAATGATAGAACAAAATAAACTAACTCCTAGTACCCAAATTCTCTTATGTCTTTTTCACTTATTTATTATAACCTCTTTATCATTAATGTACTCGGGGAGTTAGTAGTTGGTGTCTTTACATTCACACAATCGACATTGATAATCGTCTAATTTTAATTAAATAGTATAAATTTAAGTTTAGTAATTGAAATTATAAAATAAAATTAAAATTTTTCTTTACAATCCAATTAAGATAAGACGACCATTAATATTTTTAACTACAATAAATATATTAAAAACACGAATTGGATAAATCCAAATTCATCTTTAACCGCCACAATTTTTCTCCCAAAATCTTCATCACGATAATAGCAACAAAACAATAATAAAATCTAAAACTAACTGTTGAGAGAATTTTCTATCATCTAAAAATGAAATACACAAATAAACATACACCAATTCCCTTTAAAAGGAAAGCTGACTAATTGTAAAAAAAAAAAAAATTAATTGTTTTTTGAATATGCAATTATTCTCACAATATAAAATTTTTAAATATTTCTAACTACATTACAAATGTTTGTATTTTTTTTCTCTAGAATATCAAAGATCACAACATAATCACAATTACGAATTGTGATCATAATCACAAATAAAGATCTATGTATCAACCATAAGGTGGTGGACGGCCACTAATATCTGACCAAGTTGTCGGCGGAAACTCTGACCCGCCGGCACGGCTTCCACCAGGCGGGTGGTTATCCGGCGGCCGTAAAAAGCTCATTTCTTGACTATTAAATAGAGGAAATGAATCAGAGGAGGAGGAAAGTTGAGTGGAGGTTGAAAATGAAGATGATGACGACAACAATGAAGGTGATTGAAGTTGAGCCAATTGTGAATTATAATACCATTGTTGGAACAAATTAGATTGTTGTTGTTGTTGCTGCTGCTGCTGCAGTTGTTGTAATTGAAAATCACCAGAACTTTGAAGAATCTGAGAGTATTCCAAATAGTCTCTTATTAAGTTCGGTTGTCCATTAAATGGCGAAAAAGGTTGCAATGGCGGCTGAGGTGTCGGTGTCAGTGTCGGCGTCGGAGTCGGAGTCGGTATTGCTCTAACATTTTCAGGAAAATTGAGCTTTGCCCTACTCCCTCTAAACTTCAATGCAGCTTCATCATAAGCAATTGCAGCTGCTTCAGCTGTGTCAAATGTTCCAAGCCATACTCTTGCTGCTTTGTGTGGATCTCTTATTTCTGCTGCCCATTTTCCCCATGGCCTCTGCCTCACTCCTCTGTATCTTCTCCTTTTTTCGCCGCCTTCTTCCAATGTCGCCGATGTTGCTGTCGAACCACCTATGCTGCTTGGAGCTTCTGAAGTCACTGCTTAAATACATTGTACATTGTTAAGAATAAGTTGCCATGTTATTAACAAAAACAACTAAATTTGAATTTGTTTTTGAAAAATTATAGATAAGTTATCCGCAACCATGCGCACATCGTGACCATTTGATTAAGTAGGAGAGTTTAAATTTGAAATTCAAAATTTAAATTTAAAAATAATTAAAATTCGAACTTGATCAATAAAAATTGATGTATTTGTCCGACTAAATACATTAATTTTTGTTGTTCAAAATTTCCCTCGTGTTTAGGAATAGAGGAAGTAATAATTTTGTCTTCTATTTTATAAAAATATATTGTATGATTTGATGAAGAAATGAAATAAATACAAAAGTATGGTAAAGAAATGCACCTGGTGATGTTTGAGAAGGTACCATAACAGTTGTAAAGATTCTAGGAAGTGTTTGTTGTTGTATAAAATGATTTGAAGCATTACTAATCTCATGATCATGATCATGATCACGTTCTCTTTTGTGACCAATTGTTTGTATCATCATTTGACTAGATGAAACATGTGTAAGAGCTGAAACCATTTCTATTAATTCTCTATCACCATTATACCCCTGCATTCTACTTCTCACACCCCCTTCTTCTTCTTCTTGGTTGTTCAAGCCATGAAATGATTGAGATGCACCACTAGAACTTCCACCATCACCGTCAAGCTTCACCGTGAATCCGGTAAACTCGCCTAAACCACGTTGATTCGCCACTGTTAATAAGGACATGTAAATTAATCAAGTTGTTTTTTGACACTCAAATTTTGAAGACCCTTTGAGATTTTATTTTTGAGAATGAAACCATGTAACACCTTATTTAAATACCCTTTGGCGCATGCTATTTAAGAATGAAACGAATCAATGAATTATAGTATAATATAAAAGTTGTACGAAGAGAAATCTAACACGAGGTTCTAAAACTAGCCCCCATTTAAATAGTTATTAATGTTCTTTATTACTCTTATTTCCACCATGCACATAAATAATCCCCACCATCTTTATTTTATTTTCTTAGTTCCATAAAAATCATAGTGCACGTGGCATAAGTAAAACACAGTAGGGATAAATACAATTCATATAGGAGAAGACAATAAAATATATTTGTTATATTGAAATGCGAGTTTAACTTTTAATTTTTTACTTTTAATTTGTTGTTAGATTCTTTAAGTTAAAAATTTCAGGTTTAATTAATTTTGTAGAAATTATATAAAACATAAGTTAAATTTATTAAATTATTTCTCTTAAAAATTAAGTATTTAATTACTCGTATTAAATATTTTTAAATAAATCAATATAAAAAAATAACTTTAAATAATTTAAAAATATTTAATTTTTATTTATAATAATAACTAAAATTTAATACAATTTTTGTTTACAATAATAACATAATAATACATAATTAATAAAATAGGTGATGAGGGAAACATTATGTTGCATACGGTTTGCCGCGCGTATTTATTTATTTATTATGTTCACACCTAAAAAAACAAGATTTGACTAAATGGTGGAATAAAATGTGCAAAATGAATAAACCAGGTTACACCTAGCTAGTTGCTTTGTCAATTCATGTACTTTGTCGGTGTCCTTGTTGGATTTAAAGAGAGATCATGTTTGAATTGAAGTCTATATACATCAGCAATTAATACATATTATATTTTAATATATATATATATATATATGTGTGTGTGTGTGTGTGTGTGATTATGTAATGTTTTTATCCTAATATGTTTGCTTTGGTATTTTTTTTTCTTTTCCGCTTTGATCAATTCAAAGATGGTTTTTGGTTAAAATATATGTATTAATTAATCTAAAAGTGTATCTTAGATTTTTTTTAGAATATAGAGTGAAAAAAGAAACCTACTTTTTAGTTTTAAGTGGGTTATTAACTTTGGGCTTGCGTCATTTTGATTACTGCGCATAAATTTTTTTGTGGGTTTTGTGTGAAACGGCTTAGAATGGAACAAGTTGCAATTTACACAAGTTGGAATTCAGCAAGTTGATATATCCATATGTATCATACTGCAAAAATTGATGATTTTTGACTCAGAAAAATACTGCATGAGTTGACCTAAAACTTGTATTAATTTTAAATTGTTAATGAGAAGATAAAAGATCTGATATCTATGAAGCTTAATTCAACTACAAAATGTTGGAAATGAGTAACCAAAGAGTTAGTTTGTTAATTGAAAAATGAGAAGTCTCACATAGGAGGGATTACACATTCTAGTAGTGTATATAAGGTGGAGGTATGACCTTTGGGGTGTGACCCAAATGGTACCCCAATTTTGTGAAGGATAGTTGTAGGATGTTGAGTTGTACGAGGTTGACTTTGACCCATTTGTGAAAGAGGCAGCCATAACCCCACTTAAAGGTTGATACTGAAATTATTTAAAAACATAAAGGACCAAAATGGGAAGAAAAAAAACATAAAAGACCAAATTTTTACCGGACCACGAGTGCTATTGATAGATGAGAAACATCAAATGAATATTAAAATGAAATTTTATATTCAGAAACTAATTCACCCATTAAAACTAAAAAAACACAAATTTCAAAGAATGAAAACTGAAAATGTTTCGAACGAGCCCCCATGATTTTTGTTCATGTTAAGTTAATATTTTATGTTTTAAAAAAAATAGTTAACACTGTTTGACCAACTTTTATTGTATGTTTGCGACCATTAAATAATTTACTACAAATAATATTTACCACTCAGGACGTTTTTAGACCCATTTTGACAACTTGGAAAAACAATCTTAAATAAAAACTTAAATGTAATGTTAAATTTTGATGTTATTTTGTTATATTTTAGTAAATAATAATTGTTATTTGGATATAATTGAAATGCAATTTTGATGTTATTTGACGGATTGAAAATAATTTTATCTATTTCAGTGATCATGATTTTTGAAAACCGACGTTTAAAGTAAATATGGTTTGATCCAATGTTAATGATGTATATTTCAAATATAAAGAAATGAAGAAAAAAAGACTACAATGTAGATTTTATAAACACCTCTAATTCTATCATTTCATCGCATAATCTTAATTATTATCATAAAATAATTCATCAATCAACAATTTATATTGTATGTCAATATAAAATTGTTTACAGTGATAGTGTCTATTAAACCCTAAAGAAATTAACTTAGGAAGAAAAGAAATTAACTATTGACAAAAAAGTTACATTATTTCAAAAATTAAAATACATCTTTTTTATTTGAAAATTTTAATTTATATATACTATCAATATAAAAAAAAATACATTTAATCAATTATAATTATTAAATAATTAATAATATTGAAATTTTATTATAATTACTTATATATCAATATGATTGAATAATATTTTTTCTAACAGTATATAAAATATCTACCTAAGAAAGTGAAGAGTGACAATTTATGGTCAAAACACGGCTCTTTATACTGCATACAATAGAAGCCAATTCTTGAAGAGTCGTGTTTGTATTCATCTTAAACAACAAGAATCAAACAGGACCCATATTTATAATTCATTTGAATTTTTCAAATTTAGTGGCTTATATATTTTACTTTCTGCAAAATAAAATATAATAATTAAAAAATTTATTTATTTAATCTTAAATTAAATTTACTTATATCAACATTTTAATTATTATTTTTATTTATATTTTACTACGAAACAATACTATTTTTGTAAATTTACTATTTTCAAAATAAAATATAAATAAAATTAATAATTAAAAGATGATATATTTTATTTTAATTGATATATTTGAATTTAATATAAGATAATATACATGAATTTTTAATTATTATTATATTTATATTTATATTTTATTTCAGGGGTAATAATTAATAGTTAGATACATATTCATTCGAAACATTTCTTCAGAAGAAGAAAAAAAGACATTTTAACGAAAAAAAGGTAACACTTTAAAGTTTA
The DNA here is from genome assembly GCA_037974295.1 of Cicer cuneatum. Classification (NCBI taxonomy): domain Eukaryota; kingdom Viridiplantae; phylum Streptophyta; class Magnoliopsida; order Fabales; family Fabaceae; genus Cicer; species Cicer cuneatum. Next base: position 6,989,757 of record JBBPBO010000003.1, on the reverse strand, counting down.
AAGGCGGTTATAAAGTGGACCAAGGTCAACTGGTTTACTAGGTCGCCACATGACCACGAAATTAATAATTAATTGTTCAATTGACTTGATTTGTAACCCCAAGAATAATTGCATTTATTATACATTTCTCTGATTATAATTACTCGTCAGGAAAATAGTTTGTCTCGGTAGATGAAATATGTCACTTTAACAATTTTACCTTCAATAAATAATATAGTTAAAGTTAAATAAAAAGAGAAATTATAAGTTATTTTATAAAAATACTTTTTAGTGTAGAAAATATAAATTAAAAGAATTGAAAAAAAAGTAATAAAACATATATTTTGAGACGGAGGAAGTATCATTTTTTCAAAAAAAAAAAGTATATATATATATATATATATTATACCCTTTATTTATACTACTTGCTTCGTCCTAAAATGATTGTTTCATTCGACAATTTCATATAAATTAAAAAAATGATAAACAAAGATAGAGAATAATGATTTTACTAAATTAGTCTTATTAACAAGATTTAATTGTAATTTTAATCTCTCTATTTTCATTAATTCTCATAAATGGTCCCCTTATTTAAAAAATCAATAATTTTAGTCTATCTCTCAGATTTCTATACTAAAAAAATGACAATTTGACATATTTTAAATGATGTAACATACGATTTCATGATATAGAATCATCTAAATATATTAATTATTCATATCATTAGTGAAATTATAAAAATGAAAAAATTTGAAGATAAAAGTTAAGTTTTTAGAGTTTTGTTGCGATTTTATGGGTGTTACTGCTTCTACATTATCATATCATATACCACATTATTTAATGTATGTTACATTACTATTTTTTAGTTAAAAAATTAGAATGAAAAACCAAAATTATCATATCTTAAAATAGGAGAACAATTTTCCTGAATTAGTCAAAATTGAGGGATTAAAACTGTAATTAAATGTTTAAAAAGTGGCATATGACATGTATTTTAGTGGTTAATGAGATATATGTTTAAAAAATATCAATAACATATTTTAGTGATTAATAAAGTATTCAAAATGATTAATAACACAAATTTGTATGTTATGTTAAAAAGTGTTCACACGCACGTTGTATCTTAATAACACAATTGATTCATTATAAGTTATAAATCTTTTTGAAATATTTTTTTATATATAAATATGATACTCATTATGAGATGAAGATAATATTTATTTATCTTAAAATATAAAAAGTCAAATTTGACATATTAAATATAAAAATTATTTTAAAAATGTCTATATATGAAATTAACAAATTAAATTCACTATTTTTTTTTTAAAATTCACGAAGACTTGTATAAAAATAAATTATGTAGTATGTTACTCTACTTAAAATGAACCAAATCATTATCTGCAAATCCTTTTGCCTTGTTAGCAATGCTCGACTTACGAATCTACCCTTGCAATCATATAGTGTCAATCCAATGTTTATAAATTTGTGTGTGTGTTTGAATAACATTTTTGTTCATTTAGTAATAATATATGAGCTATCCGTTGAAAATATAGTACAATGTAATGATGTGTTGCAATTTGTGGGACCCGTTTAATGAGTGGATTACTATGGATTATTATATATTAAGTTTAATTGTAGTTGAAGTGGCTAGAATATCACTAGAAGGGGGTTGAATAGAGATATTCAAGGTTTTTAAAATTATGTTACTGTTTTTAATCTGTTGTCCTCTTTCAGAGGATGATTTATCAGATGTTGAAAGTTGAGAGAGAAAATAATGACACACGAATTTTTATACTGGTTCACCCAAAGATGGCTACGTTCAGTCCTCACACTCTTGTGAGTTTTTACTAAGTATCAAATGCTATCAGCCTCTCACTGAGGTTGATTACAAACTGTGTATTCTTAAGCTTCACCAAGCTTACAATTCTTTCCTTCTGATTTCTCTTCAAGTGTTACTCACTTGAAGGTCTAAAATGATATGAAGTAGTTTGACAGGATTTACTTTCTATAAAGATGAAACAAAGATCTAGTGAAAGATTGTAGAAAGCTTGAAAGGAGATTGATAATTGCTCTTGATAGCCTCTGATATTTTTCTGTTTTTTGCTCGTGTAGTTGTGTGTCTTTGCTGAAGAAGAGCAGCCTTCCTTTTATAAGGAGAATGAAACTTTCTCTTCAAGAAAAATTTCCTTTCTGACCGTTTTTTCAAGATGTAATGAACCTTACTGTTGTTGCGAATTTACAGTCTTGCCATTCTGTCCTTTTACAGCCTGGCACATGGGAGGTTACTTCTTTACTTGGCTTTCCAGGAGGATAGATCATTCATATGGTTTTAACAACTGGTCAGTGCTCTTTTCTGGTTCCAAGTCATGACCCTTCTCTGGTCGTGGATGATGCAGCTTTTGATACTCTGGAACTGTTAGTTGTTCTTAATGTGAGAGGATGAATGAGCAGCTAGAAATTATCATCTGGTAATTTCCTTTTGGTGTCTGAAGTTCACCTTATGGTATCTGACTTCTGATGTTTACCTTCCAGAGTTCATCTTTTGATATTTATCTTCTGGTGTGTATTTTCTGGAATTCATCTTCTGATGTTTATCATGTGAAGTTTGTCTTCTAAATTTCTGGTATTCATTTTCTGGTGTATTTCATGTGAAGTTCGTCTTCTGAGTTTTATCCTTTGATGTTCATCTTTTTATCCTCTGATATGTTTCTTCTGAAATTCATCTTCATATGTATATCTTCTGATATTCATTTATGATTTTCATCTTCTGATATCGGCCAATCTAGACTAGCAAACTGGTCTGCTAAGATCCTCTGATCTCGGCCAACACTGGACCATTTATTCTGTCCTTCTGGTTTCGACCAACACTGGGCCATAGTCTGATCTTCTGATCTTGGCCAACACTGTACTGGGTCTGGACTAGTTCTGGACAAAGGATATTTCAGTCTGGACCTTTTAGCTTATCTTCTGATTAATCCAGGACTGTTTTTCAGTTCACTGTCAGGCCATCTTCTGGTCAGAAGAACTTGTTGAATAAGTCTGACTTATGATTTCTTCTGGTCTGGATCCAGTCTTACTCTGGCAGGCTTCCTTCTGGTCTGATCCATGTCTCCTTCTGACTTTGTTTCCTTCTGATATGGGCCAGCAAAGATATCCTCTGGTGATTTTAGGATGCATCCTCTGGTATCTTCTGGATGCTTTATCTGGTGTTTTCAACTCTCAGGTTTTCTGTTTCAGCTTCTGGTTTTCTGTTCCAGATGTTCTGCTTCTGGTGTTTTCCAGATGTTCTGCTTCTGGTGTTTTTTGTTCCAGATGTTTTGCTTCTGTTTTCCAGATGTTTTGTTTCTGGTTTTCTATTCTAGATGTTTTGCTTTTGTTTTCCAGATGTTCTGCTTCTGGTTTTCTGTTCCAGATGTTTTGTGTAACACCCCGAGTTTAAAACACAGCGCGAGTGTATTTTTTTTTAAAAAAAACGAATACATAAATAAAAGAGTTTTCAGAATTACGTTTCAAGGAAATTAAAATCAATTCAAATTAAATATCATTCGACTTCGTAATCAGAAATAGTAAGGTAATTAGAACAACAACATCACCATTAAATCGAATGAGATATTTGGGAGAAATTGATCTTTATAATATGCTAAAATAAAGATACATCAAACTGGATTCTCAATCCACCAAAATATTCATCAGAGTGCGGAAAAGTTTTACAATAATTCCCAAAATAAATATTTACAACCACTGAGCTCAAAATCCTATACATAGGTCTACTCTGATCATACACTAAGCTATGGTAGCACGGTCTCCACCGCCTCATCCACAAGTCTTATCATCACCCGGCTGTCCATCCCTTTACGTAGCCCACAATGTAAAGATCAAGGAACATTAACGACGTTCCCTGTCGTTAGTGTGACCGTCGGGGGTACGGGTTTGATTCACATCTGAGGGCAAAGCCCAATTTTCCACAATAATTGTAAAGGGTCACCAACCGAAATTAACAATTACCACATAACATTTATATCAGCAATCACAAACATATTCATCGCATATCATATAACAATGATGATAAATAAGGATGCTCAATTTTGAAATACATGACATTCGTACTTTTCAAAATAGCAACCAAATAAATATGAAAATTATGTTGTAAGCACAAACATCAAATCAACAGTCACACCAATTCATCAGAAATTCCAGAATCTATAAAGTACTTACACACACAATTTTCAAACATCACATACCCAAAACGTGACCCACCGGTCAATCACCCAATGCAATATGTATATGCTCATATATACAATTTTCTTGGAATTACCAAGGTACAATCGCTCAACAGATCAGTACCTAGTGCAGACGCTCAACAGTCTAGCACTCGTGCAATCGCTCAACAGATCAGCACGTGGTTGCGCATTTACTCTGTGGCCCATCGCGGGTACCACTTGACTATGCAATGCATGAATATGCAGTGTTTCACTTCTCTGGAAACAGTATGCAAAATCAGGAAATTCATGCCTTTCAATCATATTTAAAATAACTCAGCACAGTCAAAATTATCATCATCACAAACATGACTAAACAGCCAAGTAATCATCAACATTTGAAATGTTTTCCCAACCTATTGAAAATTTCAAACACAGTGTTAAAAACTGAATTTTCTGGAATTTACGAATCTGTATTCGAATACAGCTTCTCTATATTCGAATACATAGGCCAAAAACAGAACCAGAATGATCAGCCTCAAAACATCAGAAACCGAACCAGAATGAGGATCATCAGAAGCAAAACAGAATGATTCACACCAGAATCATCAGAAGCAGAAACATCAGAATGATTCATATCAGAATCATCAGAAGCAGAAAAAATAGCATGATTCATACCAGAATCATCAGAAACAACACAGAATGATTCATCCAGAATCATCATAAACAACACAGAATGATTCATCCAGAATCATCAGAAACAACACAGAATGATGTTGGAACCAAGTTGGTTCTAAATAATCTGGATTTTGATGTGTACAAATACACTTGATGGAATCTTATTTTGAACTTGAATTACTACAGTAAAAACCATCAGAAGATGAATGTATCAGAGGATACATTCTGAATTTACAGAAGATGCATTTCTGGAATTATCAAAAGATATACCAGAATGTCCAAAACCGACCAGAAGATAACTTTGGAGGCTTATATCAAACAGAAACAAAATCAGAAGAACATCTGGAAAACACCAGAGGGAAGCCTGCCATAATGTGAATTGCTCCAAACAAGAATGATTCAAATATCAGAAGCAATCAAGAAGTTATATTGATCAAAACATAGCCTGGCAGTGTAATTTCAACACAATCCAGACTTGTCCAAAAGTGACCATAAGATATCTTTGATGGACTATATCAAAGGGAATAAATATCAGATGATTCTTTGGACCATACTAATGTGAAGCCTGCCATGTGTAGAGTTGTTCCAGGCCATAAGTTGTCAAAAGCAAGAAGTAATCCAGGAGATAATTTGACCAGACCATGCATGACAGTCGAATTTTGAATAACCCAGACTTCATCCAGAATTGATCAGAAGAAACACAGAATGATTCATGCCAGAATCACCAGAAGCAGAAAACATGATGATTATCAGAATCATCAGAAGCAGAAAACATGATGATTATCAGAATCATCAGAAGCAGGAAACATGATGATTATCATAATCATCCGAAACAGGAAACATGATGATTATCAGAATGATCAGAAACAGGAAACATGATGATTATCAGAATGATCAGAAGCAGAAAACATGATGATTATCAGGATCATCAGAAACAGGAAACATGATGATTATGAAAATCATCAGAAGCAGGAAACATGACGATTATCAGAATCATCAAAAGCAGAAAACATGATGATTATCAGGATCATCAGAAACAGGAAACATGATGATTATCAGAATCATCAAAAGCAGAAAACATGATGATTATCAGAATCATTAGAAGCAGGAAACATGATGATTATCAGGATCATCAGAAACAGAACCAGAATCACAATGATTAATACCAGAATCAGAAAACAGAACCAGAATCAGAATGATTAACATTAGAATCAGAAAATAGAAATCCTTCCTATGTATTTGACTACAGGGGCTCGTAGTCGAATACAAGTTTGAAAACTTGAGTAAAACAGAAGTTTGACAGGTTGTATTCGAATACACTCATGTTGTATTCGAATACACCTTCGAAAACAGTAAAATTTTCATAAGACTTCAACACATTTCAAACTGTTTTCTTTTGAAAAACCAACCTAACACCAGAATCATAATTACCCCTCTTTAGAAACCTCAAAACTTAGAACATTTTCATTAAACAACAACAACAGATTTTTCAGAAATAACACTTCCACCATTTTAAATCCCTTTTCTTTTGAAACCATCATCAACACTAGATTGTTTAACAAAACACAGCAAAAACACATAATCACTAAAAGCAGAAAGTCAACCACAAAACAGTCCCACACAAACTAACTCAAGCATTTGGATCATCTCCAATACAACACCAACCAAGTCATCATTCAAACACAACAGAATGATTTCTTACTCAACACAACAAACAATACATCATCAACAAAGCAACACAATAAGTTCCTTAACTGAAAACAGCAGGAACATCAAAACAGTTTGATTTCCAAAACATAACACAATGTTTTTCACAACATAACCCAATAATCATTCATCACACATGCATTTACAGCCCTAAATGCAAATCTAGAATGTTGGAAGGTGCCCTTACCTTAGTTACGTTCCTTTAACTCGTACGCTTCTGCGACAAAAGTCGACGATACTCCCGTTTCGCGTTCGCCGCTACGAAAGTTAGTTCTTTAGCTCCGCAATGATCAGAGGAATGACTTTCGTACTCGAAACTTTCTGATTCGACACTTAGATTTTCAAGAAAATGGATTTTGAGTAAACTGTTTTTCTTCACCAACACGCAGAAATATCAAAAGAAGAAGAAAATGATAAAGTAGAAACTGGCGCGTAGAGGAAAGAAGAAAGAGCTTCTCACTTAAATATCCACATAAATGCTTACTGACACAGCAGAGGAAAAGGAGGAATTCTTTCTTTCCTCACAAATATCTACGCCATCTCACCCAACTCTTATATTAAAATAACTTTTGATCCTCCAGCACTTAACCCGTCTCGTCGAAATTAGCAGAGAATATCTTAATTAGCGGCCCGATAATTTAATTACTCGAAATTAAATTAATTCATCCATTATCCAATAATTTTAATTCCACCTCCAAAACAAATACATATATATATATATATATTTACACAAAACATATATATATATATATATATATATATATATTGAATATTTTACAAATATTCCCAAATACACTTAAAATTAAATCTGAATTTAATTTTAAAATTAAGGGTCTTACATTACTACCCCCCTTAAATTAGTTTCGTCCTCGAAACTACATGTCGTTAAACAAATGAGGATGTTGTTCCCTCATCTTACTCTCTAGTTCCCAAGTCGCGTCTCTAGTAGTCGGATTCCAAATCACTTTGACTAGTGGGACCTCCTTGTTCCTCAACTGTTTAATCTTCCTGTCCTCAATTCTTATAGGGAATACTTCAAATGACAGGTTATCCTTCAGCTGAATTGTGTCTGATTCGATCACATGTGACGGATCTGAAATGTATTTCCTTAACTGCGACACGTGAAATACGTCATGAATATTGGACAGCATTGGAGGTAAAGCAATCCGATAAGCCAATGGTCCAATACGTGCAGTAATCTGGTATGGTCCAATAAATTTAGGAGTCAATTTTCTGGATTTAATAGCTCTGCCCACTCTAATTGTAGGCGTGACTCTTAGAAATACATGATCGCCTTGCTGGAATTCCAAAGGTCTGCGACGCTTGTCCGCATAACTCTTTTGACGATCCTGTGAAATCTTCATTTTCTCTTTTATCCTCTTGACTTTTTCTGTAGTTTGCTCCACCATCTCAGGTCCAACAATCATACTTTCTCCGTCTTTATACCAACATAAAGGCGTCTGACACTTGCGTCCATACAATGCTTCATAGGGTGCCATTCCAATGCTCGCGTGAAAACTGTTGTTGTAGGTGAACTCAATCAATGGCAGTACATCATCCCAACTTCCTCTGTCATCCAATACGCATGCTCTTAATAGATCTTCCAAGGACTGATTTGTCCTCTCGGTTTGTCCATCTGTTTGTGGATGGTAAGCTGAACTCAATTTCAGTTTTGTTCCCAACGCTTCGTGCAACGCTCCCCAAAAGTGAGATGTGAACTTTGGATCACGGTCCGATACAATACTCGATGGGACTCCGTGCAATCTCACAATTTCAGCGATGTAGATTTCTGTCAGCTTATCTACCTTATAATTGGTCTTTACCGACAAGAAATGTGCAGATTTTGTCAATTGATCTACTATTACCCAAATCGAATCATTCTTTCTTCTTGTCTTGGGCAATCCAGTTATAAAATCCATGGAAATGCTATCCCACTTCCATTCCGGTATATCCAAAGGCTGCAACATTCCAGCAGGTCGTTGATGTTCCACCTTCGCTTTTTGACAAGTTAAACAAGCCGATACATACTCCGCTACGTCCCTCTTCATTCCTGGTACATCTTGGTCGCTCCAGGATGAATACTTAACTTACTCTTATGAGCCTCTTCCAAAATTGCTCTTCTCATTTCTGCACATTCCGGTACACAAACCCTTCCGTTACATATCAGAATATCATCTGTTCCGATGCTGAATTCAGTGGTCTGTCCTTGCGCTATCAGATTCCTCTTTTCTTGGATCAATGCGTCATCTTGCAAGTTTGCAATCTCCTCCAGTAATCTACTCGAAATTGTTATCATTCCACACTTTATCATTCCTGGTGCAAACTCTACGTCCAAGTGTAGATCTCTAAATGCTTCCCACAACTCTTGTTGTCTGGCCATTAACATTGAAGATACTGACACACTTTTTCTGCTCAATGCATCAGCCACTACATTGGCTTTTCCAGGGTGATATTGTAATGAAAAATCAAAATCTTTGAGAGTCTCCATCCATCTCCTCTGACGCATGTTCAATTCTTTCTGATCAAACGGATACTTCAAACTTTTATGGTCACTGAATACCGTGAACGTGCATCCATAAAGGTAGTGTCTCCAGACCTTTAATGCAAACACTACAGCAGCAAGCTCTAAATCATGAGTCGGATAGTTCCGTTCGTGAGCTTTCAATTGCCTTGAGGCGTAGGCGACAGCTTTCTGGTGTTGCATCAAAACACAACCCAGACCCTGGTGAGATGCATCACAAAAGACCTCATATGGTTCCTCTGGTTGTGGCAGAACCAATACTGGTGAGGTTGTCAACTTTTCCTTAAGCAACTGAAAATTCTCTTCACACTTCTCTGTCCATGCAAACGGCTGATTCTTCCTGGTGAGTTGTGTTAAAGGAGCTACAATCTTAGCAAATCCTTCAATAAATCTCCTGTAGTATCCTGCCAGTTCGACGAAACTTCTTATATCAGTGATGGTCTGAGGTTGTTTCCAAGCAAGAATTGTCTCAATCTTTGTCGGATCTACAACAATTCCTCCATTTGTTATTACATGTCCCAAGAAGTTCACTTTCTCTAGCCAAAATTCGCACTTCGACAGATTGGCATACAATTGCTTTTCTCGTAAAACTTCAAGAACTTGACGCAAATGCTTTCCATGTTCTTCTTCATCCTTAGAATAAATCAGAATATCGTCGATGAATACCACCACGAACTTATCCAGAAACGGGCTGAATATCCTATTCATATAATCCATAAATATTGTTGGTGCATTCGTAACTCCAAAAGGCATAACGAGATATTCATAGTGTCCGTAACGAGTCCTGAAAGCGGTCTTTTGAATATCTCCTTGTCTTACTCGAATCTGATGATATCCTGACTTCAAATCGATCTTTGAAAACACCGATGCTCCCCTCAATTGGTCCATCAAATCATCAATGCGTGGTAAAGGATAACGATTCTTAATGGTTACCTTGTTAAGTTGCCTGTAATCCACACATAAGCGTGAACTTCCATCCTTTTTCTTAACCAATAACACCGGAGCTCCCCACGGTGACACACTTGGCCTGATAAATCCTTTCTCCAACAGACCTTCAATTTGATCCTTAAGCTCGTTTAATTCGAATGGCGACATTCTATACGGCGCAATTGAAATGGGTCCAGTTCCTGGGTGCAAATCAATGAAGAACTCCACTTCTCTTACTGGGGGTAATCCTGGAATTTCTGTTGGAAATACGTCCGGATACTCTTTGACTAACACTACATCTTCTATGCTCACATCCATCTTGGTCTCCGCGTTAGCCAATGATAAAAATTCCTGAGTTCCTTCTCTCAGTGATACTCCGAGCTTGTTAGCAAACAAATACCGAACGACTCCAGGTTCGGGAAAAATAACTAATTTGCGGGCACAATCCAAGACTACATAATTATAAGACATCCAATCCATGCCGAGAATTATCTCGAGTGATTGTAGGGGTAGACATATTAAATTAACCAAGAAATCTCTATCTTGAATTGTTAAAGGACAACGTAAACATGCAGAATTTACGGTCAAAGTCTGAGCAGGTGTGGAAACAATCAAATCAAAAGGCAAAGCAGACATAGATAGCTTCAAACGATTTACACAATCCATAGCAATGAAAGAATGAGTTGCTCCTGAATCAAAAAGTGCAGTTAATGTGTTACCTGCAATCTGGCAGTCTTGCTGGATTAAATTAGGAGTTTGACTTCCAGCAGCAGCACCCATGTGGTAGACGCGTCCCCTAGCAATAGGACGAGTGGCCCTAGCTGTATTCACTGTTGGTTCCACCTTCGGAGCCCGACAATCCCTTGCAACGTGTCCTGGCTTTTGACAATTGAAACATACAAGATCCCTTGTGGTACAAGCTGTAGCAATATGCCCTTCCTTCCCACATCGAAAGCACCGGACTTCTTGTCCCAGTTTTCTTCCAAAGTTTTGATTTCCTGGCTGATTCTGGCCTCTACTGCTGTTCTGGGGTCTGTTATACGATTTAAACACTTGCTTTCCTTTGCTGTTTGGATGGTTCATTCGGCTGGGTCCTCCCGAATTAAAGTTCCCTCCTCGGTTGGCCCTCCTATTTTTCATGTCCTCAACCTCTCTACACTTCTCCACTAGAACTTGGAAACGTTGAATTCCCAAGGGTAAAACGGAGTCTTGAATTTCATATTTCAGTCCGTTTTGAAAACGATGGCACATAAATGGTTCATCAACTTCTTCCCGAAAGAATCTGAAATGTCTGGACAGCGATTCAAATTTAGCCGCATATTCTCCCACTTTCATATTACCCTGGTGCAATTTCAGGAAATCGTCACCCAATTTGGTCCTTGTGCTCATTGGGAAGTACTTGTCCAAAAACTTCTTCTTGAACGAATCCCAGTTTACCTCCTCATGAGCTGCCCCCATCAGTAGCCTTGTACTCCTCCACCAATACTCTACATCCCCTAGCAGCAGATATGTAGCATAATTGACTTTTACTGCTGCCTGGCAGTTAATCATTTCAAAGATTTTCTCCATTTCCTGAATCCATTGGTCCGCTCTTTCTGGACCCTCATCACCTTTGAACTTTGGAGGATTATGACGACGAAAATCCTCTAGTCCTCTTGACTCAGTAGCACGAATTTCTCTTTCTCTTTTCTCTAAGTCACGCTGAGTCTTCGCAGCCGTCTGTGCTGCAACAGACGCAGCCATATTATTCATTGCTTCAGCCATCCTATCTTCCCGGCTGTCATTGGTTCTTACGGTGTCGTCTCTCCTTGGAGGCATGGTTCCACTACAAAACCATCATCAAGTAGAAATCTCACACCGTTTAGAATAATTCCAAAATATAGCTCAACAACATCATTATTTCAGCACACCACAACTATACAAGACTTGACACTCTAACTACTTGCTCCTATGTATGATCAGATAACGACTTAAAACCAACAATTAAATCAGAGCTTTAACCCAAAACTTTAACCAAATGCTCTGATACCACTAATGTAACACCCCGAGTTTAAAACACAACGCGAGTGTATTTTTTATTTTAAAAACGAATACATAAATAAAAGAGTTTTCATAATTACGTTTCAAGGAAATTAAAATCAATTCAAATTAAATATCATTCGACTTCGTAATCAAAAATAGTAAGGTAATTAGAACAACAACATCACCATTAAATCGAATGAGATATTTGGGAGAAATTGATCTTTATAATATGCTAAAATAAAGATACATCAAACTGGATTCTCAATCCACCAAAATATTCATCAGAGTGCGGAAAATTTTTACAATAATTCCCAAAATAAATATTTACAACCACTGAGCTCAAAATCCTATACATAAGTCTACTCTGATCATACACTAAGCTATGGTAGCACGGTCTCCACCGCCTCATCCACAAGTCTTATCATCACCCGGCTGTCCATCCCTTTACGTAGCTCACAATGTAAAGATCAAGAAACATTAACGACGTTCCCTGTCGTTAGTGTGACCGTCGATGGTACGGGTTTGATTCACATCTGAGGGCAAAGCCCAATTTTCCACAATAATTGTAAAGGGTCACCAACCGAAATTAACAATTACCACATAACATTTATATCATCAATCACAAACATATTCATGGCATATCATATAACAATGATGATAAATAAGGATGCTCAATTTTGAAATACATGACATTCGTACTTTTCAAAACAGCAACCAAATAAATATGAAAATTATGTTGTAAGCACAAACATCAAATCAGCAGTCACACCAATTCATCAGAAATTCCAGAATCTATAAAGTACTTACACACACAATTTTCAAACATCACATACCCAAAACGTGACCCGCCGGTCAATCACCCAATGCAATATGTATATGCTCATATATACCATTTTCTTGGAATTAACAAGGTGCAGTTGCTCAACAGACCAGCACAAATTAACGGCCCTCAAGACCAGGGTGCAATCGCTCAACAGATCAGCACCAGTGCAGACGCTCAACATTCCAGCACTCGTGCAGTCGCTCAACAGACCAGCACGTTTGACATAAACCAAGGTACAATCGCTCAACAGATCAGTACCTAGTGCAGTCGCTCAACAGACCAGCACTTGTGCAATCGCTCAACAGATCAGCACGTGGCTGCGCATTTCAGGGTACAGACGCTCAACAGTCCAGTACCAGTTCAGTCGCTCAACAGACCAGCACTTATATAACAAGGTACAATCGCTCAATAGATCAGTACCTAGTGCAGACGCTCAACAGTCCAGCACTCGTGCAATCGCTCAACAGATCAGCACGTGGTTGCGCATTTACTCTGTGGCCCATCGCGGGTACCACTTGACTATGCAATGCATGAATATGCAGTGTTTCACTTCTCTAGAAACAGTATGCAAAATCAGGAAATTCATGCCTTTCAATCATATTTAAAATAACTCAGCACAGTCAAAATTATCATCATCACAAACATGACCAAACAGCCAAGTAATCATCAACATTTGAAATGTTTTCCCAACCTCTTGAAAATTTCAAACAGTGTTAAAAACTGAATTTTCTGGAATTTACGAATCTGTATTCGAATTCAGCTTCTCTGTATTCGAATACATAAGCCAAAAACAGAACCAGAATGATCAGCCTCAGAACATCAGAAACCGAACCAGAATGAGGATCATCAGAAGCAAAACAGAATGATTCAACCAGAATCATCAGAAGCAGAAACATCAGAATGATTCATATCAGAATCATCAGAAGCAGAAACAACAGCATGATTCATACCAGAATCATCAGAAACAACACATAGTGATTCATCCAGAATCATCATAAACAACACAGAATGATTCATCCAGAATCATCAGAAACAACACAGAATGATGTTGGAACCAAGTTGGTTCTAAATAATCTGGATTTTGATGTGTACAAATACACTTGATGGAATCTTATTTTGAACTTGAATTACTACAGTAAAAACCATCAGAAGATGAATGTATCAGAGGATACATTCTGAATTTATAGAAGATGAATTTCTGGAATTATCAGAAGATAAACCAGAATGTCCAAAACCGACCAGAAGATAACATTGGAGGCTTATATCAAACAGAAAAAAAATCAGAAGAACATCTGGAAAACACCAGAGGGAAGCCTCCCATAATGTGAATTGCTCCAAACAAGAATGATTCAAATATCAGAAGCAATCAAGAAGTTATACTGATCAGAACATAGCCTGGCAGTGTAATTTCAACACAGTCCAGACTTGTCTAGAAGTGACCAGAAGATATCTTTGATGGACTATATCAGGGGGAATAAATATCAGAAGATTCTTTGGACCATACTAATGTGAAGCCTGCCATATGTAGAGTTGTTCCAGGCCATAAGTTGTCAAAAGCAAAACGTAATCCAGGAGATAATTTGACCAGAACATGGCATGACAGTCGAATTTTGAATAACCCAGACTTCGCCCAGACTTCATCCAGAATTGATCAGAAGAAACACAGAATGATTCATGCCAGAATCACCAGAAGAAGAAAACATGATGATTATCAGAATCATCAGAAGTAGAAAACATGATGATTATCAGAATCATCAGAAGCAGGAAACATGATGATTATCAGAGTCATCAGAAATAGGAAACATGATGATTATCAGAATCATCAGAAGCAGGAAACATAATGATTATCAGAATCATCAGAAGCAGAAAACATGATGATTATCAGGATCATCAGAAACAGGAAACATGATGATTATCAGAATCATTAGAAGCAGGAAACATGATGATTATCAGAATCATCAGAAGCAGAAAATATGATGATTATCAGGATCATCAGAAACAGGAAACATGATGATTATCAGAATCATCAGAAGCAGAAAACATGATGATTATCAGAATCATCTGAAGTAGGAAACTTGATGATTATCAGGATCATCAGAAACAGAACCAGAATCACAATGATTAATACCAGAATCAGAAAACAGAACCAGAATCAGAATGATTAACATCAGAATCAGAAAACAGAAATCCTTCCTCTGTATTCGACTACAGGGGCTCGTAGTCGAATACAAGTTTGAAAACTTGAGTAAAACAGAAGTTTGACAGGTTGTATTCGA
Organism: Cicer cuneatum; assembly: GCA_037974295.1. Classification (NCBI taxonomy): domain Eukaryota; kingdom Viridiplantae; phylum Streptophyta; class Magnoliopsida; order Fabales; family Fabaceae; genus Cicer; species Cicer cuneatum. The sequence continues at coordinate 6,974,625 of JBBPBO010000003.1, read as the reverse complement.
ATACACCTTCGAAAACAGTAAAATTTTCCTAAAACTTCAACACATTTCAAACTGTTTTCATTTGAAAAACCAACCTAACACCAGAATCATAATTACCTCTCTTTAGAAACCTCAAAACTCAGAACATTTTCATTAAACAACAACAACAGATTTTTCAGAAACAACACTTCCACCATTTTAAATCCCTTTTCTTTTGAAACCATCATCAACACTAGATTGTTTAACAAAACACAGCAAAAACACAGAATCACTAAAACCAGAAAGTCAACCACAAAACAGTCCCACACAAACTAACTCAAGCATTTGGATCATCTCCAATACAACACCAACCAAGTCATCATTCAAACACAACAGAATGATTTCTTACTCAACACAACAAACAATACATCATCAACAAAGCAACACAATAAGTTCCTTAACTAAAAACAGCAGGAACATCAAAACAGTTTGATTTCCAAAACATAACACAATGTTTTTCACAACATAACCCAATAATCATTCATCACACATGCATTTACAGCCCTAAATGCAAATCTAAAAAGTTGGAAGGTGCCCTTACCTTAGTTACGTTCCCTTAACTCGTACGCTTCAGCGACAAAAGTCGACGATACTCCCGTTTTGCGTTCGCCGCTACGAAAGTTAGTTCTTTAGCTCCGCAACGATCAGAGGAATGACTTTCGTACTCGAAACTTTCTGATTCGACACTCATATTTTCAAGAAAATGGCTTTTGAGTAAACTGTTTTTCTTCACCAACACTCAGAAATATCACAAGAAGAAGAAAATGATAAAGCAGAAACTAGAGGAAAGAAGAAAGAGCTTCTCACTTAAATATCCACATAAATGCTGACTGACACAGCAGAGGAAAATGAGGAATTGTTTCTTTCCTCACAAATATCTACGCCACCTCACCCTACTCTTATATTAAAATAACTTTTGATCCTCCAGCACTTAACCCGTCTCGTCGAAATTAGCAGAGAATATCTTAATTAACGGCCCGATAATTTAATTACTCGAAATTAAATTAATTCATCCATTATCCAATAATTTTAATTCCACCTCCAAAACAAATACATACATATATATATATTGAATATTTTACAAATATTCCCAAATACACTTAAAATTAAATCTGAATTTAATTTTAAAATTAAGGGTCTTACATTTTGCTTCTGTTTTCCAGAAGTTCTGCTTCTGGTGTTTTCTAGATGTTCTGCTTCTGGTGTTTTCCAGATGTTCTGCTTCTGGTGTTTTCCAGATGTTCTGCTTCTGGTGTTTTCCAGATGTTCTGCTTCTGGTGTTTTAACTTCAGATTTTCTTTATGGATTTAACAGCTTTGTTTCCTGCATGCATTCATTCTTCTGGATAGGACGTTGCGCTCTTTGGATCCTGTTCCTTTCTTAGTACAATACTTAAATGCACGCATTAGTGTAAACATAATCTTAAGATAATTTTGTTATCATTAAAAGAGATTTTTTCTCAACAATCTCCCCCTTTTTGATGATGACAAAATTTCTTTAGATTATTTAAAATAAAATTGTAAAAGTGCTGTTTTTGAGTATGAAGCTCCCCCTCAGTATGAGCTGTAAGGAATAGGGGCTCCCCCTCAGAAAGTGCATAAAAGAATTTAAAGATTTTTGAACCAATCCGAATACTTTATATTGATTATAATAAGATCATCCAAAAAATGATTCAAATGAAAAAAAACATAAAGGATTGAATTACGATAATTTCAAAAAAAAAACTTCTTGTCTAAATTCCTAATCCTTGACAATTTTAATTTTAATCTTTCTCCCCCAAATTTTTCAACAGCAAAAAGTCAGTGGGAGCCCAGAGGATGGTGAACTACTTTGAAGGAGAGGAATCATCAGACGAGGAGGAGGTTGAGGGACGAGGAAGTGGTGAAGGAGGATGAACAGAGGGTACTGGAGGCCGTGCTTCTGGAGCAATAGGCTTGACCAGGTGCGCTGTGACCCATTCTAGCAGAGTGCTAAACTGCGCCAGAGTTTGATGAAAAGTGGCCATTGTTGAAAAAAAAAATTTCTGATCCTTGCGGATCTTTTTCAGAACTCGAAGTTCTTTGTGGGAGCGACGTTGTTCAGGCTTGGTATCAGTGGTGGGAGGAGTGAAGTCATCTGGAATAGGTTCAGCATTGATGCTGGTGCTTTTCATTTGGGAGCAGGTTCCTTTGTTTTGTGAAGAGTTTTCTCCAGATTTAGCCAGGAAGGATTCAAGTGAGATGAATCGTCCTGTAACTTCAGGAAGTGGTGCAGGAGCCGGTTCATAGATGGTTTGATGAGCAGAGGGAGTATGGACAAAATTTGTAGGGTACATTTTTGAAGGAGATGAGAAGATTTGAGCCATGGTGCACGAGAGTTAAGCTGGTTGTGAAGGACTAGTAGGAGGATAAGGAAAGAAAAATGGTTCTTGTAGATTTTGGGATGTGTCCAGAGGGTCAAACAGAAGCGTAGTTTCTGGAGGTGAGCCTTTGAGATCAAAACAGTGTTTGGCACAGTTTTTCACAAGATGAGAGGGTGAACTGAGGTTTTCACCTTCTGCTGAACAATGGTTTTGATTTTCAAAAGGGACAATTTGAAGTTGTTCAAGAGGGTGGACATTTTTGGAGGGTGGTGAGGACAGGATATTTGGTTCTTTGTCAGAAGAAGAATTTGATGCGACTGGAGGTTGAGATGGTGGATTGGAAGTTGAGATCTGTTTTGATTTTTTCTTGGATGGCTGTTTGTGAGAGGGCTTTTCAGTGGGATCAAGCTGGATTTGGTTAACATTTCTTGCAGAGAATGTGTTGTTGAAGGTGATAGAGTGTTCATCCTCTAATGGTACATTAAAAAATTTGAAGATTTTGGTGAGAATCATTCCATATGGAGCTGATCTCCCAAGATATGCAGCATTGACCATGAACCTAAAGATAATGTTTCCAAGATGAAGACGGGTTCTAGAAATGAGGTGATGAATAATTAGAATGTCCAGCTCAGTTACTTTCTCATAACTGCCAGCCCTGGGAACAACAGAGTGTACACAAATATTGTGCAACACCCTACAGATTGGAAGTAGATTGGATGCAACCTGGGGCTTTGAAGGATTGATAAAAATGTTGGCAAGGACAGCTGAGCGAGTAATCATGTAGCTGGAATACCACGCTTCAAAAAAAAGATAGGGGCCTTCATCACGAATGTCAAAGATTTGACATAGCAAAGTTGGGGTGAGCTCAATATGTGCCCCCTTTAGAATAACACTGATGCAGTTGTCCCCTTTGGACACATTTGCAGCAGTGTAGAATGCTCTGACAAGTTTTGGATATTGAGGTTCATTGATAAGAAGGAAAGGAGACCAACCAACTTGATCAAAGATATCTTCTACATAAACTCCTCCTAGAGTTAGACCTTTTAGGTCAATAATTTTTCCATTTATAACAGTTTTGTTCTGCCATTTTTCTAAAAAATTTGCTTCTAAGAGAGTTTTCGAAGAGATGGATTTTGGGTGATTTTGAAGCTTGTTGATTTTGAATAACTTTCCTGTTTGAAGTAGCTAAAATGGTAGGTTTGGAGGAAGGATTTTTTGAAGAATCAGAGTGAGTTGCCTCAGAGTCATTTGAGTAGTTTTCAGTTTGAATTTCAGAAGAGTTTGAGGAAATTTTTCTTTTTCCAGCAGATTTGGTGCGAGCCATTTTTGAATACAGGAGGTTTTGAATATTTACAAAGGGTAAATGAGTTAATTTATAGAGAAAAAATTTAAACCGTTTGGAGGGAAGAAGTAAGGAGGCATAGGTTAATCATGACAATCTAGGGAGATGCACATGTCACTTATCCATTGGGCAGTGAGTAAGAAACTGAAATCGAGGCACCTTTTTGCAGAAAGGAGTGTAATCAGCAGTGATGTGACTTGCCTGCCTCTGACTTTTGCAACTTTCAAATCTTGGAGGAGGATAGAGATTTATCTGAGTTGTCCATCCTCAGATTTTTATTTCTTAAAAATAAAATAACATTATGATATAAAGTTTTGCAAAACTATTTTTGGACAATTTTTGAAAGATTTAAGATGGAAAGTTTTTCTAAAATAGTTTTGAAACGATCCTCCTGGAGAGGTTTGGTGAAAATGTCAGCAAGCTGATTTTCAGTTTCAATAAAAATTAATTCAACATCTCCTTTTTGAACATGATCTCTTAAGAAATGATGTTTAATTTCAATATGTTTAGATCTAGAGTGTTGAATAGGGTTTTTGGAAAGATTAATAGCACTAGTGTTGTCACAAAGGATAGGAATTTTTGTGTACCTTAAGGAGTAGTCTTCCAATTGATTTTTTACCCAGAGAATTTGAGAGCAACATTGAGCAGCAGAAACATATTCAACTTCTGTAGTGGCGAGAGCTATGGTATTTTGTTTTTTACATGCCCAACTAATGAGAGATGAGCCCAGAAATTGACATGCTCCACTTGTGCTTTTCCTCTCAATTTTGTCACCAGCATAATCAACATCACAAAATGCCAGAAGATCAAGATTTGAATCCTTTTTGTACCAAATTCCCAGATCTGTGGTTCCAACTAGATACCTGAATATCCTTTTTACTGCAGTGAGGTGTGATTCTTTATGGGATGATTGAAACATTGCACACAAACCTACTGAGAACACAATGTCAGGTCTGCTGGTTGTTAAGTACAGCAAGGATCCTATCATTCCTCTGTACTCCTTTTCAGAAATTGAGGTTCCTTAATCATCTTGATGTAGTGAGGAGGATGGATACATAGGAGTGCTCATTGATTTTGCAAGATTCATGTTGTATTTTTTCAGGAGATCCTTGGATATTTTTCTTGAGAAATGAAGATTCCTGATTCTAATTGTTTTATTTGTAATCCAAGAAAGAATTTTAATTCTCCCATCATGCTCATTTCAAACTCGCTTTGCATGAGGTTGGAGAATTCTTTGCACATTTTGTCATTTGTGGATCCAAAGATTATGTCATCCACATAAATTTGAACAATTAACATATCCTCATTATGAATCTTTTTAAACAAATTAGTATCAATCTGACCTCTTGAAAAGCCATTCTCTTTTAGAAAGCAACTCAACCTTTCATACCAAGCTCTGGGAGCTTGCTTTAATCCATAAAGAGCTTTTGAGAGCTTATACACATGATTTGGTTTCTGTTTATCCTTGAATCCAGGAGGTTGGTGAACATACACTTCTTCATTTAAGAATCCATTCAAGAAGGCACTTTTGACATCCATTTGATACAGTTTTATTCCTTTATGTGTGGCATAAGCTAAGAGGATTCTGATTGCTTCAAGTCTTGCAACAGGTGCAAATGTTTCATCATAATCAATTCCTTTTTGTTGGTTATAACCTTGTGCCACTAATCTTGCTTTATTTCGTATGACCTCTCCATCCTTATTCAGTTTGTTTCTGAAGATCCATTTGGTTCCAATGATGGATTTTTCCAGAGGATGGGGCACAAGATTCCACACTTTGTTTCTTTCAAACTGAGACAATTCCTCCATCATGGCATTCATCCATGATTGATCACTTATGGCTTGATCAATGTTCTTTGGTTCAACTTGAGATATCATGGCCATGTTGATTGAATCTTCTCTCAATGATTGCCTTGTTCTAACTCCATCAGCAGTATCACCTATGATCAGATCTGGAGGATGATATGTTATAGTCTTCCATCCTCTTGGAGGCTGCTGAGAGGTTGGATCAGAAATGTCCTCCTCATTTGGGTTGTGAACTTTAGAGGATGTATTTTCATCTTCTTCATTTTTATCCATGTTTTCTAAACACAAGTCATCAAATTCATCAAAAATAACATGCATGGATTCCTCCACAGTTTGAGTTCTAAGATTATAGATTCTATAACCTTTTGAAGATGTGGAGTATCCCAAAAATATACCTTTATCATATTTTGGATCAAACTTTCCCAAATTTTCTTTATTATTTAGGATGTAGCAGTAACATCCAAATATATGAAAATAAGAAATATTTGGTTTTCTACCTTTCCAAAGTTCGTATGGAGTTTTGTTTAAAATTTTTCTAATTGAAACTCAGTTTGAAACATAGCAAGCTGTGTTGATAGCTTCAGCCCAAAAATATTTTTCAATGTTGGCTTCATTTAGAATAGTTCTAGCCATTTCTTGTAAAGTTCTATTTTTCCTTTCAACAACTCCATTTTGTTGAGGAGTTCTTGGACAAGAAAAATTATGAGAAATACCATTTTCATCAAAAAAGGTTTCAAAAAACTCATTTTCAAATTCTCCCCCATGATCACTTCTAACTGAGACAATCTTTGATCCCTTTTCATTTTGTATCTTCTTACAAAAATATTGAAAAGCCTCAGATGCTTCATTTTTGTGTTTTAAAAACAAGACCCAAGTAAATTGTGAAAAGTCATCAACAATAACAAATCCATATCTTTTTCCACTAAGACTTGGAGTTTTGATAGGACCAAAAAGGTCAATATGAAGGAGTTCAAGTGGTTGATTTGTTGAAACAATATTTTTGGAGTGAAAGCTACTTTTAACTTGTTTTCCTTTGGCACAAGCCTCACATACTTTGTCTTTTTCAAAATTTATTTTTGGAAGACCTTTAACTAATTCTAATTTTGATAATTTAGACATAGTATTCAGGCTAGTATGACCAGCCCGTTTGTGCCAAATCCATTTATCCTTTTCAATAGCCATAAAACAAGATTCAGAAGGTAAATCATCTAAATATAAGACATATAAGTTCTTTTTCCTTATGCCTGAGAATAAAACTCTACCCAAGGATGAATGCTTGACCTCGCATAGAGTGGGTTTAAAAATTACTTCAAATCCACTATCACAAAGTTGGCTAATGCTTAGCAAGTTATGTTTTAAACCATCAACATACTGAACATTTTCGATTTTGGCAGAATTGTTTTTACCAATAATACATGTTCCTTTGATTTGAGCTTTATCATTGTTGCCAAATGTAACTGATCCTCCATCTTTTGATTCCAAAGAGATAAAGCAATGCTTATCTCCTGTCATATGTCTTGAGCAGCCACTATCCAAGAACCAATGCTTTCTTTTGTTGATCAGAGGATGTACCTGTGTTAGAGTTTAGAAGAGATTTAGGTACCCATATAGAATTGGGTCCTTGGTGGTTAGTCCTTCCTTTTGTAAGGATTTTCTTTTTGTGATAGCAAATGGAATCATGATGTCCATGCTTATTACAAAATGAACATTTCCTTTTGTTACTTTCAGCTTTTTTCTTAGCAAGACATACTTCGACAGTATGTCCATGCTTTTTACAGAAAGAGCACTTAGGTCTATCCTCTAGGTTCTTAGGTAGAAAGAAGTTTTCATATATTTTTTGTTTTTGAGAACTTTTAAAACCAATTCCAGCTTTGTCAAATATACCAGATTGAGATCCCATAATTTTTTTAAATGTTTCTGTGGATTTGACAAAGTTGGTAATGTCATTTTTTAGTTCTTCAACTTTGAGTTTCAAGTCCTTCTTTTCTGTGTCCTCTTCAGGAGGATGGATTTTGATATTCTCTTTGTTTAAAGTGTTTTGTTGTTCACACAATTTTTTATTTGATTGCTGCAAGTCAAAAATGATTTTTTGAAATTCTTCATTTTTTGGTTGAAGTTCCTTATTTAGTTTCTTTATTTCATAATTTTGGTTTTTAAGAAAACCACATTTTTGAGATAAAGTGTTTGAGTCATTCAAGAGATTGTCAAATTCTATTTCTAACTTTTCACAAGAAGGACATAAATCAGTGATGCTTACCTCATCTGCTTCTGAGTTAGCCATGAGACAAAGGTTGGCTTCTTCTTCCTTTTCTTGCTCGGAGGATGATTCATCACTGTCATCCCAAGTTGCCATCATAGATTTATTCTTGTTGTGAAATCTTTTTATGTTCCTTATGTTTAGAGGACACTCAGTTTTGTAGTGTCCCATTTTATTGCATCCATAACAAGTTATCTGGCTTTTGTCAATCTTTTCTTTCTGAGAGGATCTTTTATCTTGTCCTCTTCTGTTGATTATTCTTTGGATTCTTTTGGAGATTAGAGCCAGTTCATCCTCCTCTTTAGAGAGAGGATATTCTGAGTTATCCCTTTTTGAGATAATTTCAGAGTTTTTGGAGGATGGACTTTCAGTTTGACTGGATTTCAATGCAATCATTTTTCCCTTTTTGCTTGGTTTATCAGCAAGCAATAGAGGTTCATGAGCTCTAAGAGTTCCAACCAGATCTTCTAACCTCATGGTGGCTAAATTTCTTGCTTCTGTGATGGCAGTCACCATGGGTCTCCATTCCTTTGGTAAACTCCTTAATATCTTTCTTATTCTCTCTTGGACAGAGTATTCTTTTCCCAGAGACCTTAAGTTGTTGAGGATGATTGTCAGTCTTGAGAACATTTCATCAATTGTTTCTTCCTCCTTCATTTCAAACAACTCGAACTCTCTTACTCCCATGTCAATTCTGGCTTCTTTAACATGACTTGAACCTTCATGATGGATCTTCAAGGTGTCCCATAGTTCTTTAGCACTTTGGCATTCTTCAACTCTATCATACTCTTCCCTGCTCAAAGCACACGTTAAAAATAAATGAGCTTTAGAGTTTAGAAGTACCTTGGCATTTTCTTCAGCTGTCCATTGTGTTTGAGGTTTTTTGTCAGAGGTTGGATCTGCATTGTTGATTCTGATGACATGATTTCCTTTTTCTACCACTGGCCACATGTTGTTATCTTGAGATATGAGAAACAATCTCATCTTTCCTTTCCAGTGATAGCAGTCAGTTCCATCAAAGTAGGGAGGTCTGCTGGATGATCCTCCTTCTGGGATATACTTAGCTTTTGACATATTTTCTTTTTGGATCTTTTTCTCTTACACTGTTAGGTGTAGTTTTAGAGAACCTTGCTCTGATGCCAATTGAAGTGGCTAGAATATCACTAGAAGGGGGGTTAAATAGAGATATTCAAGGTTTTTAAAATTCTGTTACTGGTTTTAATCTGTTGTCCTCTTTCAGAGGATGATTTATCATATGTTGAAAGTTGAGAGAGAGAATAATGACACACGAATTTTTATACTAGTTCACCTAAAGATGGCTACGTCCAGTCCTCACACTCTTGTGAGTTTTTACTAAGTATCAAATGCTATCAGCCTCTCACTGAGGTTGATTACAAACTGTGTATTCTTAAGCTTCACCAAGCTTACAATTCTTTCCTTCTGATTTCTCTTCAAGTGTTACTCACTTGAAGGTCTAAAATGATATGAAGTAGTTTGACAGGATTTACTTTCTATAAAGATGAAACAAAGATCTAGTGAAAGATTGTAGAAAGCTTGAAAGGAGATTGATAATTGCTCTTGATAGCCTCTGATATTTTTCTGTTTTTTGCTTGTGTAGTTGTGTGTCTTTGCTGAAGAAGAGCAGCCTTCCTTTTATAGGGAGAAGGAAACTTTCTCTTCAATAAAATTTTCCTTTCTGACCGTTTTTTCAAGATGTAATGAACCTTACTGTTGTTGCGAATTTACAGCCTTGCCATTCTGTCCTTTTACAGCCTGGCACATGGGAGGTTACTTCTTTACTTGGCTTTCCATGAGGATATATCATTCATATGGTTTTAACAACTGGTCAGTGCTCTTTTCTAGTTCCAAGTCATGACCCTTCTCTGGTCGTGGATGATGCAGCTTTTGATACTCTGGAACTGTTAGTTGTTCTTAATGTGAGAGGATGAATGAGCAGCTAGAAATTATCCTCTGTTAATTTCCTTTTGGTGTATGAAGTTCACCTTATGGTATCTGACTTCTGATGTTTAGCTTCCAGAGTTCATCTTCTAATATTTATCTTCTGGTGTGTATTTTCTAGAATTCATCTTCTGATGTTTATCATGTGAAGTTTATCTTCTGAATTTCTGGTATTCATTTTCTGGTGTATTTCATGTGAAGTTCGTCTTCTGAGTTTTATCCTTTGATGTTCATCTTTTTATCCTCTGATATGTTTCTTCTGAAATTCATCTTCAGATGTATATCTTCTGATATTCATTTATGATTTTCATCTTCTGATATCGGCCAATCTGGACTAGCAAACTGGTCTACTGAGATCCTCTGATCTCGGACAACACTGGACCATTTATTATGTCCTTCTGGTTTCGACCAACACTGGGCCATAGTCTGATCTTCTGATCTTGGCCAACACTGTACTGGGTCTGGATTAGTTCTGGACAAAGGATATTTCAGTCTGGACCTTTTAGCTTATCTTCTGATTAATCCAGGACTGTTTTTCACTTCACTGCCAGGCCATCTTCTAATCAGAAGAACTTGTTGAATAAGTCTGACTTATGATTTCTTCTGGTCTGGATCCAGTCTTACTCTGGCAGGCTTCCTTCTGGTCTGGTTCATGTCTCCTTCTGACTTTGTTTCCTTCTGATATGGGTCAGCAAAGATATCCTCTGGTGATTTCAGGATGCATCCTCTGGTATCTTCTGGATGCTTTATCTGGTGTTTTCAACTCTCAGGTTTTCTGCTTCAGCTTCTGGTTTTCTGTTCCAGATGTTCTGCTTCTGGTTTCCCAGATGTTCTGCTTCTAGTGTTTTCCAGATGTTCTGCTTCTGGTGTTTTCCAGATGTTCTGCTTCTGGTGTTTTTTGTTCCAGATGTTTTGCTTCTGTTTTCCAGATGTTTTGTTTCTGGTTTTATGTTCCAGATGTTTTTCTTTTGTTTTCCAGATGTTCTGCTTCTGGTTTTTTGTTCCAGATGTTTTGCTTCTGTTTTCCAAAAGTTTTGCTTCTGGTGTTTTCCAGATGTTCTGCTTCTGGTGTTTTAACTTCAGATTTTCTTTATGGATTTAACAGCTTTGTTTCCTGCATGCATTCATTCTTCTGGACAGGAGGTTGTGCTCTTTGGATCTTGTTCCTTTCTTAGTACAATACTTAAATGCACGCATTAGTGTAAACATAATCTTAAGATGATTTTGTTATCATTAAAATAGATTTTTTCTCAACAGTAGTTTTAATTTATTTATTTTTATTGATTTGCAAAATTGATTCTCTAATTTAAAAGTCGATAATTTTAGTCTCTCTAATTTTTTAATTAAAAAATGATGACGTGAAATGTTTTAAATAATACGACATATGATGTGATGATATAAAATGATTAACACACATTAAAATAAAATAAAACGCCATAAAAATTTAGATTTAAACTTCAGAAAATTTTCATATTTTTAATTTAATTTATAACATGAATAATTAATGCATTTAGATTGTTATATATCATATTGTTTAGACTCTAATTACTATAAAATTTTATATTTGCATTTTGTGTTCTTAGTACCGAAATTACTCTTATGATTCCACTAAACACTTTTCTCCATCTTAGATGACTCAACCTAAATTATCTCAACTCTCCACTCCACACCCATAGTCTGTGATGGAGGTGGCGACCTAGTAGGCGCCACCACCAGCCACTAGCTATCGACAGCAAAATCACGTGTTTTGCCTTAGTGAATCGCGTTTGAATGTGCAACGGTTGCGACCCATAGAAGCAGAATCGCGCGACGACCACGACCCAATATCGTGTTTTCTTTTCTCAATCACTATTTGGGTAGAGTTTTTCTCCAAATTCTAAAACGCTCTAGAATCGCTACCTGACTTATGAAGATTGATTTTCAACAAAGGTTAGAATTAAATCTTGTTAGGGTTTTGTGATTTTCTGATTATAGAAACTCAATTTACTTGTTAAAGTTTAATTTGATGTTAGTGTTGTAATAGCAATGGTAATTTATTCATGTTGAATTGAAATGACCCAAGTGTACATGGCATGTGCACTATTACACATATTACAAATGAAAAATTAAACAAGCAAAATATTTCTCAAGAATAGTTGATTGTACCATTGATATTAGTCACAATGACAAATGTCTTTGATAATAAGAAAATAGATAGGTTCTTATGTTGTATATATGGGGAGCTAGTTACTTGTGTTGTATTTTTATGTTTACGATGAATGTCTATTATTTGTTTTATGAGTATGCATACTCGAAACAAAAATATTTGTGTGGATGAGTATGATTGAATGAATGAAAATAGTTAAATTTTATAAGAAAAAATACATTGAAAAAGGAATAACTATGACAATGAAAACAAAATTATATAGAATAATTATTGTTTGTGTGGTTTGATATATATTAATCGGTTGTAATGAATTTTGACTAGACATGACATATATGTTAATAATTATGCTAATTAATATAGATATTGTGGTGCATATAGTTGTAATTTTGGGTTCTATAATTGGGATTTATTAGTACAATTGTTTTTATTAGTTGAATTGTAGTTGTTATGTTAATGTATGTTTGAATCTAATATATGAATGTGATATACTATATATCCATATTATTTTTAAATTAATTAACCTAACAAAATAACATACATTATGTAGATTAGTGGACATACATCAATTTTTTTAATTATTAAAATTGCACTTTTTCTTATTAAATTCAATTTTTAAGATTATAATATAGTATTCGAAATCATTAAGATGACTTTGATTATAACTATTTTAGAATGAAAAGAATATTAGTTACTACTATTAAAAAATATATATTAAAGAATAGTGTATATATGTGGAGTGCCCTCTAAATGCTCATTTGAGGGTACGATCTACTGTTGTGAATGTTGTTAATTGAATTCTACTTATTTTATAATAATAATAATAATAATAATAATAATAATTATTATTATTATTATTATTATTATTATTATTATTATTATTATTATTATTATTATTGTTGTTTGAAATAATTTGTGCACGTTGAGCTTGGATCTTAGATCTGCCGACGACAAAATTCTTCTTTTAGAGGATTTATTAAGATCCAAATTATTCGCAAAAGTATACCTGTTAAAATCTTATATCCTCTATTTCTTGCATTTCAAGTATTGCATCATTCTATAACTTTATATTATGGATAACTCAAACCTTTTACTTTTTAAATCTAGTAAAATATAATTAAAAAATTCATCACGTTTTGTTATAACAATTATTAATCAAGATATGAGAAGAGAAAAAGAAAAAGATCACACAAAAGAGAAGGAGAAAAAAAAAATAGATGACGTGGAAAAGCACAAAATCCGAAAATATGTGTGAACGAGATCGTGAATTTGTTTCTTTTGGTGACTTTGAAAATCGAGAGATTGAGTTCAGGTTCAATGCTCATATAAAAAATTGACCCCATAAGTAACCAAACTAAATATGCATTCGTCATCATCAATTTGATATTATCTCTATCTTGCTTTATTTTGTCATTTCATACTTTGGAATTTCGTTGGTACTCGTGTTTCGAACATAAAATTAATTTAAAATTAAAATAATTAAATATAAAAAAATTGATATAGTATTTAATGATTAGAGAGGAATCTCGAAGATTTCGGGAGGAATATATTGATGCAGTATGACAATATCAAAAGAAAAGATAGTTGAAGAGGCAAATAATATTATACACAGAATGAAATCAAGATAATTCATATGAACGGAAATGTACTATGTCACTAAAAGGTGAATACTTAGTCACAAAATGTGGCATGTCATTATAAATAGCAGTTCCTAAAAATGAATTAATGTCGGATACTTAGAATTTGAAGCACACTCTTAAAAAAAATTGAAAACGGATTCAAATTTGTCAAAACAGAACAACTTTTCATTTTTTTTTAAAAATCTCTAATTTATGAAATATCAAAATCACTTTTTTTAGTATTTATACAAACATGTCTTTAATCTCTAAAAAAAATAAAATTATTTTTAATCCGTGAGATAAATAAATTGGGACAATTTAGTCCTAACTTGAACCATCGTCAGAAAAAAAAATTATATCTATGACAATAATTAAAAGAGACAATATGATTTCGGTATATCAAGTAAGATGAATTGAATTATTGGTTATTTTCTAGGCACATGTTGTCCTTGGAGACATTAATCTATGTTACATTTGATTCAAATGTGACTGATTTTTTGTTGTTAAATTGTTATGCCACAATACTAAAATTTGTTGACTATAAATATTTAGTCTATGCAATACATGTAATTTCAAAATTAAAAAACAATATTTGGTGAGACTAATTTGACCCCAAAAAATACACATCAGCCATTTTTAATATTATGGAATAGATAATTAACATGTCATCGTTGCTATCTGACACTTCAACAAAAAATAGTTAAATTTGGATCAAACTTAACAGAGAGATTAATATATCCCCTTTATGCAATTGTCAAAGATTAATTTTGGTATTGTTTTTTTCATAGAGACTAAAATGACTCGCGCCCGGGGACCAATTTGGATCTTAATTTTAACATTATAGCGTCTACTTAAATATGGTAACGAACAACATGCAACAAGTACAATTGCACATGTATTTTGCTAGTTTTCTTGAGAAATTCTTTCCAACAAATCTTTAGATTAAGACGGAAGCGAATTCTTAGCCCTAAAGCAAAAAAACAACACTATTTAAAAGTATTCACTAGTTTTACTGATCACTAATCTCCGTATAGGAATTTAGTTGAGTATCTTTAATATGATCTCCTCTCCTAAGTATATTTTTCCTATGTACAAACTCGAACTTAAAACCTTAAAGAATTCAAGTCTAATGTCACTCTAAACAAAATTAGTAAAAATATAATGTGTATCACACTCCACATGTAAATTCTTTTGTGGTAAAAATATAACGTGGAATTACAAAAATTATATCTTAACATGCATAATTAAAAAGTAAAATTTAAGAGTATTTGATGTAATATTTTTTTATATATATAATACACGTAGCAAAAAGCCCAAAAAGAAACAATTACAACGAAATAACTCTGAAAGCAGAATTGTAAATCCTCATAGGCCCCCAAAGTTTTGTGACATAGGCATTCGTAGAGCCTACAAATTTAGCAAAACCACCCAACCATCTTCCCTCATGATCTCTAATAACTCCACATCATGTAGGTCCCGGATCTCCTTTCGAAGCACCATCTACGTTCACACACACCCATCATTCATCTGGCTCCATATGATTAACTACCTTTGTCTCTAATTATAAGCATTATTTGGGGAAAAACGTCCTTAAATATAAGCACTTTTTTAATTTAGTAGGTTCATTTATAACTTTTTTTTCTAAACATACTACTTATTAATACTACTAATACAACTTATAATATGAAAAGTCAAATTTAATATATTTAAATACAAAAATCATTTTATGAACATTAACACATGGACAAATTACACTTACCTCGTATAAGGTTTTCTTAAAGAACACAAAGACCCTCTTTATTTTTTTCTTAAATAGTCATTTTCCCCTCAATTTGACGGTGTTACCTTCTGTTAAATAAGAAAACAAAAAATCCCTAATTATAGTTTGTCATCTTCTGTTAAATATGACCGTAATCACAATATTTGGATAGTGTATCTAGACTTTGTATACCTTGTACAATTTTAAATAGTGTCACAAAACGTTTTAAATAAAATAACCTTGTCTATGACTCAACCCAGTAAAATCTTCAATAGCTAAAAATTATTTTTCAAAATGAAAAAAAAAAAAAAAAAAAAAAAAACTTTTTAATTGAGAAGGAAATTGACTGATATAAAACAATGACCTATTTAATTACAAAAACAAATTGCTTTAAAAAAATGAACATATTTAAACATAAAAAACTGAACACTTTATTCAAAAACACAAAGAGCAATCACATGCAGAATTGAAACCTTCAAACTTGGGCATATCATTAAGAGAGGGAGAGAGTTCAGAGCTGACTAAATACAACAAAAACAAATAAATAAATGTAGCTTTTTGTGTAGTTGGACAAAAAAAAATGATTTAGAATACAACAGAAAGGCCAACTAAGCCAAAATTACAAACATATACTTAAACAATCATTATAAAAACCAAAAGGCAATCCCTCAATTCTGAGAAGAGAAATGATTGATAGAGAAAAAGTCAAGAACATGTTTTATAAGTTAATTAGCAAATCAATGAGACCATTAAAAAGACAATGAAGATGGGATTGTCTGCATAAAAATTATCTTTTCCAAAGTGTGCCTCGTCATATATTCTGCAACTGCGAAAACGAGATGCGGACTATAGAGCCAGAAAGTGGACTTGCGTGCTTGCAAACGAGGGCTTCGGTTGCTTCCTCCTCAGTCTCAAACTGAACAAGAGCCTGCTTTTTCCCATTCATCTCAAAGACCTTGCAGTTGACAATGAGTCCATGCTCCTCTAGAAGACTTGCAATCTCCTCTTCAATAATTTCTTGTGGGAGGGTGGACAAGTGGATTATCTTTGTCGGTGAGCAGCAGTACCGATAGTTTTTAGCAGCATTTCGATTGAACCGATTCAGATTTGAGTTCATGTATTCGTGTGTATCAGCACCTTGGATTATGTTTGGATGCTTTGAGAAGTTCACCTCCAATCTCTTTCCAAACAACATGGCACCCTATAAAATATTTGAATTTGAAAAGGTTTTAGTTACAAGTTTAACACTTAAGCAGAAAATATACAGATTAATCTATGCATGCCACAATAAGAATAGAAGCAAAATTAATAAGTTTAATCGATTTCAAAATTCGATTAATATGAAAGAATATCACAACATAACGCTAAATGACCACGTCTTTGGTGCTACCATCTAGAAAATACAGATCAAAATCAATATTTGAAAGAATCCACATTGCATACCAGACAACACCAGTGAAATTCATAACAAAACAATGAATAGTGAACACCATTAAATATTCTGGTTAATAAATAAATGAACACACAATCCGATCTTTTTAAGAGTAAAATGTCTTTGGAACAAACAGTCACGAAATGAATTCTCAGTTTCAATCGTGTTGCATAGAGATGGCAATTAGTAATAGATTTTGGATGTCCTGTTCTAATCTTAAAAATTGGGCCCTTAATTAAAAAAATGCAATTTTAATAATTAAAAAAATTAGAAAAATAAATTTTAGTCCATATACACATATCAAGCTACATGATGCTCAATCCATACCAATTTACATGATACTCTATCCATACTAATTTTTTTAAATTTAATGACAACAATAACGATTATTTATCGATATATTTTTGTTAAGGTGCGGATAATGGGTATCAGTACCGGCACTTAAATACCCAAAGGTACGAGGGTACGAGCACGAGTATTTTTTTTAACTGCGGGTACAGGTACTATACTACCCTACCCAAATCCTACTCATTGTCATTCCTAGTGTTGCATGCAACATACAGAGGTGTCTAAGAAAATATATCCACTAACATGTACTAATTTTTTCATCAATAGAAGAATCAATATTGTGACATTTCTTCAGGAGAAACCCAAATGTCCAAAATCTGAAATTAAAACTCACTATTAAAACAAAACTATGAAACCAAAGTGTGGTTTGTTTTTGTTAGGATATAGAATAAAGGGAAATTAGAGCCATTGAAGTAGTTAAGGGTTGTTGGATTAGTTAGTTAGGTTAGTTATTTTCTATTTGTTAGTTGTTTCTGATTTAGGGTAGTTGCTATTAATCATTTTCCCTATCCTTGTGTATCGGAAGTCTATAAAAATATATTTCCATTCCCTTGTAAAGCATCTTTAGCAACTTTAGAAATTGAGTGGTGTAAACCATTGTAGGAGCGTATCTGCTCTTGTATATCATTTTCTTTGGAGAGATTCTCTCCTATTATTTCTTATCTTTTTGCTAAATATTAGTGTTCTTCCTCTAAATCTTTGGAATCCAATTTTTTGGTTCCTAACAGTTTTCCTCTTCAACAACATTTCTTATTGAGAAAGGTACTCAGGAACTATAGTTGCTATATATAATAGTTCTAATACCATAACTTTGTACTCTATTTTTATATGAATACTTAGATCAAATACTAGCAATACTGGTACAAGTCCTCTAATAATCTATGAAGCATCGACACAAACACAAATATTGAACGTGGCGATCTTCCAATTCCAAAACAGAGTCGAGAGCCTTACTTCCCCATAAATACAAACAGGGTCATTATTTCCTAGTGTCCAAGGTCTTCAATCCATGACAGCAAAAGAAAGAAACAATGAACAACAACCACCAAACAAAACAGACACAAACCAAACATTACCAGACACCACAAGCTTAATTCACACTGACGACTGCAAAGCGAAACGAAGCACTTGTAACGTCCAATATTGCAAAATCCTTAACACAACCACAACCGCGACTGCTATTTAAAACCTTGCTTGTGAGGTCATTTGGTTGAAACAATTACTCAAAGAGCTTAAATTTGAAGAGGAAACATAAATGACATTCATTTGTGATAATCAAGCAGCATTGCATATTGCCTCTAATCCGGTTTTTCATGAGAGAACCAAGCATATCGAGATAGACTGCCACTTTTTCAGAGAGAAGATCGAATCATGCGATATCATCACTAGCTTTGTCAATTCCAATGATCAATTGCGGATCTCTTTACTAAATCTTTGAGACGTCCTTGTATTAGTTATAAATGTAACAAGCTTGGTGTATATGATTTATATGCGCAAGCTTGAGGGGGAGTGTTAAAATATTTTATGATCTTTATAATTATTGTATAGACATATCATATCATATAAATAGGGAATAGTATCTTCTATATTTATTTTTGTATTTATTGTCTTGAGCCTATATAAAATCGACTCCGATGAGTAATTCAAACACACGGTTTCACATTTTGTTTCTCTCATTCAACAATCTGAATTGAAGAAAGCAGTGGGACATCACCCTGTGGCATCAGATCTGCCTACAGACCTCTCTAGTCAAGGCATGATCTACCAACCTGCCAGGATTCTGGATACTAGACAGATTATGCAATAGGAAGCTCCAATTAAACAAATTTTAGTACAATGGCGAGGAAAATCCAAAGATAAAGCTACTTGGGAGCACAAAGCTACTATCAAGGATCAATTCCCTAACTTCATCGGACGGCAATATTAGGTTCCAAGAAAAACCTGTTAGTTTACTATCGAAAAAGGGGAAATAATGTAATTCTATAGTTAGTTAAGTTAGTAGTTTGAGTATCTTACGGGTAGTTTTTCTGTTTACTTTTCTGCTATTATTACTTGTTGTAACCATTAGTACGATAATCTATAAACAGGACTAACCTTCTAGTTAGGATGAGGATTTAATTTTGTTAAAACTTGTAAACTAGATAGTGCTCTAGTGTGAGGGGATTAGCATCCTCTGTGTACCTATTTTCTATCTATAAATAAACTCATGGGCGAATAATCATGTTTCCCTAACCTTTGAAGATCATCAATTGTTAGGAACCTAACACCTTCACATTAGTGAAGATATCACAAGGTCTAGTATAAAGATATACAACCACCAAGGTGCGATGAAACAAACCTTCAGAAAGTATACTGCCAATTCAGCTTGGAAACCATCCCCCATCTGGACAAGTGCATGATCTGGTTTATTTCGGAGAAGTTTGATTCTGACAATGTTACCATAAATAGAGAACAAGTTGAACAGTTTATCCTCATCAATTCTCTGAAAAATAACCAAATTTCAAGCAAAAATTTACATAAAGGGGAGATAATTTCTAGAAGAAGGCAAATTTTCCAAGCGAATGTACTTACATCAGGATTGAGATTTGCAACAAGAACTGTACACCTGTCATTTGTTCCAGTTATTCCAGGAGGCAAATCTCCCCCAAAAGCAGCTTCGATTGCTGCAGCATTGGTCATCTATAACTCAAAACACATTAATAAGTATGTGGAGGGATTATCTTTTGTGCTTAAAACGTCTAATAATTAAAATCTTATTTAGAGAACTTTTGGGTGGGAATATCTTAAACTTAAACTAAACATAACACGCACTAAACATAAATAAGAAAGTTCATTTAAATGAATGTATACAGTTAATTTACAAACAAGAGAAGAAAATGATAGTAATGGGTTCACAATATTAGTCATTTATCACAAAATGGATGAAAATCTTTATCTACAGCTGATTTACAAACAAGAAAGTTATAGTAATTTTTTTATAATGTAATGTCATATAATCACAAAATGGATGAAAATCCTATGCTGTTTTACAAAGCAGAAAACCTAATAAATTACCCCTTCTTGAGTAAAACACCAATTTGAGGTAAAAAAAATGCTTAAATATGTCTTTGTCCTTAAAAATATGATATTTTTATGAACGAGTCATTCTTTAAATATTATTTTTCTTTTCATTCCTTGAAAAGTTCTTGAAAAACATAAATGAAGATAATCAACTGTTCCACATTTCTAATGCTACTTTTCTTAAGATGCAAGCTGATAATAACTTGTTCATATTTAAAAACTGTGCATCAATAATTGCATATGCAGACTTCATCTTGGCTTGAAAAGTACCCACCTGTGAAAATCCACCTGTAAAAAGAAAATGACGAAAATATTAGCACATTACAAACAGAGCACAGTAACCAAACAAAGCGAATTTAAAATATTTGGCACCTGGCCTGGCTCCAGAACCTTGAACCCCATGCATTCCTGCATCACCATATCCAGACTATTTCATAGAACATGAAATAATGAAAATAGTATTAGAATGGAATTTAAAAAGATCAACAAGAAAATTTGGTTCATAAATAGATTAAAAATAATTACAAAGAACATACGTGTGAAGGTCGTCCTTTCTGCTCTGTAGGAAGATTTGGGTTTGTAAAGTCCCTACAGAAATGAGGAATAAACTCAGCCACCATAAATGTGGTGTTAAAAAATCAATTAAGTTAAGAAACAAAAAAAAGAGAGAGAACTGATTGAATCACCTTGAACGATCATTATTGTAGTTCACCTGTAGTTCATCAAGGCTGCAATTAACATGAATCAAACATCAAACAAAAATATATTTGAGAGGGATACAAAATGTCTGAACAAGAGATAACTTTAACCTACTTTGAGAACTGAATGTCCAGCTGACAACAACCATCATAAATATTACGTCCCTAGAAAATTCCAAAAGTACAATTGTCATTTGAGGAAAACAATATCAGAATTAACAAGCCATGTAGAGCATAAAGTACATGTAAGTATAAAACAAACTACCTGAAGTGAACTTCTGGCAGTCACGGCACTTTGACGAGATTCATACTGGATGAGAGCTTGAAAGCCTAAACAATGTTTCAAACTCAAGATGAAACAGATAGTACAACCACTAAGCATGCATAAATCCAATATAACAATAATCTTCATTTATTAAAATAAATGTATATTGTCATTGTGTTGAGAAAAGTGAACCATTCCATGACACATTAAAAACAAAGAAAAATAATTTCACTTACATTAAATAACCTTGTTCTATCATTTTTGCTGTTTATTTATAGAAAGAACAAAAAACGCTTCATAAGAAAAGAAATAGAGAGAAAGGAAGAAATCTGAGAGAATCTGACCAGCTGACTTCTGAAATGTTACAATCTTTTCCACATATCCATGGGGAGAAAATACTTGCTGTAGCACATCCACTGTTATAGGATACAGCATTTGATGAACCGTAACTAAGAGAATTCGATTTGGCTGTGCATCCAAAGAGTTGCCGACAGCAGACAGCATAAAGAAGGAAGAAGAGATAGAGAGAAAGGAGAATAAATAGAGAAGTATATGATAAAGAGAAAATTTAATACTAACCCCATTACAATATATGGAAAGTATAATATTACTTATAGGGTAAAGATCACATTAAAAAAAAGGAGATTACAGATGCCAAAAGAAAAAGGCTAATAGATTCTCCTCTTTTTCCATAACCAAAAAGGTATATAATATTCAATTTAAAGAAACCATAAAAACCAACCTCATCATCACGTCCTTGACTTTGATCCATTGTCGTTAGTTCTTTGTGAGAGGAAAACTGGACATAAACATTTCTCCCCCTTGAATGAATCAGAAAGATAATCAAGTAAATTACGTAAACGGTAATTTCTTAACATCAATGGGAATGAATAGTGCTATCCAAATCAGTGTTGTTAATCACAGATCATGGAAAATAACTGTTTGTTCAAATTTCGCTACACTACCTCACTATAGCGCCGCTCACTATAGCGCCGCTCACTATAGCTGCTATTAGATGACACTTTGTACTCAATAATATATCGTTGAACAATACTACAATAACAATTTGTTCAAATCCCACGACGCTATAGACTCTATTTGACAACATTGAACCAAATACCAACATTTTCTGTCCAATGTCAAGTTAATGCAATAGTATTAAATTTCATTTAAAAAAGAAATGAACAATCTACGCATACCTTATGCTTGGTTGAACATTTGCATAAAATTGTAAAGCACTGATTGCAGAAGGAATATCTTCCATTTGGAGAAGAGCCTGTAAGAATGATAAAATGTACCGACAAAAGAAAATGATAAATCGATTCATCTCATGAATACTAAGAGTTTGAGAAAAAACAAAAGATTCATTTGAAGGCATGAAGAAAACCTGATTTTTGGCACGCAACATTACAAGCTTTGTGATGACTCCAAAAGTCTGAAATAGCTGAAGCAAATCATTCTGCAACCAAATAAGTCACAATATGTAAATAATGGAAGAAAACAACTACCTTTTATCTGCATTGAATTGCTATGGCATATTTTCTGTTAATTCTTCTTTCATTTTATTACCTATTCTCCAACCAAAGTTGTATTTTTTAAACTAACATCCAGATCCCATGATGATTATATAGGCATTTTGTCCAAAATCTAAGCAATAATACTCATTATAGAAAAATTACCAATTTTGTAAATTATCTTCAATTTTTTTAGAAAGTTCATTTTTAAGTAGTGTTATCAATTGTGGATTGGAGACCGTGGTGGAAGGCCAAAAATCTACCATTATAAGCCGCCACAAAACGCCATGGCACTGCCATCCTTCACAAATTTGCCGTAGCGGTTATCGAATAATCCACCTTAGCAATTCGCCATGGCATTTATTTAACAACATTATTTTTAAGAAAATGAAACAAAAAGGAAAGAAATAAACTTCAAATTAGCTCAAAATCTTTTCTTGTTCCACACTAATTAACTCTCAAAACCTAACCTAGAATCATTAATGGGCCACCTTATTATCTATCATTGCATCAAGCTCAATAGTGCAAAATGTGAGGGGTGTCTTGTGAAAACCCAAGACCCACATTGGCTAGAATTAAAGCCCCACATTGACAAGAGATAAGACCTAGATAGGGCTTATAAAACCTAGGCAATCCTCGGCTTAACAAGTCATTTTGTGGGGTTAAACCCAACCCAAATTCTAAGAGTGATAAAATAAATGCATTTAAGTAACTGTATTTGATTTTACTCTAAATTGTAAGCAATTCTCATCAAACTAAAACTATCCTTTTCGAAGCCATTGATATAATGATTCCATTGTTTAAGTATTCATAAAAAGCATCAAATTCAACCAAACTTGACACTTTGAACAAATTGTCAATGTAGTAAAAATTGGAGAGGTGGAGTATCAACATTATAATCCACATTTCGGCTTTTATATACTATAAATAGATGCTTATTCAAATTTTCAATTTATATTATAAAAATTTACAAACGAAAGGAAGAATAGGAAAATATTAACAAAATTGTTGAATCGTACATTCATATATCAACGACACATAATTGCACCAATTCATGCACATATCACATGGTTCAAAATCATTTGTGGTTAATTGCGAGATATAATTCATATAAATAGCTGACTCTTAAAATCACATCAAATTATAATCTTCAAATTGTGTCAACAGAATATAATCTATTGACATGATCCTGCAGCTTCCATTCATAATTATAACAATTAATATTGAAGAAAACAAGATTACAATCGGGATCTAAAAAAGCTACTTCCTTTCATGAACATAGTAATTATAACATCAAACACACTGCTGCCATAATAAAAGAGTTGAAGTAAGTGCAGCTTAGCCCATGGTAAATCCATTGCATGTTCATATTAAAAAAACACAAGTAACAAGTACAAACAACACAAACATATATATATATATATATGAGTGTTGATCCGTTGACTCCAGGAGTAACTCTTTGATGAGTTACTCTGCTTAATAACTCAATATAAACGATAAATTTTACTAATCCAACCATTGATTATTGACATAATATTATTATTGATCAAGCACACAAAATTTTATATAAATTCAAAATTCGTAGATATGTAATCTAGCCATCGATATTTTCTAATATTTTTTAAAAAACTTGTTATATATTCATTTGAAATTATTTAGTCGTGTATCAAATAGTTTTAAAATTTTACAAAAATTTGTAGAGTTGATCTATTCAATAAGAATTTTTTATTTGACGGTTAGATTAGTGAAACTCATTGCCTATATTGAATTATTAAACAGAGTAACTCATCACAAAGTTACTCCTGGAGTCAACACATCCCCACCCTATATATATATATATATATATATATAGAGAGAGAGAGAGAGAGAGATTTTACTTCAGATATCTCATGTCCAACATTTCGAACATGAATGACCTTGGAAGGTTCAGCCATTTCAAATTACCTGTAAAAGCAGAAAAAAAAGTTAAGGAAAAATTATTATTAATAACAGTGGTACAAATGATCATTTTACAACTGTCTCGTACATGATTTGAACTCTACCCTTTGAGGTTACAATGTCAAGTTCTTAACACTGACATGGGATTTGAACCATATCCCTTGAGGTTACAATGTCAAACTTTTAACATTAAGTTGACACGTCCCACACAGGATTCGAACCATATCCCTTAACTTAACAATGTCAAGTTCCTACCACTAAGCTAACACCTTATTGTACCGTAAAAACAGTAAATAAAATACTCAATAGCACTCTTTTGTTTCTTGAAATACAAATATTAGTAAGATTTAAACCCTAAAACTCTTATTTGCAACTCCTTCTGTGTCTCTCAGCTTATCAATCGAATCAAGTTGGCTACTTGAGACCTCATTAATTTAAGGGTTGAATTAATGATCAAACCCCACATTTGTGCATAAATGAAAATGCTAATTAACTATGAAACACAAATCTAACCTAAAATAAAGGAAAGACAAACATATGCTTTATACCAAATTAATATTTTGAAAACACTGTAAATCAAGATTAAAATGGATAAATCGCGGGTCTATAAGTGAGTTGAACAAAGAGTTTAATGACACAAAGCAAAAGGGACTCTTCAATTTGTAACAAAGAGTGTAAAACATTCATCAAAACCGTGGAATCTTACAAATTGTAGAAAATGAGAAGATAACAGTGAGAAGCAGCAAGAGAGAGAGAGTTACCAAGTTAGATGGGTGCTTTTCAATTTCAATGATGTCGTGAATTTCTTGCCCTATGTATACTACTAACCCCAAAACTTAATTTTTCACATCACAATTTTGATGTCATTCTCACCCAAATCAAAGTAAAAATGTTTGCATGTAACACATCACAATATGTATACAATTTTAGAAATTGATATTATAAAATGATTGTGATCGATCAAATGAATTAAATTTTTAAAATTTTGACATAAAAAACAAAATACTATTTTTTTTTAATTTATACGGTGAAAACTCATTTTAGTCTTTGAAAAAAATTGTGATATTTAATTTAGTATTTGAAAAAAATAAAAGTAATTTTAGTCAATCATAAAAGTATGTTTGAAACACTTTTATATTTTAGTTTTTAAAAATTGTTTTAAAATTTGAGTTAGAAAACTATTTTAAAGAATAAAACTAAGGATAAAACCTGTTTGAGAAACTTGTTTCTAAAAATAGATTTAGAGATGAGAAAAATAGAAAATTTATTTATTAATCTAATTTTTTAAAATAATTTTTTACTATAGAATTAAAAAAAAAATGAAAAATGAGAAGTAAAACACCGTTTATCTGCTTTGTTCTTTTAGTTTTAAAAAAATATAATATTAAAAATAGTTTTACAAAATAGTTTTTAATAACAAGTAATTTAAACAACTTTTTTAGTTTTTAAATTTTAAAAAACTAAAATAGAGTTTTTGGGATGAGAATCTGAGCCTACTTTTTTTCCTCCTTTTTTGGGTGATGAAGAAAATATGGGTGGAAATAAATAAAAAGATGAGAGAAAATAGAAAATAAGTTTTTTTTTAATGAAAAATAGAAAATAAGTACTTATATCATACTAACTGTAGACACCACGCCAACTATAAAGAATGTCTTGACGATCACATGGACTTGGGACGTCAACTTCCTAAACAACCATCTTCCTCATAACATGATGAATCAGTTGATGGTTATTCCAGCACCTACGGATACTGATGGTAGGCTTCATTGGGTGTGGTGGTACTAATATTCAACATTCCATTATTCAAATTAGTGGATCATACACATATTACTATTTTTTTTACTTTGACTTGCAGGGATTAGATCTTCAACAACCTTGAGCATAAGGGAAGAGGAGCATACAACAACGAGTGTCAAACGATCTTTATGGTAGCTTGATGGCAACTATAAATGTGGAGGAACAAAATATTTGTTAAGATGGATTTTATCGCCCAAGCAATTTAACTTATGTGATTACCAAGATGTTTGTTACAGTTTTTCAAAATATGAAAATAATATATACTGTTTCAAATAAGAATATGTTTTTAGTAGTTTTTCAAAAACAAAAATTATAACTGATTTAAAAAATAAATGATTTTCATTGTGACAAATAAACTCAAAACATTTTCTGTTTTTATTAAAAAATACTCTCTAAATGGTTGAATAACAAAATCACTTGTGTTTAGAATATGTAACAAATGGAGTCATAATTGGACTTGCTAAATTATTAAGTACCAAAAATACTGAATTCAAATCATTAGTGACACTAATTAATAAAATTACATTCCTTCAATTTAAAAAAAAAAATACCCAACTATCCATTGTATTATTATTGTTGTGAATCCATGTGAAAAATATGTTGCATGCATGATTTGAATTTGAAACTGGTAAGAAGATGGTCGATGAACATCCTTAACTTATGTCAATCTCATGTGGACTACATTAAAAATAATTTTATTAGTCGTACGCTAATTCTTTATATATATATATATTTATATATATATATATATATAGTGACTTTAATTCTTCCATTTTTTAAAATTCATTTTGATGTAGTGTGAAACTTAGAAACAACGATATTTAAATCTTTTATCACGAACGATAGGTGATCAATCGTACGTTTAACCACAATTAACAAAAACTTAAAGAAATAAACTATTAAGACAACCTAATTGAAAACTATTTTATTTTTCTTAATAGTTTTTGCGGTCTCCTATTAATTGTGATGTTTTGTTTTGTTAAATACGATATTTGAACCATTTTCTTCGTATTATTTCCATCACTTTTATCTCTCTCTTTATTTTAATCTTTTTCGTGATTAAAAAATATAAAAATAATAAAACAGAAAGTAAAATTAAGAGAGATAAAAAGAAATTGCGAGTCACGAAGACAATATAAAGACTTTTAGAAAAGAGACTATGTAGTCATGTATTTGATGATTCTTAGGCTCACTATTATTGTGATCATTTTGTAATGAGTTTTGGACATCTAATTTTGGCATGAGTAATATGATTTTATGCTAGCTTCCAAAAAATTTATTTGAGTCCAAGCTGTATTATGGATTTTTTTTTAGTGTATTATGGATCTTATTAAATTGGAAATAAGATAAGTTTGTTTTCTTAAAAAAATGATGTTATGTATCATTATTTTTAGTGTTTAATTATTTGCTAAAAAGTGCTTGCCGTTAAGAAATCTAAAATTAAAAATCTTGCATTGAAAGAATAAAAATGACTTTTTAAGAAATTTGAAAACATAATTTATAATATTAAATTTTTAATTATAATTTTTTAACAAATGTTATAAGGGCAATTATTAATATTTTCCACACAAAAATATTTTCATGTACTATCACCGTTAAAATTTTTATATTATTAACACGTCACAACCAATTACAATAAAAGTCAAATATTATTAATGATCTTACAATTATTTAAAAACTTTTTACACATATATAATATTTATTACTTGTATCGTAATATATATATATATATATATATATAACATTATGGTTCTAAATTTTATATTTTGCAGTTCTAAATTTTATATTTTGCAGTGTAGCTTTATAATAATAATAGTCTTAGGAATCAATAATACCATGAAATCAATATTATAAGATTATGTCCCTAAACGATCGCGAGTTAAAGAGTGTGGTGATGAGAAAAAAATGAGATGTTTGATATATAATAGGCAAAATATATTTATTGGTTATTTATCTTAATTTAATTTTAGGTAATAATTTAGTTATTTTTTTATTTAATTTTAATTAACGATTTGACCTTATATGTCTTAAATGTCAATAATGTTATCATTTTTTACGTGAATTTAAGAAATTCATCATCATCTTCAAACAAAATTTAGAAAATTCATTATCAATTTCAAAAAAATTTATATATTTATCAAATATATAACTCAAATGTTCAAATAAACTCTTATCTTCACCTCCAACAACAACAACATCAAATCTATAAAATTAATAACTCACACTTAAAGATTTGATCTTCAAATTACCAAAATAATATTTTCCTCTTTTTTCTATTATTCACTAACATCAAGTGTGAATTCTTTATTTAATGAATGTTGTTGTTGGAGATGGAAATATGAGTTTATTTGAAGATTTGAGTTATGAATTATATGAAAATATGAATTTTGTTGAAGATGGTAATTAATTTTCTACGTTTTGTTTGAAGATAATGATGAGGTTTACGAGTTTTCGTAAGAAAAAGATAGTTTTGTTGATATTTTAAGACATAAAAAATCAAATCGTTATTTAAAATTAAATAAAATATCAATTCGAAAAAAGAAAAGATAAATAACTGAGTGATTATCTAAAATTACGTTAAGAAATTACTAGAATTATTTTACCTATATAATAATATTTTGAATTCAAATTGGTAATAGTAAAATAAGTTAAGATTCTTTCCGTTTGTTTAGGCAAGTAATTGATTATGTGATTGAAATTATACACTTGAGACTCACATTTTTATGTGAAGATCAATCTTTTTGGTTTCTCTACTATATTATTTTCCTATTTTATGCCTGCTATCTTTTTGTTTTCCTCTCTTTAATTTTTTATGCTTGATTTGATCACACACTATACGGATATAATACTTTGTCCTTTGATGGATTCATATTGTGAAACTTGCAAATTTTAAATTCTTGCACCGGGTTTTTGAAACAACTTTTTAAAGTTTAGTGTGTGAATTATGCTACTCTATTGTTGATTATTAGTCATAATTCACTTTTAATTCATTTTTAGCTATCCATTTTTGTTCTCATTTGTGAACTAAATGGTTCCTTAATGTGTTTTTGTTGATGTTGAAATATATAGATATTCAACATACTCCATGATAAGTGTTCATTTGATGATGATTTCTTCACCATTAGCCGTTGATCCATATGGGGGTCCTCCACATCAATAGCAATATTTTATGTGTAACGTTGTTAAAATGGCTAAGCAAAATGGTCCGCAAGCACTACATGGCAGGTTTTGATTGGTCCTGGAAGGAGGCAAATTAACTAAGCGAATTTGGGGAATTCACTTAGCAAATTTGGGCAGCCCAACATCCCCAATAAATAGGCATCAAAACCTTCACTTTTCTTCACGCAATTTCAGAATTTTCTTTCTCTTTCTAAGTCTCAACCTTGAGACTCTCTTTAGGTTTTGTGATATTTTAACCAAAATACCCTTGTTGAAATAAACCTTGTTTTGATTGCGGTGTTGTCTACATTTTGGTACCAGCTATGGTTTTGATCCAACAACTTGGTAGTTCTGTTTTTCTCTTGGTAAGATATTTTAACCCAACTTTATTATGTTCTTATTGTTTTCAAGTTCCTTGAAAATTAATTTCAAAACTAAAACTTGTTCGGTTAAAATCAGGCTGAGTTGATAATTTAGTTAACTTCAAAATAATTTTTTCTAAAAACTCAAAACCAAAAACATAAGTTTTATAATTTTATTTTTGTTTTAAAATTAACATATCACTATCATTAACATAAGTATCACTACAACAACTATCGACCACCACCGACTATTGCCATCACTACCGACTACCTCCATCATCAACGACCACTCACCTCTGACCACCACCAACCATCCACCTTCGGCCATCGCCAACACCACCAACCACTCACCTCTAACAATCGTCACCACCATTTCTCATCACTGACCACCCCACCTCCGACTATCGCCGTCACGACTAACCACCATCTTCGATCACCTCCATCATCACCATCCACCCACTCCCGCCCATTGCCAACTCCACCGACCACCCACATTTGACAACTACCAGCACCACCGACCACCACCTTTGACAATCACCACCACCAACCACTCACATCCGACTCTCATCACTACTAAACACCATCTCCGACACCTGCCATCACCACTTGCCACCAC
Organism: Cicer cuneatum; assembly: GCA_037974295.1. Taxonomy (NCBI): domain Eukaryota; kingdom Viridiplantae; phylum Streptophyta; class Magnoliopsida; order Fabales; family Fabaceae; genus Cicer; species Cicer cuneatum. The sequence continues at coordinate 6,944,192 of JBBPBO010000003.1, read as the reverse complement.
CACCAGCCACCCACCGTCTCCTACCACTGTCCACCACTACAATAATAGTCGGTCACGCTCCGATTGCAACCTTAACTATCAACTTCTCTTCTGATCGCAAGAGTCGCCTTCGAAAACCGATCATTAGTACAATATTCATCTTCTACAACTACTATTTTCAATTATTTTAAAAAAATAAAAATTTATTTTTAATTATATTTACGTGTCAATATTTTTTATATTCGATGAACTCATGATGAAATAAGGTAAAGAAAGATAAAAATTGAAATTCAACTAAGAATTGAAAACTCAAAAAGTGAAATTGGTTTAGTTTTTAAAAATTTAAAAACTGAAAACCAAAAACCACCGAAACGGTGTTTTGATGGAATGCCTATTTTAGATTATGGACCTTAATTAGGGTTTTCCAAGCCACATGAGCCATAGTGGGTTATATCTCTAATTCTTTAGAAGTTGTTGGTAAGTCGCATGCTCTCTCTACCTTAACCTGTATATATTGTCATTATACCTTAGTGCTATCCATAATTTAATCCATTGATGTTTTCGGACTATGAATAAAATATAGATCTTAATGGTATAAGCAGGAATATCAATAGAGCTATCGACACATTTGAAGAAGCTTAGACAAAGATGTAAAAACTATTTATATAGTGGACACTCAAAGAAATGAGGAGCTTGTTTGGCCTATGATCCAACCAATTAGAATTAAGGTGGAGGCAATATTCAATACACATAGGAATAGTTAGCTTAAAATTGTATTCAATTTATATGTGTAGGTTGAGCCATACTAAGATAATGTCACTAAAACTAGAGGTGTGCAAAAAATGTAGTTAATTGGACTGCATTCATAAACTGAATTGCACTGCATCATAAAAGACCAAACCAATTAAATGGTTTATGAACTGCACCATATATTTTAAAAAGTCTAGTCAACTAAACTTTTTTTAAAAAACCAGTTTGAACCACTTTCAAACCTTTTTGTATTTAATATCATAAAATTAAAATTAACATTGTTAATATAAAAAATAAAATATTAAATAACACATGTGGTTTCTTAACTTAATTTTAGTTAACATTTTAGTCTTTTATCTTTTTTTTATTTGGTCATTTATTTTAATTTTAAGTGACAATTTGATCTTTTATGTTTTAAAATGTCAACTATATTATCCTTTTTTTTACAAAAATTCATCAAAATTTTCAACCAAAACCCATAAAATTAATTATATTCTTTAATATAATACAAATTTCATCAAATTCATAACTCAAATATTCAAATAAACTCATATTTTCATTCTTTATTTGATGTTGTTAGATATGGAGATATGAGTTTATTTGAATATTTGAGTTTTGAATTTGATGATATTTATATTATATTGAAAAATATAATTAATTTATGGGTTTTAGTTGAAAATTTTGATGATTTTTTTGAATTTTTGTAAAAAAAATGTTAACATTGTTGACATTTTAAAACATAAAAAATCAAATTATAACTTAAAATTAAAATAAATGACCAAATCAGAAAAAAAAGAAGATAAATGACTAAAACGTTAACTAAAATTAAGTTATGAAAAATTAACATTGTTTTGTTGAAAATAGCATTTTTCTTACTCTAAAAACAGTTTTATATAAGATATATATATACATATGAGTAAAAAAAATGCAACTATACATATATATATATATATAATATTCTTAATTAATATATAATATTTCATATGTCCTATAGTGATTGATTTATTTGTAAAAAATAGTTATCTTAAAATGATAGCTGCTTTCATTTTTGAGAAAATATTACTTTTTTTTTATATCTACGCTATAGAAATATTTAAATATATTTTTTTAAATTGAACGCTATAATTAATACTACATGTACTACAATTCAATATTTTTTATTTTATTTTTGAAAAATCAAAAGATAGATATTAAAAGACTATACTTAACAGAAAGATGTGCCAATGAACATTCTAAAAAAAAGTATAATTTTATGTTAAAAAAAATAGAAAAGTATAAAAAATTTAATGAAAAATCGATTTTAAACAATTCAATAAAAACCGGTTCGAATTGGTTTTGATAAAAACCGGTTCAAACATACTAAACCGGTTTATAATTATAAACCGGTTTTAAACTGGTTTAAAACTGAACTGTAATTGGTTAAAAAAATAACCGGTTTTTTTTAAAGTGGTTTTTAAAAACTGAACTGCACTATTAATGATATGCAATTCAGTTTGGTTTTTGGACCATGCACACCCCTAACTAAAACAATCGTTTTAGACCTTTAAAAATAAATAAAGTTTTACTCAATAAAAAGATTTCAAAAGAAATTTGTGTTTAAGAAAAAGATTTCATATTTTAATATTTTTAAATATAAAAATAATAAAATCTTATTGTAAAACTAATATTGTTTCAACAAATGTTAAGTTAATCGACTTAATTATCAATTAAAAAAGAAATATTATACAAAATAGATTACATTAATTTAATAAATAAGTTTTCATTCTAAAGTGTCTAACAAATAGTTTTTCATAATTTTTTAATAAATTTTACAAAATACTATTATAAACTCCAAAAAATCTCATATTTAAATTTGGTTAAGTCTCATTATGTCTTGGACCGACCTTGTGTGTTGGATGACTGAAATCCTACTAAAGGTGGACTAGCTAAGGCTCATTTAGTGACTCTTAGGAGGAACTAAGTGAGTTATGTGTCTTCATTATTTGTTCGATAACAAGATTGATCATAATATGGATTTTTGAGGATGATTGTGTTATTTTAATTTTATGTACGTGCTAGTGATTGTAGGTCATTATCATAATATGGATTTTGAGGATGATTGTCTTAGGAGGAACTAAGTAAGCAATATGTTGAAGGTGCAAACACGGGAAGGGGGGTTGAATTGTGTTTGCCAAACTTTAAATCTTTTTGCTGTTTTGTTGAATGTTGATGTGATTTATTTGATTAACAAATAATCAGACTTAACAGCGGAAAATAACAGCATAAGAACACAACAATTTATCCTAGTTCACCATTAACTTGGCTACATCCAGTCCCTTCATCTTGAAAGCTTTAATCCACTAATTCAAAACCTTTGAATTTCAACACCTGACCCTCCAAGTCAGTCTTCCCAAACAGACTTTTGAGGAACGAAAACAACACCTTGACTCTACAAGTCAAGTCTTCTCCTACCAATCTGACAACCCCAGATTGAAGAAGGAATCTGCACCACTATCGGGGTAGATTACAAGGTTTAAAACTCTGCAAATTTGCTTCTGAAAAGTTCATTGATGCACTGATTCTTGCACACTTTTGTTGCTTCTGGAAAGCTGATTGTTGCACTGAATTTCTCTCTCGAAACCACTTAGAAAATATTGCATTTGCACTTAAGTGATTCTCTCTTTTGAACTCTCGGATTGTGTTGAATATGAAACTTGAGTTATTGTATTTTCGATGCTTGATGCTGCTGCCTGAAGCCTCCTTTTATAGCTGCAAATAGGACTTTGTCCAAGCTTAAATTTGAAATAACTCTTGCTCAAATTTCCTTCGAAAATACTGTTGGCCAATCCTGTTTCACTTAAATTAAAATCGTATCTTTTTATATTCAGATTGTACTTGAAAATTCTGTTGACCAATCTTGTTTCTTTTAATTTCAAACCATATCTTTTTAAGCTTCAGATTGCATTCGAATTTCTTCAAGTCTTCAGTGATTTTTTTGGAATCAATTCCCCTTAATACTTTGATCAAATTTCTATCAAAATTTAATCAAATCTTCTTCGAATTTTAAACAAGTCTTCACTGATTTGCATCATGATTTAAATTATGGACCGTATGATCCTCTGATCTCGGCCAACTCTGGACCATGTAATCTGATCTGTAACAATTATGTGATCCTCTGATCTCGACCAACTCTGGACCATGTGATTTGATCTGTACCATTATGTGATTCTCTGATCTCAGCCAATTCAAGACCATGTGATCTGATATGTACCATTCTGTGATATGGACCATTGATCTTCTAATATAGACCATTGATATTTTAATCTGAACCATTGATCTTTTCAACTAGACCATTTTATCTTCTAGTCTGGACCATTGATCTTTTAATCTGGACATTTATCCTCTGATCTGAACCAAGTCTGGATTAAATCTGGACTGAGTCTTATGTTCTGGACAATTATATCTGCTGATCTGGACCTAGTCTAGACCAAGTTTTATGTTCTGGACCATGCTATCTTCTGGTCTGGACCAAGTCTGGATTGAGTCTTATATTCACGACCATGCTATCTTCTGGTCTGGAATAAGTCTGAACCAAGTCTGACTTATGTTTCCTTCTGGTCTGGAACAAGTCTCCCTCTAACAAGCTTTCTTCTGGTCTGGACCAAGTCTCCTTCTGGACTCTGCTTTCTTCTGATCTGGGCCAAGAAAGATATCCTCTGGTGATGTTATTTGTTTCTTCCCTTTGATGATATCCTCTGATTGATGTTTGCCTATGATGACATCCTCTGGTATCCTCTTGAGGTATCTTATGGTATCCTTTGGCGACATCCTTTGATATCCTCTGGTATCCTCTAGATGTTTTCTATGGTATCGTCTGGATGTATCCTCTAGCCAAACTTTCTGGTGGCATTTTTTATCTTCTGTTGACGTCATCCTCTGGCGGCGTCATCCTCTGATTTTTCCTTCTAAGTCAAAATGCGATTTTCATAAAATACATTTGTTAACATCAAAACTTTAATTGCAAGAATCAACTTGGTTCCAACAATCTCCCATTTTTTGATGATGACAAAACTTTGTATTTTTTATAACTATTTTTCTTTGTTTTGACTTTGACTCCCCTTAAGACTTAGCTTTACTTTGAAGTTTTCTCCCCCTAAGTCTAATGCCCCAGATTCTTTATCAAATACATCTTCTCCCCCTTTGTCATCAGACAAAAATGATTGAAGGAAGAAAGGAGATGCTCTGAATTATTATTATTTTTTTATTTATTTTGAAAAGCAATACACGACAATAAAAGTAAAATAACATAGATAAAAAAATTAAACTAAGCTATTTGGTTAGGGATGAAGATAAGGTTAAGGTTTTTCTTGATGAAGTAAAACCTATCTTCAGGTAGTGGTTTAGTGAATATGTCAGCCCATTAATGGTTAGTGTCTACAAACTGGATGTTGAGTGTCCCTTTTTGAACATAATCTCTGATGAAGTGGTGTTTGATCTCTATGTGTTTGGCTCTAGAATGTAGGATAGGGTTTTTGGTTAGGTTGATGGCTGAAGTGTTGTCACAATATCCACTAAGTTGATATGTAGGAGTTTCTTTGTAGAACAGGGTGAGATTGATAGTGCTTTTTAGGTATCTCTGTAGGATTTTTGGCCTTAGTCATCCTTTTTCATGTGAGCTGGTAGGGTGCATTGGGTAGCCATAGATTTTCAATCACTCATCTTAAACTTTTGGAGAATCTCTTTTGTATATTTTGTTTGATGAATGTATAGACCTTTTTGACTTTGCTGAATTTGAATTCCTAGGAAGAACTTAAGTTCTCCTATCATGTTCATTTGAAATTCCTGCTTCATCAATTTAGACAATTCTTGGCATAGAGTGCCATTAGTAGTTCCAAGGATAATATCATCAATATAAACTTGAATGATCAAAATATCATCTTTAATTGATTTTCTAAAAAATGTATTGTCTACTTGTCTTCTTTCAAAGTTATTTTTAAGTAAGAAGTAATTGAGTCTTTCATACCATGCCCTAGGTGCTTGTTTTAAACCATACAAATATTTTTAAGTTTTAAAAACATGGTTTGGAAATTCAGAACTTTCAAAACCTGGGGGTTGTTTAACATAGACTTCTATAACCATTTAAAAATGCACTTTTAACATCCATTTGAAATAATGAAATGTTATTAGTAGCAACAAAGGAAAGTAGGATACGAATAGCTTCTAACTTGGTCATTGGAGCAAAAGTCTCAGTGTAGTCAATACCTTTTTACTAACTATATCCTTGTGCAACACATCGTGCCTTGTTTCTGACAACTTCTCCTTTTTCATTCAGCTTGTTTCTGAAAACCCATTTGGTTCCAATAATGTTCTTTTCTAGTCTTGGAACTAGATCCAAGATATCATTCATTTTGCTTTTCTTGCATTGTTAGACTCCATCTATATCTTTCTTCTGACTCATCTTTAGATTTATCCTCTGAAGATTTGTCGTATTCTTGCTTGTAGCTTTTGCTTTTTCAATTTCTTCTGCCTGCATCAGCTTCTGGTTCTAGTAAATCAGCTTCTGGTTCTAGTAAACCTGTATCAGCTTCCTCTGGTTCTGGTAAACCAGCTTCGGTTTCCTCTGAATTTGGTAAACCAGCATCAGTTTACTCTAGTTTTGGTTAACCTGCATTAGCTTCATCTTGCTTTGACTTTTCAGGTCAAGCTATTTGTCATATAACATAATACAAATCAAATAATTTAAAATGAACTCAATACAGCCAAACCATTAATTCTGCTTCTGGTGGTTTTTGCTTGTTTTTGAAACCACTGGCATGTTGTTTCTGCTGAAGTGTTCAATTCGTGATAATCACTTGGTTCCTTTAAATATTTGAGAAACTACAAAATACCTATCTAGCTTTGATTTTTAAGATCAAGCTTCTTGTTTTCATAGTAAATAGAATATCAAAACAATAATATTTAAAGAAAGATATAACCTATATGACCAGTTTTAGTTTCACTCTGAAAACCCTCGTATTTCTTCTTTTCTGGTTTTCAGATTCTGAATTTGTATATTCTGTGATTAGAGACTCTGGATGAAGGAATTTGAATTCCCTTCCAGGTTTGTAGTCTTGATGAATTTCACTGGAGTGTTCAAAGAAGTCTCCAGATTCTAACACTTCTCGTTCTGCTGATATATCAGGTTCCTCTGATAGTTCTGAAACTGATGATAATTTTGATTCCTCTGGTAGTTCTAGTTTTGTTGATACGTGTGATTCCTCTGCCTATTTTGATTTGGTTGATATCTGTGCTTTCTTTGATATTTCTGATTCTTCATATGGTTCTAGTTCTGATAGTTATTTGGTTGACCAATTCTTCTTCCACCAAAGTGAGTTTACTTCTGTTTGGCAGATGTTGGAACATAGACCTTTTTCCCTTCATATGTTGCCAACATCCATTGACCAGGCACCATGATTGGTGTTTCACTTTGGTTGCTCAGAACATCTGCAACATAAACAATTTTATCTTTTGGTACCCAAATGTGGTTGGGTCCAGGTTTGTTAGTCTTGAAAGGTTTCTTGTCTCTCCTTGATTTTATCATGGGACAAGACAATTTTGAGTGACCTTTCTTGGCACAAATAGCACATAAAACATAAGACGAAATAGGTTTAGTTACAATTTTATCAAATCCTATGCCTCTTTTACCATTGTTACTAACTCCATAGATCATAAAAGCATATTTGCTTCTTTCCATACCATTAACAATAAACTCTTGTAAAACTTGTTCATGCATATCAGAATTACATACAATATTTTTACTTGATGTTGAACAAAGATTACTTTTTAGAGTTAGGTTTTCAGACTTAAGCTCAACAATATCAGTTTTAAGAGTTGCATTTTCTGTTTTACATTCTGCATTTTGATTCTTTAAAACATCAATTTCTTTTGTTAGAGTTTTATTTTCTTCCCCAAGTGTTTTCTATTTTAAAGATAGTTTGTTATTGATATTTACAATATCATTCATTGCAGTAGTTAAATCAAATCGAGTGAGTTCAGAAAATACCTCTTTTTCATTTTTTGATGATTCACTTCCAGAATCAGATTCTGTATCAGATCCAGAGGCAATATTGGTGTGAGCCATCAAAGCCAATTCTGTTTCTGATTCACTTCCAGAATTAGAGTCTGTGTTGGATCCTGAGGCTGTGCTGGTGTAAGTCATCAGAGCCAGTTCTGCTTCTTCATCTTCTGATTCTTTTCCAGAGTCAGCATCTGGGTCGAATCTAGAGGCAAAATGAGTGTGAGCAACTTCTGCTTCTTCTGATTCACTTCCAGAGTCAGATTTTATGTTGGATCCAGAGGCAGAATTGATGTGGGCCATCATTGCTAATTCAGCTTCTTCATCATCAGAAGATTCATCAGAATCATCCCATGTTGCTAGCATATTTTTCTTCTTGGGTCTAGAGTCTTTCTTCTGGTGTTTTCCTTTCTCAAGATTCGTGCATTTTGATTTGATGTGCCTAGGTTCATTGCATCCATAGCAGATGATGCTCTTCTTGTCTTGTTCATCCTTTCCTCTGTTGGAATGCTTGGGATTCCTCTAAGGAAACTTCTTCCTTCTGTTTTGCCACATTTTCATAATCTTTTTGGTTATGAAGGCAATGTCTTCTGCTTCTGGTCCTCAGAATCATTATCTTCTGATTCTGTTTTTGCTTATACTTTTAGAACTTTCTTCCGCTTGGACTTTAAGGCTAGGGTTTTATTCTTCTTCTTGGGTTCATCTTCTTCAAGCTCTATTTCATGTGACTTGAGGGAGCTGATTAATTCTTCCAGCTTTAGAGTGTTCAAGTCCTTTGCTTCCTGAATGGCAGTGACCTTTGGTCTCCACTTGTTTGGCAGACTTCTAAGAATTTTCTTCACGTGGTCAGCAGTGGTATAGCTCTTCTTGAGTACTCTTAATCCTGAAACCAGAGTCTGAAATCTGGAAAACATTGATTCAATGTCTTCATCTTCTTCCATCTTGATTAGCTTGTACTTCTTGACTAGAATGTTGGCCTTTGCTTCTTGAACTTGCTTGCTGCCTTTGTAAGTCAGAACCAGACTATCATAGATGCTCTTTGCTGTTTTTTTTGTTAGTGCACTTGTCAAACTCCTTGAATTTGATTGCATTGATCATGAACGTTCTGGATTTGTAATGTAACTTAAACATCTTCTTCATTGACCATCAAACATAGGCGATTTGTTGATGTTTCCTCCAATAGCTTCTTCATTGATTCCAGACATGTTGAACCCGTGGATATTTCCTCAAACACTGTAAAGTGCTCAGTCTTGAGACCGAGCTCTGATGCCAGTTGAAGGTGCAAACACGAGAAGGGAGGTTGAATTGTATTTGCCAAACTTTAAATCTTTTTGTTGTTTTGTTGAATGTTGATGTGATTTACTTGATTAACAAATAATCAGACTTAGCAGCGGAAAATAACAGCATAAGAACACAACATTTTATCCTAGTTCACCATTAACTTGGCTACATCCAGACCTTCATCTTGAAGGCTTTAATCCACTAATTCAAAACCTTTGAATTACAACACTCGACCCTCCAAGTCAGTCTTCCCAAACAACTTGACAACCCCAGACTTTTGAGGAACGAAAACAACACCTTGACTCTACAAGTCAAGTCTTCTCCTACCAATCTGACAACCCCATATTGAAGAAGGAATCTGCACCACTATAGGGTTAGATTACAAGGTTTGGAACTCTTCAAATTTGCTTCTAAAAAGTTGATTGCTGCACTGATTCTTGCACACTTTTGTTGCTTCTGGAAAGCTGATTGTTGCACTGAATTTCTCTCTCGAAAACACTTAGAAAATATTGCTTTTGCACTCAAGTGATTCTCTCTTTTGAAATCTCGGATTGTGTTGAATATGAAGCTTGAGTTCTTGTATTTTGGATGCTTGATGCTGCTGCCTGAAGCCTCCTTTTTTAGCTGCAAATAGGGCTTTGTCCAAGCTTAAATTCAAAATAAATCTTGCTCAGATTTCCTTCGAAAATACTGTTGGCCAATCCTGTTTCACTTAAATTAAAATCGTATCTTTTTAACTTCAGATTGCACTTGAAAATTCTGTTGACCAATCTTGTTTCTTTTAATTTCAAACCATATCTTTTTCAGCTTCAGATTGCATTCGAATTTCTTCAAGTCTTCAGTGATTTTTTTTTGAATCAAATCCGCTTAATACTTTGATCAAATTTCTATCAAAATTTAATCAAGTCTTCTTCGAATTTTAATCAAGTCTTCGCCGATTTGCATCATGATTTAAATTATGGACCGTGTGATCCTCTGATCTGGGCCAACTCTGGACCATGTAATCTGATATGTACCAATTCTGTGATCCTCTTATCTCGACAAACTCTGGACCATGTGATCTGATCTATACCATTCTGTGATCCTCTAATGTCGGCCAATTCTGGACCACGTGATATGATCTGTACCATTTTGTGATCTGGACCATTGATCTTCTAATCTAGACCATTGATATTTTAATCTGAACCATTGATCTTTTCAACTGGACCATTTATCTTCAAGTCTGGACCATTGATCTTTTAATCTAGACATTTATCCTCTGATCTGGACCAAGTCTGGATTAAATCTGGACTGAGTCTTATGTTCTGGACAATTATATTTGCTGATATGGACCAAGTTTTATGTTCTGGACCATGCTATCTTCTGGTCTGGACTAAGTCTGGACCAAGTATGGACTGAGTCTTATATTCACGACCATGCTATCTTCTGGTCTGGAATAAGTTTGAATCAAGTCTGACTTATGTTTCCTTCTGGTATGGAACAAGTCTCCCTCTGACAAGCTTCCTTCTGGTTTGGACCAAGTCTCCTTTTGGACTCTACTTCCTTTTGATCTGGGCCAAGAAAGATATTCTCTGGTGATGTTATTTGTTTCTTCCCTTTGATGATATCCTCTAATTGATGTTTGCCTTTGATGACATCCTCTGGATGTTTCCTCTAGCATCCTCTGGCCAAACTTTCTGGTGGCATTTTTTATCTTCTAGTGACATCATCATGTGGTGGTGTCATCCTATGATTTTTCCTTCTAAGTCAAAATACAATTTTCATAAAATACATTTGTTAACATCAAAACTTTAATTGTAAGAACCAACTTGGTTCTAACATATATGTGCCTCGTTGGCTCATTTGTAACTTAGCAGGTCAAACCATTGATGAAAAAATAGAAAAATCACATGGCAAAATAAAGTAAGTGTATGAACAAAACAATAACAATGGTGTGGAATAGTATATTATTTGTGGTGTAATGGAAAAAGAGAGGAGATTGGTCATATAATTGTGAATATACCAGAGTTAGAGCTCTTGAACCAAATAATTACAATTCTCTTAACCAACTAACAAAATGATTACTCCCCACACACATTCCTCTACAAAACACTCTTTAATCGAATCATTGGTTCCTACTGCCACCTCACTCTCCAACTTTTCATTTTCTTTCTCCTGCCCTACATTTCTTCTAGAGTAAACCTTCCAAATAATATGCTTGTTGATAATAAAGCCAACATCGATAAATGCATCAAGCCCACTGTCCATGTTCCAATCAGTTTCTAGTGGACCCCTCAATACAAACAAACTTTCATTGAATTGAAGAGGTTCATGTTGTTCCCTCCAATCCCGACCCGATCCGACTTGCATCTTGCGTTAAGTTAACTGTAACACCCGGAGTTTAAAACACAGCGCGAATGTATTTTTTTTCTTTCTTAAAAACAATAATTAAAATGATTTTCCAGATATAATTCAAAAGGATTAAAGTAAAGTTTTCACTAAATCATTTCATAAAATGATACGACGTAATTTAATCAATTAACGTAATTAATTAAGTTCATCGTAATATCACTAAATACTTAATTCTGGAAATTTAATGATAAACATCAATACATCTCAAAAGATTAATGTCATAACATCCCAATTGAAAATATCAGAGTGCGGAATAGTTTAGCGGAAAAGTAGTACAATAATTTCCAAAATAAAACAAATTACATTTCTCAGCTCAAAATCCTATACATCAAATCTAACCGATCATGCATTAAAGCTACAATAGCACGGATTTCCTCCGCATCCCAAACAAGTCTCATCCGAATCCGCCGCTCGCCTCGATGTAACCTCCTCATCCTCATCATACAGAGAGGGGTCACTTTCCTCCGAGGTCAGATCAATGCACAGTCTCGGTCGCTTCGGCGGTGCCGGAATCTTATAACAATCATCGGATATCGTAGACGGACCCGGAATATCAACTGCCACTGGCTTCGGCTCTTCGTTCTTCTCTTCCGTCTTAGAATCACGTACATCCTCTCTAATCACCGGGTTAGGAGTCACCACTCCTATGGTGGCCTCCGTCTCATCAAAAATTCTGTGCGCCTCCAATATCAAACGGGAAGGCACAGTGATGAAGACATAGAATGCAGAACCAAGGAAGGAAACATAGAGGATATTCAAGGTCTTGGAACTCCAATGACAAGAGCAAGGTCAAAGAAAGCAAAAGAGGTTTTAAATAGCTTGATAACCACGTTATTTGAAGCAAGTACAAGTCATGAAGAATTGAAGCCCAAGATAATAAATTGTTTAATTCAAATTGAAGGAGTTAAGGAATGAAGGCGGCATCTATGTGTTATCAGATTTTAATATTAGTTTTAATTAATTAGTAGACTGAATTAATAAGAAATTTTGGGTCTAATTGTAGAAACATGAATTGGGCCAAATTTACAGAACTTGTAAGGAGTTGCCACTATAAAAGGCAAACCCTTATTTTTTTATCGGGGATTTTTGGAACATTATTGTTGTGAGGCTTTGCTCTCTAGAGTTCTTGAAAGAATTCACTTTGAACTTATCAAGGTTGTTAATCCTTGTGGCGTTCTTTTGGCTTATCAATCCTTAGATTGTGGCGCCATTCTTTTCTTGGTTCGTTTGTTAAATAGTAATTTGAATTTCCTTTACATCAAACTCTATTACTCAAATTCTATCAATTTTTGTGTTCAGTAACCTGCGATTATATCTTGAGTTCTACGTACTTGTTTTCGGTGATTCAACAGCCTAACTTGCATTTCGGAACGTCATCTTTCACCTCGTTTTGGAATCGTCTGATTCTGACTTTCGGAGCCCCGGTTTCCTACCTAGAACGATCCTTAAAGTGATTCATGACAACCAGGATCATATCATTTGGTACCAGAGCTTGTCTCTAGGTTTGGAATTGAGTAAAATTCTGTTTATGCATTTGTTATTTTTTTGTTGTGAAACATAAATTTGTTAGTTGTGTTTCTATTGTTTGAATTGCCGTCCTTAGTTAATTTGTGTGTTGCTGCTACAAAAAAAATATACAAAATATATATATATATATATATATATATATATATATACAAAAAAAAAGTATTGCACACTACTTGTTTGACAAAACTCATAAAAGTAATTTTTTTTCTCATCACATTACTATTGCTTTGTGTTACGTTAAGTCTTCGTACCAAAATTTTTGGTTCAAAATATTGAGGTTCTTGCCGATTCAATTAAGAACTTGAAGAGAGCAATTGAGTGGAAAAAGGCAAGAGGGATTCATTATTGAAAAAGCCGAAATTGAGTGAAACACGAGTGATAAATTCAAGAGTGTAAACACGTGAGCTGTGTGGTGAGGTCCTGTTCTTTCACTTTTGTTTGTTTTCTTTTTGTTTAAGATATGGCAGGAATAAGTGGTGATGATACCCCTCCTCAAGGGGGAAACAACAGATTGTTACTAGGGTGGTAGAATTGAACAGTTAGAAAATCACGAAAATCATGGTGATGAAGGAGGTAGAAGAAGGAGAAGAGAAACTGAAGATGGTGGTAGAGATGATAGAATAGAGGGAGTGAAACTTAAAATACCATCGTTTCAGGGAAAAAGTGATCCGGAGGCTTACCTTGAGTGGGAGATGAAAATTGAACAACTTTTTTCTTGCAATAATTACACGGAAGAGAAGAAGGTAAAAGTGGCAGCCATGGAATTTACTGATTATGCACTCATTTGGTGGGACCAATTACAAAAAGAAAGAGTGAGGTATGAAGAACCAAGGGTGGATAGCTGGGTGGAGATGAAGAGGTTAATGCGGAAGAGATTTGTTCCTTCTTACTATCATAGAGACCTTCACAATAAGCTTCAAAGGCTCACACAAGGTAGCAAAAGTGTGGATGATTATTATAAGGAGATGGAGGTGTGCTTGATTAGAGCCAATATTAGTGAAGATAGGGAAGCTACTATGGCACGTTTCTTACAAGGACTGAATAGTGATATAAATGATGTTGTGGAATTACAAAATTATGTGGAGTTGGAGGACTTAGTGCATCAAGCTACTAAGGTAGAACAACAACTAAAGAGAAAAGGTATCAGAAAGAATTCTTCTAACTTTAATTCCTCTAGTTGGAGGGATAGAAATAAGAAGGAGGGAACTACTTCATCAAATACCTCCACGGTTGCACCTCAGAGAATTCAAAATAAATCCAATGATGCTCATAAGAAAACAAAAAGTAGTGAAATTAAATGTTTCAAATGCTTGGGAAGAGGTCACATAGTTTCTAAATGTCCAACTAAGAAGACCATGTTGCTTAAGGAGAATGGAGATATTTCTAGTGGATCATCTTCTGAATCTGCTACATCTAGTGATGAAGAGAATGAGGATGAAGTTGCTGGGGGAGGAGATTTGTTCATGGTTAGAAGAATGTTGAGTAGTCAATCAAGAGACTTGGATGACACGCAAAGGAAGAATATTTTTCATACTCAATGTCTCATCCAAGGTAAGTTATGCTCTTTAATTATAGATGGAGGAAGTTGCACTAATGTTGCAAGTGCAAGAATGGTGTCAAAAATGAACCTGGTGACTAAACCCCACCCAGAACCATACAAACTTCAATGGCTTAGTGAGGAAGGCGAGCAGATTGTGAGTGAGCAAGTAGAGGTGAATTTTTCTATTGGGAAGTATGAGGATACATTTATATGTGATGTAGTTCCAATTGAGGCTTGTCATTTACTTCTCGGAAGACCATGGCAGTATGATAAGAAAAGCAATCATGATGGTTATACAAATAAGTTCTCTTTTGTACATAAAGAACACAAAATTACTCTTGCTCCTTTGTCTCCAAGAGAGGTTGGTGAGGATTAATCCAAAATGAGAGAGAAAAGAAAAAAAGAGAGAAAAGAAAAAAAAAGTCAAAAGAAAGAGGGAAAAGAACAAGATAGTGAAAAGAAAGAGAGAAAAACACAAAATTTGTTCATAAGAGAAAAAGAGGTAAAAAAAGCTATGCAATTAAAAAAACCAATGTTATTGCTTTTGAGCAAGGAGAGTGACTCAAAGGTTGCAGGTCTTATTAATTCTTTTCCTAGTGAAATTGTTTCTTTGTTTTAGGATTTTGAAGACGTAATTCCGAAAGAGGCTCCTCGAGGCCTACCACCTATAAGAGGTATAGAACATCAAATTGATCTCATTCCAGGTGTTTCATTACCCAACAGGCCAGCATATAGGGCTAACCCCCAAGAGACCAAAGAAATCCAAAGGCAAGTTGAAGACTTGATGCAAAAAGGATGGGTGCAAGAGAGCCTATGTCCATGTGTAGTCCCTGTTATTCTTGTGCCTAAGAAAGATGGGACTTGGAGGATGTGCACTAATTGTAGAGCCATCAATAATATCACGGTAAAGTATCGACATCCCATTCCTAGATTAGATGATTTATTGGATGAATTGCATGGTGCTTGTGTGTTTTCCAAAATTGATCTTAAAAGTGGATATCATCAAATTAGGATTAGAGAAGGAGATGAATGGAAAACAGC
>JBBPBO010000003.1:6840094-6928138 GCA_037974295.1 Cicer cuneatum | reverse complement strand
ATTGTAGAGCCATCAATAATATCACGGTAAAGTATCGACATCCCATTCCTAGATTAGATGATTTATTGGATGAATTGCATGGTGCTTGTGTGTTTTCCAAAATTGATCTTAAAAGTGGATATCATCAAATTAGGATTAGAGAAGGAGATGAATGGAAAACAGCATTTAAAACAAAATATGGCTTGTATGAATGGTTATTCATGCCCTTTGGATTAACAAATGCACCTTGCACTTTCATGAGGTTGATGAACCATGTGTTGAGGGAGTTTCTAGGGAAATTTGTTGTGGTCTACTTTGATGACATTTTGATTTATAGCAAATCTTATGATGATCATCTTTTGCACTTGAGAAGTGTGTTGGAAGCTCTTAGGCGTGAGAAATTGTATGCAAACATGGAAAAATGTGTTTTATATACAAATCATGTTGTTTTTCTTGGTTTTGTTATTATCTCACAGGGAGTGCAGGTTGATCAAGAGAAGGTGAAAGCTATTCAGGAGTGGCCAACTCCTAACAATGTTCACGAGGTAAGAAGCTTTCATGGCTTAGCTAGTTTCTATAGGAGGTTTGTTAAAGATTTTAGTACATTAGCTGCACCTTTAAATGAAGTGATTAAAAAGAATGTGGGATTTAAATGGGGTGAAAAACAAGAACAAGCATTTGCTATCCTCAAAGACAAATTGACTCATGCACCTATTATTTCATTGCCTAATTTCTCTAAATCTTTTGAAATTGAATGTGATGCATCAAATGTGGGGATAGGGGCTGTTTTGATGCAAGAAGGGCATCCCCTTGCTTATTTTAGTGAGAAACTTAATGTTGTTCTTAATTATCCTACATATGATAAAGAGTTGTATGCATTAGTTAGAGCATTACAAACATGGCAGCACTACCTTTTACCAAAGGAATTCGTAATACATAGTGATCACGAATCATTGAAGTATTTAAAGAGCCAAGGTAAGCTCAACAAGAGACATGCCAAGTGGGTTGAATTTCTTGAGCAATTTCAGTACGTGATCAAGCATAAAAAAGGTAAGTCAAATGTTGTTGCTGATGCTCTTTCATGAAGGTATGTTTTGTTCTCTACTCTTGAAACTAAGTTTATTGGTTTTGAGGTAATTAAAGAATTGTATGAACATGATCCCGAATTTTCTCAAATATATAAATCTTGTGTACATGCGGCCCAAAATGGGTATTTTAAGCATCATGACTATTTGTTTAAAGAAAAGAGGTTATGTGTGCCGAAAAGTTCCATTAGGGATTTACTTGTGAAGGAAGCACATGAGGGGGGATTAATGGGACATTTTGGGGTACAAAAGACTTTAGACATGCTGCATGAACATTTTTATTGGCCACACATGAAACATGATGTACACAAATTTTGTGACAGATGCATTGTTTGTAAAAAATCTAAGTCTAAAGTTATGCCTCATGGTTTGTATACTCCGTTACCAATACCTAACTCCCCTTGGATTGATATTTCCATGGATTTTGTTTTAGGTCTTCCTCTGTCTAAAAGTGGAAAAGATTCAATTTTTGTAGTGGTGGACAGATTCTCCAAGATGGCTCACTTCATACCTTGCAGAAAAGTGGATGATGCTTGTCACGTGGCAGATTTATTCTTTAAAGAAGTAATTAGACTTCATGGTATACCTAGAAGCATTGTGAGTGATCTAGACAATAAATTCATTAGTCACTTTTGGAGGACACTTTGGGGTAAGCTTGGAACTAAACTTCTCTTTTCGACTACTTGCCACCCACAAACTGATGGCCAAACTGAGGTAGTGAATCAAACTCTTTCTTCTCTTCTAAGGGCTGTAATCCAAAAGAATATTAAGACATGGGAAGAATGTTTGCCCCACGTTGAGTTTGCATATAATAGGGTTGTTCATAACACTACTCGTTATTCTCCCTTTGAAATTGTTTATGGTTTTAACCCTCTCACTCCTCTTGATTTAATGTCTTTGCCAAATAGTTCTATTCAAATTCATAAGGATGGGAACGCTAAGGCTGAATATGTTCGAAAATTACATGAGAAGGTAAAGGCACAAATTGAAAAGAAAGTGGATAGCTATGCTCGACAAGCTAATAAAGGAAGGAAAAAGGTTGTGTTTGAACCAGGTGATTGGGTTTGGGTTCATTTCAGGAAGGAAAGATTTCCTTCTCAAAGAAAATCTAAGCTTCAACCAAGGGGAGATGGACCTTTTCAAGTGCTGTCCAAAATTAATGATAATGCGTACAAAATAGATCTTCCAGGTGAGTATGGTGTTAGTCCTACTTTTAATGTGGCTGACTTGTCTCCTTATGATGTAGTTGAAGCAAATTGCAATTTGAGGGCAAATTCAGTTCAAGAATGAGGGAATGATGAAGACATAGAATGCAGAACCAAGGAAGGAAACATAGAGGATATTCAAGGTCTTGGAACTCCAATGACAAGAGCAAGGTCAAAGAAAGCAAAAGAGGTTTTAAATAGCTTGATAACCACATTATTTGAAGCAAGTATAAGTCATGAAGAATTGAAGCCCAAGATAATAAATTGTTTAATTCAAATTGAAGGAGTTAAGGAATGAAGGCGGCATCTATGTGTTATCAGATTTTAATATTAGTTTTAATAATTAGTAGACTGAATTAATAAGAAAATTTGGGTCTAATTGTAGAAACATGAATTGGGCCAAATTTACAGAACTTGTAAGGAGTTGCCACTATAAAAGGCAAACCCTTATTTTTTTATCGGGGATTTTTGGAACATTATTGTTGTGAGGCTTTGCTCTCTAGAGTTCTTGAAAGAATTCACTTTGAACTTATCAAGGTTGTTAATCCTTGTGGCGTTCTTTTGGCTTATCAATCCTTAGATTGTGGCGCCATTCTTTTCTTGGTTCGTTTGTTAAATAGTAATTTGAATTTCCTTTACATCAAACTCTATTACTCAAATTCTATCAATTTTTGTGTTCAGTAACCTGCGATTATATCTTGAGTTCTACGTACTTGTTTTCGGTGATTCAACAGCCTAACTTGCATTTCGGAACGTCATCTTTCACCTCGTTTTGGAATCGTCTGATTCTGACTTTCGGAGCCCCGGTTTCCTACCTAGAACGATCCTTAAAGTGATTCATGACAACCAGGATCATATCACACAGGAAAGTCAATTCTCGCATAGCTGTGCTCCACGTAGTGCACCACTCTATTGGTCCTACAGGTCCTCTTCAATCTCCCTGTGTACGTTGCCCTGCTTGAGATGGGGTCGTATACCCAAGCAATAGGCACGGAACGATCAATGAAGTCGAGCGACGTTTCTGTCGTTTCGGGCCCCACGGGTGGCATGGGTTTGAGGGGCATCTGAGGGCAAAGCCCAAATTCCACATATAATAGTAAAGGGTCACCGACCGAAATTAACAAATATACACATAGCATTTATATCACAGAACAGATACACCCATGGTATAACATATGACAATGATGAAAATCTAGGATGCTCATTTGAAATTTCATGACATATATACCTTTTTAAAACAGCAACCTATTAATATGCAAAATATGTGGTAAGTACAGCCAACACTTCAACAATCACAATCATTTATCAGAAAATCAGAATTCACAAAGTACTCACACACATCAATTTCCAACCATCATCATATAACCAAATCGTGACCCACCGGTCAATCCCCCAATGCAATATGTATATGCTCATGTATACAATTTCTTGAAATTACCAAGGTACAGTCGCTCAACAGACCAGCACAATATGTTTGACTTTAACGGCCCTCAAGACCAGGGTGCAATCGCTCAACAGATCAGCACCAGTGCAGTTGCTCAACAGACCAGCACGTTTGACATATACTCATGTACAATCGCTCAACAGATCAGCACCAGTGCAGTCGCTCAACAGACCAGCACTCGTGCAATCGCTCAACAGATCAACACATTTTTACGCATTTCAGGGTACAATCGCTCAACAGATCAGTACCAGTGCAGTCGCTCAACAGACCAACACTCGTGCAATCGCTCAACAGATCAGCACGTTTACGCATTACTCTGTGGCCCATCGCAGGTACCACTTGACTATGCAATGCATGAATATGCAGTATTTTCTCTTCATTGAAACAATATGCATTATCAGGAATTTCAACCTTTCCATCATTTTTCAAAACATCTCAACATAATCAATATCATCATCATCATCACAATCGTGATTAAATAGTCAATCAATCATTAACACTTTACATTATCTCACAATTCCATTCTTAATTATCATAAATCTTTTCAATGTTTCCCAAACTCTTAAAATTCATAAAACAGTGTTTAAAACTGAGTTTTCTGGAAAATACGAATCTATATTCGAATACAGAAGCCAAAAACAGTGCAGAATTACACTTTGTATTCGAATACAGCCTTCTTGTATTCGAATACACAGGCTGTCACAGTGTAAAAATCAATATTTTTCATTATATCAGTAAAGTCTCAAAAACTTCATCACCACCACTTCAAACTATCACAAAAATTCCATTTTAATTCATCACAACCCTTCCCAAATGATTCCCAACACTTAAGGTTTATAAAACAATGTTTAAAACTCTAGATTTCTGAAAAACATGAATCTGTATTCGAATATAGACCCTTTGTATTTGAATACAGAAGCTAAAATTGAAACTTCAGCATTCTGTATTCGAATACAGCATGCCTGTAGTCGAATACAGAAGCCCAAAAACAGTGTATATTCAGCATTCTCCCACCATCATTGAAGTTTTTATTAAACTCATCATCTCTTTTTCAAAACTATTCAAAAACTTCAATTTAAATTGTTTCAAACCTTCCCCTACACTTTAAAGTTCACATGACAATGCTTAAAACTTGATTTTCTAGAAAACACGAATCTGTATTCGAATACAGCTTCTTTGTATTCGAATACAGAAGCTAAAAACTGAGTTTATGGAAAAACCCGAATATGTATTCGAATACAGCTCTCTCGTATTCGAATACAAAAGCAAAAATTGTGAAAGTCAGCATCCTGTATTCGAATACGAGATTGTCGTAGTCAAATACAGATGCGAATACAGTGTTAAAATTTCACTTCTGTATTCGAATACGACAGAGTCGTAGTCGAATACAGATGCTAAGTTAGAAGCAAAAATCCTTCCTCTGTATTCGAATACAGGGGCCTGTATTCGAATACAAGTTTGAAAACTTAAGTAAAACAGAAGTTTGGCAGGTTGTATTCGAATACACTCATGTTGTATTCGAATACACCTTCGAAATCAGTGAAATTTTCCTGAGACTTCAACACATTTCAAACTGTTTCTTTTGAAAAATCAACAAAACATCATAACAGATTCAACATTTTTCTAGAAAAACACTTTCATCATTTAAAATCCCTTTTCTTTTTGAAAACATCAGCAACACCAGATTTTCATCAACAGAACAGAAACAGAATCATCAATACCAAAAGCAACATCACAGTTTTGCTTAAATCCCCCCAAACAGAATATCAACTCAAAACAGAACATGCATTTCCAAACGTTTACATTTTGAGCATTCTCAAAGCAACATGCAGAGTATTTCCAGCATTCTTACACAACCAATCACAACATGTAAAGCATTTTCAGCTTTCTCACACAAGCAGAACAACATTCATACATTCAGTTAAACAGCAACCATCACATAGCAGTAAGACACCAACAAAATGCATTTTCACATTTTATAACAATATTCAAAACAGTTTTATGAATATGCTTTTTAACATCTTCAAAATAACATGCAATGCATTTTTCAACTTTCCCACATAAACAAAACAGCAATGGAATAACCACCCAAAACAGCATCTCGCATATTTTTAAAACCTCAACAAAATGCATTTTCTATCTTTCAAAATGTCATGTAAAACAGTTTCTTTTTCAAAACAGAAACTCAAATATGATCACACCTCAAACATAAATTTACAGCCCTAAAATGCAACTAGAAAGTGGAAGGTGCCCTTACACTTGTTGCGTTTCTGCTACTTCTCTCGTTGCTGTTTTCGTTCCCGTTTACGCGTCAAAAATCGGCGAAACTCCCGCATGCGTTTGCTGCTACGAAACTGGGTTCTCTAGCTTCGGAATGATGAGGGGAACAACTTTTGTACTGGGGGTTTTCTGGTTTGGTGCTTGGATTTTCAAGTAATGTTACTTTGAGGAACTCCCTCTTTTCTCTTTTTTTTTTTAACGTGCTGGAATCAGAAAAACAGAATGGGAAGGAAGGGGTACTGTTACATGCAGTATGGGTAGTGAGGGAGGAGGAATGGTGTTCTGATTTCACCATCTTTCTCACTCCTATATATAGGCTTGTGTGGGTGCCACCTCACCCGACACTTGTCTGATTTTTAGCACTTTACCCGTCTCGTCGCAATTAGCCACTAATCCCTTAATTAACTGTCCGTTAATTTAATTACTCATAATTAAATTAATTTATTCTTCATCCAATAATCTTAATTTATCTTCCAAAATATATATATATATATATATATATATATATATATATATATTTACTCAAAACATACATATATTAAATATTTTACAAATATCTCCAAAATACACTTAAAATTAATTCCATAATTTTAATTAAAAATTAAGGGTCTTAACCATTTACTTAGTACCACCAAAGGATGCCATCAACTCAACGTTAGTAGAAGAAATATAAGCAATTCAACATCTAGTATACTTGGTTAGCAAAGTCCTACAGATGAGCATAGGTAAGATATCATAAATTGGAAAAATTGATATTCACAGCTCATAAATTGAGACATTACTTTCCCATAAGCATTAAAAAGATTCTTTCAAAACATGAGCTATCAAAGAGGATGGTGACAAGGTTACTTGAGCTCTCAAAATTCTAATTCAATTTTGAGCCAATAGAAGCGATCAAATCTCATGTTCTAGCAGATTTCATAGAAAAAATGACACATCCACTAGTATCGATTGTGGATCCTGTTTGTGGATTGTTCATCCAATGTTAGTGGAAGTGAAGTGAAAGTCATTTTAGAGGGACCTGGGGGCCTTAACATACATTAGGCCTTAAGGAGTATCATGTCTGCAATGCAATAGTTATTCCCAACTCTTCTTGAACCAAGTTAAGGGAGAATACCAAGGAAAAGAAGAAAATTTAATCAATTACTTGAACAAAGTCGAGTCCCTCATGGAAAAATTCAAAGAGCTTCACATCAGCGAAACCATATACTCTGTTGTGAAAATATGAAAGTTGATGAACTTGCAAAGCTAGCCAACATGAAAGCATCTAGTTAATATAACACTATTTCCAAACCTTGCAAACATCCAATGTCTTTGAGGTGTGTGTCATCACTACTAATCAAACATACATCAGCAACTGCACATAGTGTACTAGCAAGTAATACAAGATAGGTTTCTCCCGACCTCTCTTAATGTTCTTAGAAGAAAAAGAAGTTGAATAGTGACATCATGACCTTTCAACAACCAAGGAATATACATCCTTGAACGTTTTCCACCTACATTAGTTCAACTCAAATTTATTGTAGTTGTTATAGGTTATTTTTCGAAGTGGATAAAGGTCAAGCCTCTATCCATTATTACTGCAGAGAGATTGAGGAATTTATGAAGAAGAATGTCTTTTACTAACATGACCTTCTATTCTCCACCATCATAAATAATGACACTTAATTTGCATTTTAGAGGTTCCAGGATTTCTGCATTGCTCTTGCTTCTTGGTTATGCGTGTCTCGTGTAATTAAAAGGAGGGATAATGTTTTTTCCTCTTGTGTTCTAGTGGATCAAAGATATAGGCATTGACTGGTTTTGAGTTGCTAGTGCACCTCCAATTCCACAACATTAGAGTTCTGCTAACTCCTCTAAATACCTCTCAATAATAACCAAAAAGATGAAAAAAATTACTCCCGCATTGAATACTACTTTAAACATCATAGATTTCAAACAAATTTTGATTTTTTTTAAAAACTAAAATTACTAAATTTGAGATGTGGACGGTTCGATCTCAGTTGGACGATCATACAATTACTAACTGCGTGAATCGATTATTAACCACATAGGATCCAGGTTCTAACCAAACATGATTTAAGTTTGAATTTCGAATCCCCACCGTTGTTTTTGAGTTTTGATAAATTGTTTTTAAAATAATTTTTAGCCACCAAAGATATTACTAGGTTGCTCTTTTTAAGACGTTTTGCGGTATTGTCTAAAATTGTGCAAGACAAACTATCAATCACGATGTTTCTAGGATAAAACATCACAATTAAAACTGTATTGATATTCTACTGCACTATAGAAACCGTTCTAGAATTACACCCTCAATGTGACTATAATAGTCACTAAAAATATGATACCTAATACCACTCATAAATCGAATGAACTCCAACATAAAAACCGTTTTGAAACTGAAAGGACAATAATATTAGAACAATTGAAGGGACAATAAGAAATATGATAAATGGCTCAAAAGTACATCTAGTAGAAGAGAGAGAATTGAAAAAGTTGAGAATTATATTCAACTTTGATTTTTTTTTTTTACAAGAATTTAACACTATTTGTATAATGATAGAAACAATCTGATATATGTAAACTATCAACTACGAAACCTTAATATTTACAAAGTTTAAAACTACTTAATGTATCAAAGTTTTCCAAAACAATGACTTAAATTAACAATTTTTAAATTATACAATGACCTACACTATATCTTCCAAAGGTCACTATTACAGCAAGACACCGTAACAAATTGGAACATCTGATTTTAAATCAACAATCAAATTCGATTATACTTAATTTTATTAATGTATAATCTAAATCATCCGATTTGAAATCAATAAACGACATCGCCCTAGTGAGTGAATATGGTATTGCATGCAATCCGTCCCTTAAGTCCCACGTTGTCTTTTGCTTTAATGACCTTGACCCTAAAACTTCCTCTCTGTTTCCTCTCACGCATTCTCTGTCTCTCTCTCTTCCATTCCACATTTCTTCTGGAATCTATGACCAAACTTCCGTTCATTTTGGACCAAGAAAAGTCTTCTCCTTCACCTTTTAATTTTATTTCATTTCATCTCATTTAATTAATTAACGATTTTTTTTCTTTTTCTTTTTGTTTTTATCCGCAATTAAATTCCCTTACTAGTTCTTTTTATTTTAAAATTAAAACCCTTATTTATTAATCTTCCCTTTGAATTCATCTTACTTTCTTCGTTCAACCCAACCTAATAGTTTCCTTTTCAGCGCGAAAAACAACAACACCGAAGAATCCTTTGTTTCTCAGGTAATTAATCAACTTCCTAATTCATCATGTCATACACAATGCAATTTTTTTTTTGAGTTGGATCTGTTTAGATAATTTAGCAGATCTAGGTTTTTTTTTTGAGGAATTATGTTGGGTTTTTGTTGTTTTTGATTTTGATTTGTGTATTTTTTTTCCCATCCCTTTATTGATCATAATGCTGTTCCCCCTTTTCCCCCCAAAAACTTGAAATTCACTTCATGAATTATTGCAGATTGATTATGTTTTATCAATTTTTAGTTTTAGCACCTTTAAATCGATTTTTCGTTTTTAGGGTCCGTTTATTGTATATTCTAAAAAAAATTGATTTTCATATTCAATTATTTTGAGATTTATAAACAAAAAACTGAAGTTGAGGAAAATCACTTTTTTTTAAAAACTCAATTATGAAAAATGATTTTTTTAAAAGCGACTAAATAAAGCTTCTCATTTATAAAAAATCGTAACAAATAGATGAAAACAAAACATTAAAAAATGATTAGCTTTTTTTTTTTGTTTTTTTTTTAAAAAGTGGCGTTTTTATGGAAAATATCCGTAACAAACGGATCCTTTAATTTTTTCGTCTTTTTTAAACGAGCTTTATCAATTTTTACACATTCATCACCCTTCATGAACAATTTACAAGCTAACAATTATTAGTAGTACTTGACAACATTATTGAATGTTTTTGGATATTTATTAAGTTGTTTGGTTTATGTTAATGACACAGGATTATACTATTGTTTTGACATTGCTTCACTTGGTGCTGCTTACAAGAAAAAAGCTGTTATATCATATCCAAATTCCACCCCTGTTTTGCCTTGTGTGCTGAATTTGAAAGCTAACTTCTGTTAGACAGTGTACTAAATTTTTCTGCTGCATGTGGTGTCTCTTTTGCGGTGCCACATCTTTTATCCATGGGGGAGTGGGTTGTTGGAGCTTTCATCAACCTTTTTGGTAGTATTGCTATAAACTTTGGGACCAACCTTCTCAAATTAGGACATAATGAGGTATGGCTTAAGTAGTTTTTAGCTTGGAATTGTTTGTGATGTACTTTTAAGTGTATGTATATAACGTCTCCCGTTTTTCTAATGAGGTGCAATTAGTTACTTTGCTAATGAATTCCTTATTAGATCAGCTGACATGATAATTCTCAACTTAATTGATTGGTTAAACATTAGGATAAAATAAGTGTAGCAGAGTTGCGAATGCTGTGTTGGATGTGTGGAAAGACTAGACAAGATAGGATTAAGAATGACAACATTAGTGAGAGAGTTGACGTAGCACCAATAGTAGAAAAGATGGTAGAAATTCGACTTAAGTGGTCTGGGCATGTGGAGAGGAGACCTGTAGATTCTGTAGCAAGGAGAGAAGATCAAATGGATAGTCAAATCATAAGATGCAGGAGAAGACGTAGGAAAACTATTAGAGAAACTATTAGGAGAGACCTAGATATTAATGAGCTAGAGCTAGACCCTACTTAGTGGGAAAAGGCTTGGTTGTTGTTGTGTCTTGTTATATCATTGCTTTGGATAGCTTAGCAATGTTGTAAATAAGATACTATATGTATACCTTTTGGATTAGGAAATGTGACATTGACTCTCAATATGAATGTAAAGCAATGGAACTTTATTATATTCGATTCCAACTGGTTTTTGTTCATGTCATTTGACTTTTTTGAATGCCAACATTAATTTGCGATCTGTGCAAAATCTCTGGCAATAATGACAGAACTCTCTTACTATTATTTTTTAAAGTTTCAATATCAAATTATTTCGGAAACGCGAGTGAATATGTTGTGCTACATTTTTTCGCAGAGAGAAAGACATTTACTTGGAAATGATGGGGTACATGGAAAGGTGACTCTGAAGCCTATTATATACTTTCAGAGTTGGAGAATCGGTATAGTGTAGTTGCATTTATATGTGTAGGTTTTGCTCATTTTTCCCAAGTTGGCTGATTCTATACTTTTGTTTTGGCTGATATGCAGGTATCTTATTTTTCTTTCTTGGAAATTGCCTTAATTTCATTTCCTTCGGGTATGCTGCTCAGGTATGTTTCCATGGTACTTTTTGGATTTGTTTTTACATCATAGGATGTAATTGTATTGTTGTATTATGCAATAGTTTTATCTTATTTTGGTTTGTTGGCAGTCACTTCTTGCAGCTCTGGGATCTGTCCAGTTTGTATCTAACCTCGCATTCGCTTACTTTGTGTTGAACAAAATGGTGACAGTCAAGTATGACAAATTTGAATTAAGATTACTGTTTCACTTTTGCTTTTTCACCAATACTGTTCTGCCAATGTAAATTCTCATGGCTTAATAATTGTCCTTTAAAATAGGGTACTGGTTGCCACAGCTTTCATTGTTCTCGGAAACGTTTTTCTAGTTGCTTTTGGCAATCACCAATCACCTGGTATGTAACATATTACCTAGTTCAATTCAATTAAGCTTTGCTTGAATGTTTCCTTTTGAAAACAATGTTCATTTGTTAATTAAGCTGATAACCATATTAAGTAAGCTTCAGATAGTATCAAATTTTATATGCAGTTGACTAAAATGCATACCTCAGCAAACTGCATACTGAATTTATTGGACTTTGATATGCAATTGGTAGAAATGAACAAGCATTTTAATGCTTTTGCGATAGACTTAATTTGATTTATCAGTAAAATATATTCTTTATGCTTATTAAATGTTACAATTCATTTTTGCTAAACTGTTTTAATTGTGCAAACTAATTTTTGTGATGATTTGCTTGTGTTTCAGTTTATACACCAGAGCAGTTGACAGAGAAATATACCAATGCCGCATTCCTTCTGTACCTTCTAGCTTTGATTGTAATTGTTGCCTTGCATCACTCCGTTTACAAGTAATGACCAGGAATCGATTATTTGTTCATTTTTCAATCAAACGAATGTTTTTCCTTTAAGATTAACATGCAGAATATGCAGGCGAGGTGAACTTCAACTTGCTGTATCAGGACATGACCTCAAACCCTTTTGGAGTATGCTATTGCCCTTTTCATATGCTGTGGTTTCAGGGGCTATAGGTTCATGCTCAGTGTTGTTTGCCAAGTCTCTGTAAGTCCGATACTCCAACATGCTATGATGCTTCACGACACAATAGTCATGTACTTTATTCCTAATTTCAACTTCATTTTGGCAGTTCTAACCTCTTACGACTAGCTATGTCCAATGGTTATCAGTTGCACAGCTGGTTCACGTATTCCATGCTTCTTTTATTTCTCAGTACTGCTGGATTTTGGGTATGGCTTATTTTTGGGTTAAAAAATTTCTTAGAGCCTTTATCAATGTGCGCAGATCTTTTGATCAGATAAAAATTTTCCAATTGTGCAGATGACCAGGTTGAATGAAGGACTTTCCCTGTTCGACGCAATTCTTATTGTTCCCATGTTTCAGATAGCGTGGACATTCTTCTCAATCTGTACAGGATTTATATATTTTCAGGAATATCAGGTAATTTTGCATCTAGTTATACATACACACATGTAGTCTTTTCTTTGCCACAGACACTCTTAAATAATGAAATATCTACTTATACTTCGATGAAATGGACTCAATTCATAAACATCATTTTTAGAAACACCATGGATTCAACATACAAAACACACTTGGCCCACATAACATAAATCAAATTATTGACTTGATCTTGCTTCTCTTCTATGTGCATCACCTATGTTGTCAAGAACTGACATTTCATTCAAGGGATGAATCCAAAAATCAATCAAACCGGAGACCGACATAATTTATTAATAATATTATGACACCGACGCATAGATATTAGATAATAATAACAATTTTAAGAAATAGAAGTGATTAAATTTAATTATATGTTAAATTATTAAATATTACATACCTTGAATGTAAAATATTAAATATTACATAAATAATAGTAATTGGGGCTATAAGAATTCTGGGGAGGGGGAGGGGGAGGGGCTGGAGCTTACCCTTAATGCCCCTAGATCCATGCCCGTTTCATTCTTAACTGCTTGGTAAATTCGTTCTTTGGTGATGTTTATACATTATAAGCCATTCTTCTTGTGTCATAAGGCCTAAAGATACTTAAATATGCTAATGAGGCTTTTTTTCTGCTTAAATTTAATCATATGCTTACCACTTATGCTTTGAGCCTTGGGCCATGGCTTACTGCAGAGGAACCATAAAAACTCCAATATCACAGAAATTACAAGTAAATCTAATCGCATTAAAACAGGAGAAATAATGATGTTGATGGTGGTGAACTATATTTAGCCAACAGATTAAGACCATTGAATTTGTAATATTATGATAGACCGACAATAAACACATAGGCGATAACAAATAAGGTCGCTCGTCGTTGAGTAACTCAAGATATGGAATTTAGAGAAACATATTAAGCAAAAACCCAATATCAATATATCACTGATATATTTCAAAATACTTGGTCTTGGTAGTGTCATTGGTAGATTTGGCTGTTACAAATTGGAGTTATTCAGAAAAGATGTGAAAAGTTTGAGTAGCGACGTAACTGTCTTTACTAGCGAGCCAGTATTCCTTAACAATTGACACTATGTACAAGATGAAAAACAAATTTTGACATATATACATTGATATAATAAGAGCATTATGGTTATTTTTATTGCCAAATATTTTGAAGAAAAATAAATCTCAAATTTATTCTTTTACAAACAAACATCGCTGTGGTGCAAACATATCAGAAAATTTAAAAAAAATAAAGAATTTAATATCTTTTAACTGACTGAAAAGCAATCCTTAGATCAAGTATTATAACTTCCAATAAAATCAATTTTAACATATAATAACTTGCATTGCCCCATTTTTTATGTAAAGCAAAAGGACGAGATGTTTCAAAAGACTATGGAACTTAATATGCCATAGTCATAGATGAGGGAACTGATTTTCTCCTACCTCTTGCAAACGGAAGAAGCAACAACCGTGCACATGTGGAAGCCTGATAAATATGGCAATGTTTGTAATAGGCACTAGTTTTAAGAAAGTAAGTATGAGGAACAATAATAAGGAGAAGAAGGATAGTAAATTGGAAATGAAACTGAAATACTATAAATAGGGGTTAAGCAAAGTAGGTTGGGAGGTAGTTACCGCATAAGAATTCAATTAGGGGAGAGTACAGGTGTTCTAGAATTCACCCAAGTCCCTCTGTATACTTCCTAGCCATCACAGCTAGCATACTGTAATAACATGTTGAGGGACATCCAGTGCCCTATTCTTTGTTCATCTGTTTTACCATTTTTCTATACCAGTTGAACCTATCAAGTAATATGTGATTGGGTTTATTTGAAAGCTCAACCGTGTAGGTAGCATTTCAAGAATGAGAAGTCAAGCAGGTGCAAGAGGAGGTCGGATCAGTGACTTATGGGTTGCTATTTCCTGGGACCATTGAAAATCACCCACTCTGCCAGGAGCTAGAAAAATTCACCCAGTTTTCCATGCCAGTAAGCTAAAAAGAGCTACCCCTCACCCAGTTTTCTCCAATCCTTTTGTATTTCTTGTTAAGCAGTAATTTCCCAGAAGAATTATCTTCTGTGGATTATTGAAATATTAAATATCATTCTATTTTCTCGTTACTCTGGTGTGCTCTTATTAATTGGTATCAGATCCTGATTTCGATGCAAGGACATGTGGGTTGTGCATTTTCAATCCTGCAACGGATCTTTCATTTTCTTTTCTTTCTCTTCTACTGTCTCACTTGGAAGTTGGAACTTGTTTTCCTTGGTTAGTCCCTTGCTGCAGATCGCATAAACCTTCAGGCTCCTCTTCTTCCACGGATATGGGTAAGATGTACCAACATTCCAGCTTATATTGCCAAATAAATGTCAGCAAGAAAGTACACCAACTAACCTATTGACGGCGTCGATTCCGCCAGAGTGACCATTGGCGAGCACGGCGACAAACTTCAACACCTCTATCAACTTCTCCTCCAGTATTTCCCCATGTCGAAATGTTCCCCAATGCATAGCATCCACCACCGATATGCATCTTATCCATCATACATTGGAAACTCCATTTCCGACATGATGTACCACAACTCCAAGATTGGAGCTCTGATACCAATTGATAGGTACTAGAATCTCTACTCAAGAAATGTGGAGTCCAACTCCTTACAGAATGTGATTAAGCTCAAAAACTACAAGAAAGAAAAACCTACTGACTTAAAGGGTCTGCAACCTCCTTAGCCAAATGGCTCCAAACCTTTACCCAATAAACTGCTTACCCTTCTCTCTTCTCTCCCACTAGTAATAACTCTCACGTGTTCCCCTCTATCTAACCTGCCACGTGGGCAGTCTATTGCAAATTTCACCCTAACTGTGAATATCATGATGAAGTATTTGTAAAGTTATGAAGAACATAAACTTGACTGCATGCCTGCACATTTCCTCTAAATGGTGAGATATGTAGCTAATAATTGCTGCATGACTCCGTTCATTCATAATATGTAGACGTTCTTCTGGAACCTCCTAGAAGTAGATGTTTCTGAAGTCTTGATGCTTTCTCTACTGTTGAATGCTTTCACACTACTGCTTGTATTTTTTATTTGAATTTTTGTTTGGTGAATATTAGTATCGTTACTTTGATGAACGCCGAATGTTTTTGATAATGAATTTAGGTGTCACGTAAACCTTATCTTCCTGAAAGCAGGTATTTGACACGCTAAGGACAACAATGTTTATACTTGGAATGATGTGTGTGTTCATTGGCATTTCTTTGCTGGCACCTGATGAATCAAAAGGTATTAAAAAGTCTTAATTGTTTTATGGTTTTACTATAGTCTGAGGTATGCATAGGATAATATGTAACTTGTTCTAAATGTTTCAGGTGCTGAGACTAAAGATAGTTCTTTGGATTCCGTGGTGTCTCCTGCCATTTCAACAGAAATGAACAGGTAAAGATATGAAATCTGTATGAATTTCCAAAAGTGAAAAATTATCATATTTATTAGACATTCCTGAAAGGAAGCTAAATGGTTGAAGTACTATTATATTATGGAAAGAAAAAACTGTAAACTTACACTAACAGTGTATGTCCATTATTAAACTCATACATTATCATTATCGTATCATCATCTTACATTTATACTTTAGGTTGGTTTCAACCTATTGGTATAAAATTATAAAGCATAAACATGTCTGTTAAGAAGCTTATAGTATATTCTTCTATCGTCCATTTTGATCTTCAAAAGTAGAAAAAAAGGTCCTTCAATTTTTCTTTTTAACAAAATGGGTATTGCAATTCGCGGCTATTCCATAACTTGATTTCTTCATGATAGTTACACATGTGCTTCTTATTATATGTGACTCTTCACTAATGCCAATACTGTTATATCTATTATAGGTTAATAGTTTCTTCTGAAGAAGCACACAACAAAGACCCAAAATCTTTTGTCAACGGAGTGCTGGTAAAGATTACAAATATGTGGGTCAAGGCAAAGGTATATATATGATTGGTTTGTATTGACATTCTTGTCAGATTGGCGCTATCATATTCGATAAGTAACAGTCTGAGTTTCTTTCCATTTGCAGACATCATGTGCATTATCTCTTGGTTTTGGGGAGGATACCATCAATGCATCTTCAGTTTTTGTGATGCCAATGATGTCATCAAGAATGAATGGCTTCAGAGGTAATGGGCTTGAACGGGCAAGGATTTTGTCGATGAGAAATTCAGGTTGGAGCAAGGTACCTATGGATGAAGACGTCGTGAAATTGCTTGATACTAATCCAATTGTCCCTCCTAGCCCTTGATTTTAGTGTTTGATAGCCATAGGATTTCCCAGGGTTTGGATTTATTTTTCTATATAGTTTTTTAATGATGATTGGAGTAAGATGAGATATACACCATTCATAATTCAATTATTTGCTCTATTGAGCATTCATGTAATCTTCCAACCTAAGGAAAAGAGGATAACAAAAAATTGTTGTATATTGTACATACTTGTTGTAAATTTTTGCTTGGACAATTGAAAAGAAAAAGAAGTTCTCCTTTTAATGTACTCCTTACTAATACTTTTGGTGTTCTTTGTCTTGTCTAATTATTCTCCTTTAAAATCTCTCTCCTTCTCTTCATTGAACCAAACAACAATTAGGGTTGATTAAACAGAAAATGGTCCAAAACATTAAGATATTTAAAGATAAATAGTTCACATTTTTACTCCACAAAGTTGCCACATTTATTAACATTTCTGTTAGTTTATGGAAGATATTGAAGAGCTATAGTTGAGTCCAAGAACCTCGACCTGTATTACTTTTTAAAAATATTTTCAATCATAAAAAAAGATGCCACATCATACCTTGTAAGACAAAATTTGAATTGAAATCAAAATTACAACTCGTGTGTGTCTATATATATATATATAAAAGGAACTAGAATATTTGATTCTAAAATTATAAAACTATTTTTATGAGAATGATAAAATAGAGATATAAAAAATACAATTAAGACAAAATAAAACTACTAAAAACAGTAAAAGAAAAAGTTAGCTACGGAATATTAATGGTAGATGTAAAATGAGTTTATAAAAAATGAATGTGGCTAAGGTTGTTTTGACCATTATTGTTAAATATTTTGTGTTTGAGGAGTGTAGTGAGAAAAATAAAAGGGTAACTAGGACAAAAAATCTTTATTCCTAAATTTCTTAAAAATTACGATTTTGTCTGGAGGTATACACATTTGAATTGAATGAGAAAAAAAATATTTTTATTTGAAAATACACATTTGTAGGAAAAAAAATTGTGTTTTATTTTTATTTTTTATATTTAGTTCTATAGTATATCTAGGACAAGAGAAGAAATTCTCTAATTTTTTTTCTCTTTTTTCTAAAGAAAAAAAAAACATTTCTCAGTAATGTGTTGTTAATGTCATCAACGTATAAAAACCAAAATGACCAACAAATTATATAAGATGTGCTTGTATTTTCATTTTCTTTCAAACCATATGATAACATATATTAATATACATAGGGAGGTCAATTTTGAGCTTTTATGTGCCAACTTTGTAATTTGCCTTTCCATTTTCATGCAATGGTACTTCCATGCATCTAGCTACAAAGAATCTTGATTTTGCAAGAGAATTTGGCTTCGGAATTTCTTGATAAAAAGTTCAGCTAAATGGTCAATTTCATCTTCCACTTTCAGCTCTTCCTCCCAATTTTTCACCAAATCAATTGACTCAAAATTCATGCACTTTCCATCATCATCATCATCATCATACATGGAATGATAACAACTTTCATAATCACCCTCATATTCTTTGTCGTCAACCACTGCATGGATTTCACTAGCCTCATTGGAGTGTGCATTGTTGTCATTGATCAACATCACATTAATGGGCTTGTTATGCTCATTATCATGACCAAAAACATTTTTTTTTTCTTTGGGGTGAGAATGATGCCTTAAAAAAGAATTGAACTTGTGAGAAATGGAACACATCATATACCTTTTGCTCATCACAAGTGACATTATAATCAATTGGGCCTTCATGGATTTTGTTTTTGACCTCAAATCACATATCACCTTCCTCATTAATCCAAATGCTCTTTTCTTCATCTTGTTTTGTCCCTATTCAAGTAACAAAAACACTTTGTATATTGTATGTATGTATATATGTGCACAAAGCAAAAAAATAAAAGTGAAATTTTATATTGGCAATATGTGTTGTTGTTGGATTAAGTTTATAGTAAAAGAGGTGTGTTGGAATGAAAGAGCTACATATGGGTTATATATATATAAATGTATGATTGTGATAGAGAAGTGAAACTTGATTGAAAGGAAAGAGTTGGTGTGGTTAAGAAATGAAAAGAAAATGGATTAAAAGGGAAAAAGGAAAAGTTGGTGAAATAATGAAAGTTCTAATGACATGTGGCGATACACAATGGGTTCTTGTGTGGATAATTATTGCTTCCTTTCTATATACTCTCTCCGTCCCTAATATAAACATTTATTGGATGCATATGAAAAATTGATAGCGCAATTATTTGTCTATTTTATATATAGATGTATTTTAAATGTTCTTTCTATTATATAAAGTTAATTTTGGTTTTTTATATTTTAAGATATTATAATGACATCAATTAAGGATTTATTTAAAAAAGATGTATTTGATAATTTAAAAATGAACTTATATTTAGTTTATATTTAGTATCAAAGTAAAATTGTCAAAATTATAGTATATCGTTACGATTTTTAAAAGTTATAAATTGTAGATATTACAAAATCATGATAGTTCACCATGATTCTAACAATTTTACTGTGATATTAAAAATAATCTTAAATAATTTTTTTTTTAAATAAATGTTTATATTTAGAGACAACCGATGCCAATATCTACTAATTAAGAAGTTGTCTCATCGTAAATTCATCTTCCGTAGTCAAGAAGACCTCTTTGGTGGAACACAAATCATCTAAATTTTTTATTCAAAAAGAAAAAAACATTAAAAAAATTGGTGGGCATGGCAATAAGAAAAACAAAAATTGTGGATATAAGCTACATGCTAAAGCTGACATTCTTTAAAAAAAAAAAAAATAAAGCTGACATTCTTAGTAGGAAAGAGTTCGGGATGAGGGAATTATCTTGTGATGTTTTAAAAGTATATGTTCTTTATTATTTTAGTTACAAGATTTTATTATTTCAGTTTTTTATATTAAAAAATATACTCATTCGTTTAAATTGTTATAAATAATTATATTGATTAAGAATAAAATAATTGGAAGTCATCAAAATTAAAAAAATGTATCTGTTAATAAACTCATAGTACTATATTTATGTTAATATTATAAAACGACAAAATATTTATAATAAAAACTACAAAAATGATAAAACTGAACTCTTCAGAATATCTATGTCACCGATTTTGTAACGTTGACGACGTCAAAATCATTAATTGAACATGTATTAGATCGAAATTGATAAGTCAATTTAAATCAAACAAATACCACATTAAAATAAGAAAACAAAACGATGTTGCACTAAATGGACAAACAAAATAAACAACAAAATTACAAAAAATACAAAATTAAATATGTGTAAAAATCATTTATTTAAATAAAAGAGATGAATCCCATTCAATATCATAAAGTTATATGTTGTGTCACCCAATACTAGACTTGATCCACACTAAGATCTTTCACTCTTGCCCCTCTATGCGGCAATGGCCAAATGTTCCTTGGACCCACATAAGAAACTTGGACACCACATCTCAACCCAAAATCTTAAGGCAATAGATTTATGAGTCACATCTCTTATATATCCAACATTTACTTTATTCCTAGTCAATGTGAGACTTATTTTAATCACTCACACTTGAATTTCCAACACATATGATATATATTCATGCTATGTTGTTCATCGATTGATCATATATACTCATATATTCATATATTCATGTTGTTTCTAGTATGAGTTTCTATTATTGTCCTTGTAGTATTCCTGATTAAGTAGTTTAATTTGTGATTATATTATCTATGATATTGTTGTCGTGAACAAATTAAACATATTATTATACTGAATAGATGAATGAACAAATATGATCTCTTGCTTTTTTTTGTTTACTGTTTGATTTAATCATGAAAAATCTAAATGACGTGCATTAGTTGATTTGTGATTAAAATCATTGAAACTGAATGTTAATCGTTATACTTAATTGAAGAATTGTTGCTGTTTCTTTTCCTTTCGATCGCAAAATTGATATTCAAGAAAGGAACATTTTTTTAGAGAAATTTATTTTTTGAGAATTTTTATTACATGATAGAGTACGTCCTTAAGTTTTAGTTCAAGTGGTAAATGCCGATTTTGTTCAATTCTTTTTTTATGTTTTTCGCATGAACCCTAATCCTTATCATTTGTGTATTTGTTTACAATTCATGATTAGTAAGGATATGATTGTTGCTCTCTTTATGATGTATGTAAAATGAATATGTGTTGTGACCTATTGAGATTGTAGAACATCTATACACCAGCATACACTAGCAGGGTGAGAAATCTCTCAACGGACTAATTAAATGAGCAGTCCAACCCATTACAAGCCATCCTCAAATACAATTCAAATAGTCAATATTCATCTTTCATCAAATAAATAATACTTAACTTTATGAAAAATTTGATATATTTTCTGAATTTTTTTATATCATTATATAATTTTAATTAATTGATTTGAGATTAAATTGTTATTATAAATGTAATATTATCTGAATTTTGACCTAATAATTTTGTGTTAATTTCACTTTTTTTGTGATTTATGATTAATAAAATTTTGCTCATAAATTAATCTTTGGCGTGACATAGTTTTTGGTTTTATGTATTGGTGTATATTCTATTAGGCTAAATAGCATCCATGGTCCCTTAACTTAATTTCAGGTAACGTTTTAGTCCTTTATCTTTTTTTTTTCCCCGATTTGGTCCTTTATTTTAATTTTAAGTGACAATTTAATCCTTTATGTTTTAAAATGTTAACAATATTATCCTTTTTTTTTTTACAAAAATTCAAAAAATTCATCAAAATTTTCAACCAAAACCCATAAAATTAATTATATTCTTTAATATATTACAAATTTTATCAAATTCGTAACTCAAATATTCAAATAAATTCATATTTTTATTCTTTATTAGATGGAATTTTAAAAATCAAATAAAAAATGAAAATATGAGTTTATTTGAATATTTGAGTTACGAATTTGATAAAATTTGTATTATATTAAAGAATGTAATTAATTTTATGGGTTTTAGTTGAAAATTTTGATGAATTTTTTGAATTTTTGTAAAAAAAAAGGAAAATATTGTTAACATTTTAAAACATAAAAGATTAAATTGTCACTTAAAATTAAAATAAAGGACCAAATCGAGAAAAAAAAAATAAAGGACTAAAACGTTACCTGGAAATTAAGTTAAGGGACCGTAGATACTATTTAGTAGTTCTATTATTATGCATGATACAAATTCATCACTTTTTTTTTTCATAAATATTATTGGTTTGTATAATTGTTGACTCGTCTATCGCGGGTACAATTGTGCGAATCGTGTATGATAATTGCATATTTAATTCAGTAGCAATTAATTTATCATTTAATTATTCTGCAGTTGCTAAACTATTTAAGAAATTTTAAATAGGTCGTTAAACTAAAAAAATTGATAATCAAGTTGCTTAACTAATATAATTTTTGTAATTAGATTATTTCGTGATATTGTCGTTAGTCAAACTTTAATAAAAGGATCTAGTTACAACAATTATATTAGTTTAAAGATTTCATTACCAATTTAAAAATTGGTAATACTATTTAAAATGAACTAGGTGTCTAAATTATCTTAAAATTTTTAAGTAAACCCTTAAACTAAAAATTTGTAGTTAGATCCATGAACTATTATTATTTTTTTTTAATTAGGTCATTTCATTAAAATTTGATTGATGATTGATTAACGATAATAAAATAGAAGAACCTAATTAAAAAAAAAAAATTAGTTCAGGAATCTGATTACACATTTTTTTAGTTTAAGGACCTATTTAAAAACTACCAAATAGATTAGGGACCTTCAAAATAATTAAACCTTAATTTATTTATAT
This sequence comes from Cicer cuneatum, assembly GCA_037974295.1. NCBI lineage: Eukaryota > Viridiplantae > Streptophyta > Magnoliopsida > Fabales > Fabaceae > Cicer > Cicer cuneatum. The sequence continues at coordinate 6,905,283 of JBBPBO010000003.1, read as the reverse complement.
TAATAGGTTTTTTACCTTTTGGACACACTTTAATTTTGAAAGATGCAGTTTATGTACCTTGAATGAGAAGACATTTGATTTCTATTTCAGCATTAGACAAATGTGGTTACACTTTTGATTTCGGTAATGAAAAACTTGTTGTTTGTTTTAATTATGCTAATGTTGGTTCTCGGGTTTTGCGTGATGGATTATATATGTTGGATGCGACTAAATATCTATTAATTATGTTGTTGGTACTAAGCGTAATAGGAAAAATGAAAATTCTTCTATGTTATGACATAGTCGTTTGGGGCACATTTTTAGGCCCACATCCAAAGACTAACTAGGAAAGATATTCTTCCTAAATCGAGGGATACAAAAGCGAACATATGTGATGGTGTGCTGCAACTGATTCACACATATATGTGTAGGCCTATTACACCTGCTGCAATGGATGGATATAGATACTTTATCACTTTCATAGATGACTTCTCCATATTTGGTTGCATATATCTCCTTCAAGAAAATTCTAGTTCCTTGGGTGCCTTCAGATCTTTTAAAGTTGCCATTGAATTGAAAACATAAAAGAAGTGTGTGAGGTTTGATAGAATAGGAGATTACTATGGTAGATATGATGAAATAGGAAGAAATCTAAGACCGTTTGCTAGATTTCTTGATGAATGTAGAATTGGGGCTTAGTACACTATGTTTGACACTCGTTAGTAGAATGAAGTTGTACAGAGACGTAACCCCATACTTTTGGACATGGTGAGATGCATGAAGAGCATTCTACGTTGCTTGATTTTCTTTGGGGAGATGCTTTGAAGACTGTGATCTACATTCTTAACCAAGCACCTAACAAGGTTGTGCTAAAAACTCCTTTTGAGCTTATTACTGCAAAGAAGCCAAGCTTGAAACATTTTCATGTGTGGGGTCATAAGGTGGAAGTTAGACCGTATAATCGTGAACAGAAGAAACTTTATTTGAAGACTATTAGTAGTTTCTTTTTTTTGCTATTCCCGAATTCTAGAGGTTGCAAATTTTATTGTTCGTTTCATTCTGCACGAGTTATTGAATCCGAATGATCATTTTTCTTCACTAATGACTTGGATAGTGGGAGTTCTACGTCACGACTAGTCATTTTGTAGGAATATCAAATTTTTCTTCTTATGCCTCTTGTTTGTCTTCCAATCGGTGTTATGGTTCTTGTTACTCAGAATAATGACCAAATTCTTTAAGAAGATGATATAGTAGCACCGTCGATTAATGAATAAGAATATGATATTGTCCTATAACCCACTACTGTTATTGAATAGAATAATGTTGCTGATATAGTTCCATTGAGACGATCTTAAAGAACACACAAGTCTTCAATATCTAATGATTGTGTCGTATATCTTCAAGAACACGAGTTTGACTTCTACAATGATGATCCTCTTACCTTTAATTAAGTAATTTATTTTTCTCATGCTTCTGATTGGCTAAGTGTCATGCATGATGAATTATCTTTCTATGTCTCGAAATGATGTCTGGGATTTGGTGGCATTGTCTGTTGGTTGTAAGGCTGTTGGGTACAAATGGGTTTTTAAAACCTAATATAATCCAAATGGTAAAATTGAGAGGTACAAAGTCATACTAGTAGCAGAAGGCTATAGTTAAAGATAGGAGATTTAATATAAAGAGACTTTTATCACATGTCTCTACAAAGATGCTTTTCAAGTTGTTATGGCTCTAGTTGCACACTTTAATTTAGAACTTCACTAGATGGATGTAAATGCAATTTTTTTGAATAGAGAACTTGTTGAAAATATTTACATGGTTCAGCCCGAAGGTTTTGCTGAAGTAGGCAAAGAGCATTTAGTATGCAAGTTCAAGAAATTTATTTATGGATTAAAACAAGCATTTAGGCAATGATATTTGAAGAATACTCTTCACTTCTTTTGGTTTCAATGAAAATGCCTTAGATCAATGCATTTATTTAAAGACTAGTTGGAGAAATTTTATAATTCTTGAATTATATGTCAACAATATTCTTCTTACTAGCAAACATTGACCTTTTGATTGGGACTAGACTAATGTTGAGTAGTCACTTTGATACGAAGGAATTTGATGATGCTTTAGTTGTTTTGGATATTCCAATTTTTCATGATAGGTTAAGCGGTGTTCTTGGATTGTCTCAGAGATGATACATTAAAAAGATCTTCAAGTAATTTAATATGCATTCTTGCTCCCCATGCATTGCGCTTGTTCAAATAGGTGATACACTATCTAAATCTACATGTTTTCAAAATGATAAAGAAATTGTTGTTGGTAGTTTAATGTATGCTTATGTTTGCAATCATCCCAGTATTGCTTTTGCAGGTAATGCTTTAGGGAGATACTTAAGCAACCTAGGTTTGGGGTCATTGGAAGTGTTAAGAAGGTCTGATTTTGATTTTGTAGGTTGCCCTGACGACCGAAAATCTACGTCCAACATAATTCTTATAATGGAAGGAGGAGCTATTTCTTGGAAGTGTGTTAAGAAGGTTCTTACAACTACCTCTACCATGGAGGCATAATATGTTGCTTGTTATGAGACAACTTGTCAAGTTCTGTGGATAAAAAACCTAATCTTTCGCTTCAAAGTTGTTGAAAGCATATATAGGAAACTTGTGATATATTGCAATAATATTGATGCCATGAATTTCTCTCACAACACTAAGAGCTCTTCACACCAAAAGAATTTTGACATTAAATATCTATTTGTGAAAGAGAAATTTCTTGAATTTCATACTCGAATCGAACATCTTACTATAGAGAATATGTTAGCATATCCACTAACCAAAGACTTAGTTGTTGGAGCTTTTCAAAATCATGTAACAAATATGGGTTTAGCTAAGTCATTTGATATTCTGGATTAGTAGGAGTTTGAATTATTATATTTAAGTACTTAATTATTATTCTTATGAGATATGTGTGAGACGATGTCAATTCTATAATCATAATCATTATCTCTTATAGCGTTTTAGATACTTGAACCATTCTTGGATTACATATTTCTTAATTATATTATGTTGATCCATATTCATTATCCTCATGTGAAATCTAAATGTTTGACATGTATGATTTTTTTTCCCTATCGGATTAATTTTCTACATCGATAATGCTTATGTTTCTTGTACTGGTTAGTGACAAATGCTTTTATAAATGATTTTTTTATAGATATTATCATTCTTATATTTTAATAACTAATTAAAGACATCTAAGTGAGATATTATCATCCTATTATTTTAATGCACTTATTTAAAATGTGAATATTGACTATTCAAGTTGTGTTTGATGATAGTCTCTGATTGGTTGAGCTGTTCCTTTAGTTATCCTGTTGAAAGGTCTCTCTCTCTCTTGGTATATATATGTTATGTCATCCCATTAGGTTAGAACACACATTTGTTTTACATACATCAAAAAGAGGACAACAACTCTCACATCCTTATTGTTCATTGTTCTTACAAGCTTATGGATCCTACCATCATGACAGGTAGGATTTATGTTGTTTATTATATCATATAATTATATCTATGACTTAGGTTTAGTGTGAATATCCAACAATATGCTCCTAAATAAGGGTGAAAACTAAGAGAAAAGTGAAAACCTCACCGCTTCTTGAAGAATGGTGTTTTATGGCCAATTTTTTGTCCAAAATCACCAATCTACATTGTTTTGTTATCTCTTTTTATCTAAATAAGTGGTTTTTGCATACATTCAGTTTTCTTTTGTGTTTTATCTGTGATTTTGTCATTAATGCGACATTGTTTGCTTTTCTGTCTTGACGCGATGTTCGTTTGATTTAGATTAACCTATCAATCTTTGATCTAATGCAGTGAATATTCAATCAATGACTTTGGCGTCTTCAATGTTAGTGCTCTAAATACATAAATATTCCGAACACTTCAATTTTGCCATATTTGTAGATATTTTATCATTTTATACTATTAACCCGAGTGTTGTGAGTTTATTCGCAGATTCATTTTTATTTTTTATTTTTTTATTTTAACGACTTTGAATTGTATTATGGGCTAACAACGCACAATTTCGAGCACACTATCTTTAATTGATTAAAATTCACATAGGTTCCACCAAATCATGTGGGTCTCATGTGAATTTGATGGAACTCATGTATGTTTTAACTAATTAAAAATAATATGTTAGAAATTGTGTTAAAAATGTGTTGTTATTCTATTTTTAATTAATATAATTTATACCGATTTAGATGATATATTTTTTTTTTTAAAAAAAACTAGGGTGGAAACTTATGCGTTTAATATTTATCAGCTTTCCTTTATTTTTTTTTCAAAAGCTTGGCAAGTTTGTCACGTACAAATCGTAATATGCACAAAATGGATAAAGTAAAAAGTCCAAAGTCTCTTTATTTCAGATTCCATGTACCATTCAATTTGATCTTATATATTATACATGTAAAGTCTAAAGTAATTCTCAAGATATGAGTGAATTGGATATCCATTGACAATAGTATGTTCTTTCTGATTATTGTGATGGACCAATAATTTGGTCATATAAGTTATCCATTAGCATGACTCTATTTCCTTTCGGTTGTGTATCCAATTATTTGAGCTAATTTTATTGTGCTATGCAAGAAAATAATATTTCAAATAAAACATTGTATTAATCAACAAGTTATCGTGACAAATAAGGTCTCTACTCTAAAATATAAAGAATGAAAATTCATTTAACTTCTTCAGAAAAACTGTAGATTTAATCGAGTCCCAAAAAAAATAAATATATTTTTGAGTCTTTAAAAAATATAAATCACAATAAACTTAGTTCTTATATGAATTGCCATTAAAAACAGATAATTAGATCTCACTAATTAAAAATGAATAGGTAAATCTTTAACGATAATTAAAAAGAGACAATTTAATCTTAATTACAAAAATAAATCCTTAAATAATTTATTTTCGAATGCTCACCAATTTTTTTAGGTAAAAAATTCTAAACGAGCCTTACATTGTTCACTTGACTAAAAAATATATATTATTTAATAAAATAATATATATAGATAAAATTGTTGGGCCACATATTCAGCTCGGGTGTCTACTTTAGGAAGTAATTGTCAAATTAATTAGAAGTTTAATTGTTGATTTAGTCTTTTAGTTGGGTAATAAACGTGGCAAATAATAGGTTAGAATAATTAGATTTCAATTATGTTGTTAGGAGACCGAGTAAGCAGACACGGAATTCTGCTTTTGGCCGCGTTTTCTACTTCTGGTAAGTCTGTTTGTTCTGTTTCGTCTGGTGTACTGTACCGGTTCGTTTGGTACTTCTGTCTTTGTATTTTTGGCTATTTAAAGGCTCCAGCTTTAATTAATAAATAAGTTTTTCATTTTCCAATATTGAGATCTTTGTTTCAAGCATTTTAACAATTGGTATCAGAGTTTCGAAAGAGGCCTGATAAACGTGATAGTGTGTGAGGACAAGTGAAGTCCAAAACAAACACGAGAGTTTGAGTGTGTGAGTAAAACACAAACGAAATTAACATGTCAACCTCAGAAAGGTTCGTGCAGCCGTCCATTCCCAAATTTGATAGCCATTATGATTACTGGTCAATGACAATGGAGAATTTCCTTAGGAGCAAGGAGATGTGGAATCTGGTGGACGAAGGAATTCCAGCACCAACAGTTGGAAATACACCAGCAAGTGAGGCTCAGAGAAAGAATGTGGAGGAAGCCAAACTCAAAGATTTAAAGGTGAAAAATTATCTGTTCCAAGCTATTGACAGAGAAATATTGGAAACAATACTTAACAAGGGAACATCGAAAGCAATCTGGGACTCAATGAAACAAAAGTATCAAGGGTCCACGAAGGTACGAAGAGCACAACTTCAAGCCTTGAGGAAGGAATTTGAGTTACTGGCCATGAAAGAAGGAGAGAAAGTAGATAACTTCTTGGGACGGACTCTAACCGTGGTCAACAAAATGAAGACAAATGGTGAGGTGATGGAACAAAGTACAGTGGTGAGTAAGATACTTAGATCATTGACCTCCAAATTCAACTATGTTGTTTGCTCAATAGAGGAGTCAAATGATCTAAGTACCTTGAGCATTGATGAATTACATGGAAGTCTGCTAGTTCATGAACAGAGGATGCTGGGACAACAGGAAGAAGAACAAGTGTTGAAAGTGACATATGATGAAAGATCAGGCAGAGGCAGAGGCATGAATAGAGGAAGACGAGGTAGAGGACGAGGCAGGCAAACTTTCAACAAAGCCACAATTGAATGTTTCAAATGTCACAGACTGGGACACTTTCAAAATGAGTGTCCAGAATGGGACAGAAGAGCCAATTATGCAGAATTGGATGAGGAGGAAGAACTTCTGCTGATGTCCTATGTTGAGATCAACAAGTCAAAGAAAGAGACAGTATGATTTATTGATTCTGGCTGCTCCAACCATATGACAGGAAACAAGCAATGGTTCGTGGAGCTGGATGAACAATTCAGTCATTCAGTGAAACTGGGAAACAATCTCAGAATGCCAGTAAAAGGGAAGGGCAACATCAGACTTGAAGTAGAAGGTGCAACTCAGGTGATCTCTGAAGTTTATTATGTTCCTGAGTTGAAAAACAATCTGTTGAGTATGAGACAACTACAAGAGAAAGGATTAACTATCCTAATACAAAATGGAGAATGCAGACTCTATCATCCTAGAAGAGGACTAATCATGCACACACGTATGACCTCTAATAGAATGTTCGTTGTTCGGGCCAATGTTCTAGTGGATACATTTTCTGCATGTCTAAATGTGAGAAGTGATGACACTGGTGACTTGTGGCATAAGAGATATGGTCACCTAAGTATTACTAGTCTGAATTTACTACACCAGAAGGAACTAGTCAGAGGACTTCCCAAGTTTCAGATGCCAACCATTGTGTGTACAAGCTGCATGAAAGGGAAACAACATCGAAAGATCATTCCAAAGAAAAGAAAATGGAGAGTAACACAGAAGCTACAGCTTATACACTCAGACATTTGTGGACCTATCACTCCAAAGTCATATGGTAACAAAAGGTACCTACTAACCTTCATTGATGACCTAAGTCGCAAGCTTTAGGTCTATTTTCTGAATGAAAAGAGTGAAGCTTTCACAACATTTAAAAGCTTCAAAAATATTGTGGAGAAGGAATCTGGTCTATCTATTTGTGGACTAAGAACAGACAAAGGAGCGGAGTTCACCTCCAAAGAATTCACAGAGTTTTGCAGACTCGAAGGTATTAAGAGATAGCTGACTACTGCCTATACTCCTCAACAAAACGGGGTTGTAGAACGTAAAAATCGTACCATACTTAACATGGTGCGATGTTTACTAGAAGAAAAGAAGATGCCAACTCCATTCTGGCCAGAAGCTGTGAGAACGACATGCCACATTCTCAATCGAAGTCCAACTTCTGCTGTGAAGAATAAAACACCAGAAGAATGCTGGAGTGGAGTTAAGCCTAATGTTGATCATTTTCGAGTGTTTGGATGTGTAGGAAATGTACATGTACCAGATGCAAAGAGGTCAAAGTTGGATGCTCGAAGTCAAGAGTGTGTGCTGATAGGGTACAATGAAGAGTCTAAGGGATACAAAATGGTCAACTCGACTACAAAGAAGGTGATAATTAGCAGAGATGTTGTGTTTGAAGAAGGGAAAAGCTGGGATTGGAGAAAGACAGAAGAAGAAGCCAAGAATGACATTCTTGACTGGGGAGAAGCTGATGAAGATACATATGCCTCTAGTGATGAAGAAAGTGAAGAAGAAGAAGAAGAATCTGGTCAAAGTAGTACTGCCAGTGATACTGCTTCTAGTCACAGTAGTATCTCCAGTGATACTACCACATCTACACTTCCTGAAAGAAGAGTCACTCGAGCTCCAACCTATCTTCAAGACTATACAAATGGAGAAGGACTATCAGAAGAAGACGAAGTGGTACGGAATCTAGTTCTGTTTATATCTTCTGATGATCCTGTTTATTATGAAGAAGTAGTAAAACTGAAAAGATGGAGAGATGCAATGGATATGAAGTTTAATGCCATTGAAAAGAATGAAACATGGGAGCTTGTTGATGCACCAAAGGAGGCCAAAGTAATTGGTGTAAAATGGATCTATAAAACCAAATTAAATGAGAAGGGTGAAGTAGATAAGTGCAAAGCTCGTCTTGTGGCTAAGGGATATGCACAAGAGAAAGGAGTTGATTATAATGAAGTTTTTGCTCCAGTTGCTAGATGGGATACTATTCGAACAGTGATAGCATTAGCAGCAAGAAATGGATGGACAATCTTTCAGCTTGATGTCAAAAGTGCCTTTCTTCATGGTGAGCTGAATGAGGATGTTTACATTGCTCAACCTCCAGGGTATGTGGTCAGTGGGGCAGAGAAGAAAGTATACAGATTAAAGAAAGCACTCTATGGTCTAAAGCAGGCACCAAGAGCGTGGTTTAGTAAAATTGAAAGCTACTTCATTAAGGAAGGGTTTGAGAAAAGCAGCTATGAACATACCTTGTTCATCAAAAGAGAAGAGAAGAACAAGATCCTAATTGTAAGTCTTTATGTTGATGATCTCATTTTTACTAGCAACGATACAATTATGATGAATGAGTTCAAAGAATCTATGAAAAAGGAGTTTGAAATGACTGATCTGGGCAAGATGAAATATTTTCTGAGAGTTGAAATACGGCAGAACTTCAATGGCATTCACATTGGTCAGAAGAAGTATGCTGAAGAAGTTCTAAAAAGGTTTGGTCTGGAAAATTGCAATGGAGTCAAGAATCCCATGGTTCCAGGAAGCAATAGACTGATAAAACAAGAAGATGGCAAGAAGGTAGATGCAACCTTATTCAAGCAAATGGTGGAAAGTCTGATGTACATGACTGTCACAAGACCTGATTTAGCCTACAGTGTTTGTCTAATAAGTCATTTTATGGCCAACCCGATGGAGTCTCACATGATGGCAGCTAAGAGAATTCTGAGATACATCAGTGCTACTACTGAGTTTGGTGTATTCTACAAAAGGGGATGTAAAGATGAGTTGCTTGCCTACACGGACAGTGACTATGCAGGGGATCTGGATGATCGAAAAAGCACCTCTGGGTATGTTTTCATGCTAAGTGGAGGAGCAGTAGCTTGGTCATCAAAGAAGCAGCCAATTGTGACACTTTCAACCACAGAAGCAGAATATGTGGCAGCTGCTTCTTGTGCATGTTAGTGCATTTGGTTGCAACAAATACTTAAACAGATTGGAGGCACACAGAGTAGATGTGTCAAGATACTATGTGATAATTCTTCCACAATAAAACTTGCAAAGAATCCAGTCTTCCATGGTAGGAGTAAGCACACTGATGTCAGGTTTCATTTTCTAAGGAATCTCACGAAGAATGAAATAATTGACATGGAATACTGTGGTACAAGTGAGCAGTTGGCTGACATTATGACTAAACCAATGAAGTTGGAAGTGTTTGAGAAACTTAGAAAATCACTTGGAATGAAGTCAGCTGAAGAAGTAAACTGAAATGCCTCTGACATGTTCAGTTTAGGGGAGCGATTGTTGGGCCACATATTCAGCTCGGGTGTTTACTTTATGAAGTAATTGTCAGATTAATTAGAAGTTTAATTGTTGATTTAGTCTTTTAGTTGGGTAATAAACGTGACAAATAATAGGTTAGAATAATTAGATTTCAATTATGTTGTTAGGAGACCGAGTAAGTAGGCGCGGAATTCTGCTTCTGGCCGCGTTTTCTGCTTCTGGTTTGTTCTGTTTCGTTTGGTGTACTGTACCGGTTCGTCTGGTACTTCTGTCTTTGTATTTTTGACTATTTAAAGGCTCCAGCTTTAATTAATAAATAAGTTTTTCATTTTCCAACATTGAGATATTTGTTTCAAGCATTTTAACAAAAATATATTAATTTTTGTTGATTTAATAGTATCTTGTAAATAATTTATTCTATTGGTTATGGTTGTTTGTATTTTACGGAGGATATAATTGGTTCCATATTTATTTGTGGACCATAAATTGTTTAGATTTAATTGCATGGTGCATCTCACTCACTCATAAAATATATAAGAGTCGTCTTTCAGTAAATTGTTTCTGGCTTGCAGGTGAAAAATATCACAAACAATGTTTTTAAAAAAAGGAAAAAATATGTGACAGTTTAGCAATCAACTCTAGAATTTTTATTGTATATATATATATATTTGGTAGCATTATTTTATATTATTTTTTGTTATGGTTGAATAAGTATAATAATAAATAACTTACTAACAAGTAACGTGTCTTGTTCCATTGACATTCAACAAACATTTCCCAAACGCGAAATTGAAAATCTCTTTTATTTAATTCTCATTTTTCACACACTTTTTTACTCCTTCGTTCATTCATTCGCAACAAAATCAATCGCAGGTACCTTTTTTTCTTCATTAAGATTAAAATTAAAATAAATTTGTTATTTTGTTGTTTACAATTTCATCAATCTGATTATTTTGTTGCTTAGAATCTACGATCTGATCATTTTTTTGAAAAAACCACTTTTTTTAATTAAATTAAATTTCACCAATTTATGATCAAAATATCTAACATTGGTTTCACATATGTCAAGAAATTTTTTGTGAATTGTAATTTCATTCCGAAATCATAGCTTATATATATGAATTGTATCCGCATTTCAAAGATATGAAATTTTAAGGGCTGATGTGTGGTTTTACTCTTGCTAGGGTTTCGAAATTGAATTTTGATCTTGGTGTTCTTTATAATCTATTATGATTTTGTTCTCTCAATTGGTGCATTTTATTTCTGTGTTGTTTATTTGATTGTTCTGATTAGAGTTTCAGGATTAAAGCTGTGGAAAAACTTGTTACTTGTTAGGAAAATTCAAGTGTGAACCGATCTGTTATTATAAATATTAACGTCCTTTGTAGCATCGACACTTCTGATCGAAAGTGTGTCCGGTGACCGACACGTGCTGGCGTCGAACATTGACACATGTTATTACCTTCAATTGACTCATTTTCTCAAATTTTTTCTGGTGTTGACGTGTCAATGTCGTATCTGGTGTTCGTGTCTGAGTCGGTGTTTCATATCTAATGTCTTATTACAATTTTTGTAGGTTTAGTAGGTGTGAATTGTGGCGAGTTTTTTAAGTTTAGGTTGAAAGGATCAAGAAGTTGTCGGTTTTGGATATGATTAATGGATCACAGACTCAGAATTGGGGTGAAAGTTCGAGTTCAACTTCGCTTAGTAGTCAGCAGGATGTTGAGGATGATCGGATGATTGCTCTTGTGCTATCCGAAGAGTATGCCAAATTAGATGGAGCAGTAGGTCGGCGCCTTTCCAACTTGGAACCTGTTCCTGTAAGAATTCCTGCTTTTCTATTTTGACCTAAACTTTGATCTGTTATAGTTTAATAGTACAACTATAAGACTAATAATGTTAAATGTATTTATCATGTTTAATATGAAATTATTTATGTGCTTTTATGTGAACTATTAAGTTTTTGAAAGAGTTTGTTAGTGGTAGGGTACGGTGTCAAAGTCTCTAGGACATTGTGGTATAGAATTTGATCTTTGCCTCATTTTACCACAAGATTGGTGGATGTATCCACACTTTTTTTTAGCTTGAGGGATTTTGCACGAGGATGCGTATTAATGACTAGTTGTTTCTGTGCTTTCACCCTACAACTTAAGCTTTTTGAAGAGTTAATTCATGATGTATCTACTCAGTTATGTGCAGTGGTAGAGTAGAATAAATACATTCAATAATTTGAAAAAGCATACTGGTTCTAGTGTGTGTTTCTATGAAGCACGGATACTAACACTTGCACGACACTGGAAACAATTTGATAAAATAAACTAATTGAATGTAATCAATGTGTTGGTGTTGGATCTTGACATGTGTCGGACATTGGGATACACCTTCGATCACAAGTGTTGATGCTACGTATTCTTGTTATTTCCTTCATCCTTTCTATACGTGCATGCTTTTGAATTTTTTTTAATCTTTTGTTCTATTATTACAAGTTTTGCTTTATTGGCATTATAATCGCATATAAAAGTTGATTTTCATGGGTGAACGATCACACATCCCCTTTTCTGAAAACGGGTGGGAGCAGGAGGGATGTCTGAAATTTTGAATACTTGTATTTTTGTTATTTCCTTCTGATTCCATCTTTTTGAGGTTACAGCATGTGCCCCGCATAAATTCCTTCTTCCCCACCTTTAATGATGCCAATATGGATCACCAGCGTCTTCTACAGAGGTATGTCATTCTGTTATTTAAAGATCTTCTATTTCTTGTGAGGAACATACTATGTAAAAAAAAAGTATGCAAAATTAGTTCTAACAAAGGTGCCATAAAACTTTCGACGAGAACAGTATACTGGCATTCTTTCAACCCCAAGGAATAAGAAAAGGTAGGAAGGAATTTGCAATGACTGACAAGTCCAATGAGAAATGGTTAAGGAAAGATTATGTGGAGAGATCAAACAGCAACCTCTCTGTATCTGGATAAGTTACTGGGTTTTTCAGGTTACAATAAGTACTTGGGTTATTTAACGATGTAGCGGATACATGTTCTGGAACATATAAACAAGCAACTCAAAATTAGGGATTTTAGAGACACCTAGATTTTAAATTAAAGAGAATAAGCTCAACTATTAAAATGTCATACACCTACTCTTGCTGTGGATTTAATCTTTGTTATCATATTAAACAATTCTCTCTTCACTCTTGTAGGTTGAATGTTTATGGTCTTTGTGAAGTTAAAGTATCTGGAGATGGAAATTGTCAGGTGAGATATTATAGCAACTGTGTACAAGGAAGGAGCATCATCCCATTATTGTTTTAAATTGTTACTGATAATTCTGCCTCCATTGCAGTTCCGCGCACTTTCAGATCAGCTCTACAGGTCACCTGAACACCACAAGCATGTTCGTAAAGATATTGTGAAACAAGTAAGTTGTGCTTGTCTTAGTCACGTGGAAAAGTAATCATAGAGCGAAGACATCCCCCAAGAGAAGAAAAATGAAAGATGCAAGAAATGTAGTTAAATACTGTAATATTTAGGGAAGAAAAATATGTTATTTAATCATGTGTGGGAAGTGGTAGAAACCCAAAAATGAATTAACTACGGTCGGGAATCCTGCATTTCCTCCATTTGAGTCCTTGTGGACCGTTTGATCTCGATCAGACAGTCTAGAAAAATACAGATGTCAATATTTACTTTTTAATAAAAAATACTGAGCTTGAATGTGAACCATTTGATCTCAATTTAACGACTATAATTGTCTCAAATGCATGAATGTAAGGATTTCGACTGTAGTGATTCCGGATCCTAGAAACCATTTGTACAAGAGAGTGTATCAATTTTAAATTTATTTACCTGGTTAAGTATTGAAAATAGATAGTTTGGGATGCTTATTTGAATAATGTTTCTCTTTGGCAGCTCAAAGATCACCGTTCCTTATATGAATGCTATGTACCAATGAAGTACAAACGATATTACAAGAAAATGGCCAAGTATGTACTTTCAAATAGGCCATCAAATATTAAATGAGTCATGACATTTGTGAATACTTTTAGTAGCAGCATTTTCATCAAGTATTCACTTTCTTTCTACCTTATGCAGAACTGGAGAATGGGGGGACCATGTTACCTTACAGGCAGCTTCTGATAAGGTTCATAATGCTGTTTTGAATCAGTTATTTTTTTTTTTTTGGAGGATGCTACCAATTGTTAACTATTTAGATTTTCCTTTTTGAAATAGGATGTAAAATTTCGATTTGATTATTTTTAACTTACAGAACTTTCTTACTAATTGAAAAATATTATTTCAGTCTGCGTTTTATTAAAGTTTGCCATAGGTGTTTGAGGTTTTACTCTATCTTGGAAGAGCATATATATCTCAAACACTCACTGTTGTCTGTAGCACATGGCTGATTTTAGAAATTTCCATCTGGGAATTTTGCTGGACGAAAAATACTGAAGTTTTAGAGGTTGAGATGGAAAACTTAGCTCCAAATTTGCTATTGTTTAGAGCTATTTGAATACTTTTTTTGTGCATGGTATCATTTGTTTTAAAAAGAAAATGTTTAAGTCATTAGTGTCCATGCTCTGGTTCTATTCTCTCATAGTTGAAGATTGCATAGTTGCATCCTCAAATTTATTGACTCATAACTCAAATTCTCTTGACAAACTTAAGCTCTATTTATTTTTATTATAATGTGATGTCATCTGTTGTGTATTACTGTCAAAATATCGCATAACGTTCCTTATTTTTAATGTAGTTTGCTGCAAAGATATGCCTTCTGACATCATTTAGAGATACTTGTTTCATTGAAATTATGCCACTGTACCAAGCACCACAGCGCGGTAAGTACTCATCATTGTTATACTCAGTCTTAATAGTTTGATTATGAAAAAGACCACGTGCCTTATCAAATATATTTTTTCAAGAATGAGCATGCATTCCATATTCTGTCCAACCTTGCCTTCCCCAAAATGATATTATTTTTGAAGTTAAGAAATATATAATTCCAGCAGAAGTTGTAGTTTTTCGCTGACATAAAACAAAAGGACAAGCCTCTTTAAGTCAATTTAGTAAGTTCATTAGTAAATTGCTAGCACTACAGTAATAATGAGAAAATGGATTGTGCACTGTCTGTATAAATCAATTTTACACGGACAATTAATAAGAACTATTGATTTTGTCATCTCGCCACATGATTGTAAATGCCACCAGAAAATAACTACACAATCCCCGAGTCGTGTTTGCTGTTAGTGTAAAACTGTTTACATTGACAGTGCATGTCCATTAAACTCAAGTAGTATATCTTACTCTTTTGTTTCCTTTTATTTTCTTAATGATGCAGAAGTGTGGTTGAGCTTCTGGTCTGAGGTTCATTACAATTCACTTTATGAAATTCGAGGTTTGTTTGCAACTAAACCAGATCCTCCATTAGATTTGAACTTGAATTATTTTTGGGGTATTGGTCATAAGTGTATTAGTTACTGATTTATTATGTTGTGTTTGTTTTAGATGCACCAATCCAGCATAAACCAAGGAGGAAACATTGGTTGTTCTAAGAGATGTCGATTGAAGCATCAAGGTCATAAGATTAAGTGCTGTGTATAGCTCATTGCATGGTGCATATATAGTATTATTACTCCATTATGAATACAAAGCAGTTATTACATTATTCAGTGAAGATAAAGTGCCAAAATTGAGAAGTATATTTTTCTAAGTATCAAAGATAAAGTAGGTTGTGGATATTGGAGCAAGCTGGAGCAGGAGAAATCACTTGTTTGATTTTTTTTCTTTTCTCATTACTATTATTTACAATATACTTGTGACAAATTTTTTAATTTTGTTTTAATCATGCCAATCTTATATTGAGAAGAGCAATTCTGTATGATTTGTATATAATTTTATATAAACTTGCTTTGTGAAGCAAATCTTGTATTGATTATTTTTTGTACCTTGAGTGTGTATTGGCATATTTGCATGTATTATTAATTTACTTTAGATTGTTTTGGAGTATCAAAGAATAGCTTATTTTAAGAAATGAAAGATAATGCCTGTGTTTCAAAAAATGGAGCAACTTTCCCGGCCTCAAATTTCGAATACTCAGGGCGTGGAAAGTTCCTCCCAAAAATAACTTTGGATTATATATCAAGAGCAGTCAGATAAGCTCCAAACTCCACAGCTTCATCCATTAAACTCCTTATTAAGTCCGATAACTAAGGTTTGTGTTAAAAAATTGGATTTTGTACCCACAGTTAGACTTGTTTCCTCCTATTTATAGCTTGTCTTAACTTCCTAAATTACTCTCACATAAACCATTAATATATAAAAAAATTCAGATGATTGACACATCCCCTATTCTAATTTTTTTAAAAATCTTCTTAAATTGGAAATTAATTATGTAGTGAAAAATTTGAAAATGAATATTGAGTCGAAAATAACTACCAAATTTTTTTTTCAATTTTTCTGAGTTGAAATAAAACTACCGAAAAATTATGGGAATTTTTTAGAGTTATTTTTTTGTTTTACATTTTTTTAATATTCTTTTTCCACTTTTCTTCTTCAGTGAGGAGCATAGAGGCAAAAAATATTGTAGAATATTTTCGAGTTCGATCTCTTAAACGGTCTAATATGAGAGTTGTTATTGAGAAAAGGAGAAGGAGGAACGAAGAGATGCAACAAGAGGTACAAGAGCATAAGGAGGATCATGTTCAGCCTGAGTTTGAGTAGACAATGCATCGAAATCTTGCGTATGAGAATCACATACAGTAGGAGTAGTAGTAGAATCTTGTGAACAAGGATCAAATGGAGGAGGAGCAACAAGATCTTGTGCATGATGATCATTAGTATTATGTTGTATTTTGATTGTATTATGCTATTACTTAGGCTTATTTATTTTGACTACTTTATTGTTCCATGTTCATTTTTATGTTTGTAATAACATTTTATATTTGTAATAACATTTTATTGCTCCTCACAAAACACTTATAACTAATACAACATAAAAATAACTTAAAATAGAAACACAACTTAAATATAAACAAAACTTAAGCTAGTATCATGGTTGAGTTAAATTAGTAGTTTCATCTGGTTCAACAAGATAGTCCATGATCTCGTCAATGCTTTTGGGGTGATTCAAACTTTCTAAAATATCAGGTGTAGATTTAATCAACGTTGCTTTTAACTCGATCGATCTTTTGGTTTCATACTGATGGAATGTAGTGGTCATTGTTTGGACTTCATCATCGTCTTGAAGACACAAATTTGTGTATTCTTGAAGACGAGATTGTTGAGTTTACTTGTCAAATCTTGGAGAGCGAGATTATCAAATACCCTAAACTCTACGGTTGTTGACCATTAAAATAAAAACAAAATCTAGATTAGATAACATGTTGATACGAAATAAAAGTTCAAATGATTTTCGTTCAAACAAATATTTAAATTGTCAATCGTCTGGTAAAGACATGCAATATGATGTTTGTTCTAAATCTAATGAGCCCTAATATTGTAGACGTCCTACATAAACTATAACCCATGATGTAGACTTGTCAATGCGATGGTCCTTCCAAGCTCATGCAAGTGGAGGTAGCGGACACCTTGACATACATTTAACCTCAACCTAGTGACTTTCATTAACAAAATCAATGCTGATAATACGTTCAAGTGATAGGTTTCCATTGTGTGCACCCCACAATGGAAAAGAAAGTCAAATACAAAGTTTTTTCCAATGTGACAAGCTCAAGATTCTATTTTGTTGCTATCACGTAATCCAAATCTAGAATACTCATCCACTTCTCATTGGGTTGGTTTCCCAACTCGATTACAAGCAAAGAGTCAATCACTTCTTGCAAGCGTTTCTCGAATAATACAACATATAAATCTAGTTTGGACTTAATCTCAGTGTACAATTGTCGACGCACAATGCTCCATTATTTTTCACCATAACCAAGCAGCAATAACATGATATGCACAATTTCCATCTGCCTTAACATTAATTATGTCTTCAATATATGGATAAATTAGAGGAGGGCATTCATTCATATATTTTCTAACTTCACTCATGACAAGCTGTTTGAAGGCTTGGTCGAAAACTTGCTAGGAGGCTTGTTTGGATGCTTGTTGAGATGTTTGTTTAGATGCTTTCTGGGAGGCTTGTTTAGATGCTTGTTGGGAGGCTTGTTTGGATGCTTGATAAAATGCTTTCGTGGGTCTTTGCTGAGAGACTTGAGTAGTTGCATTATGAGAATAAAACGCATCCACATGCTCAAAAAATGAAGGGTTGCGATATACATCAAATCGCTTCAGTTTCTTACCTTTCATCTTCTTCACACCACCATTTGTTTTGATCTTATCTGATGGTGCACACATTGATGTTGTCTCTAGATATGTTATTTCACTCAATTTTCTCTTCAATGCCCTAATTCTAGAAACATTAACTATTTTCCATTTTTTTTCCAAATGATATTAATTTATGATGTATTGTCCAACTCTAAATCATTTTCTAATTTTTCTTCCTTTTGACCACTATTCATCGTTAATTTACTCCAATATATATGAACTAGTCGATTCTCTTGTATTCATCAACAATATGAGTTAGAGCTATCCTTGATACAACCCAAACCAAATTCTCATAAAATGAATTGTTATGTATTAACTCTTTGTGACTCTTACTTGTCTCAAATGGCCATTTTTATTTTCATAATTTGAAACCTCAACATCCCAATTATACCATCTCATGCCTAACAAAAATCTCATTTACTGTGTTCTAAAAATCTCTTCATTGACCAATAGATAGACTCAATAATATTCAAACATAAAAGGACAAATAATATTTAAACAAAAAGTATATCAAACATGCATGCATAATCCGAGACATGTATAAATATAACCAAAAAAAAAATACAAAGTTTTAATAACATACCTATTGGTCGTAGTATTTCCTAAATGTAACACTCGATTGGTTCATGCTTCAACAAATCTTTCCTTGTGAGGAGTTAGCCGCGTGTCTCTGATATAGTAAAAAATGATATTATTGACATGTGTTTACTCAAACCTTTGCAAAAGTTGCTTGTCCTCCTTCTCTACACAACTATTAGCTTTCAAGCTATTGCTTCAAGTGCAAGAAAATAGAAAAATAGAATCAATGTGAATGAATGGACTTATATTTTATTGATATAGATATGCTATTTATACATGGCTTTGATCACATTCATTATAACTAACATCTAACTAACTAACTAATCAAGTGGTTAATTAGTTAGTGATTACATACAATCAATGTTTTACTTGAATTACACAAACTTTTAATACCAAGAAGTTCTTGGTTTATTATGATCAATATGGTTTTCCAGAACATTCTTCGTTTCTAACACTTTTTTCAGAACATTCTTGGTTTCTAACACTTTCCCTTAATTCAAGTATCTAAGCGATTTTACACCCAGCAATCTTCTTAACTCTTCAAATCTAGTTGTCCTCAAAGCCTTGGTCATGATATCAACCAACTGAACTTCAGTTTGACAATAAATGAGCTTCAACTTGCATCTTTCAACTTGATCTCTTAAGAAGTGAAACCTTGTCTCGTTGTGTTTGCTTCTTCCATGAGATACAAGGTTCTTTGCTAGATTTATTGCTGAAATGTTGTCAATCATCAATAGAATTGGCCTGCATACATCCAACTTTAACTCTGCTGTTAATGATTCCAACCACAATGCTTGCCAAACTGGATAGCTACCAACCTGCCAACAATGTATTCAGCCTCACATAAAGAAAGTGCTATCATTGGCTGCTTCTTTGAGCTCCATGCTATTGGAGATTTCATGAACTTGAACATATAGCCTAAAGTGCTTTTTCTATCACTCTTATCTCCACACCAATTTGAATATGAATACCCTACCAAGTCTTCATTTTCTTGCCTTAAATATGTTGGAAACAGAATTCCATGCTCCATTGTGCCTTGAACATATCTCATTATTCTTTTCACTGCCAGCCATTGAGAATGTTTGGGTTTCTCCATGAATCTGCTTACCACGCCAACACTATAGCAAATATTAGGTCTTGTGTTACATAAGTATCTTAGGGAACCCACATCCTGCTTGAATAGGGTAGAATTTGTCAGCTCTTCTTCAATTTTTGTTCCTAGCTTCGCATTGATCTCCATTGGAATGACAGCAGGGTTGTAGCCAACCATATTAAACCTTCTTAGGCTCTCTCCAACTTATTTCTTATGGTGCATTAGCAGAAATTCTTCAGTTTCAGTAAAATCCATGCCTAGAAAATAGCTTAGCTTGCCCAAGTCTGTCATTTCAAACTAATCTTTCATGATTTCTTTGAATTCTGCAATTGTCTTGCTGTTACTGCTAGTTACCAACAAGTCATCAACATATAGGCATATTAGGATCATTGCAGGCCTTCCATTTAGTGTGTAATGCCTCACATAAACTCCATATTCCATTGTGCATTTGATGAAGCCAATACCAATTAAAAATGAGTCAATTCTTTTGTTTCAAGCTCTTGGTGCTTGCTACAAGCCATAGAGAGCTTTCCTAAATCTGAGCACTTTATCCTATTTTCCCTTAATCACAAATCCTAGTGGTTGAGAGACATACACCTCTTATTCCAGCCATCCATTAAGAAATGCAGATTTAACATCTTTGTTCATCTAGTTTGTGCGTTTGCATTGAACGGCATGCATGTAATCCTTGTCAGTTTTTGTTGCGCGCCCTTGTGCCTTTGGTGTTCGTATGTGGTTCCTGTTTGGCTTACCTTTAAAACGGTATTCGTGTGGCTTGTTAGGCTTGATCAATCCCCTACCGTTGCACGATCATGTGGTGGCTTTTGAAGTTTTTACGTATGAGCCCTTTTTAGATGTCCTCGTATGTCTATAAAGGTGCACATGTATTGATTGAATTTAGAGGCGCGGTGCTTGAGATGAACTTTTGTGTTTTCCACATTGTCCCTAAATAACAGTTGCCTTAAATTATGTCTGCCATTCTGCACGTTTTGATCGCCTTTCGTGGGTGGCAAAGCTTGCATTATGGTCAGAGTCATTAATGTATGCTACCTGGTTGATCCTGCCCGTAGTCATATGCTTGTCTCAAAGATTCATCTTTATTCATCTTTGTTCATCTAGTCTGATTGACTCTACTCTTTCTTCATCTTTGTTTATACTAGTCTGATGATCATCTTACACTTGTAAGGGAATGATCATATTGCACTTGTAAGGGAATCTGTGTGGGTTGGCTCGTGCTACTGGTCTCCTGATCCCAGTTCCAGTGTTGGCTCCTTGCCTTTTGGCTCCAGTCCTAGATGTTGATTGCTTTATGCTTCCAGTCCTAGCTCTTTTGCTCAATGATTTTAACATCTCTGCTGACTACCAGCTTGCCTTTAATAGGATTATAGAGTTTGTAGGCCCTATTTGGATGATATCCTAAAAGTATTATTGCTTCACTTTTGTCTTACAGCTTTCTTCTCCTCTGGTATGGTACATGCTTGAAACATAGAGCACCAAATGTCCTCAAGTGCCCTACTGGTGGTTTCCTTCCACTCCAGATCTCCTCTTGTACCTTCTCTGGGAGTTTCTTTGTTGGACATCTATTAAGAATATAGGCAGCAGTTGATGCAGCCTCTCCCCAGAATTTGTGTGGCAGTCTGTTCTCTTTTATCATACTTCTAGTCATGTCTTAGATGGTTATATTCCTATATTCCTTCTTTCAGCTAGGCAATTGTGTTGAGGTGTGTATGGAACAGTTACCTCATGTTCAATTCCATTTTTAACACAAAATTCCTTGAATTCATGTGATGTATACTCACCCCCTCCATCTGTCCTTAGCACCTTGACAGCTTTTCCACTTTGTTTCTCCACTTTTATCTTGAAGTTCTTGAATACATCCAATGTTTCATCTTTGGTTTTTATCAAATAAATCCATAGCATTCTATTGAATTCATCAACAAAAGTTATGAAATACTTATTACCTCATAATGATGGCACCTCAAATGGTCTACAAATGTCACTATGAATCCCTTCAAGACACTTCTTTGCTCTTGCTGGCACTTTTGATTTGAATGAGTTCCTTGATTGTTTTCCTACCATACACACTTAACACACCTTCTCAGGAACATCAATCGTAGGAATTCCACTCACCATCTTCTTGATTCCTAGCTGCTGCATGCTTCAAAAGTTGAGATGGACAAATCTTGAATGCCACAACCATTTTTCATCAATTGATCTTACTAACTTCAAACATTGAATATATGCAGCCTGTATATTGAAGACAAAGGTTATATTCTTTGAAAGAGAAGCCTTTCATATCATCTTCTTCTGCCCATCATACATCTCTAAAGCATCATCCTTCAAGATCACCTGAAACCATCAGCTGCCCAATGCTCAACAAATTGTTTTTCATTCTTGGTACATACAACACACTTTCAATCAGTATTGTCTTCCCATTTATTCTCTTGATCACCATGTTGCCAGCTCCCTCAGCTTCCAAGGTTCTATCATCAGCAAACCTGATCTTACTCCTTCTTGATGTATCAATATCCACTGGCCATTCTTTGTGACTTGTCATGTGATTAGAACATCCAGTATCAAGAAACCAAAACTGGGACGAAGAATGTTCTTCATTTGTGGTAGCCATTAATAAGTCTATGTCTGAATCTGAGTCATCATCTTGAGCCACACAGACTTCATCTTCTTCTTTCTTCTTATGTTTTCCTCCTTTGTCAGCCTAGCATTCATCAGCAAAATGTTAAAATTTCTCAAAATTGTAACATTGCACCTCATTCTTATCAAATTTCTTTGATCTTCCTTTTGATTTACCACTTGCATTGCCTCCCTTTGATGAGGATTTAGACTTGTCATCAGGTTTCTTGAATTTATTCTTTTTTCATTTCTTTTTCTGGTATCTTTTCTTGTTGGTTTGTACTGCCAGTACCTAACCTCCATATTTAGCCCCATTTCTTTTATGCTTTCTGATTTCCTGTGCTTCTAAAGTGGCCTGCCATTCTTCAAGACTCAATGTGGAAATGTCTTTAGATTCTTCTATGGCACATACAATATAATCAAACATGGGATGCAAAGATATCAATATCTTTTCACATAGTTTCTGCTCAGTAAGCTTCTCTCCACAGCCAGCCATTTGATTTGTGATGCTCTTCAATCTTGATACTAGATCAAACACCTTCTCACGCTCCTCCATCTGCAGTAATTCGAATTGTCTATATAGGGTCTATAATTTCACTTTTTTGACCTTGGTTCCTCCAGAATAGCACTTCTCCAAAATGTCACATGCTTCTTTGGTACTTCTTGCATCAAATATCTTGTCAAAGTTGGTTGTGTCAAGGCATTAGTGAAGAATGAAGGTGGCTTTGCAATCTTTCTTCTTGTTCTTTTTAAAATTCGACCTCTGCTCCTCTGTTGGATTTGAAAGTATAGAGTTGCACCTAAGAGGGGGGTGAATTACGTGTTTAGAAACTTTTTTGGTTTTTAGAGTTTTTGTGAATTATTTTTCTAATTGTGATTGTGTATGAAATCTTGTAAATGAAAAAAAGTAAAGCAGAGAGAAATTTATCCTGGTTCCCCTTACAACCAAGGGTACATCCAATCCTCTTGTCCACCACAAGAGTTTTTTCCACTATTTGTTAGAATTAGTACAAGTCTAACACTAAGACTTCTATTACAAATTCCTAACACTTTACCTAAGATAGCACACCACTATCTTAGTTTACAACACTTGAAGAAAATACACTACTTTCTTCAAATAATACAATAACTTTAAATGATTTTTGTAACAATGTTCTTAACTAAGAACAAGAGTATAACAATGTGTATAATGATTACAATCCAACACACTTTCAAGTACAATAGAGAACCTTTCTTAATGATATGAAAATGAAAAGCATGTACTTGAAAATATGAAAATGAAGCTTTGAAAGTTTAAAATATTTCATAAAGTTATTCTAAGATTGGTAGTAGGATTGATGAGTCAAAATTGAAGCTATGAGGTATTTATACTCCATAGACATCACTTCAGATCAGTGGCAATCATTCCCAGAAGTTTTGATGAACAAATGCATTGATCCAGATGAGATCTAAACTGAAAAATTGCATTGATTCGCATTTGTATTCGAATACAGCTTATGTGTATTCAAATACACTTCTGTAACGTTCAATTTTTATTCAAAATTTCAATGTCGTATTTGAATACGAAACCTCGTAGTTGAATACAAATCAGTGATTTTTGCCACTGACTTGATTTGTATTCGGCTACAAGATGATGTAGTCGAATACAAAAGTCCAATTTTAGCTACTAACTTGATATATGTATTTGGCTACATCATCCTGTAGTCGAATACAAATTTGAAGATTTTGCTACTGACTTAGTGTTTGTATTCAGCTACAAGATGCTATAGTCGAATACAACTTTGATTTTTATCAAAAACATTGATTTTCAAATATTGTTTTATGTATTTTGATACTTTGAAAATACTTTTGATGCATATGCTAAAGTAAGAGGGTTCTCATGTGTATTTGAAATATAATTAGATTGTATCAAGTACCTTATCCTATAATACTTCTAATAGTTGACTTTGTTTGACTTTATTTTGACTTTGCAACTTGATCATTATTCTTGGTCTTTTGTCTTCATAAAAAACATAGGTTTTCTTGTATATTTACATGATTGACTCTCAGCTCTTCAAAACCATTTTCTATGATTTCTAACACTTCTTGAAATCCAAACAATGCTCGAATCTACACTCTCCATTTATCTCTATCTCTTCCATCAAAATATGGCATACGGGATGAAAAATTTCCATTATTTGCATTTGAACTCATCCTCACTTCACTTGTGTTTTAATCCTCACATTTTACTCATGTTTATCACTCTAATTGTGGTTCAAAAACCTTTGCTCTGGATACCAATTGTTAGCTTTCAAGCTATTGCTTCAAGTGCAAGAAAATAGAAAAATAGAATTAATGTGAATGAATGGACTTATATTTTATTGATATAGCTATGCTATTTATACATGGCTTTGATCACATGCATTCTAACTAACTTATAACTATCTAACTAATCAAGTGGTTAATTAGCTAGTGATTACATACAATCAATGTTTTACTTGAATTAAGCAAACTTTTAATACCAAGAACGTTCTTGGTTTATTCTGATCAATTTGGTTTTTCAGAACATTATTCGTTTATAACACTTTTCCCAGAACATTCTTGGTTTGTAACAATAACAATATACAATTATCCTCTACAAATCTAGAATGAATTCCTACATGTCCTTCAATATATATTATTTGCATTTGGCTCCTACGTTTTTGTTGATATGAAGTTGCCAAAGTAAATTTATTGAAGATAGAAATACAACTTCAATTGCATTCATCAAAGCTAGTTCTTTGTCAGTCGTAATCACACGAGGAAATGAGATATTTGAAACAAACAGCTATTTTAACTTCTCCAATGTCTAAAAAAAGATTTCTTGACGCTCACAGTGCATGTAAGTAAATGCAACGTTGAATGTCAACTTAGTTGAAATGATACAACAATTTCAAACAATGGTAACCTATACTTTTTAGTTTTGTATGTGTTATCCATGACCAATACAAAAGGGAACATGTTGAATAAAGTTATGGAGTCTGGGTGCGTCCAAAACATGTCTCTCACAAGGTTGGAGTCTTCATGGGTCCTACTCCAACAAGCATATTTCTCAACTTCAAGTAACTTCAGCAGATAATGCATATCAATTTTAGGCCCTTTCAAATTCTTTCAGTATGTGGTTCGTCATTTATAAATTTGAGATATATTAGTCATGTTCTCCTTATCTCGATCTCTTAAAGATGCCAAGATGTGCCTCGATGCAACGTGATACTTTGTTAGCTCATCAACATGTTTCTTATCTTCTTTTCTTAAGCGTCCCACAAATGCATTATTCTTAAAGGTAGCCATTAACTCATGGTTGTGAAGTTCACACATTAAATTAATAATTTATCCCTCACTATTCTTCAATGGTCTCGATCTAAGTTTAAACAAACACCCACATATTTTAGTTGAAGTTCCTGAATTACCTTATTTGAGTTATATTTTCCACCTCTATAATAACCGAGAATTAATTTTTCTTTCATTGTTGATTTACAAACACGAGATCTAGGAACCCTAATGGCGCATGATCTAGTATCCCCTTTCTACTATGTGATAATTTAATAAAATTAATTAATTGAATGCAATCGAGGTGTCAATGTCATTTAGTATATTGAGACACGTGTTTGGTCATGTTCGTGTCGGTCTTTTGACATTTCAGTGATAAATAAATAAGATGAAAATAAATAATTTGACGTTGAATGGGAACCTCTTGTGAGAAGAAGTCCTCGATGTCGTTGTTTTCATCGTTGGCGTCGAAGTAAGAACGAGGGCTCGTTTGAGAAGGAGATCTATTCAGAGGAGTTTGAGGATACATTGTGAGGGATTGAGTCGGATTTCAAGATGGAGTCTAGAACTTGTAGTGGGATCAGGTTATTGAACACTACTTTAACTATTTATAGTTAAGCTTTATTGGACTTTCAATTATATTTCTGTTAAGATTTGGTTGACTTGTTTTTCCTCTTTTATAAATTGCATATATATACCTTTCTCAATAGTTGAATAAAGTAATTTTCAATTCATTGTTATACTGGTCGTGGTTGGGGTTGGTGTGATTTGGAGAATGACGGGGTGTGTTGTCGATATTGAGCCCTAAAGGGAAAGACGAAGCTTCACATTCCGCCATGATATAATAAGAATATGAGGTGGATTTGAATTTAATATTTTTATGTCTTAATTTGAATTTGAATTTGATTTTTATATTGGCAAAATCCTACTCCCGTGTACAAATGACGAATTAGGTTGGGTTTGGTATGTCTCTTATCTGGTCCCAAATTTGATCGGGTCAATTTTTAGACCATAACATGTTCTTTAACTCGACCAAACTCGATTAGTTGTTGGTTCAATAAAGACGAGACAAAATAAGACGAGATCGGGTTGGTCCCAAGATGAATCGCCAACTAGAAATTCTTGAAATTTTTTTTAGAAAAAAAAATTAAAATAACTCATAGCAAGCCACATACAGTTACCACTTGTCAATTCATTCAAAAGTAGTAACTCATAACATCGTCATACAAAATACAAACAATTTAATCGAAACGAGTAACCTATTATCTATTGGATCCATAGATCTTTCACCACATAATAGTCTTACTCTTTAATTAAAAGTACTATCAAAACAATATTGTCTTATAATAATAATAATAATCAAGAAGAAAATGATGCAGAGAGGAGAAGAAAAGTGACTACGCAGTTGCAGAAAAGAGAAAGGATGCAGGGAAGAGGAAATTTTTTCAAACCCTAAGTTAAGTTAGTGCAGTGAAATCAATAATAAGGTAAAATAATTTTAAAAAAAATCTCTTGTCCTTAATTTATTTTGAGACGGGACGGGTAACCTAGAGGGTGAACCGAACCCGATCCTTTTCTTACCTTGTCCATGACTTATCTTTCTTTTTTTTGGGACCATAGTCTCACTCAACCCGTTGTTTATGGATTAGGTCGGTTTCGCAGGACAAACTGGGTCTTGTACACCCCTACTCCCTACCGCGTTAATTATTACAACCAAAAACTATATGTTAATGTGATATATATACTATTTATTATTATAAAATTATTTTTATTCACTAAAATTTTATTTAAAAAAATATTCAATACATATATCTCAATTCTGTAATAGTGAAATGTAACAACATTTATACAACAATAAATATATAATAACATTATAATTAAAATAAAAACTAGGTCATTTGAAAAAAATAATTTAATTTAATTTTATTTAAATTAAATTATTTTTTTCAAATGACCTAGTTTTTATTTTAATTATAATGTTATTATATATTTATTCACTAAAATTTTATTTAAAAATATATAATAACATTATAATTAAAATACATATATTTCAATACAGTAAAAACTAGATATTATTCATAAAGATGAGAAAGTTTATGAAGTATTACTTCTAAAGAGTATTGTCAACTGTCATTAAAATTTTCAATGATTTTTAAGTACTGATTTACCGTAAACTAATTATAAAAGTGTTTCATAGTAAAACTCACCAATTTTCACTTAAAATACAACTAATAGGTGCAACTTACTCAAAAGATTAAACCAAAATCAAGCTCAACATAAGCAAAAGAATATGGCAAGATATACCTCTAGTTAAGAATAAAACCTTACAAAAATCATTTGGTACGTTGAAATGAATGTTGCTTATGAAAGAAGTGTGATTTGTGTAATCATGAAGAATTGCATATGGTAAAAAGTTGAAAGTTTGTTTCTTAAAAGACGAGTAATATGTGGACATGTACGGAAGATATCATCTTGTTAATAATTCAAGTTGGAGATTTCATCTGATCAATGAATGAAAAATCATCTAACCTATTTCTGAAGTATCATTTTACCTTTTGAAAAAACAACAAAAATTATCTTTCTAAGCACTAAAAACAGCAGTGGAGCTTAAAAAAATTTATGGAAGGGCCAAAACAAATTAAATAGCACATGAATATAAAAAATATTTATATATGCAGTGTGATAAAATCAAAATTGATCATGTGGTTAGCACGGTTTTTTTTTAAGAAGAAAAATGTAGTTAAAGTTTTTTATTTTACATTTTGAGACTTAAATTTATATATTTTGCTCAAAAAAATAAATAATTGAGTTACAAAAATATCATCTCTAATTGTCGATCTTGTGACAAATTCTCGTTCTACTGCAATGTAGTAATTCTTCACCGCATATTACATGAGAGAGTGAAGATATATTGTTTATGATGAATTTAATTTTGTCTTTATACTTATTTAATGAAGAATTTGAAAGTGTTAATAATTATATGAATCATTAAACTAATTAAATGTTGTAATAATATCATTAGACATAAATGTATAATATTCTATTTTTATATTAATAATAATTTGATCAGATTAATTAATATTTTATATATCTATTAATTGCAACTAGTTGCTAAATAGTTTTGCTGGTGCTTTATGTCAGATATGAAATTAAAGCACATGTGTTGTTGATTCTCAATATGAAGACAATGCACGTTCCTTGTAAGTGTAGTTAAGTTATCAAATCTACAATGATGGATAAGACATCAAAACTTCTCATTAATTTTTCCTTATCAATCAACCAAATTAGCCATAATATTCCAATAACAATAGGAAACCATTTTTGACTTGTCTAATTGTAGACTTCCTAAGTTTGGCAACTAGCAAGAAAAAGGAGGAAAAAATAGGAGAAATGTAGGTGTGTTTTCTTAATTACTTTTGATTCATGTTGTTTTTAATTTTAAACATTTATAATTAATATTCATCAAATCTATAATTTTTTTGATGTTTTTTTTTTCTAAGGAATTTTCTCAAAATTTATTTTAATCACAAATATGTATTTTAAGTTAAGAACCACACCAAAAACACTTAAAAAATGTATAGTTTTTGTCCTAAAAAATAAATTAATATATAAATTATTAAAAAACTGTTATTAATTTTTTTTATTATAAAATACAAGTACGATGTTATTTTAAATGTTAAAATGTAAACCATGAAAGTAATTTTTATATAATTTTTTACTAACTATCAATCAAATTTTGGAACAAATACAAATAAGATAAAATTTTGTAAACTAAAATAAAAAAAAATATTTTCTAAAATAAAATGTAGTTAGAGATTTTTATTTTACATTAGCAAAAATAGTTCCTACTAAGGACGTTTAACTGAACAGGTGGATTGGTTTTAAAGGCTTGCCTTCACTTAGAAACGTGGGACCGTATAATATTTTCAACATTTCTTATAACCACAAAAAAAAAAAAAAATACAAAAACAATATATTTTGTGTTGAGAATTATATGAGAAACACGTAGAGAAATACAACTAAATTTTATTTTAAAGTCGAATGTTTTAATAATTGTGATTAATTAAAAGAATATCAAACATTAATGTTGTTAATTTATATAAATTAAATCTTAATGAAAGAGATGATTGTCATATATTGTTAGTGTAAATTTTTTTATATTGTTGATAAATCATTGATATTCATATATATGATTTTAGAAGTAGTTATAAATAAAATCACATCTTTGTAATTATTTAATAGTTATAATTGACTGATCGTGTAAATTTTTTTACATTAAGTGCATAAAACTTAAATCATAATAAAAGAGATTAATTTTTATATACCATTGATGTAAAAAAAATTTACATTATTAATAAATCACAATCACTTATATGTATGACTTTAAAAAGAGTTTTGAACAAAAATATTTTTAATGACTTAAAAAGTAGTTTTAAACAAAAATATTTTTAATAATTTGATGAAAAACTATTTTTTACGTGGCTCCAAATCCAATGTAAAAGATTCTCACATATTCTTCATCACTATAATCGACAAAAATAGTATATAACTGCTATAAAAAAACATTTTTAACAAATATTAAAAAATTTTAATGGACTAATATTTGTTTCTTCTTTATCCTTTTTTAGATTTTCTCTTTATAAATACAAGATTCAATATAGTTGGGATGTTAATTTTATTATGTGGTGTTTTTATACTCTAATTCTTACATAAAAAAAACAAGATTAAAATACAGAAGGATTAGAGTTAAAAGATAGGAGAATGAAACACTCAACCTAAATGATATAAGATCATAAAATAAAAATTTAATGGCTTTCTTAAATATGGCCTTATATTATTTTAATTATATTTATCAATTCGTGCAACAAATAATTTTATCAAATATTTTAATTATAATTAATACGCTTTTAAACTATATGTTATAAATTATAAACTAACTTTTCAGATATAAATTATAAGCTTATTTATACCAAAGTTTTTATTTTGATTGATCACTCGAAATCCTTGTTCTCCATTATATATTCTCTTTAAAACAAGTTTCTGGGTATTTTTTGTGGTTACATTTAGGAATAGTGTAACCAATGTAAATGTGAAGTTGAAGGCTTTTTGTCAAATATTTAGACAACGGTATTTAAAAAATTGATTTTTAGATATAATATATTAATTTTTTAAATATAATTTTTATTTATATTTTATTATGAAAAGAGTATTTATACGAATTTTATTTATCTTTTATTTTGAAAAGAGTGTTCTCATATTGATTTTTCTTTCTTCAAAACTTTGACTCAAAATCATACCTTTTCTTTACAACAAATTCTCAAACCATTGAAATTTATTTTTTCCATCCATATTACAATGACACGCATATTAAAAAATGATAATAAACAAAAGGAAGAATATAATAATTTCTCTAAATTCTATTTCAAATCATTGAAATACAATGTTTTGAAAATAATGTACATAGTATTAACTAGATAGAAAAATTAAAATAATAATAATTAATTTTATATTAAAAATGATATTTATTATAAGACAAAAAAAGTATTATGTGTCTATTTTGGAACTTAAAAATTAGCTCAAAAATTAACTAATAACTCTCAAATAATGATTTCATTTGCTTCAAATAATTACGTAAAAAAAAAAACTTTATCTTCTAAAATGAGAGATTCATTTTCCTTAACTACTAAAAAAGGATAAATGCGAAGTTGAGTCTTGTAAGAGGTTATTAAATTAATAAAGATATATTTATATAATCTGGATGTGATACTTGATCAAATTATGAGAAAAACAAAAATGATTTGGTCCAGCGATTCTATAACAACTAATAATTAATGCCTATAATAATTGAATAATAAATAAAAACATGGCTTACCTTAACCAAATCATGTGGCCTTGTTTGTACCTTCTTCGAACTTGCTATTCCAAAATACCAGAATTACATGCATTTGTTTTCAACAAATACTGCCACATAGAATGATTTTTAATTAAGAGATCTAGATTGCTTTTGAAAAATTATTGTATAAAGTAACCACAACTAATTAAAATTAGTTACATGTTTTTCTAACTATGTCAAACTTAAACCTTATTAAAATAAAAAACTATGAGAAACTTAATTTTTTTTTATACGACTAATTTTAATTGGGTATAGATAACTTAGCTACAATTATCCAAGGCAACTATAGGATCCGCTCGAAGTGGTTGTAATTTTTTGATTATCAATTTTAAAAGACAATTTCAAAACAAAAACATGTTGAATATAACGAGGCTGAGTTACAACATCAATAAAATATTTTTATTTATTGTAGCGAAACAATAAATAATGATTTTTATTATTCCTAAAAATTAATTAACTTATTATTTTTAAAAATATTTTTTAAATATTAATAAAACTGTTTTTTTATATTATTTTTAAATATAAAAATATTTTAAAAATTATGGAAAATTATTTTTTAAATTTTATTTTAAAAATAATTTATTATTATTAAATAGATAATTAATTTATTAATTAATAATTAAATAACACGGGTGATGGTCAGAGGTAGTAGTACTTCAGAAGCCACCATGGCGGCCCAAGGCAGTGCTCAGGTTGACACTCTCGCGATCACCATCCTATTTAAATTAATAATCAATAAATTATTATTTTTTTAAATAATAAAAAAAAGTTAAATTATATTTTTTATTTCAGCAAAAAAAAATCAGTTTTTTTATTAACAAAATATTTTTTTAATACTATTTTGCTTTATGATAAAAATAAATCATGATTTAAATATAATAAACATATTGGTAATAAAAATAATAATTAAAATTCTGATTTTTCGAAAAGCAGTTTTTAAAATATTAATTTTTAAATAATTTTTTAAAAAACAATAAATAAAATAATTTTTAGAATTAATTAGTTTAAAATAATTAAAAAAACTATTTTTAATATAGTTTTATAATAAATAAAATATTTTTTGAAATAAATATATAATATTTTCTTAAAAGTGTTTATATATATATATATATATATATATATTTTTAAATTGCAATCAATTGGATTTTATTAAATTAACTACGTGATCCGTTAAATTTAAAATAAAAAAATTGGGTAGAGTGGATCCATCCACATTTTTAAATAAATGTATGAGATTCAATCCATTAAAATTTATATTAAATAGTAGATGAATTAAATGAATTTATAGTTAGACGAAAAAATTTGTACTTCACTAAATTCAATTTGAATTCCGAAAAATATAAAAAAAGTTTTTTGAAACTTAAATGTGTTTAAAAATTTTCGAATTTTGTGTATCGAAAGACTTTTTAAGTTTTATGAAATATAAATGTGTTTCAAAAAATTCGAACACTTTAGTACATAATTGTGTTTTGGAAAACTTTTTTCAAGTTTTTCATAACACAGATTTTTTTTACAAAATTTAAATTTTGTATTTCGCCAAACTTTTTTCAAATTTTTCGGAACATAAAACATAAAGTTTGTTTGGATTTTTTTAAAAAAAAAGGTAATATAAATTTTTATTAAATATGGGGTAGAAATATAAATATAGGGGTATATGATAAAATTTTCTGTTTATGTGCTGGTAGAAAAAAATAGAGATATATACATTAATGTTTAAAGATTTTAAGTATTCAATTTTATATTTGAACTTTGTAGAAAAAAATTATATTAGAACAACGACATAGTTGCCTTATACTTAATAAAAGAGAATTCAAGTCTACTCTATTCCAATGATTATCTACATTATTATTCTATTAAATGAATAACACTCAATTTACATAATTAATTTTAATAAATATTATATATTTTATAAATATGGAGTGCAGTGTAAAATCTTTTTAATGTCACTACACGTAAATCAATTATATATAAAATTTTATTTATAATTTTGATAAAAGTAAATTTAATTTATTTATTAATTTTTTTTACATCATTAATATATATTAATTAAAAATTTATTTAAATACATTAAATAAATATAAAATTAATTTTTTAATAACGAGTTCAACTATAGATAATTAAATTAAATTAAATTGTCACTCTACACGTGGCTACATGGCCACACCCTACACTAAGGCCACAGATTCACCAATCCATAAACCACACCAACACATAAAAGACATTGTCTAACCTAAGATAAAACAACTAGAGGCTATAAGCATTACTACAACACCCATTATAACAGTAATAGTTAGACATATCGACAATATCGTGTGATAGTTAGACATTGGAGAAAATTCACTTGCTTGTGAGATGGAAATGTAAGTGGTTTGAAACATCTTACCTAAATTTACAAAAACTCTCCAACAAAATGTATTTAATGAGTTTTTAAAAATAAAATTTTAAATGAAAAGTTATTTTATCTATTTGTTGTAATTTTTTTGGGATAATAAAATTTCAGAAAATGATTAAAATGAAAAGCAATTTTAAAAGGATCTTCATAAAAATCATTTTTGAGAGATATATTTTTTTTTTTAAAAAAATGACTTTTATCATATATGAATCACTAATAATAAATATCTAAGATATTGAATGTCAAAATTATTATTTTTTAATCGATAACAAATGAATTCAAAATTTCTATCATTTTGAACTAATAAATTTTCATAAAAATCATTTTTAGAAATATAATGTCAAAATCACTTTTTGAAAATCTAAAACAAACAGAACCAGTATCTCAAATAAAATATAAGAGTTAAAATTCACTTCAAATTGTGTAGATTAATAAAATATAAAAAATATTGATATTAAGCATGAAAGAGAAAAAAAATATAATTAAAATTGTATTGATAAAATGAAGAAAATTATTAATTACAATATATGTGAAATGTTATTTATATATAGATGTCAAAATGACTATTACAATCAACTTGCAATTAATCTAAGTAATTTTTAACTAATCTAACTAAGTTGCAACTAACATAGACTAATTTTAATAGCCCCTGCAAGTTGGAATATAGTATAACATTTCAACTTGACATGAACTATATCATCTAAAAAAAAGAAAATACAAAGGTTAAATTTATTTTTTTTGAATTGCCGAAAAAATATCGGCTAAAAGATTTTGAATGCTGATAATACATCGGCTAAGATTTTTTAATTGTCAGAATAACGGCAAAAAGATTTATTTTAAATGTCAGAAATACATCAGCTAAAAGATTTTTGAATGCCGCAAATACAAGGACAAATATTTTGAAAGATTTATTCTTTCCTTGAAACAAGAACAATATTTTGAAGCAATCTTGCATCCTCCCTTTTTTTTTTGTACAATGTGTTGTAAATTAGAGTCAACACTTTCATACAAAATCTTCTTTAGTTGTTATATGAGACATGTAAATAAGAATTCAATTATAAAATTTTTTTCTTTCGAAAACAAGAATAAGGAAGATTGTGATGCATTTTTTTTTGTAAGTGTTAAATCTAGAATCAACATTTTTATGCAAGATCTTTGCTTGCACTATTTTTAATACCAATTTGGCTAGAAATAACGAAGTTTGAATCTCATTGTACATGCATATCTATCTTTTTCTTCCTCTTTTTTTTTTTTATATGTTATTATGGAAACAACTTTGCTCCCTTTTTAATTGGAATAGTGTTGGAAATGTTGTTGGAACTTAAACGTTAAGTGTTGAAAGTTAGAGCTAATGTTGTATAAATTGAAAAAATAAACAAGTCCCACATATGAGGAATATCACATACTTGTAATGTTTATAAGGTAGAGATAGGACCGTTGAGGTGTACCCCAAGGGGTACTCAATTTTTTGAATGGGAGAGAACGCACTCAAATCGACCACCACAAATGCACGTTCTCCGTTGTCTATCCAGCCAGCTCGGTCGGGCTTGGGTTGTGTACCCGGAAAGAAAAAAAATTATCGTGCGTTTTATTTTTCTCCACATTTTTCTTATGCCCTCTATCAATTCAACAACTGATCCGATTCGTGTTTAGTTCCTCCCGATTTTCGCGCAGCAGTTTCGTCGATATGATCAAACTCGGCGTGACAGTTTCGTTGATCCAACCAAACTGAACAACGTTTTTTGTTCCACTCGGTTGCAGAATTCCTATATAAATAAAGGATTCTGGTCAATTTGCAAACTGCACCAAAACTCCAAACTTTACCATGTTTTCTCTCTTCTCACTTTTCACCATCTTATATTTTTTTGTCCCTTTATTGAAAAATTGTCCCTTCAAATTTTCGAGTGATCATTATACCATATTTTTGAGTGGCTTTAGCCGCTATATTTAGAGGGTATAATTCTAGAACAGTTTTCTACTGTGCAGTACTAAAATTGATACAATGTATTTGAGTTGTTTTTATCCTGTGGACATCGTGAGTGATTGTCTATCTTGTACAATTTTGAGCAGTGTCATGAAACATTTTAAAGATAGCGCCCTATTCCACGACTCAACCTAGTAATATATTCGGTGACTGATAGTTATTTTCCAAAGCAATTTTTAGAAACTCAAAAACAAAAATTTTAAGACGTTTTTATATATCATATCTACTGAAGAAATTACTAGATCCGGTTTCGCTGCTTCTGATTTTAATAAACCGTTTCGATTTGAGAGATGTCACTTCAAACGATGACAATGAAATATGCTATTTTTCTTAACTACGGAAAGGTTGCCAATGTTATGAAAGATGACATTCTAGTTGTTCTAGAAATAGCTGAACAAACAAAAATTGATAAGAAAGTTGCATAATTAACCTTATGGGAGAATAATAATTACCTTAGTAAAAATTATATTCTTAATGGACTTGCTGATGATTTATATGATTATTACAATTCTAGCAATACTGCTAAAGATGTTTGAGACTCTCTGAAGAAGAATACGATACAAAGGAAACTGGGGCTAAAAACTATGTTGTGAGCCACTACCTCAAGTATTAGATAATCAACGACAAATCCATGGAGACTCAATCTCATGAAATTCAGAAAATAGATCATGAGATCATCTCTGGATGTATGACTTTAGATGAACAACTTCAAGTTATTGTTATTATTGACAATTTGGCCCTTGCTTGGAAGGATTTCAAAAATTCTCTCAAGCATAAAATAAAATAATTTTCACTAGAAAGTCTGATAAACTGCCTTCGATCTGAGGAAAAATCTCAAAATCAAGACTAGAAAGATGAAGTACTAGTTGTTTCAAACAACGAGAAAAAGTTTATCGGTGCAGTTCTGAAGCCAACTAACAAACCACTCAAGAATAAGAATCGCAATCTAAAGAACCACAACAAGAATGGGAATAAGATTTGACATTTAGTAGACTTGCCTCGTGGTTGCAAACTGATAGGTCGCAGATGGATTTTGAAAAAAAAACTAAAACCTGACGGAGTTGTTGATAAATACAAGGCTCGCCTTGTAGCCAAACGTTTTAGACAAAGAATTCAACACTTTTTCACCAGT
Source organism: Cicer cuneatum (assembly GCA_037974295.1). NCBI lineage: Eukaryota > Viridiplantae > Streptophyta > Magnoliopsida > Fabales > Fabaceae > Cicer > Cicer cuneatum. The sequence continues at coordinate 6,868,433 of JBBPBO010000003.1, read as the reverse complement.
TACTAGAATTACATCCATTGAGGTACTAATTTCACTTGTTGCTATTCATATAACTTGGCGGTACACCAAATGGATGTCAAACTGCTTTTTTAAATGGTGACTTGGAAGAAGAAATCTATATAGAGCAACATGAAGGTTTTGTGATTCATGGACAAGAAAACAAGATCTGTAAGTTTGATAAGTCTTTTGATGGTCTTAAACAAGCTCCTAAGCAATGACATGAAAAGTTTGATAACATGATTATATCAAATGAGTTTAAAGTGAGTGAAAGTGACAAATGTATTAATTACAAATATGAAAATGGAAGTTGCACTATCATATGTCTTTATGTAGACGACTTACTCATATTTGATTCAGATATTCAGTTGTAAATAATGTGAAATCATTGTTGTGTAACAACTTTGATATGAAAGACCTCATAGAAGTGAATGCAATCCTTGGAATCGAGATTACTAGGTCAAAAAGGGAATTTCTTTGAATTAGTCTGACTATGTTGAAAAGTTCTTAAAAAATACAATTACTTTGACTGTAAACATGCTTCCACACCATAGGATCCAAATGTAAAACTTTAAAAAACACTGGTGAAGGTGTTAGACAAATTGAATATGCGAGCATCATAGGCAGCTTCATGTATGCCACTAATTGTACTAGACCAGACATTGCCTATGCTGTGCGACTATCGCGCAGGTTTACCAGTAGACATAGTATGGAGCATTGTTACACTATTGAGAGAGTCATTAGATACCTGAAAAGGACCATGAATCTTGAATTACATTATCAAAAATGTTCTGTTGTCCTTGAAAGATACAATAATGCTGATTGGAACACTTTATTAGATGACTCAAAAGCAACTAATGACTATATATTTGGCATAACTGGAGGAGTTGTATCTTGGAGTTATAAGGAACATACAATATTGGCTCAATCCACTATGAAGTTTGAAATGATAGCACTAACAATCGCTAATGAAGAAACAAGTTGGTTGAGATGTTTTCTAGCTTAGATCCCTTTGTGGGAAAATTCAATGCCAATTGTGTTGATCCACTATGATAGTATCGCAGCTATTGCACAGATTGATAATCGTTATTGCAACGGTAAGAGACGACAAATATGTCATAAGCACAACACAATTAGAGAGTTACTATCAAAAGAAGCTGTTAGAATGGATCATGTTTGCACTGATGAAAACTTAGCAAATCCTTTGACGAAATGATTAACTAGAGAGAAAGTTCTAAGCACATCCAAAATGATGAGACTATTGCCTATAGATCAATAAGTCACTTGTGATGGTAACCCAACTTAAAATACTAGAGATTCCAAGAATTAGGTTCAATGGGTTATAACAAGTTATGAAGTGGTATGAGATGAACATGCTATTATAAATCAGATAAGCATGACTCCTGAAGCGATGATAGAATGATGTAACAGAAACTCTTATTGAGATCTATACTCTATATGGAGGGGAGTACCTAGTTAGAAGAGTACCATTGATAGACTCACCTGTGTGAATGTGGAAGTGAGACTGCTTTCTATGGAATTTTGAGGCAGAATTCCTAAAGCATTCACTATATTGGGTAGGCTTGAAGGGCTTTTAAAGCACATGCTTTTGAGAATACACACTATAAAAAGTTTATGTATGGGTTTGATGTTAGAGATAGAGTTCAATACTACAAGTCACTCTTATTGAATTTGAATCTTAATTACTATGCAAATGTTCAAGTCTAAAGATACCTTTGTCTATGCAAAATCTTATAAAAGCGTTTGATGATATTTTAGAGACATTATTTTAAATTCAAATGGGAAAGTATTGAAAATTAGAGCTAGTGTTGTGTGAGTTGAAAAATTTAGAAATCCCACATAGGAGGAATATCATACACTATTAGTTTTTATAAGGTGGAGGTATGACCATTGGGGTGTGAATGAGAGAGAACTCACTCAAATCGACCACTACACTCACGCTGCTGCTGATATCCGTCCAACCAAGCTCGGGCTTTGTGGTGTATTATTTTTTAGTACTCGGAAAATTTTTTTTTTTTTTTTTATCACGTCTTTTCTTTCTCTCCATGTTTTTCTTATGCCCTCCACTGAGTCAACAACTGATCTGATCCGTGTTTAGTTCCTCCTTTTTTTCACGCGACAGTTTTGCAGACTCAGTCCAACTGGGCACGCAACAGTTTCGCCAACTCAATCAAACTAGGCGCACAACAGTTTTGCAGACCTGTTCAAACTGGGCAACAATTTCTCCTCCACTCGGTTGCAGAACTCCTTTATAAATAGAGGATTTTCCTCAGTTCGCAAACTGCACCAAAACTATGAACTTTACTGAGTTTTCTCTCTTCTCACCTTTAACCTTCATTTCATATTTTTCTATCCTTTTACCGAAAAATTATCCCTTTATATTTTCAAGTCGTCGTCGTACCATATTTTCTAGTGGCTTGAACGTCCACATTTTGATGGTGTAATGTTAGAACGGTTTTCTACAGTGTAGTAGTAACACCGATGCAATATATCTGAGCTGTTTTATCATATGGACAACGTGATTGATTGTCTATCTTGCACTATTTTGGGCAATGCTGCGAAATATCTTAAAGAGAGTGATTTAATCTGCGACTCAATCTAATAATATTTACGGTGGTTGATAAATATTTTTCAAAACAGTTTATCGAAACTCAAAGCTCTTTTATGCAAAATCTTCTTTAGTCATTAGATAAGACTTCTAAAAAAAATCAATTATGAATATTTTTTTTTGAAAACAAGAATAAGAAAGATTGTGATGCTTTTTATTTTTAAGTATTGAATCTAAAGTCTACATTTCTATGCAAATATTTTTGATTGCGCTCTTCTTCTTATGTGTCTTTTGCGCTTCTTCTCCCCAATCCAATGTTTGTGCTTCTTGAAAATCTGACACGTCTTCTACTTCTTCTTAGCGTCTTACAAATGAAATTGTCCATTAATACATAAAGGTCCAAACACAAAATAACAACATTGGGTCGTTGAGGCAGTTGCACAATTAAGGAAAATAGAACAACAGAAAATGATTACACATATCGCATACGAGGAAGTTACTTACTTATAAAAAAAAAAAATGTTACATCTATTTTTCCTTTTTCCATATTCGCTATACAAACTGACTTGTGTTATTAGAACCAAAATATATATATATTTTTAATGGGATTAGTCCTTTTATTTTAAAGTTCTTTAATTTTTTTAATCTCTCACTCAAATTTTTAAATTAAAAAATAGTGATGTGAATTTGAATTTATAGTTGAGTTTGAATTTTTTTAATCCAACCCAAAAAATGGTTTTCATCTTCTTTAGTAAAATAAGTTTGGAGCCAAATAGATTTTGCCTCACACTAACTAAAGATGTGTAGTCTATGTTTAAATTTATGATGCTATTGTATCTTAAAAGACAAGTGATCGCGAAAAACTAACTATCAATAAAATAAATAATTTTAATTTTATATTTTTTAAAATGATTTTTATAAGAATTTAAAAATAGTATAAGTTATTTTGAACTCATCTGTTACAGATAATTTAGACATTCATTATTAAAAAATTTAATATAATAAAATCAAATATTTAAAAAATATATATCACTCCATAATGCTTTTTATGAAAAATTATTAAAAATAACTTCTCATTTCAAACATTTTTGAAATTTCATTATCCCGAAAAAATTGTAGTAAAAAGATGAAATACTTTTTCGTCATTTTATTTTCAAATTCACTATTTTTAAGAAAAAAATTATTGATCATAGTAGTAGTGTGATGATTGTGTGAGACTAAGAGACTTATCTTACATAATTTAAGTTTTTATATATAGAGTTTTAATGAAAGTGGTCGAGTTCGAGTAATCGTTGATCTATTTTTTTTTACGTGCACTCAATCACTCACAATCATATAAATCCATATTTACGAACTTATGTGATCTGCGACCTTTATAATCCACCTGAATATTAAATTAGCTCATTTGAATAACTCAAATTCGGTCGGTCAACTTATTTTCCTCAGCTCTAATTCTACCAATCACACTGCAAATGCAAACCTATGAATATGATTGATGACCAACGACCCAGGTAGCAATGAAGATTTAAGGGCATTACAACCTCACATTCTTTTGAGAGAGTGGTCCTAAGACAGGGTATGGTGCCTATATATAGGGTTGTTTTATTTTATCCACAATCATCAAAAACACACAAAAGATGTATTCTTCTTTGTTGACTTGTTTCATTTTGTTGTCAATTGCATATGCTTCCTTTGCTGCCAAACCAAGGACTCCAATTGATGTGCCATTCGGCCGTAACTATGTTCCTACTTGGGCCTATGATCATATCAAATACTTAAATGCTGGTTCTGAGATTCAGCTTTATCTTGATAAATACACTGGTATGTTCTTTTTTTTAATCATATATAAATTAGAAATCCTTTTTGTTTAGATTAAATAAAAAAATAGAAGGTCCTAAATTGGAGAGTTTATTATTATTATTATTATTATTATTATTATTATTATTATTATTATTATTATTATTATTATTATTGGTGCATAAAGCCTTAATTATTTCACCAATTATAAGAATATGAGTAAAAAATTAAGTAAATGATCATTTTATTTTTTTAAGGAGATACTAACCTCACTTACATTTAAAAATTAAAACGACCATACACTAAAAATTAAGTAAATGATCATTTTATTTTTTAAATGCGAGTGACACAATTAATATCTTTTTGAATTTATCAAAATTATAAAGATATGGTGAATATATTTTTGTTAATTATTTTAGTCACAAATGTATATTTTTGTTATTCAGTTTGACTCTCAAATATATTATTCTTTGATAAATTTGATCTTAAAATTTTATTAAAAAAATTATATATATATATTTTTTATAATTTGAATATATTCAAAAATTATTTTGATAATGTCATGCACAATTTTGAACTAAACGACTCTTTACTCCCATAAAAACGTAGCTAGTAATAGAGCTCTTTATTTTATTTAAAAGAAAATGAAGAGAATTTCTAATCATATTGTTCCCTTTAGTAATTTATCTATGTAGTTATTATAACTTATAAAACTCGCCTTATTGTAATATTTATGCAATTTTTTCAACAGGTACTGGCTTCCAATCGAAAGGGTCTTATTTGTTTGGTCACTTTAGTATGTACATAAAAATGGTTTCTGGTGATTCAGCTGGCACAGTCACTGCTTTCTATGTAAGAGAAATGCTTTCTTTTCTATTATTTTTAAAAATATTTTATAGTTTGATAATACTCTATGAATGAATTCTTTTGAAAACAATTGTAAAATTATAAGTAGTGTCAGTTTAATTAATAATGAATTTTTTATTCTTTAATTATATTTATTTAAAAAAAATATTTTCTAATTTATTTTCACTTTATATTGGAACATTGTAGTTATCTTCACAAACTGCAGAACATGATGAGATAGATTTTGAGTTCTTGGGGAACAGAACAGGTCAACCATACATTCTACAAACAAATGTTTTCACAGGAGGCAAAGGTGATAGAGAACAGAGAATCAATCTTTGGTTTGATCCTACAAAAGAATATCACAGATATTCTGTATTGTGGAACATGTTTCAGATTGTGTAAGTACTTTTTAATTCTTCACTCTGGATCTCAAAAACTTTTAGAGTTCAATTTTGAGACACAAACCACATTTTCATAAAAATAAACACTTATACATAATTATTCTCTTGGTTTTGTTTTGAATATAAGTAAAAGTAATTAATTTTATACTAGTTAAGATTGTTTATTAATTTATTATTTTTCTTAATATCATAAAAATAAACTTCATTTTTAAAATTTTCCTTCATAGAAAGTTATTATTAAAAAACAAAATTTTAATTAATTTAATAGTTTTAAAAGTTGATTTAAATTAAATATATTAGTAGTTTCTATAAATATATTATTTTTTATTTTTAGTCTTTGTAAATTTTTTAATTTTTTTTAGTCATCGCAAATAAATCACATTTTGTTTTGTGTATTTGGTGTTTTATTTATAAAATTTATTTATATTAAAATTGATATTTGTAATATATAGAATATTTAATTTTTGTCCTTTCAAGTAAAGAATATAATAAATATTAGAAAGATTAATATCAAAATAAACAAATCTTGCAAAGACCAAAACAAAACACCAAAAACAAAAAGAAAAATATAATATATTTACAAAACATAATATATTTACAAAGTGTAAAAAAAAAAAAAATTTTAGAAGAACTAAAAACAACGACAAAAAAATCGTATATTTGTAAATATTAAAAACATATTTAAATCTTAGAAGTGATACTAATAAATGGAATAAAATTGTTTCATATATAAATATAATTCAAATGATAGTTGCAAAGACATTTGATGCGTTGGGACATAAATTCGAATCAAAATACCTGTTCTTTCTCCAAATTTAACTGTGTAAATTTTATTGCCAAACCCAAAATTAAACAAACGGAATGAAATTAGTTATAATATGATTATATTCTCTATAGTATACCATTAAAGATGAGTTTTTTTTTTGTTATATTCCAGTATATCAAGTAGTATGTATATATAATTTATTCTCATAGAAGCTCAAATGTGTGTGGTATGCAGCTTCTTTGTAGATGATGTTCCAATAAGGGTATTCAAGAACAACAATGACTTAGGAGTGAAATTTCCATTTAACCAACCAATGAAAATATACAATAGTTTATGGAATGCTGATGATTGGGCCACAAGGGGTGGTTTAGAGAAAACAGATTGGTCCAAAGCACCTTTCATAGCCACTTACAAAGGTTTCCACATTGATGGATGTGAAGCTTCTCTTAATGCAAAATTTTGTGACACACAAGGTAAAAGGTGGTGGGATCAACCTGAATTTCATGACCTTGATAATTTTCAATGGCAAAGGCTTAAATGGGTTCGTCAAAAATATACAATTTATAATTATTGCAATGATCGCAAACGTTATCCTCAAACTCCTCAAGAGTGTATAAGAGACAAAAATATTTAAAGAGTAAATAATTATTTTGATTTCTGAACGTGAGAGACGTCGTCTTTATAGTTCTTAAATGTATTGCAATTACAAATACATTTTAAGTGTCTTTTTTGTTGGTAATTGCATGGATTCAATTGATCAACGAAAAATATTTGAAGACTAAATTGATTATCTAAAAATGACTAAAATGATTAATAAAAAAGACATTTGTGAATATGTTTATGATTTTGATATATTCAAGATTATCGAAAGCTAAAATCTTTGTTTACTCAACATTTAATCTTTGAGTAAATAACCAATTGACTTCATGAGTATATGAGATAGAATCATCATATATATCAAAATTACATAAACATTGTTAAATGTATATTTTATTAGTCACTTTAATCATTAGTTAAATGTATCTTTTATTTGTCTTCAAATATTTTTTTTTGTTTGTCTATCAAATCTATAAAATTACTAAAAAAAACACATTTAAATGTTTTTGAAATTTGAATACATTTATTTAAGTATTATAATAATATGTCTCACATATTTAGTTGACAAAATATTTATTTACTCTTTAATTTTTACTTTATATTAATAATACCCATAAAATTCTCATTTATACTTTCATCATCATCACAATTCACAAGTCATCGTACCGATGCAATTTCACATGGTTTTTATTTTTATTTTTTATTATTGTGTTGTTAATAATTTGTATTATTTATCATTTATTGTTACTAAAAATGTAATGTAATTGTTTGAGCTATGTATTAATCAAATATTTGGGGTGTGGAAGCAGATGAATCACCGATTCTTCTATATTTTATGCCTTCAAGTTATTTTCTTTCAATATATACTAATGTTTTACCTATGTGCAAAATATTATTAAAGGGAGAACAACAAAGTATTCCAACTTCCAACTCTTAATTAATATCCATTTTGTAAACATTTCACAGCATAAGTCTACTGATTAACAAAGACAAAGAAGGTCTGCGACTATTCAAACTATCTCTTCAGATCTACACTTTTTAAATTACACTCTTTTTTTTAAAGGACAAAACTATTATGGACTCACGATAAACCCAAACAAAGACCACAATAGAGTTTTAACGTTATTCACTACGTTAACGATATCACCCACCTCTTCTTTGAAGATTTCATTATTCTTCCTGAGCCAAATACACCAATAATCCTTCCAATTTTCAATTCAATGTTAACTATTTATTTATAATTGTATCTCTAATTAATATTATTTTGTATCACTTTCAAGTCAATAAATTTTCTCTTTAAATTTATAATAATAAATACATCAGTACTTAATTATAATAATTTAATAAAAATATATTATTTTTTATTTATTTATACCACTTTTAAATAAACTAGCGTATAACTTATAATTCATAAACTATAAAATTTGTTTGATAACACACATTTTACTACAAACTTATAGTTATATAACATTTTTTAATAAACTAGTTTAATTAACTTTTAAACATAATTCATATTTTTTGTCAATTTTAACCTTATTATTTTAGCTAAATATTTTTTTACCTTTCATAATTTATTTATTAAGATTTGAAATAAATAAACTAGGTATAGTTATATATATAAATAATTTAAAGTGAATTAATCTTTTTATGAGACCCTCCTTTTAGAGTCGCATGGAGTATAAGACAATGAGAATTAGAAGTGGTAGTGACTGAAAAATGGGAAGAAGCGTCGGAATTAAGAGTGTCTAAAACATATAATTAACTGAACTGTATTATAAATTGAACTATTAAACTATAAATTAATTTAAAAAGACTGATTAACCAAACTTAATTAAAAAACTGGTTCCAACCATTTTTAAACTTTTTTAATTTAAATCATAAAAATAAAATATAAAATTCACTGAAATTATCAAAATGAAATTATTAATCTTTTTAAAGTGAGAGAAATTATTTGTACTGAATTTGTCAACAAAAAAAAAATTTCAAAATGACTACACTCTAGCCCCAAATCGATTCATCTCCTCCACCCAACACCTAGTGTGAGCCGCCACGCACTGCCGCAAACTAGATCCGTGATCGGAGACCGTCAACCACCACCGAGTGCTCATTTATGTCGTGAGATACTCCTTTGTCATCGGCGCGCACAGATTTCCGGTGCCATCTAGGTAAACCGGTTTTAAACTGGTTTAGAATTGAACTGAAATTGGTTTGAACCATTAACTAGTTTTTATGAAAATGGTTTTTAATAACTGAACCTAACTATTAATGTGGTCCAATTCAGTTCAGTTTTTGAACCACGGCTACCCCTAATTCGAAGTAGTAGTAACTGGAAAATGGGAAGAGGCTTTGGAAGTCATGTAGATTATAATAATTTGATTTGAAATTGAAATTGAAGAATGCACTCTCTATTCTTCGAAACCCTAAACAAGAATTAACATTTTCTACCACTCGAGGAACAAAACAACACATGGCTGATTCTAACCTCATCAACGATGATCCATCAAACATTCCATCCGATGCAACTAATGGTAATTTCTCCTAATTTTTTCACACGATTTTTTTGTAAATGTGCTTGAATTGATGTAATTTTATTGAAATAATTGAATTTGAATGGTCTATTTATGAGTGTTGTTGAATGAATGTATACTTGAATTGGATTTTTCTCAAATTCTGTTTGATTCAGTACAGTTCAAATGAAACAAGTGCTATCAATTCTCATGTGAAAACCCTTTTTTGGAATTTCGGATTTTGACATAACAAAAAGGGATGATATATGTTTTGGTTGTTACAGTTGGTGTTGTATTCTACATTCTTTTTGCTTATTCAGTAGAGTTATCAATCTTTGTGGTAATTTAAGAAGAATTTTTTCTTTAGGGTCGGTTTGGTTGAAGGAGAATGTAGGTGAAGACTTATTTTTCATTTATAGATTAAACAAATTATAAAATATTTTCAAAATCTATTGAAAGAGTAATTGGAATATTACATGATCATTTATCATGTCATTCTTTCAAAAGTTTTAAAATATCAATTATATGTTAATATACAGACTTAGCCCTCCAAAACTCAACTCTCAAACAGACCTTACGGTTTGTTTGGAGTTGAATTTTGGAGGGTTTAGGAGGGGAAGGCTTTGAAGGGTTAAGTCTATATTTTAATATATATTTGATATTTTTAAAAAATTGAATGGACAAACATGATAAATGATGATATAGTATGACGTTGTTCTTTTAATTTTTTTAAAACATCATATATATATCAAAATACAAACTTAACCCTCCAAAACCCTCCCCTCCGAAACCCTCTAAAAACTAACCCTTAGGATCCGTTTGGTTGGAGGGTAATGGAGGAGAGACGAGGGAAACAGAGAGATTATTTTTAGCTTTAGTTGTTTGATTCAATTTTTTAGTGGAAAGGCAAGGGGAAGGGATGGGAGCAAAATCGCTTCTGAGGCAGTTTTAACACCCTTCCAAAAGTGGGAGACTTGGAGGAGTTAATATTTGGTTAAAATTTAGATTTAAAGATCATTTTAAAATCTCTCCCCTCCCATTCCCTTCTTTCCACTCTGCAATAAAATCCCCTCTCCACCAATAAAAACCCTACTCTCCCCTCCCATATTTTTGGTGCCATGATCAGTCGCGGTACTTTTTCTATTTTTGTTATTGTGAAATATTGCAAAGAAATGTGGTGGATCCAGCCGCAATTGTGGTTACAGCTGCAATTGCAGTCGCATACCTTTATTTAAAATCTAGGTATCAAGTCTTCAAAGAAGCTTAATTTTGTACTCTCGAAATACCGATTCAATGCAGCTTGTTTATCAATTTGCTATTTCAGATGCAGGGAATGATGTCAAATTGAGTTCTAAGGACCAGAGAGAGGCTCTGCCAGGAGAGCCCAAGTGTACTGTATGTGGCCGGTATGGTGAGTATATATGCGATGAAACCGATGACGACATTTGCAGTATGGAATGTAAACAATCAGTACTATGTCGAATTTCTAAATCCTCGTCTTGTATTGGAGGTCTTCCACCACCTAAAAAGCTACCTGCAGCTGATGAGTGCTTTTATGTTAGAGATTCTGATTACAAATCAGGAACGCTGTCTTTAGCTGATGATCAAGCTGAATTGCTTCGAAAGAAACTCGACATTCATGTGAAGGGAGTTGTATTGGCACCGGTTTTGTCATTCACTTCCTGTAGCCTCCCTGACAAACTCCTGCACAACATAGAAGCAGCAGGATATGAGATGCCTACACCTGTCCAAATGCAAGCAATCCCTGCTGCTTTGATGGGGAAGAACATGCTTGTTTTGGCTGATACAGGATCCGGAAAGTCTGCTTCATTTCTTATTCCAATAGTTTCTCGTTGTGCGAGTCATCGTTTGACTTATGTTTCAGATAAGAAAAAGCCTTTAGCTATGGTGTTAACGCCCACGAGAGAGCTTTGTATACAGGTTGAAGAGCATGCAAAATTGCTTGGAAAAGGATTGCCATTTAAAACTGCACTTGTGGTTGGTGGTGATGCCATGGCTAGACAACTCTATCGTATTCAACAAGGAGTGGAATTGATTGTGGGAACACCAGGAAGGCTTGTTGATCTTTTAATGAAGCATGAAATTGACTTAGATGACGTGATGACTTTTGTTGTCGATGAGGTGGATTGCATGCTGCAACGGGGTTTTCGAGAACAAGTCTTGCAGATATTTACGGCTTTGTCACAACCTCAGGTTTTAATGTATTCTGCAACAATGTCTGATGGTTTGGAGAAGATGGCAAACTCTCTGGCAAAAGATATGGCAGTTATAACCGTTGGGGAACCTAACAAACCAAATAAGGCTGTGAAGCAGCTAGCTATTTGGGTTGAGTCTAAACAAAAGAAGCAGAAGCTATTTGACATTTTAACAAGTCAGAAACATTTTAAGCCGCCTGTTGTAATATATGTCGGCTCCAGACTTGGGGCAGATCTCCTGGCAAATGCAATTACAGTTGTGACAGGAATTAATGCTGTTTCAATTCACGGCGAGAAGTCTATGACTGAAAGGAGAGAAATAATGCAGTCCTTTATGGTGGGTGAGTTCCCAGTGGTTGTGGCTACCGGAGTTTTGGGTAGGGGGGTTGATCTATTGGGTGTAAGACAAGTAATTGTATTCGACATGCCTAATTCCATCAAGGAATATGTACATCAAATAGGAAGGGCTTCTAGAATGGGAGAGGAAGGTCAAGCTATAGTTTTTGTGAATGACGAGAATAAGAATGTTTTTGCAGAATTAGTTGATGTACTAAGGTCTGGTGGAGCGGCCGTACCTCGGGAGCTTATCAATTCACAACATACCACAAGATTTTTCTCTGGGGGAAATGGTTCAAAGAAGAGAAAGCATAGATGATGCGTTTTTGTTATTTTCTTACTTCAAACCTTAGTTTTCTTTTGCCAACATAGAAAATGACACTAGAAAATGCATGTATATGTTTGAAAGATGAAGATTACTTCATATTTAAGGGTACCACATATTCAAATCCAGTTAGTAGGAAGTCTTAGCTGTTTAAGCCTGTAATTAATTACATAAAGGATGATATTGAAGAATAGTGAAAGATTCTATTGTCTCTGTGCTGTTCAAAACTTGGCATGAACCCATTACTGTGATATTGTCAGAGTGACCTATTGTCTCTATTTTCTTACCCTAAAGAGTTGGATTCAACAATGTATGTCATGTTTTTTTTCTGTGGTCTGAGTGGCCAACTCCTGTATCAGAAAGTTGTTCTCTTAAATTATGCTCAACTGTGCTTGCATTGCCTCCGTAGTTCTCGGGATTTTTAGCACTAGTTTATCGAGTAAAACGACACTTTGGTTCTTGAATGTGTCAGATGTGTGTCTATAGTCCATGAACTTACAAAATTATAAAAACATCTTTGAATGTATCTATTATTTTATCTTTTATAGTACAACAAGTTTTGCTTCATCCTGCATAAATTCCTTCATCCGCACCGTAAATGATGCCAGTATGGATCACCAGCGCCTGCGACAGAGGTATGTCATTTTTTAACTGTTATGTAAGATCTACTAATGCTTGTTCTTGTGTGGAATATTCTACATCTTGAAGTTATCATCGATTCCCTTTTGATAGAAGGGGAAGAAGAATACACTTTTATAGTGATGAGAAGGGGAAGAAAGGATACACTTTTATTTTGTAAAATTAATAGTGATGAGAAGGGGAAGAAAGGATACACTTTTATTTTGTAAAATTGAACACACAACTAGTTGAGTAAATTTTGTTTTTTCAGTTTTCATTTAGTTTAAAATAAGTAGAAGTAGCTTATATAGCGCTGTTATTCATATGCAAATGACTCAAGGGTAGGAAAGAGTTTGGGCCATTAATGTAAATATGGTGGCACTTTTGGGGGAGGGTGCAGTTCTGGTTGACAAAATAAGATATAACAAAGCTGCCATAAAAACTTTTGATGAGAACAGTATACTGTCATTCTATCAACCTCAAGGAATAAGCTAAGGTAGGATTTTGCGATGCCTTGCAGCACATGTCGTCAGAGAAATGGTTAACGAAAGATTATGTGGGAAAACCAAACAGTGACCTTTCTGTGTCTGGATAAGTTACTGGGATTTTTTGGGTTACAACAAGTACTTGTGTTATTTAATTATGATATAGTGGATACTTGTTCGGAAACATCTAAGCAAGCAACTCAAAATTAGGGCTTTTAGAGGCACCTAGATTTTTAAAATAATGAGGATAAGCTCGACTAGTAAAATGTCATACACCTACTCTTGCCGTTGATTTCTCCTTTTATTGTCAGGTGTGATATTATAGCAACTGTGTACCAGGAAGGAGCATTATCTTATTATCTTTTTAATTTTTACAGATAATTTTAGCTCCATTGCAATTCCTTCCACAAAATTTCGGATCAGCTCTACAGGTTCTTGAACACCACAAGCATGTTTGTAAAGATATTGTAAAACAGGTAAGTTGTGCTTGTCTTGGTCATGTAGAATAATAGTGCCTGTGAAATATGTCAGGCTATGAGGAGACGTGTTTTTATTCTCTTGTGATTATTTTTCTTGGTCAAATTTAAGAAACTAATTTATATATGAATGCGTTCTGCATCAATCAGTGCATATTCAAAAGAGAAGAAGGGAGATAAAGAGGAACTTTTTGTTCTTTTATAGTACCTAAAACTAGAGCAGAAAATTGAGAGATGCAAGAAATGTAGTTAAATACAGTAATATTTAGGGAAGAAGAACATGGTTTTTAAATCATGTGTGTGAAGTGGTAGAAACCCTGAAGAAAGTAATAGACAAAATAATTTATATTTTATTACTACAGTCTTATGCTGTTTATATAGAAGAAAAAAAACAGAATAATATAAAATAAAAGATAATCAAATCTTATTTCCCCTGTTCTTCAATTTTAAACGAACCCTTTATACAAGAGTGTATCAATTTTAAATTTGTTTACCCTGTTAAGTATTGAAAAATATGTTTATGGCCGTTAGTAGGTTGATGCCTTGAGGGAATAGTTGAATGTCCTTAAACTATTCCATTTTCTTGTAGAGGCTGATGATCTATCTGTAGTATGTAATTGTAATGTATCTCTAGTTCATAGAATATTAATATTGAGAGTACCGCATTAGATAAGATGTGACTTGAAAAAGTGTTTTTAAGAGAGAGTCTTCTCTTATCTTACAAGTCGGTTTTGTAGGATTGAGTTAAATCAAACTCAAAATTCTAAGAATTATGTTATAATCCAAGCCTCAAATTTTTAGTCAATGACTGAGTATATTGATGTCTATATATGTTCTAAGGAAACTATCAAATTGATTGAGGGAAGGTCATGCTATATATGAAATTATAATTTGTTGGTGGTAATCAGACAGCTTATATCTTAAGTCAAATTGCTTGCTTTTGTTGAGGCTCCCTTGACATGATACTTAGGGGACAACTTAGAAGTCTCACATTGAAAAGGATAAAGATAGAGAAGGTAAAGACTATATAATCCATAGATCCAATGTTGAGTGAACGCGTGGTATCAGACACATATTTTTTACTTAGTCAGTTGGGAACTTCTAGAGCGAGAAGTTGATTTATCAATAAATTTGATTCCTGGAACAAGACCAATTTCGACGGCAGCATATTGGAAGTAGATCTCCCTGGTGTTCAGGGCATCCCAACCCAACAATATCTGGTTAGAAGATGTTGCATTTAAAGTTAAATACTACATTATGTTGTAAATATAATTTTTGTTATTTGCAAATATTTTATAGTACTTGTTAATTAGTGATTGTACTTTGATGATCTTTGAAATAATATGCGGATATATTTTCTACAAGTTGCATTGCATAGACCACATGTATGCTGCTACTTCCATAAATCTGTAAGTGAAATGTAATTAACATTAAATTAACACCAATTAGTTCTGGTTATTGACGACCTTAATTAGTCCAAGTGTAACTCTGATTTCTTACCTTGTCAAGCTTATCAATGGAGCTTCTGACTAGTGGCTACTTATATCGACACATAGCTCATAAAACCAAAAATATTGTAGGAATGAATTTTTATGCAACTGCTCTAAGTGGGTCTTTTTCCTTTGTAGTAGGTCAAAATAAGTGTCAAAGTAGATAAGTACAAATTTATTAACTAAGGGTCGACGTAATTGATTCATCAAACGCATGAATGTACTAGGAGGATTGGATAATCTAAAGGGCACAACAATTCATTTATATAGGCTATCTTGTTTTTGGGTCAACATATAGGCTATCTTTAATGTTATCTACAATGGAGATTAATATTTGAAAAGATGATTACACCATGCATCTGATCCAATAAATCATCAAGTTTTTGTATGGGACATCGAGACTTGATGGTAACCTTTTTACAACTCAACTATCAATTCAAGACCATTTTCTAGCTTCCATCTTTCTTAGGTACTAAAATTGCACGAACAATAATATAAAAGCTACCCGTTTCCTGAAATAATCATTTCTTACAGTTTTTCAACTTGATGTTGGATTTCGTCATGCTTATGTGAACTCACTCTCTATGCTGGTCTAATGGGAATAACACCTCCATAAACAAAGTCAATAGTATGTTGGATATCTCTCCCCAACTTTTGTTCTTTCAATTTTATTTTCTGGTTGATAAAAAATTCATTTTCTATTATGCATGATCAACTTTCTAAGACGATCAAGTGACATTGTGACCTGTCAAAGCTAATTTGTTTTCTTTTTTTTACTAGTCCATTTTTTTACAATGAATCACCAATTTCACCATTTCACATAAATTAAAAAATATATAAATAAAAAATTAAAAAAATAATTTTTCTAATTTATCATATTAATTATTGATGTTCTCTAAAAAAAATTATTGATATATACACCATTACTATTAATACAAAATAAAAGATAGTAAATTGAGAATCATACATATAATATTAATTACATAATATAATTAAAAAAATTAATTAATATTATATTATATTAAAAATTAAAATAATAATTTATTTTAAACCATTTTTTAATTTTTTAACAAAAGAATCAATCTTTAATTTCAACAGTACTTTTATATAAGAACGCTAACTTGCTTTCTAAATAATCGAATACATTTATACCTCCAATACTTTTCCGATCTTCCACAGAAATGATATAAATGTGACGGCACGAGATAAGGTCCGAAACATCGACTCACAGTCATACTCAACTACTCAAATCTTACTATATATTAGTTAAACTTTATTTTATGGGACTCCTTTCGTACGTACAAATTTAAGACTTTTTGATACTATTAAATTAAATTATAAATAATTAAATAATATGTTATTTATGAATGAATTTAATTATATTTTAAATTTAATATTATAAAAAATTTAAATGTTATTTTTTTAAATCTATTTTAGAATAATATTTGTATTATAATTTTAATTTTAATTATAAAAATAATTTATTTAATTATTTAAATTAAAATTATATATATAAATATATTAAATTTTTTAATTTAATCAACTTTAATAAATCCTATGGTAATGTCTGGTGCATAAATTAAAAAACAATACTATTAATCAAAATGTTTATATTATCCGTACAAATTCTCTTTTTGACGGTGTAGTAAATCTTATTTTATATATTCGTAGATAGCAATTGAAGGAACTGATTAAGACAACCATGCATGGTTTGAAAGAATATTACTCTATAGAGCAAATCAAAATATATGCTATGTGATTATTTGTTAATTTCGGTCGGTGACTCTTGCTATTATATTGTGGAAATTGGGCTTTGCCCTCAGATGTTACCCGAACCCGTCCTACCGACGGATACACAAACGACGGAAACGTCGTTAGTTTCCCCTGATCTTTACGAACGGAGTATCCGTGGACAATGCAGAAGGACGGACGGTTAGCTGAAGACGAGACTTATAGAGGATACGGTGGAGACCGTGCTACTGTAGCTTAGTGCATGATCAGACTAGACTTTTGTATAGGGTCTTGAGTTTTGGGAAATGTAATTTATTTTGGGAATTAATGTATGACTTTTCCGCTGTATTTTCCGCACTCTGAATTGTTTAGTGGCCATAGGCCGGGTGTTCTCTTTTGAAATGAACTGATGAAAATTTTATTTTAATTCCCTTGACATTAATTTTGGAAAACTCATTTTAATTATTTATTGAAAAAAAATACACTCGTGTTGTGTTTTAAACTCGGAGTGTTACACAACTGCATATGAGATGTGTTAGGACTTATCTGGCTGGAAATATGTTCCACAATGCATGAATGTTATAAGCTCGTGCACTTTTAGGGATGACGTAAGTGGTAGTTTCCATGTTGTGCCATCCCTTAGTGTCAAGGTCACCACGTCAAATCTTTAATTGACCCGACCTCGATATTGCGCATATCTGCTCCATTTGTATTGGACTTCCCTTATAGTCAATCAATAACACATTTGGGTTAAGCCTTTTAGGTCCATATCATTACAATCTCGTTGTTTGAAAAAGAAAGCCTAAGCCCTATGTTTGAGAACACCACCTCAGACACAAAAAATGAAATATTTTCCATGAACGAAAATGAAATATTTTCTATGTAACAGTAGATATTTGATTCATGGTAGCATAAGTAACCATCCAAATACTTTTATCAGCAACATCCAGGGACTTCGACTGAATTTGAGACTCATCTTGTGACACATACAAATAACAGGTATTCGGTACCTCTTTGGCAACCCACGAGTACTTATTGACGTCAGGTGGTATCTCGAACTTGTTGTGAGAAGGTAGAATTGTCTTTGCCATTCATCCTTACTCAAATTAGAGGAAGATAAGTAAATTCAAGACTTATCAACCTTAAGAATTCAGTCATATACCTCTATTTGAGTTAAAGAATTTCTCAAATAGGCCATCAATAGACCTTGCAAACTTCCAGAGTCAACCAAGGATATCGCCGCTATTCGTAATCCTTTTCAAAACAATTGGGAGAGGAAAAATTAGGAGAAAGAGAGAAAACATGTCATGCCCATTTTTAAGGGGCTAGACAACTGCCATTAGAGATGGCGCCACTCAATCTAGAGGAGATGTTGAAGGTGTTGGAAGCACATTCCCATAATCAACAAAGACCTCACTGATGGGAAGGCCACACTAGAAACCAAGTTAAACCAGAGGTGTCTATGGAGGCCTATAAAGAAAACAAGGGCAATAGAAAAATGTGGAGAGAAATACTTATCATATCAAGATAGAAGGTTGAAGAAGGCGCAAAAAGTTGGAAACCATCGTTAAGTGTGGGGGGGGACCATGGTAGAAAGGAAAGAAAACCACTGTAAAACGGCCAGCGGGCAAACAAAAACTGAGATAAAAGGGCAAAACTTCAAAAGAAGTTTTTCCTAATTCATAAACCCTAAACCGTTAAGTAGGGGAAAACCATGAAAATGATGTTTTCCCTCATATATATATGGAACAAAGAGTGATCCGATGAAACAACATTTTGGTCCATCCAATGGTTGTCTGGATCATCCAAGCACATTAAATCGCATTCCCTAGGGAACTTAAAAGTTGATATCCTAGCCCTCATGTGTTGCCTTTGGAAGTCACAGAACATCACTTCATGTAACGTTTTGAGTGAAATAGGCTAACTTTGAAGCAATTTTTCAACTACAAATTCAAACTTACTGCCAGTCAATCTCACACTCCTTACTTGGATTTTAAATAACTTGCAAGCTTAATTGTCTTTGAACGATCTCGCGACAAGTTTGACTTCGAAAGTCATTGAAACAAATTATAGTTTCCATTGATTTTGAACAACTTTGACTTTACAATAGTTGTAGCCTCAACACAACTCCATGCCAAAATGAGCTTGCACAAGTTTGGACTTTGTCTAATATTTGTCGTCCTTGATGACATACTTTGCTTCATAATTCATCACTTGGTTCATACATTTTGGCTACTTATGAGCAATTGTTATGGACTAGGCCAAAACCTAAAGTCAATATAGACTTCTACAATGAATGACCAATTCCATACGAAGACCATCCCTCTAAGGATCAAGGACCACATGATCATGATCAAATGTTAATCTACGCATCACACCAAGATCCACACGTCCAATAATCAATGTCTCTACTATATAAGGAGTTCCTTAATTGGAAAGAATACGTTACACTTCTCAATGTCTCACACTGACCTCAATTTCCCACTAACTTAAACACTAGAGTGTTTGCAGGTACATCACCTCCAACGAGACGTTAAACCACCATTTTCAGTCGCACTTACAAGGACTAAAAATATATTTATCCTTAAAATAAATTGATGTAGATATATATTCTCCCTCCATCACATACCTTCTTATGGTGTAGTCTTTTATTCTTGTTTTAAAACTATTGATGTTTTCGATTCCATTATTTAATTAATTTTTTTTCCTATTAGTATATACCACTTAGTTTGAGAGAATAAAATAGAAATATTCTAGTCTAAATAGTAAAAAATAATTTCTAAATTTATGTACATATCAATCTTAAATATCAAAAAAATATATAATAGAGTATCAATTATGCTCCTTCTTCATTTTTCTTATATAAAATGGTAAGTACCCGGTCTTACCGATACCCGGCTGTTTTTGTGAGTATTCTATTTTTAATTATTCTATTACGAGTAAAATTGATGTTTTTCTTACATATAAATATAATATTATTTTTGTATTTAAATTTATTTGTTGTTGTAATCGAACATAATTTATATTTTTAAACTTTTATTATGATTTTGTATTATAAATTGAATAATTTCACTTTTTTAATTAAATTATATAAAAAAATTCATATTTTTAATTGAAATACTTGTATCTTAATTTTTTTTAATGTTGTATCCGTATGTGATACCGTATCCATATTATTTGTTGGCAACCAATAAAGAATTGAAGAATGGTCGCATATAATAAAATAAAAATATACATGGTGGATGAAAAATTAACATCGTTTGATTTCACATTGGAAATTGTAAAAGCTCAATTAATAATTGAAAATAAAAATATTAGAAAAGACAATATACGAAAATAAAGTTTAACACCAACATCAAATAGAAATTATGAATTTGTCATAAATAAAACATAATATAATAATAAATAATATCCATATCAGTGCAAAACTATTTTATGTTAACAATACATATTCATTAAACTTTAAAAATATATATATAAGAATAATATAATAACACTTTTGTTTGAATTACACGTGATATGGTCAACCAATAGAGCAAATTATTCTAGTTTAAAAGTCACTTTGTAAAGAGACAATAAAAAAAAGATACTTCAGGATGGTTTTATGTGGCCAATTAGGACCAGTCTGCTCTTGTGCATGGAATAAGTGAGTGACGTCGTTCCAGTAATTTGCTGCCACTTTTTCATTAGGTGGAAAATGATATTTTGTCCATAAGAATACCACTAAGTCTAACCTCACAAGATATATTTAGATACTTCTATATTTTCCAAATTTTTAGGGTTTAAAGTTTAACTCAAGAAGAAAAAAAATTAGGGTTTAGTTTTTTTTTTTATCTGAGACGAGTTAGGGTTTAATTTGATCTACAGACAAATGACAAGCCTTTATTCAATCTATCCCTAAGTAGATCCATCAAGTAATAAGCCAATAACAACAAAATTTTATTAATGATAAGGGATAATATGCTTAAAGCTTTAGAAAGGTAAGTATATATACAAATTTACAATTCATTATAAAAATTCTTGTAATAATAATAATAAAATAAAAATTTGTGATATAATATATATTTATTTAAAATGATCTGATATGTCCAAAATATTTTTTTTAATAAATTATATATATATATATATATATAATTTAAAGGAGATGCACATTAACAACTAATAATAACTCGTCACGTCAACAAAATATTCAATAACGGTCTTTAATTTAAAAAATTGTTTAATATGATATGACATATTAAATAATTATAATTGTGAAAAATAATTTTACATTACAATGCTACTTTTATATATATAGAGAGAGAGAGTGTGTGGTCTATTTGCAAGCTATTTATCCTTTCCAATTTTGTAGTGGTTACATGATACACAAACTATACATAGGCTAGGAACTTGAGTTCAATTTACATCTTTATAATAACAGAAATCGATAATTATTTACATCTTTATAATAACACAAAATATACATATGCTAGGAAGTTTTGAGTAATTACTCGTAAAAATCATTTTCAATGGATGTATTTTTTTTTAAAGTGATTTTTAATATGTTACAATATTTAACAATTAGTATCTAAATTATTAAATAACATTACTTTTTTTAATCTGTAATAAATTAATCCAAAATAGTTTTTACTATTTTTTATAGGCTCTCATAAATATATACTCTCTCCAAAATAAAATATAAATAAAAATAATATCAAAAAATTTGATGCATCTAATTAAAAATAAGTACTCCTTTTATTTATATTTTATTTTAAAATAGTATCATTTTTATAAATATAAAGTTAAATTCATTTAGTTTTCAATCTATGACAAACATGCAAATATGACTTCCAAATAAAAAAAATTGAAAACAATTCATAACATGAAATAAACAATTGCTTTTGTTTTAAAAGTTTATCGACGAAATCACAGGCACTAAATACAGAGAAATATTATATTGCACATTACAACCAACACCTCAAATGTCAAATATATCAACAATCTTTTAGAAAGTGAATTACAATTAATTTAGATGTTATGGAAAGTGAAAGTGTGACATGATAACATCCCTTCACGTGGTGTTTCTTTTATGATTGGTCCAAATTCTTCTCTTATTGAAGTTGAAAAGTGACATTATATGCTTTCAATCAAAGTATAAATAGCCACCTCTAGGGTATGAGTCTTTTAACCAATTAGCACATATATATGAATGAGTATAAGAAACTAAATCAAATTTTTTTTATAGAGCTAGCAAATTTAATTTTGTCAAATATTTCATCCACTATATAGTCATGCCTAGTGGTAATGCTAGTAGAGACCCTCTTGTTGTTGGGGGTGTAATTGGTGATGTATTGGACCTCTTTCAACCTTCTATTCCTATAAGAGTCACATATAACGGTAAAGATGTTAGTAATGGTTGTGAATTCAAACCCTCACAAGTTGTTAATCAACCAAGAGTTAGTGTTGGTGGAGATGATTTCAGAAACTTCTACACACTGGTAATTAATTAAATCCCAAAACTTATTTTGTTGTCTATATAATAAAAATTAAAAAAATAATTAAATTAGCAACAAAAATTATTAACGGGCAAATAAAACTTGTTGCTAATTCTCTCCTCACTAAATTTAGAGATATATTTTTTTAAAAAAATAAAAATTGTACGCCTTTGATTTTCGTTGCTATTTCAATTTTCTACTTGAATCTTAATTTCAATTGATTTTTTCCATTATAGATCATGGTGGATCCAGATGCACCAAGCCCTAGTAATCCAAATTTGAGGGAGTATCTTCATTGGTGAGTAAAAATAACGTGGTTAACTTGAACATGCCATGAACATATGTATATATATACAAGAAGTGAACTAGATTTATGAGATTTTCTAGCTTTATGATTATTTTTTAATCTTTCATTACTAATTTTCTCTTAATATACATCAGGTTGGTGACTGATATTCCTGCAACTACTGGACCTACTTTCGGTTCGTTCTTTGTTAATTAGCCCTCTTTAAATTGTAAATAATTTTTTACAAAATATTATCTTTGGTGTATTATTATCTCCTTCTAATATCTTCAAATTTGATGGACTAATTATTATACAAAAATATATTTAAATTAACAAATCATGATTTTGGTTACAAGGGTCCCTTCATACTTACATATTTATATGTTATGAGATTTTTGTAATCTTCCTCTAAGGACATTCTTGTTATATATTTGAAATTGTAAGTAATCATGGATAAATATGATATATGCCATCACAAGGTTATAAAGCAATTATAAAGATCTTAGTAGTCAGAGTCTCTTTTAATATTTGCAGACTCAATTACCTCAATTTAAAACTTCAATTTCATCTAACCTTAGTCTTTTGAATTTAAATTCAAAAGAAAATTGAGTTGTTCGTAAAGTCTAATTCAAATTGGTATGAAAAACCACCACTCTAGAAAATTGCAATCTAACTAAATTGCCACCACAACCTCTATCAATTATTTGCAGAATAACAAATTGTTAAAGAGTATTGAATACTAGGGCTTAATTAATATAGCTTATGATGAGACCAACGTATACTAATCCTAATAGGAAAAAAATTAGAGATGATTAATTATGATAACTACTTACTCTCTCCATAAGAAATTATAATACAATCATATTAAATTATATATGATTCATATACGTGTATTTGTTATTTTTTCTTCTTCTTCTTCTTATATTTCGTTGTTCAAACAAAATACTTGATACTAAATTTGTTAAACATATACTAATGACAAATTTAATTTACTTTCACAGGTAATGAGATTGTAACTTACGAAAATCCGCGGCCATTAATGGGAATTCATCGAATAATCTTCGTGGTTTTTCGACAGCTCGGTAGAGAGACGGTGTATGCTCCGGGATGGCGCCAGAATTTCAACACAAGAGAATTTGCAGAACTTTACAATTTGGGATTACCAGTTGCTTCTGTTTATTATAACATTCAAAGGGAAGCTGGCTCTGGTGGAAGAAGGTTATGCTGATCATGATTATATCTTATAACAATTAGATATTGCAATAAATTATAAAGTTGTAAAATCTAATTGAGTTATAATCTATACATATATGCAAAAAAATGGAATCCAAGCATTATGTATAATCAAATAATGTAAAATGGTGTTATAGATATGAGAAAAAACTGGAAAAAAAATTGAAAAATGTTATAGTAGATATATATATATATATATATATATATATATATATATATATATATATATTTTAATATGCACTTGCGCATATATTTTAGGAAAAGTTACTCAAAAAATTTCTTAACTTAATTTACATTTTACTATTCTTCCTTTATAATTAATGGGCTAACTAGACACATTTTAATATTTAAGGGACTAACTTGACATAAAAATTTGCTCGTAAATACAGTTCAGATAATAGTTCCAGAGATATTGATATGTTGAGATGCAATCTCGAAGTTAGAATACACAGCTTTCTCTAAGTTAAGTTTCGCATATATCAAATTCAGTACTTCAAAATTTACAACATTCGCACACTGTACATGAATCACTTGCGCCAGAACTAGATAATCATCTAAACTTATCTCTAGAGTAATTTTTTATAATTTGTAGAAAAAATAACAATAAAGTTTGACAAAATTGGTAACCATAGGAAAATGCATAAAGTTTAGGTGTCTTCCATGGGTATGGATATAAAATGACTATTTTGAAGAGTATAATTAATTAGGTATATTTTGTAAGAATAGATGTATAAAATTTGGTAAATTGAAAAAGAAGCACAAATATAAAAATATATACTTACATATGATGCAGATCTAGGGCTCAACAGTATACCATATCTCTGCTCCAACCGGTTGCTGCCAACAAACTGCAAACTCAACAATTTCATAACATTCTTCTTAGCAAACTTTATAAATAAAATAAAATAAAATGTTTCAACATATACCAAAAAAAGTTGAAACTGAAAAAAATAAAAACAACGGAAACATTTAACCACGATATTTTAATGTGTTGATGAATGCAGGTGCAAATATGAAACAATAGAAAATCCAACAAATTTGGAACAATCCAACGGCTCAAAACGCTCAGTTTCGAAGCCAGATCCAAATTCTTCAACGAGCTCGAAACGCTTGACTGGATTGCGGTCGTCTCGGCTTCTTCGGATCGGCAATTCAATGGCGGAGAAATTATTCATCTTCAAAGACAGAGTTGGAGATGGTGCTGCTTTGCAATCTGGATTGAAAAATGTGAGCAACTACTATATGCAATTTATTTAGATTTAAATATTTTTTTTGTTTAATGTCTATAAACTATGAAATTAGTATTTTAGGACATTTAACTATTGCATTAATGATGGTGATTCTCCATTGCAAGATGAATTATCAGCAATAATGAGTTAAATTATATTTATACCATCTCAATAAAAAATTAAGTTTTTTTTTTATTAAAAATATTAAATTAATAAAATGGCAATTTAGAGATATTATCATTATCTCTTAAATCATCAACATTGATTCAAAAAATAAAGATATGAAAACGCAAGGACAGATTGTGCGATGTTTGATCATGGTATACAATCAATTGTACATATTTCTTTGATTGTATAGTTGTTACATTTATACCAAATGATTAAGGAAGTCAAGTATTTATGATTTGTGTGCACCATTTCAATACAATTTCTATTTTCCTTTAAAAAATGAGAATGTTGATAATTACAATGTCGAGGAGAAAAAAGAGGCTTATATAATTAATGAAAACAATTAACTTCTTCTTTGTGATGTAACTAATTTGTAATTAACTTTTTTGTATAAAAGACTCTAAGATATGAAAGCATTCTAGTTGAAAGATCTTATACTAAGTAGATGAATTCTAAGTCTTCATTACATCGGATATGATTGTAGAAAAATTGCATCCTAGAAATTATCTCTAAAGTGCCACATAGAAAATTTTAAATACTTCATGGAAGACATTTTTGTGCAACAAGTACGAATCAAGGTTTTGGATTAAGATTGAACAACACATAAGTGTGAGGAACAATAAATCTATTGATTTAAGGTTTTGGATTAAGATGTAGTGTATAATTCACTTGTGTGGTTGCTCTTGGTTCAATGTAAATAATCTTCGTACTCTCCTTATGATCCAATAAGACAATAGTCAAAGGAAAAATATTATGAGCACGAGGGAAAGCATTGGGCACCGATAAACTAAAGGAGAGAACTTCCCAAGGAGAAATTGTTGTGATGTAAGCATGAGAAGAGGCAACACAACATTAGTCTATTAGGTGAAAAGTACCACATTGAGTCTCATGGTCTAAATACTCAAAATAAGAGACTCATAACATTGCTAAATCCTTTAAGAATTTATGTTCAAGACGGCTATCACTCTATCGACATTGACCCGGCAATAGTTTTGTTAATTTCCCTCACCTATCACTATTTGGTGGAACACCTTAATCCCTTCTATAGGTAGTCTATTTCATAGCATAATACAATGTAATCACTCATTGTTAGAAAGCTACTTTTAACACCCTTTTATATATCTAAAAAACTACAACCCTTATGGAAGTATCCATCTAGAGGGAAAATTTTATATTTTTGTTCAGAATACATGTCCAAAGGACAAAAAAAAATGTGTTTTTTCTAATATATGACTTTCAAATTTCACTTGGAGATGAAAAAGAAGTTCTCGATCAATTGATATGATTTAAGTCCAACAGAAAAGTCCAACTCAAAAAACTAGTTCATTATGTGAAATAATACCTTAAAACCTTGTTAAGGCAATGGATAATTGACAAAAAAACTACCACAAAAAATAAGCAATAATGGATAATTGTATAGAAGGTTTCACAACAATGGAAGAAATGGGAGACAAAGGTAGGTGTTTAAGATAATAAACCATTACCATGACATACAATAAAATGCAAGAGAAATAGTTACCACCATTACACACGACTCTCTAATAACTCGTCTTCCAAAAATTTGAAGAAAATTCTATCCTCTACATCTACATTTACACTTCTACCCCGTACAATTTATACATACTATCCATTTTATGTTTTTTTTTTTCAAAATAAAATCCCACTAAATTTAATTGAAATTCCAAAAAAAATAAATTTCAAGTTTTTCAGAACACGTGTTTTTTAAAAAATTTGAACTTTGTACCGAAAAACATAGAAAAAGTTTTCCGGTACACCAAAAACATATTTGTATATCGAAAAACATGAAAAAAGTTTTTCGTACACAAAAAACAATATATTTGTGTAGCGGAAAACTTTTTTGAAGTTTTCCGATAGACAAAGTTAGGGTCTTAAACCCTATTAAAACACATTTGTGTACCGAAATTTTTTTTTTTTTTAAGTTTTTCGGAACTCCAATTAAATTTAGTGGAGTATAATTTTTTTTTTTTAAAAAAAAATAATGAAATTGATAGTTTGTATAAATTGTGAGAGTAGGAATATAAATGTAGAGGTAGAGAGTAAAATTTTCAAATTTAAATAATTATAATGATGCTAAATGTCCTTGGTTGAACGAAGCCACAAGCCTATTTGTTAGTAGCTTTGTAACCCTAATAGCATACACCCCAGCTTAAGTTGAAAGCTAATTAACCATTTCTAAAAAATCACAACTCTATTCAAAAGTACACATATAAAGCACAATAAACTAAGGAAAAAAATTGTGTTTCTTTTAGATGTATACTTTTGAAGTATACCTAAGGGCGAGAAAAGAAAGTCCCACTAAAGTTTGTTAAAAGTCCCACAAAAACTATGTAGGGCCCAACATACCACAAGTCAAGAAACAATGTATTTCATCTTATCACAGGACAACAAACCTCATAAGTCATAATCTTAGTTTGTCAAAAGTTAAGCTTCCCATGTATGAGTAGATATACCTAACTTGAAATTGTTCTGGACAAATTCCATGCCTATAGAGCCCAAATGACATAACATAACATATGCTTAAACCTAACCAGGGATTTTTACTCCAAAAAATAAAAAAGTTAACACACATCCATGAATATTGACCATGTTTTTTCCACTCAAAATTGCTTATAACATTTTATTTATAATGATTTTATGGAGTATCAATAAAAATATAGAGATTAATTATAGATGTGTCCTCCTTGCGAGCACATGAATAATCTCATTTACTTGTCTTTTAATAAAAGTTTCTAAAATGAAAATTTAAAAAAAAAAAAAAAAAAAAAAAT
>JBBPBO010000003.1:6519947-6840068 GCA_037974295.1 Cicer cuneatum | reverse complement strand
AAAAAAAAAAAAAAAAAAAAACTCTATAGTCATAAAAGATAACACCTAATTTAGACATATTATCATCGTTAGAATTAATATTATCAATTACACACTTCGAAACCAACTATGTTGTCCACGAGTGTGGATTGACCTGATTAACTCAATGATTCAACTAACTCAAATTTCATTTTTCTTTTATAATTTGTGCTAAACCCAAACCAACTCAAATTGAAATAGTTTAATTCAAATTACGGATTTATATTTTCAAATCCATACGCCGGACGCGTTGAAAAAGATTATGAATTCCTTATTTTTATTAATATAATTTAAAACTTTCATGTGTTAAATCTAGACATGTTTAAGGTTAGTTTCAAGTGCTAAAAGTTGAAATTACAAAATTGAGTATAAATGTTGAAATTTTCTTAAAATAGAATTCAAGAATTTAATTTTATAAATATATTTAATATATAAAGTTTTTATATCGTAAATCAATCACAATTCATTAGATTATTAGTGATATTTATCTTTTACCTTTATTATTTTTAAAGTTTTTATAAATAGTTTTAATGTGTATGATAATATAAAATTTGTATGATAATATAAAACTTTTTTATTTGATAATGCAAGATTATTAAACTCCTCAATTTAAATTTAATCATACTTTTTCAAAAATAGAAATGTTCATATCAATGTCGATCCTTCTTTTAAAAGAGAGGCTATATTGTTAGTCCTTGAAGTGGAACCATCAACATCACCAGGATCGTTGCTTCTTATCTTATAATCAACCCTTATCTTTACTTTATCAAAAGCTTCTATCTTTGTACATTACTCATAAGATTCTTCTCAAATAGTATAAACGAAATTGATACACAAAAAATGGAAATCGAAAATTAGAATAAGACGTACACTTTTCTTTTGAAGGAAAATACGACACGTACACTAACTCCGCAAAAGAGTACCTAATTCCACTAAAGAATAATCCATACAAAATTGTATGTAATTTTTTAGAAAGTAATAGGAAAAAAATACTTTCCCTTATTCACTTAGTTGAGTCAATTCGATCCACATTCTAATTCTAGAGTAACCAAATTCACGAGTTATTTCTAAAGTAATCACATTGACTGAATATATGAATTAATTCATTTATAATTATCGTTTGAGCATACATATATTTCACCAAACTGTCATCAACAAGTCCTTGTCAAATAGAACGAAGTAGACTAAACATAGACATGCTCATAACAACTATTTATCGAACGAGTATATAATAAAAATATAATACATCAAAGATTTAATTCAAGGTAAACTATTAGTTTAGTCTCTAAAAATATATAACATTGTTATTTTAATTTTTGACTTAATAAAAATTTAAATTAATCTTTGTATCATCAAAATATCAATTATTTTAGACTAATTTCATCAAAGTGAATGTTTGGATGAATCATCAAAGTGTATTTTCATCAATGGGGCTAATTTTAGACACATTAATTGAGCCACACATTACAACATCTATATAGACCGTTTGATCTATATCAACAATAAACATTGATTTACGGTATAAATTTGACTTTATTAGGTTTCTGATCTCAAATAAATAATCTATATGATTAGAGTGTAAAATTGCGTGCTGCTAAATCTTTTAGCATAAATTTATAAAATTTACAAAGTGTAACTTTTAGCATTATTGCATTGGCTTGTCTTGATTTTTGTTAAAGTTGTAATTCAAAATGATATTAGAAGTTAGTTAAAACTACTAGAAGTTAGTTAAGACTGTTAGAAGGTAGTTAAGGAAGTTAAAATTTAGTTTTGCAATATAATGTTCACAACTGTTTGATATAAATAACAAGTTGGGTAGATTACTTGCATTACAAGTAATTCAGTAAAAACATTGATTCCTCATTTTTTCTTCAAGCCATTCCAATTCCTCTCATTCCTAAATATGTTCTAACAATTGGCATCAAGAGCTAGGGTTCTAAATCTAGGGAAACACGAGAGAAAGTGAGGGAATTTCAAAATTGGGAAACACAAGTGAGTAACAAGAAAGAAAGAAACCATTAATGGAGGAGGATTTCCATCAAATATGCCAGTGCTTGATGGGAAGAATTGGGGTAGGTGGTCTGCATCAATGAGATTATTGTTGGGAGCTCAAGAAGTGTTTAAGATTATTCAAGAAGGCTATGAGTAGTTATGTGTGAATCCTACTGAAAGATAGTAGGCAGCATTTAAAGATTGCAAGAAAAGGGATTGCAAAGCATTGTTCTACATCCAGCAGAGTGTGGATTCGAATAACTTTGAGATGATTTCAAAAACATCTATATCAAAGGAGGCATGGGACATCTTGGTCAAGTACTATAGAGGTTGGGAAAAGGCCAAGAAAGTGAAGCTCCAAATGCTTAAAAGGAAATATGAACTGCTGCAGATGGAAGAAGATGAAGTTGTTTCTGACAACTTTAATCGTGTACAGGCCATTGTTAATCAGATAAGATCTAATAGTGACTCAATAATTGAAGTGATGATTATTGAAAAGATTCTTAGAACATTAACACAAAAGTATGATCATATTGTAGTAGCTATTGAAGAATCAAAAGATCTTGATAAGATGAAGGTGGAGGATTTGCAAGGATCCCTTGAAGCCCATAAGCTGAGAGTAAGAGAAAGGTGTGCAACAACTTCAGCAGCTCAAGTTAACAAGAAGACCAGTCAAGATGATGGGAAGCACAAGAAAGGAAAGGGAAAATTCAAGTGGTACAAGAAGAATGAGTCTTATGAATGGGTTGGAAGTGCAAGAAACCAACAAAACAGTGACGACAACAACAAGAAATTGACTGGCAAAAAGAAATTCAACAAGAAGGGGATTCAATGTTACAATTGTCAAAAATGGGGACATTTTGTAAATGAATGTAGGTCCAAGAAAGTACAAAGAGATAATGATGAAGCTCAGTTGGCCCAAGCAAATGATTCTGACTCAGATGAAGTATTGTTGATGGCTGCTACAAGCACAGAGGATGACTGCCCAGGACTGTAGTATCTTGACACGGGCTGCTCAAATCACATGACTAGCCATAAAGATCAGATTTGCAGACAATAACATAGTGACAGCTGAAGGAGTTGGCAAGGTCTTGATTCAAAGAAGAGATGGCAAGCAATCTTTCATATGTGATGTGTTGTATGAACCAAATATGAAGAACAATTTGTTAAGCCTTGGACAATTGCTAGAGAAAGGATATTCTATGAATATGGAGAATGGACAAATGAAGATGTTTGATGGTGCAAAGAGGCTTGTCTTGAAGGCACCATTGTCCAAAAACAAAACCTTCAAGATTGAGATCTAGATCAGTGAGAATCAGTGTCTGGATGCTGAAATCAAGAATGAGGATTGGTTTTGGCACCAGAGGTTTAACTTTAGAAGCCTTCAAATGATGCAGGGTAAAGGCACGGTGTTTGTAATGCCTGAAATTCAAATACCATAGGGAATATGTAAAGAGTGTTGTCAGGCCAAACAACGCAGAAAGTCATTCAAATCAGAATTATCAATCAGATCTTCAAGAATGATGGAGGTAATTTTTTCTGATGTATGTGGTCCATTTGAAGAAATGTCAATAGGAGGAAATAATTTCTTTGTATCATGCATTGATGAGTTCACAAGGAAAATATAGATATGTCTAATTAAGAAGAAAAATGAAGTGTTTGATGTGTTTAAAAGATTCAAAGTGCTGGCAGAGAATCAAAGTGAATGTAAACTAAAAATAATCAGAACAGATGGAGGAGGAGAATACAATTCTCATGAGTTTTGTGGAAAAGGAGTGTTACATGAAGTGATTGCACCATATACACCACAACACAATGGGGCTGCTGAATGAAGAAATAGAACCATATTAAACATGGCTAAAAGCATGCTGAAGGGAAAACAAATGTCACACAAATTTTGGGGAAAAGTAGTGTCTACTGTTGTATACATTATAAACAAATAGAAGAAGCCTGGACTGGAAGGAGACCAAGTGTGAGTCATCTAAGAGTGTTTGGCTCACTATGTTTTAGACATGTGCCTGTCCAAAATAGAAGAAAACTGGATGATAGAGTTGAACAAATGGTGTTCCTATGGTATGATTCAACTGAGGCTTATAAGCTTTACGACCCAAACAAATAGAAGATAGCAATCAGCAGGGACATATTGGTTGATGAATCAAGAGGATGGGATTGGAAAGAGAGTGAAGTCAGCTTGAGCAGTACAGCCAACCCAAACAGACTAGCCAACTCAATCAATCCAGCCAGCAGAGCAATAGTAGTGGAACTTGATGAGAGCCAAACAGCAAGAACAGCAAGTCAGCCAGCTTTTGAACCTGTAAGAAGATCTGAAAGAGTCAAGTAGCTTTCAGTCAGATTGCAGCCATATGAAGTAACATCTAACTCAGCCATCAGTGTAGATTGAGAACTAATACATTTTTTTGCTTCTGAATCAGAACCAATAAGTGAAGATGAGGCCTTGAATGATCCTAGATGGAGACTAGCAATGGAGGAAGAGCTCAAAGCCATAAAAAAGAACAGAACTTGGGAGCTGATGACCCTGCCAATGCACAAGAGACCAATTAATGTGAAATGGGTCTATAAAATAAAATTAAAGTCTGATGGACAGATTGCCAAGTACAAGGACAGACATGTAGCATAGGGATTCTTGCAGAAACATGGACTAAACTATGATGAAGTGTTTGCCCCAGTAGCTAGAATTGAAACAGTAAGGCTTGTAGTATCAACGGCTAGTTACAAAGGTTGGTCCATGCATCAGCTAGATATGAAATCAGCATTCCTCAATGGGCCACTAGAAGAAGAAATGTATGTGAAGCAGCCACCAGGATATGTGAAAACAGGCAAAGAAGATCATGTATACAAACTAAAAAAAGCTTTATGTGGCCTGAAGCAAGCTCCTAGGGCCTGGAACAAGAGGATTGACAGATTCCTCTTAGAGCAGCAGTTTCAAAAATGTGTAAATGAGCATGGAGTTTATATAAAAAAAAGGCAGCAGCAGCACCTGCAATATTAATATATCTTTATGTTGATGATTTGCTACTAACTGGCAGTGATGAAGCACAGATTCTGAAGTTCAAAATCAGAATGGAAAAGGAGTTTGAGATGACTGATCTGGGCATGTCGTCATATTTCTTTGGCATTGAGTTTGAAACTAGAAAAAATGGAATTTTTATGCATAAAAAAAAGTATGTTAATGATGCGTTAAATAGATTTAATATGCAAGATTGCAATGGAACTTGTACCCCATCAGAAGCAGGGTTGCTACTGTCCAAGGAAAGCAATGAGGAGTTGATTGATCCTACATCATTTAAACAAATGGTAATATCCTTGAGGTATTTGTGCAACACAAGGCCAAATATTGCATATAGTGTTGGACTGATTAGTAGATACATGGAGAAGCCTAGAACATCTCATTATATGGCAGCAAAAAGGATTTTGAGATACATCAAAGAAACCAATGAGCTTGGCATGTTGTATCCCACAAATTCAAATGGAAATGAAGCTGAATTTGTTGGCTTCACTGATGATGACTGGTGTGGGGACAAAGATGATAGAAAGAGCATCACGATCTATGTGTTTATGATCAATGATTCACCAATCTCATGGTGTTCATGAAAGCAAAGCATAGTAGCATTATCCACTTGTGAGAATATGTGGCTGCATCAATGGGAGTTTGCCTAGCTATGTGGCTGGCTGAATTAATGACAGAGCTAGGGCTGAGAAGTAGAGAACCAGTAAGGATAAAGATAGACAACAAATATGCAATAGATCTAGCCAAGCATCCAAGTGCTCATGGGAGAAGCAAGCACATAGAGACAAGATTTCACTTTTTAAGAGATCAAGTGATTAAATAAAAGATAAAGTTGGAGCATTGTAGCACTAATGACCAAAAAGCTGACATTCTAACCAAAGGATTGAAGAGGATGAAGTTCCAAGAAATAAGAAACAAGCTTGGATTGACGTCACTTAATAGTTTGGATCAAATCACTTCGAATTAGGAAGAGTGTTAAAGTTGTAATTCAAAATGATATTAGAATTTAGTTAAACCTACTAGAAGTTAGTTAAGACAGTTATAAGGTAGTTAAGGAAGTTAAAATTCAGTTTTGCAATGTACTCTTCACAACTATTTGATATAAATAACAAGCTGGACAGATTACTTGCATTACAAGTAATTTAGTAAAAACATTGATTCCTCGTTCTTTCTTTAAGCCATTCCAATTCCTCTAATTCCTAAATATGTTCTAATAATTTTAAGAATGTTAACATCCACATAAATATGCACAAAGATTTCTTCATCATTTTTTATATTTTTCTAAATATTAACATTTGAAAATAATGTTAATTTGTATACATTGTTTGTAAATGTAAAAAAATTGACAAATTATGATCGACTATATAAATGATTTTACAGGTAATTATAAAAAAAAAAATCTAACATTATTAACAATGTAACATTTGTAAGTAATTATTTTTATAAAAACTCTTTATATAAATTAAGCCGATACATTAATAATAAAAAATTATTTTATATGGTCATCTAATTATAAAAAACGAATGCAATCTAACATATTGAATAGTTAATTATTAATACAATTATAAATTATAAATGGTTCATGGTAAAACTATCGTACAAACCTTCGCATTCTTACCATTTTTTTGGAATATTTTAACATTAAACATTTATTTTATTCTTTTACAGAAAATATCTGCATAAAAAATATCTGAATGCAGCGAAGATATCTACAGCCACGTGTTTTTGGTCGCTGATTCGTACAAAAGTTTTTTAATTCGCACTTAAAAAATAAAAATAAATAAGAAGACAAGATCCTATAATGGAAGGAGAAAGAAGAATACCTACAAACAGAAATCCTAATTTCAGTGTAATTTGCAAATCTGAGAAGTCCGTTGAATCCAAAGCCAAGAAGGATCCCAAAAACAGAAACAGATTCAGCACTTTCTATTTCTATTTTTTCAAAAAGAAAAATTATATAAAAAGAAGAAAAATAAAATAAAACAAAGTCGCTATCTCTTTCTCTCTGATTTTGGATTTCACTCCTTTTGAAGACTCGTTGTAGCTATATGTATTGTTCCTTTGCTCACTGATCGAGAAGAAGAAGAAGTAAAGTGAGGCGTAAAGTGAGGCGGTGTTTATGGTTGGAAAAGGAGGGTGCAGATAGCAAAATGGATTGCTATAGATATCGATAGAGAAACGACTAGGGTTTCTTTTATACATAAAGTTGTTTTCTTTTGTGGGCCATTATTTTATTCTTCTTGTTTTTTCTTCATGAACCCATTTGAATCTTTTATTTCATTTTTATATAAATTATCAAATTAAAACAATTTTACATTGGAAATCTAATATTTAATAACAAATATATATTTCACCAAATGACTTTATTTACCAAACTTTAATGGTATCACATGAAAATATAAAAAATAAAAAAAAATGTTGGACATTTATATAAAATTAATATGTATTAACAGATTAAATTTTTTTATTTTATTTTTTGAAATAATTTTTATACATTATCAATGTAAAATTTTATATTATCGATAAATTATAAATATTCATATGTTCGACTTTAAACATAGTTATAATTAATGATTGTGATTTATCGATGTTGTTAAAAAATTTATCAACAATATAATAAATTAAATAATTTGTTATTTAATTTTAATTATAATTTAAAGCATAAAGCAAGATATTTTATCCGTACCAAAAAGTATTTGATACGAAGATCTAAAGATAAAGCATAGAGGCTTATAAAAAAGTAAAAATAAAGCATAAAGCATTCAATCCATCTCTTGAGAATGCCAAAGGGGAAAATATTCTTATAGGAAAACTTTAACGCTCATGTAATATTTTAATTTTTTTTAAGCTCGTGTAATCCTTTTTTGTGGGAGCGATTTTTAATTTATACCCAAAAAATAATCAATATAACAAAGATAATAGTTGAAGTAAAAATGGTATTTTGATACTATGCAAAAATGTAAGATATGTGATGGAAATTTTCATTATTTAATTTTTTTTCTTAAATAAAGTTTTGATTTTGTATTTTATCTTATTCAATACTTTAATCTTCATATTTCTAAATCTACGACTTTAGTTATCAATTTACAATTTTATTTTATTTTTTTTCGTCTATGTATTTAAAATTGAATTTTGATAATATAATAAATGATATACTTACGTGATAATTGAGTCAATGATGTGACATTGTCCAAATCGATTATCAAGTAACAATTCATTTTAGTTTTATCAAATATACAATAATTTATACCACAAAAGTAATTGACTTTAATGCAAAAGAATATCTAGGTGAATTCTTACATAATTATTGTCATATAAGCATTTTATTTTTCATATCACAAAATTCAACCTCAAATACATAATGAAAAATCATATGATAACCCTGCCATATGGCGGATGGAGAGGCTTGTGGACCAACCTGCCAAAAAAATACTTTTTCTTATAAAATTATAAAATTTAAGAAATGTGTTGTAATTCAATGAGCTACTTTGAGTTTTAAGTTTGGTTGAATTAGTAAAAATAATAAAAAATAAACTAAAGTAATAAAAAAATAGCAAATTTTTTAATCTAACCAATTGGTCAATCAGTTCTGTCACATGTTCGTTCCGATTGTCAGATGTTTAAACAGGATAGATCAATTTAAGTAGACGAATTCAAATCTTCAATTTGGTGGATTCGACCCGTTTTTCTATTACTATTATCAATACAACTAAAATTAATAACATAATTTATCAATGTTCTTGAAAATTGTTTTTCAACCAATTGTGAACCAATTTTCTACACATAGCTAAATCAGAAAATTTATCAACAACCTTAATCAACATTTGTGCATAAATGAAAAGATTTAAGGAAAAAGAAAAAACACCTAATGTTATTTTAGTTCGATCATTTCGTATTCGTTTGTAACCTACATGCATTCCTCTCATCAGTTGATGAGAGATTTTCTTAATTTATTTTGATTATGAATGATGTTTGAATACACTAGAAAATTTCCTCGAAAGCTATTAATCTTAAGTAAATC
This sequence comes from Cicer cuneatum, assembly GCA_037974295.1. NCBI lineage: Eukaryota > Viridiplantae > Streptophyta > Magnoliopsida > Fabales > Fabaceae > Cicer > Cicer cuneatum. The sequence continues at coordinate 6,831,009 of JBBPBO010000003.1, read as the reverse complement.
AGCCTTCAAGATTTTCAATATCTGTTTATTTTTTAAAAACCTCAAATCTTGATCAACAAGATTTGGTCACAATCTTCAATTTGATATGTTACACTCCAATTGATGAAACCCTTCCTTTGAGCCTTCAATTTTCAATTGAATTTCCTCTAAAGTCTTCAACCCCAATTGAGCTAGCTTTCCTTCAAACTTGAAGATCACAAACCTAACTCCTAGAATTTCCTTTCTAAGATAAAAGATTTGGAGTTATTTTCCTTTTCAATTGCAACCTTGAAACCCTAAAAAATCTACAACACCTTGAATCCCAATTTGATACAACTACAAATTCAACTTCTATATGAAGCCTTCAACCTTGAATTTTCACCTTGTTGATTCAACTCCTTCAAAACTTAGCAATTCAATGAGAAATCTATCCCCAACTAGAGTGTAAAGAAATTCTTTATTTTCCTTTCCTATTACTTGTAGATGATGATGAAACATATCATTCAATCTCACAATCAATTGCACACTCAACAATAACAAAGCTCTACGTGGTTAAGAATTTTACCAACAATCACCCGCACGAAAGGGTTTCTAAAAATTTTCAAAGAATTTTTTGAATGAAAGAAAATGGAGAAGAAATTATGAATGTTAATGGCTAATGAATAAGGGTAATTAATATTTATAGAACATTAAAAATCACTTTTAATGCACTTAAGAAAGCCAAAAATGATTGGGTGATTGGAATTAGATAAGTGGTTATTTGAATCAGCCTAAATTCCAATCTAAGTTGTTTTTGACAAAGTGATTTGAATCAATCTCTACATATTTTCAATAGCAAAGCTATTTTTGACAAGGTGATTTAAATCAGCCTATAGGGTGACTCGAATCAGCCTCTATAAAGTTTATTTTTTACCACAATTTGACATTTTACAAAATGCATGTTTTTCAAATATTTTATCATGATATGTATGTTTTTAAAAGGTTTTCTAAAACTTCAAAGAGCGAAGGATTATTGAGATTTCACGTCATTGAGATTTCACGTCGTTGCATCAAACTAGTTTAATTCCTAAATTTGACATCAATCAAAATAAACAAGAAACTAGGCCTAAAAGACATACGCTATTTGCAGTGACCATGTAAATATTTCTCACCTTAAATCCAATTTTTAAGCAACTCTTAAAAAACCCAAACACTAATGTTTTTTAAATATATTAATATTAATTTATTAAAGAAATCTATTTGTAAATACTAATTTGCTTCTTTTTTACTCAAATTAGGTTAATTTGTTTCATTGCATAAAAATTCTAAAATACATTCAAGAACATAATGAAAGTCATTGCGCGTAGCATAATAGATAGATGTTTTTGCTAATACATGAGCACTACCATTAATTGGTCGCCTAATAAAAACAACCTGGAAATTGTTGTCATGCGCTAAAAGAAGTCTACAATCCTCAATTATATAAGCACAAACAATCCTATTAGATTTGGCAACGTGCACATCATCTACTATCTATTTGCAGTCCATTTAAAAGACAGGAAGTTATGACCCAACCAATTGCTTGTAATAAACTCCAAGCTTTGACACTCCTGCCCAAGTCTCCACAAAAAAAGTTGACTTTGGGAAGAATCTTGGTGTTCCAGATCTTACACCAATCACCTGGAACTTTCAAATTACCTTATATTAATCAAGCGCACAAACTCTCTTACACTTTTAACTGTATAATTCCAACTCCCTCAAACATTCATATAATCACATCAGATTGATCCAATCTAAGTAGTGGAATTTGAAGGATTTCATTCACATCTCGAGTAGAAAAAAAACTATGAATTAAAGATTCATTCCACATACCTGTGTTACTCTCAATAAGTTGATTCACATTCAAGTAATAGCAACCATGAGGAGAAATGGTTTGAATCCTTGGATTAACAACATAAAAGATTCATACTCCAAATATTGATAGAATCACCATGACTAATCTTCCAACAGTGTCCTTCAGCTAGCACTATCTGAAAATCACCATACATAGCTGATGCTAACTTGCAAAGAAACGATTCTTTATACACTTTTATTTGTTTCATGTAAGGAACCTTTCATGACAAAAGATCATAGATATAAGGTTAACTTGACGTGGGACCAACTTCAAGGGCATGTGCTTGGTCCCGTGGACCCCACAGGTCCAAGAGCCGTGCATAACAATAACCTTTTTCTCTATTTTTTATTTTTACAAAAATAACCTTGCTCTATATATTATAAGGATAATTAAACCTTGAGATCACCCCCTCAAGTTTATAACCTTGAAGGATTAAGACATTCATTACATTTATATAGTTACTAGTTTATAATAAAATCATTCTGGCACCTTTGAAAATTGAATGTAATCAAATTTTGCAGGCGAACAAATCTATAAGATTATATCATTTAAATCAAGAAAAAGCTATCATATATATCACACACATTAACAAAATGTTCTTACAATATATCTGTTTATATCTTTGTTGTAATTTCTAGTTGGAACTTCCCAAAATTATAAACTTTGCTAAGCTAAGAATCTTCGGATTTCCTTACAAGAACCTGTGATTTGTTTGCTTTTGAAGTACTTTTGATCCTTCATAGGAGAATAGGCGAACTGCATTCTGGTAACTTAATTCAGCTAGTTCCTCTTTTGTAATCTCTAGCATTGATGCAACATAATCAAGTACCTACGTGTAAAATGAAATCAAGAATGTAAATCTATCAAAATAGTTCCCTTTTACATTCTAAAATTGTTAAGCATTTTATGTTTTGTTCATTCCTGTTGAATTTTCTTCACAATGCTATCATATGTCCCAAGTTGTTTATTTTAAGCTATGTTTTAAAAATCAGACCGAGATTGAAACAGTGAAACATCCGGATCATGGTTCAATCAGTTCAACTAAAGTTGAACCAGATAAAATATAAATAATAAGTTAAAAAGTATTAAAAAAGTAATAAAAAAAACTGTCAAACCAACTACATTTCAACCAAACTACAGTACAACCGAGATCAAACCAACCAAGGAATTGTCGGTTCCCAGTTCAACCCGTTGAATCGACCAGTTTGGTCCAGTTTTTAAAACACTTATTTTGCAAGGCTGTGTCACCTTTGATACCCAAAAATTGTAATTGAGAGGGAAGCACCCTCGTGCATTTAAGATAACATTACATTTTCATCCCTCAAGTTAATCAAGTATATTGACATGCCCTCTTGTTTGAAATTATACAACAACCTACCTTCAGGCAAAAGAAACCTACTTGTTGAATTTGTTTCAAAAAACCCTCCATACATGAAATTATGTCATGAGAGAGATTTCTATATAATTTCAAACTAGAAGCGTCTGATAGGTAGGTTTTTAAAGCTTCAAAGGGGGAACAATGCAACAATCTTCATGTACGCTTTTTTAATTACCAGAAAACTTCAAGGGACAAAGTACAAATTCCCTCAAAGACAGTTGTAAAATGATCATTAGTACTACTTTAATTAATAACAATTACCAAAAAACCAATATTATCTCCATAAAGAAGCTCAAACAAGGCGAGTTTATATTCCCTAATCAAAAAGATAATATTATCTCCAAGATAATAAGGATACAATAAGAGATGCTTATTTTGAAAGCATAAGGTGCCGATATAGGCAAAAATACTTGAGCTACTTACATTAAGAATGTTAGCCGGATGATTGAGTGTTTCCTTCGGCAACATCGAAGCATCTGTAAAGACTTGGGACAAATCAGCGGGAGACGAATCAGAAGTTGAGGATGAAGTTGTTCTTTGGCGATGAAGCTCTTCAGCAAGAGAAGTATCTCCTTCAACAAACAAAAGAGAATCTATGTTTGACTTTGGTAGCCCATCAGGTGCATCAGTCTCCAACAAAATCCTATCAGAGGAGACCTAAATACAATACAATACAATATAAGATTAAGAATGTCACTGTTTTGACATTTATAGTATAAAGTTACATTGAACATCAACCATATACAACAGAAGTGATAAAAATCACCATCTTCAGCATTTTCTTTGCCTTATTAGCTTTTAGTGACATAAGGAATCCAGAGAAGGAAAAATAGGCACCAAGCTTTGAAAATTCGGGAACCATCTCAGCAGAACCTAAGTAAGAATGAAGGATGACACCAGCAGGAAAAGGTCCTATAGTCCTGGAACATCACAGTTGCTGGTTATATGTCTACATTATGGTGACAATCCTCACTATTCACAGACTTCTAAATGTAAAAGCATAGGAAGTGGTGCTAGCTTAATTGCTCCCTTGTAAATTGCATTTCTGATTATTATCTGTTAGGAGTGTATTTGCTCTTGTGTATCTTTTCTTTCAATAAAATAGTTAATTCTTTGGACTCCAATTCCAAGAATTGGATTCCAAACATTATCATTGTAATTTCCATGTATATAAATTAAGCAAGCATGCTACTGGGTGCTAAGCAACTCAAGCGCATTAAAAAAAAATTGTGTTTCAATTATTCACAGACATGCGGAAATTATCGTGAGTGTGAGGCTATTAACCAAAATGAAGGTGCTGGAAAAAGTGTGGACGAGGAACATGAGGGTTCCAATCGAATCGAACTGGTATAAAGGTTTGGTGCACTGGTTCTTTATTTCTGAACCAAAACTACCTTTACAAAAAACTGAACTATACTTTTTCAAACTGAACTGATTCTTGCAAACTGAACCGTACTGAATTGTCATTAAAAAGCACTGTGAATCCTTCAAGCGTTTGGAGCACTGGATTTTGACCATTTCTTGCCACATCTAGTTTTTAGGTTGCATTGGACCGACCACTAACCAATTCCTTGTCAGACCAGTTGGCTGAATTGGTCAGTCTGGCTCAATTTTAACAACTATGAATTGAATTCGCTTTATGGTCCATCTTGAGGTGCAGTGTTAGAACTAGATTTAGAATTAATGTTCACTAATGTTGCACCTATCTTAGAATCTTTGTGTATAGAAGTAGAATAGATTCAATGCACCTACAGTGAAAACAACGAAGCATTGATAAGGATGTTCACATTCAAAACATGGAACTCCAAACAGTTTGCAAAGACTAATAGTGGGGGTGCACCTTTAGATAATTTGGAAATTCTTAATTTAGGACTTGAGGAAGTTGGAGATGCCATAGAAAATAAAGGAAATGAAGATACATGAAGGATGACTATTATCATCCTTGCTTGAATGATATGCTAGATGTCTAGAGTTGGACTATTTTCTTTTATGTGTTGTCAAAAACTTAGGTGATCTATGAGTTGTATAAGATCTAATGAATTTTCAATTTAAGTTTAATTAAGTCTTTTTTGCATTTCATGTATTTTGTTTTCTACACAAATATGCAAGTTTAAATATAATTTTGCATTTCGGCGGTATCTTATGGTTCATGTTATGATCAGGGTTCTTAGAACCAAACTGGACCGATCAGGTTTACCAGCAATCAGCTAATCTGCCGATCGGTTCAACCACAATCGATTCTCATTCTGTTAGAACTAGATCGAACCATGTTGATTCAACTAATTTTTCATTTTTTATTTCAAAAAAATTATTTTTAATACTTATTTTTGTTATGTATTAGTGATCTGGTTCAACAGATTGAACCAATTGGTTATGATCCTACACCACCTGATCCTTTCTTTTCCATCCCAATTTTGACGACATTGTTGCTTGCATTTAAACCTATCATCATCATTATTCTCAAGCAATCTTTAACAATCACAAGTTCACAACAAAATAGAGAAGAATGGATATGCATACTTCATTATCTCAAGAAGGTCACCAAAAGCACGAACACAGTGTACCGATGCAGGCTTGTTTAACTCTTTAGCAAGTTCAAGCTGCTGCCTCAATACTTCAACCTGCATAAAAACCAACAATCCAGCTAACAATCTTCAGCGAGATAGAACCATCCATCTTTTGTCATTGATACATGATACATGATTAGTTGATGGCTCAAATAAATCGAGTGGTTGGAATGAAGCGGTTAATAAGTTTCAGTTAAAGACTGTTAAAAATTAGAGTAATAATATATTTATTGAATTGAATTATTTTGGCAATACATCAAATATATATATACTAGATTGCTAAACAACCAAATCCTATTATTACTCATATATAATTAAATCCCTATTAGTATTCGTATATAACTAAATCCCTACTAGTACTCCTATTTAACTAAATCCCTATACTTGAGAGATATAAAACAGAAACATATTTTGATAAAGACAAATTGTTCGGGAGCACCCGAGTTCAAACACTGACTGAAACAATCATTAGTCAGACTTTACTTACCTATTAGCCGAACTCTGGATTATTAGGGTCCATGTCCTATGGAAATCAGAGGGTTAAGACAAAAAAATTAAGGCTCAAATACAAACAAATGGAACCAGCATTAGCACTCACAGGTCAGCATCTTCAAAGAATAAACTTCACTCTCACACCAATACCAACACAAGTTTAAAATTTCCTGGATTTTTGTCCTGTCACCGTTACTACAGATTCAGTTTTCAAATTTTGAAATTTATCAAATTCAGGGTCACTAACTTCATAGATCATTTTAAAAGTTACCAAGACTTCTCAATTCAAATTACTAGAACAAAAATAATGCCTAACTTCATATACATACAGTACTTGTTGTTCTCCTACATGAACGGTAAACAATTACTGCGAAGCGGACAAAAAATTATCTTAGGCTAACCATTGTTAGAGTGTGTAGTATAATGCCATGAACAGTTTCTACTTGTTGTAGTTTTGTCTTACACCTTAAACCCTAAATCATAAACTGCTGTAACAAATATAACTGATTCAGTTATCTGTTATAACAGATTGGATAACTCCAACTGAATTGCAGTTAAGTCTTTGTTAGATCTCTCTATAAACAGCTTATCTCTTCTAGCTCACATAAGCATTGTAATTCACTCTTCAGAAATATTCAAATTACTTGCATTTTCTCTCAAACTCTTCAGAAATATTCGGATTATTGTAGTATGTATATACAAAAAATAGCAAGAAAAAAGTGCATCTAGTTATTGCTTCAAGTGGAGTGATATTAGAGTTTCAAAATCAAACCAAAAAAATTGGGAGCTAAAACCTGCTCAGAAAAATCAATCTTCTTTCCTTGTGATCCTTTGTCTACACCAATCTGTGGAAGGGGAAAAAAAAAAACTCAATCACATCAATTGTTAAACTCACAATATTAATAGAGTCCTACACAATTAAAAAACAACTATAAACGTTTGAGTATTTGACACCAACACATTTGTTACATTCGATCACTTTCATTTTCATTTTCATTTTCTTAAATTACTACATACATTATGTCTATAAAATAAAAATACCTCTCCAACTGCAGCAGAAGGTGTAGAATCAAAATATTCTTTCAGCGTCTTAAACCAATTAGGGCTCCTCTCAGCAACATACCTGAAAATTACACAAGATATAATTTATGTACCACAAACACGCGTGTAGTTATATTCAATGACTTCTATTTTACGAGTCAATGTCAGTATATCTTTAGGGCCCTAAGACCCAAAAGCTTTAAATAGAAGCCCAATTCAAAGGTAACCCCAAAAAATGAAAACGAATATCGAACCAAGGATGGAGGCCAAAGCAAGGAACAACGGAAGGGTGAGTCTGAGACAATTGCTTCACCGAATCCCAATCTTGTTCACAAACTCCGTTAACTGCGAAGAAAACGACACCTCTGTCTTGTGCTGTTTTTATGAGCTGTTGTGTCTTGCTTATGATTTTTTTGTCTTGAAGATGACAGTGTGCATCAAACAGTTTCATCATCGTAATCGATTTTTTCTCAGTTAATCTCACAATTCAGAAACCTTATAACGGAAATTGAACGTACAGTTAGAAATGTTTTTTGTGAGTAGAGTGAATACCTGCATTAAAAAAAATAGTAGGACTAGTTTGGTCCTTAAAATAAAACAAATCAACAAAAAAACACAATTTTCGATAATCATGAAAATAAAGTTGCATTTGTTATAGCCTCTTTATGCTAAAAAATCAATTTTAAAAAAAAAATAATTACATTTGTTATTGTTTTTCTTAAAATGAAAATATAAAATAATCTAAAATTATTTTATAACTGAATTTTTTTAGAAAAATTGTTTTTAATGTAGTAGACAAACACATAACAATTTTTGTGTTTTTTTTTAATTTCTAAAAAATAATTTTTAAATTATTGAATGATAAAATCATTTTTTTAGAATTTGTAGCAAATAAACCATAAATTGGGATAATTTAGTCATTAATTTGAACATTTGTATAAAAACTATATTTTTTTATGTTGATGTGTGTTTATGTAAACATATAAGATACAAATGTGAGATATTCTATTGAGCTGGCTAGGAGGAGCTCCAAGAATACTATGAAATAGATGAGATAAAAATACTTGTTAGGTTATATCTTCCTCCTTTATAATGAGTGCTTCATTAAACGTCCAAACTCATTAAGTTATATTTATGAGATCCACACTACACATCTATACAAGCACTACAACGTATGTAGCTAGTTGTTTATTCTCCATGCAGCTTGCTCGTACAGCGCGTGTGGAGTTGGAGCACAAGTAGCTCATGTAACTCATTCGTGCAAGGCGTGTGGCATGTCATGGATTGCTTTTCAAGGGGACCACAATTTCACTTGGACAATAACTTAGTGTCCAATTGGCTTGTGTAGTTGAATTGAGGGTAAGCTTGTTGTAGTTGATCAAGGTGGAGCTAAACATGACTTGAATGGTGGAGCTCAACATGACCTGAATGCTGGAGCTAAGATGAGCTGGATGGTAGAGATGAGTATAGTTGAGCTGAATGGTGGAACTGAGTTAGGCTGAGAAGAATATGGCTGGAAATGAGTCGAACTTATTTTCAACTCGGTTTGACTCGATTAAAATTGGTTCAGCTCGAAACTCGACACATGTTTGCAAACTTATTTTTTAGTTCGAACTCGACTCGATTCAAGTACACAAGCAACTTGATTTGGCTCGATAGTTCAAATCAAATGAAAGGAAATCTATATAGTCCAAAAGTCATGTTCGTTAATTAGTAAAAAAATTAACTAAAACCTATATAGTTTAATTTAAACTAAACTTAAAATGAAATCTTCATATATCAATTTCTCATTGCTTTTGATTGTCTTACGTGTTGATGGTGTACTCTTTATAAAGAAGAAGGTGAGGTGTAAGAGAATATATTTTCAATGTGAGACTTCAATAGTTAATTTGAAGAGAGCTTATTGCATATGACTAATAAACATTTTATTCTGGAGAGAGTTCATAAAATCATAATAGTTTTATTTTGAAAAATATTAATTTAGTAGAGTAATAAAGTCAGGATATTAGATAAAATTTGAGTATATTTGGTTCCAATCCTTTTTGGACAAAACACAAGTTCTTTAAATGTAGAAATAAAGTGATAGAAAATAGACACTGGTATAAAATTATAAGAATGTGTATGAATTAAATAGAGATAATAAAACATTTACTAGATTATCTTTATCAATTAATGATCTATTTGCAATTGTCATTAATGTAAAACAGAAGAGGGTACAATTAAAAATAATAATAATTAATATTATATTAAAAATTAAACAACTTATTCATTTTGAGACTATTTACTTTTAAAAAAAAAATATAAGTTACTTTTTAAATTTATTTTTTTAATAATAATAGTTTTTTTGAATTAAAAGTATTACAAAAGTCATTTAAATTATTTATTATTTTTATTAATATATACTTAAACTTTAAAGTTAAAACTACAACTAATATAAAAAGCAATACAGAGCAATTGAATGCGTGGGTAAAATTTTGTCAATCTATGAGTATATAATCACTAAATTAATAGTTAGGCTAAAAGTTTCTCTATTTTAGTAAATTTATAATTTTGGTCTCTTTTTTTCTAAATATTGACATTTGATGAATTTTTTACTGAAATATCTCTTTTTTTTTAAATTAACTAAAATGCTCCACTTTGAAATTAAAATAAGGAATTGTCATATTTTTTAACTCCTTTAGAAAGTTGCATCTTTAGGATGTTACCAAGGGAAAAAAAGTTTTTGAACTAGTAGGAGGTCGCATTCTAGGGATGCGACCAACTACTTCTATATTTTTGTTTTTAATTTTAAAAATGAATTTTGTATTATTTAATAAATTAAAAATAATTAAATTATTTAAAAAACAAAATATTATTAATAAAATAAAATACATTAAATTGAAGAAAATAATTTAAAAATTAATAAAAATACATTAAATAAAAATTAATAAAAATAATTAATAATTAAATACATTAAATAAAAATTAATAAAAATAATAATAATTAAAAAAGTAAATTATATTAATAAATTAAACAAAATACTTTAAATAGAAGGAAAAAAATATATCAAATTTGAAGAAAAAAAATATAGGTTACTCAATTGATGAGTCTACGCATAGATATTACCGACGTAAAATCGGTATAGTAAACCGGGAGACTATAAAATGGTTAGACAACATACCGCGAGAAAGTTGGATTAAAGCGTTCGATGGAAGTAGTTGTTGGGGTCACATGACAACTAATTTTGTGGAGTCGATAAACGGAGTATTAAAAGACACGTGCAACCTTCCCATCACTGTTTTGGTTCAATCAACTTATTATAAGATAGAGACATTATTTCCAACAAAAGGAAAACTACACGCAACAATTCTAGCTTCTGGTCAGGAAAAAATGCATAAATTTTATGAAATCTGAAATACATAAATTCAATAGTCATAAAGTTGATAGTTTTGATCAGAGAAACCATACTTTCATTGCCCACGAGACGATCAATCAGGGCGACCAATTAGTCATTTTACTGTCAACCTTCCTAAAAAGTGGTGCGATTGTGGAAAATATCAAACTTTACATATGTCTTGTTCACATGTTATAGCAGCATGTTCTAACATAAAATATGATTATTGGAGTCTTATATCTGATGTTAGAAAGTGGAAACGGTATTAAAAGTCTACGAAGAACATTTTCAACATATACCAAACAAAGGATATTGGCCAGAATACGAGGGTATTAAGGTGTGTCACAATCCTCAAATGCGAAGAGCCAAGAAAGGTCGCATAAAGACTAAAGGCATTCAAACAAAATTAGACACTACAAGAAAATGCGCATTATGTCGAGTCTCTGGTCATACTAGGAAAAATTGTCCAAATAGTGTTGGCACATCTACTCAAATTTGATGTATTTTTTTCTTCTATTTAATGTGTTTTGTTTAATATTATTAATATAATTTACTTTTTTTAATTATAATTATTTTTATTATTATTGTTTTTATTAATTTTCATTTAATGTATTTAATTATTATTAATTGTTATTAATTTTTATTTAATGTATTTTTATTAATTTTTAAATTATTTTCTTCAATTTAATGTATTTTATTTTATTAATAGTATTTTGTTTTTTTAATTATTTTTAATTTATTAAATAATACAAAATCTATTTTTAAAATTGAAAAAAAAATATAGAAGTAGCTGGTCGCATCCCCAGGATGCGACCTCCTACTGGCCTAGAAATTTTTTTTTATCTGGTTGCATTCTAGGGAAGCGAACTCCTGAAGGGGTTAAAAAGTAGGTCAATTCCATATTTTAATTTTAAAGTGAGGTATTTTGGTTAATTTTTTTAAAAAAAGGGACATTTCAATAAAAAATTCACATTTGACTCCATTTTCTTAATTTGAATTTCAACGTTGATAACACGACAATAATTTAAGTAATGTATAATATCACAATGACGTGGAATTTTAAAATATTTTCTTTAAAATATTATAATAAAAAATAAATAACATTTGTTTGATTTTTTAAAAAAAATTACATCTCTTTGCTTCAAAAAACTTCTAAAAAAGAGTAATTTCTTTGAATTTTGTTTTCAGAAACTATTAATGTAGTATTAAGTAAGAAAATTAATTTCTTTGAATTTTTTTCTACAAATTTTTAGATAAAAGAAAAGTAATTTTTTTAAAAATTGAAAACAAAACATTTATTTTCAGAAAATTAAAAGAAATTAAATATTTTTTTTAAATTATTAAAGTAGTATTAAGTAGGTTAAATAGCACTCGTGGTCTCTTAACTTAATTTCAGTTAACGTTTTAGTCCTTTATATTTTTTTTTCCCGATTTGGTCCTTTATTTTAATTTTAAGTGACAATTTAATCTTTTATGTTTTAAAATGTTAACAATATTATCCTTTTTTTTTTACAAAAATTCATCAAAATTTTCAACCAAAACCCATAAAATTAATTATATTCTTTAATATAATACAAATTTAATCAAATTCGTAACTCAAATATTCAAATAAACTTATTTTTATTCTTTATTTAATTTTTAAAATTCCATCTCTAACAACATCAAATAAAAAATGAAAATATGAGTTTATTTGAAAATTTGAGTTACGAATTTCATAAAATTTATATTATATTAAGGAATATAATTAATTTTATGGGTTTTGCTTGAAAATTTTGATGAATTTTTTAATTTATTGTAAAAAAAAAGGATAATATTGTTGACATTTTAAAATATAAAAGATCAAATTGTCACTTAAAATTAAAATAAAGGACCAAATCGGGAAAAAAAAGATAAATGACTAAAACGTTAACTGAAATTAAGTTAAGGGACCAGAAATACTATTTAACCTATTAAGTAATATAAAATTAAATTAAAATTTCACATTACCGTGATTTTCCACGTCATCATGTAAGTTTTCTTACAATCAATTAAATTATTGACACTTCACAAACATTGAAGTTCAAATTAAGAGATGAAATTAAATGTCAATATTTTTTAAAATAGAGAAATCAAAATTACAAGGCAAAATAAAGGACTGAATTTATTAAAATAGGAAAGCTAAACTATATTTTATCCCTATATTTAAATGGAGAACATTTACTAAAATATACTTTTCTAGCGTTGAATATAAGGGAAAAGATTCACTTTTGAGGTTTTAAATATAAACAAAAGTTAAATAATTCTAACACATTTAAAGCTATTATTCCTACATTACCTTTTCACTAATTTAAAATTTATTTTTCCAATAACCATTATATATATAGAACAATTTATAGTGAAGAGCAATCTAGATAATACAATTAATATTTTTATTACTTTCAAAAAATTAAGTAATATTAACCACTATTTTAAAGGGTGTGAGATGATTTATTTGTTTATATATAAGCCCAGATCAAGTATCAATGTTTATCTTCTAAAGCATATTAAATGTTAGGATTTCAATTTCAATGCATAGTAACTTGAATTTAAAATGTCAATCTCTTTATCAATATTTTAAAATTTTAATAAAATTATTATTTTATAATAAAAATTTAAGATGAGAAAATGATTCAACAATTTAAAATAAAAAAGACGTTAAAGTTCAATTAAACACTTATAAAAAGATTTATATTTGTCTCATTCAAAATGATATTAACGAGACACAAATCCACAATTTATAAATCTAATGTATGACTTTTTAATATTAAACTAAACTAACTATTTTCACCTTATAGAAATAACAGAAAATTCTTACTACTGTTCTATAGTCAATTTTGTGTGTCCGTCTGTATAGTCTGTTTTAATTTGACGGTATAACTAATATAAAAATTAAGTGACATAATTAGAAAATGTTATTGCATGTATAATCATTAAAGTCATATTTGAAGTAAGGAAAATTTACTAAAGTAGGATATTAATTTGTATCTATTTTCAAAAACAAATTAATTAAATGCTGAGATTTCATTTTTAATGCATAAACAAGGTAAAGTAAATTTTAAGCTAAATAACATCTGTGATCCTTTAACTTAATTTCAGTTAATGTTTTAGTCATTTATTTGAAGATTTGAGTTACGAATTTGATAAAATTTGTATTATATTAAAGAATATAATTAATTTTATGGGTTTTGGTTGAAAATTTTGATGAGTTTTTTGAACTTTTAATGAGTTTTTTGAATTTTTGTAAAAAAAATGATAATATTGTTGACATTTTAAAACATAAAAGATCAAATTGTTACTTAAAATTAAAATAAATGACTAAATCAAAAAAAAAAGATAAAAGACTAAAACGTTAACTGAAATTAAAAAACCATGGGTGCTATTTAACCTAAATTTTATCTTTCTTTTTATTAATATCATGGAAATTTTAATAAAACTATTTATTTAATATGAATTGTCCTCGGAAAATTTTGAGCACTCTACTTATCGGTTTTAAATCTCACAGACATCACAATAAGGTCTCCATTTTTTCTTCTGACAATCGACTAAAAAATTAATTAAAGAATTTTAATTTGGAAGAATATACTATCTATTATCTAGCAGAAATTAACTATAAATCACAAAACGAAAGGTTCCAACATAACACGGTTAGTCAAAACAAAAAATCACGGTATAGTAAAATATGTCCAAAAAGAATGGTACACTGAAACAAAACACTTAAATTTTAAGTTTTTTTTTTTTTGACTCACTTAAATTTGAATCTAACAAATAAATACATCAATGAAATATATATAATATAATTTATGAGAATACAAATATGGTAGTTGTTAGTAATTAAATTATTTTTAATTAATTAACAAAGTTATCCAATTTGGAGCATATGTAATTATAATATATAATATGGTTAAATATGTTTTTAATTTCTATAAAATTTAATTTTTTTAGTCTTTATAAAAAATTCTCTACTTTTTAGTTTAAAAAAAAATTCACTTTTGGTTTCTATCACTTTTTAGTTTTTGTAAAAAATTGATACGTTTAGTCGTTGTCTCTATAAAATTAAAATATAAATTAAAAGTGGATAAATTTTTTTAAAGACTAAACTTGAAATATTATAATGTCATAGAGGCTAAAAATATATTTAATCCTATATAATATTAGTGTATAATATAATATAATATAAAAGAAAAGTTTCGTCAAAAATAAAAAATAATATAATATGAGGAGAGTTCGAATTACAATCGAATAGTTATACCAAGAGTTACATTCATTCAATAAAATCGTGCTGGTTCAATATTTTCAAAATTAACTGATAAATTGAAAGTTACTATCATATGAGTCATATTTCTAAATTTTGATATAAATCTATTATTATTTTTATATCATCTTGATGTATTAAAATTAACATCAACAATATAATTGTATATAACATTATTTTGATGCATCTTTATAGATCCAATGATATATATAATGATTCATTGATTTTAATTCAACGATTGATTTTGAAAAATATTTATATGAAAGATAGGTTGAAATTGAACTATATAAGAGTTGGCCGGACTAAAATCCATACATCAAATAAAATGAAACTTCTCGAAAAGTGTAATTTCAAGAATTAATAAGACATTTTTCAGGAAGCACAATAAAAACAAAAATCAAACGTTTCCACAGTAAGAGTCTGAGATCGTGAATGAAATAGAGAAGAAAAAGATCATCGAGGTTAATTCAATCAAATCATACTTCCCCAGTAAGATTTACAATTGACTACTTTTCATGTTTTGATCTATAACAAATTTTTTTTTTGTTTTCCTCGATTTTAATTCTATTTAAAAAAAAATCCCAAAAAAATCATTTGTATAAATGTTAAATTTTTGAAGTTGATTTGGTTTGTAACCTATACGATGTCTGATACATGAATTTATATGTAATATTGATTTTCATGTTTTTCTTAGCATTTCTTTATTGTTAGGATTTTTTGTCATGTATTTCTTGTTTGTTGAATTTATTTTCCAAACGAGATAAAACAACATACTTTATATGTTGATAATTTGTTTATGAATCTTTCACCGTACTTTTATAATGGATCTGAAGAAATCTATGTCATAATTTATTCTCTATCTCATCTTTTTGTGTTTGTTTACTTTCTTTAACTCCCTTCATTCTCAATTGTAAATTCTCTATTTAAATTGTTAAAGAGTTTAAGATACAAAAGCTACATGCCTACACATTAATATTCGCGATTATGATTTGAATGTATTCAAACAATGTTACTTTTTCTGAGTAAAAACAAAAAAGTATCTTTTTCTAATTTTCATGGCATGAGTCTTTTTTTGGATAGTTTTATATTTTATAATTGGCAAACCAATTTATTAGTTTTTTTATTTTATTTTATAAAGCTTGACTAATTTATATTTATATTTCGTCGTAGAGAGAGTATATAAATAGAATAAGTTAGTGTATAATTTTTTCATATTAAATATTTTTATTTAATTATTTTAAATATTTGTGTCTATCATAAATAAAGTCATTATTTATTTCTCAAAAGAAATAAAGAATATCTCATCTCTAATAAAACTATGTACATATTATTATTATTATTATTATTATTATTATTATTATTATTTTAAATTGGATTAAAGAAATTAAGTGCTAATGAGATTTTTTAATAATACTTTTGGTCATTTAAAAAAAAAGTGTTTATGATATTGATTATCAATTTTTTTTTCTTTAATCAGATATTGAGTTGTGACGAAAATATGACAAATAATGAAATGGAAATGAGAAAAAAGGAAAAGAAAAATTTGAAGCTTGGGAACAAAAAGAATATATTTCAAATTGTGTAAGGAAAGTTCGAATTATATATTCAGATCCGTATGCAACAGAAAGTTCAAGTGACGAAAAATATCAAATTACTAAAACAACCCGCATAAAGCGAATTACAAAAGAGGTTTTTATTCCAAAGTTGGAAATAGTTAACCAACTTTATAAAAAAGACGAAAACCGAAAAAAGGTTTCTACAAGTAACTACAAAGGTGTTCGATTTCGAAAATGGAGAAGGTATTCGTGTCAGATTCGTAATCCATTCGTAAAGAAAAAAAGATGGCTTCGTACTAATATGTTATATAGCAAAAGAATGGATGAATATGAGAAAATGAAAGCATCGTTGCATTTGAAAAACACCAAAGAAGGTTTGACTCTACTTTGCATAATATCATATCTACTATGTTAACATGAAATTTAATATTTTTATATTATGAAGATGGTGATTAGTGTATTCTTAATTTGTTAGATGACTCAGTTGATATCAATTGCAAGGAACATGAGAAAGAGTTTGGTGATGGTAATAACTTCGATAAATCAACCTTTGTACTTGAAAGTCATTATTTTTTTAGATGATGATATGGACTTAGCTTAGATAAATGATGAAACTTTGAATGTTGATTATTTTGCAGTATGTTGATGCATATGACTAGACACAAAAATGAAGTTGTTCAACCATACAAGATATCAAAAGCCTTTTAATACTTCAAGTACAATCATTTGGCACTAAGAGAGTTAGAGAAAGTGAATTTTATGTGATTAACCTTTTTTTTCAATAAAAAACTTTCATTGATTATTGAATTGTTACAATAATGTGAATTGCATTACAAATGATTGTGTGTATCAAAGTTAATATATTTTAATGCAAACTAACGATGAAGTTATTTTATTTGAATGTTTAAACGAGTCTAATGTATACACAAAACTAACTTTATAACTTTTTATTGATAATGTTTAATAAACATTTAATCTCTTTAACAACAATAATTTATTATGTAAAACCACAAAAAATGAAGAGAAAGACCAACTCTATGCCTTAATATATTATCTCTATGTTTAGTTCACTTGAATATATATGTTTTAAGTACATCTCAGTGTTCCATTTTATGGTGCTAAGTGTTAAAATCATTTGCACGGTAGGTTGTTGTTGTCTACGGGCAATTTGCTTATTGAGTTGAATGATCTTTTGGAGGATGGTGTATAATTTCATTAGGGAAAGAATTTTATGAATTTAAATTGTCCTATGTGGAAGATCTTTGAAGTGTTTGGGGGTAACTTCTTGGAATTAATTCAGGTTCTCTCAAATTGTTTTTCTGGCCTCCATATTTAATTATTTAAATTATAAGTATACTACAATGCAGTATTATGTTCGTTTGATAAGTTTGACTCAAGAATATTGGTGGTTTAAAATTCTTTTTTCTATTGCCAATTGTTTTGGAACGTCGATGAGATTGGATATTGCAACAAATAAGGGTTCGTTTGATCAATATTTTGGTCATTTTGCTAAATTTTAATTGATATTGATCTGACTGCAAAAATATGTCATAAAATTTGGGTAGAAAAATAAGGTTATGATTTTCTTGTTAATGTTGAATATAATAATATTTTTTTTTTTATTTTGTTCTCATTGCCACTCAATTGGTTATTCTTTTACCAGTTGTAAGTATAATTTGGCTAGTGTTAAGAATGAAAGGTTGATTTGATAGGATGTTAATCCTAAACTAGTTGTGAGAAGATAAACCTCTGTTAAATAAGGAGCTAGGAAATAATGATGTTGTCATTAACCAAAAGCATACAATTGATAAGGAAGCCTTGAAACATGTCAATGTCTTGCAGCATTCGATTGTATTGATAATAATATGCTTTTGGAGTTTACAGGTTGTGAAGGTTAACCAAGTGGTTGTTGGGACTTCACACAATGTCATAATGGTTAATAGTTATACTAACATACTACTAATAAAGAAGAAAAATGGCAATAAACTGAATTTAGTCTAGGGATTTCTAAATCAAAAAAGAAAAACTGAGGAACCATTTACTTATGAAAAATAGTGGCGAAACTATCATTAAAAATAATGAGGAATTCAAAAGGTCTTTAGAATTAATTCATTTAATTCAGATGTTCTTGGAGTAATGTAATGTTAGAGAAGAACAATGATAAATTACATGAACAAATTAACATTTGGTGGTTAATATAACTTATTTGAATGTTGTTGTCATTGACGATTATATTATTGATGAGGAGCAAACCACAACTACTATTAGATAGTCGCAGAATCGTCTTACGACCAACAAAGAGTCTTTTACAGAAGAATAGAAAAAAATAATATGCATATGAAACTTCAGTTATACAATATGCGTTCAAGGGGTAGAAAACCTAATTAATTAGAAAAAAATTACCTAATTAATTAGAAAAAATTTCTATCTTTTGTTTTATTTTGTTTATATTCCTTACGGTTTTTAATTTTTGGTTTTCCTGAATTTCTTGTTAGCAAAAAGAATATTCTTTTTTGTTTTATTAGATTTCAACTTTTTAATATTTTAAATTATCTTTTATAGAAGTAAATTAATAAATTATTATTTTATCTTATTTATTTTTAACCTCACTTAAATACAAGATAATAATTTTAATTAAAAAAATAAGATAAAATATATAATAAATTTTATGATTAATTTATCATATTTTATTGTCTCATCAAACAAATAATTGAAACATAATATAAATATCATGTATTTTATCATTCTGTATTTCATTTTTACATTTTTTTTAATAATATAAAATTGTCAAATAGATCTTTTATTAATAGAGATAAAAAGTAATAAAAATTGTACATATCCTTTTATCAATCTACACATCAATCATCATCCTAACACTATATATCATATAAAAATGAAACTTTTATTGATTTGAGAGATCTAAAGAGAGATCATAAAAATAAAAAGAAAAAAGAGAGAAGATGGTTAATGCAATAAAGGCAGCAATTGGAGATGCAGTATTGACATTCACATGGGTGTTTATATCATCCACACTTGGATTAGTCACAAATGAAATTATGAAATTTTTTGATCTTCAATTTGTGACATATAATGGTTTTAATTATCCTTTTATTATAATCACAATATTACTAATATTCATTATTATAATTACTTTCACTACAATTGGTAATGCTTTGGGTGGTACAAGTTTCAATCCCACAGGCAATGCTTCTCTCTATGCAGCTGGTCTTGGTTCTGATACCCTTTTCTCTATGGCTCTTCGTTTCCCTGCTCAGGTTCCTTTTTCTTTATTATTTTTTAATGTCAAAAATGTTTTTTTTTCTTTTTTGGATTTTTGTGTGTTAACCCTTCAGTTCTAATGGGAAAAAGACTTTGGTAATCTAGATTTTGGAGTTCGATTCATAGGTAAGTAAAGTCTAAAGCCTGACCAATGATTGTTTCAACCAGAATTCAAACATGTGTTCTCTTGAACAATTCGTCTTTTAACTGTCTTAGTTTGGATTTAGGGGTTGTAATTATGCCAAAATGTTTATTTTTCCCATGTTGTTATTTGAGGTTATTTTTTTTATTTAGGATTCTTTTATGTCAAAAAGGTTATTTATGATTGCTTTGATACCCTTTTTCCTTTTTTTTTGTTCTTTTTTTCACTTTTTAACTATTAATGGATTAAAAAATTAAAGGATTCTATGAACAACATCAAAACTGCAATTTAAGCATCAAGACCATCAAGACCATCAACACTATGAAACATTGGCACATTACACTGATCATATTGATATGTCGGCACTTGTAATAATTTGAAAATATGAAAGTAATTGAATGTAACTATGTATATTGCTGTCGTGTTGGTGTCAGACAAATTCAAAATGAAGTGTAACCATATGAAAGTAATTAAATGTAACCTGCCGTGTCGTGTCACTGTCGTGTTAGTGTAACCATATGGAAGTAATTAAATGTAAATGCCTTTAATATGAAGTGTTGTGCTACATAGGTGATACTGACATTTCGGGACTGGTAATGATTTACGGAGGTAATTGAATGTAACCATATGTGTCTATGTTGTGTCGATGTCAACACCCCCAATTTGAAGTCTAACCATTTAGAAGTAATTGAATGCAACATGTTGTGTTGCTGTCATGTCAGTGTAACCATATGGAAGTAATTAAATGTAACACACCTTTAACCTGAAATGTCGTGATACATAGGTAGCATATATATATGTTGACAAACCCAATAGGCTGGCATAGTGATATCATGTTAGGTCTACAAGTGAAAAGAATGTGTATTGGGATATTCTCTAGCAGAGAGGTCTTCCTGAAATATAAATCACCTAAAGCGACCTTGTATCGATGTTTCTCTCTCGGTATCGATCTAGATTGCATTTGACACGAGAATACTTGTAGATTTCATCGAAAACAAAACCTATGTTGATCGGAATTTATGTACATGATAACTTTAGTTGTAGGACTTTTTAAGAATCATAATGTATCAACTGCAGCTGCAATTTAAAACCACACACGACCCCGTTTTGTAAACTTGTGTTGTTTTTTTTTCTTTCTTTTTATGGTATTTGAGCAATTTATTAGAGAAATTTATATAGATTGAAGTGAACTAATGAGTGATGTTTCACAGGCATTAGGTGCAGTGGGTGGTGCTGTTGCAATTATGGAGGTGATTCCGCCAAAATATCGGCATATGATTGGAGGACCTGCTTTGAAGGTTGATTTGCATACTGGTGCTATTGCAGAAGGAGTGTTGACATTTGTAATCACTTTTACTGTTCTCTTCATCATGCTTCGGGGTCCTCGTAGTGAGTTGGTGAAGACTTTGTTGACGGCCGTGTTGACCGTGGCTTTGATCATCGTCGGTTCTGCTTACACTGGACCATCCATGAATCCTGTCCTTGTGAGTGATCAAATTTTTTGCCTTCGCCATTTGTTATCATTGTTTTTCTTTTCTGAATAGCATGTGTTACCTGCAATGAAACACTGATACAGACACATGCACCAGACACGACACTAACAACGATAATAATTTAAAAAAAATGAAGTGATTGAATGTAGTCAAATGTGTTTGTGTCGTGTTGGGGTTGGACACTGACATGTTTGGACATTAGACATGCCTTTAGTCCAAGGTGTCGGTGCTACATAAGTTACCTGCACCAGTTTTAGTATGCTATACACCATCTTATCATAAGGGTGGCTTAAATTCTCTTTAATTCCTTTTTCTGTAGATTCTGATATGTGCCTCAAGTTCGAAACTTTCTAGTTAGTAATCTGGTTTAGCAAGTTTTGTTCTGCAAAATTTTTTTATCATTTTGTATCCCTTTTGTCAATTTTCTACATGCTGCATAATATATCTCTAAAGTGCTAACATAAGGTAGTATATTTTTGATGTAGATAGACTAAGATAGTTGATTACCTATGTTATGATATTCTATTTGATTTAAGAGTATAAAGCTATTTCTCACTACATAAATCTTATCTTTTTGTTGCACTGTCACATAAAATGAGAGGAAACTTGATTATAGTTTCCTATGGCATGATTCCTTAAAAGTTTTGTTAGTTCCATTTTATCTTGTTGTATAACTGCTATATTTGTCGGACATCAATGTGCTAGCACCTTTGTATCTAATGGAAATTCCTCTTCCATTCTAGTTTGGCTTTGATTGCATTTTCAACTATTATAGTTAGTACTAATATGTTGCACCGACACTTCATATTGAAACTGTTTTTGGTGTTTGATACCAATACGACGCCAACACATGTTGTTACATTTAATCACTTCTACTTTATTAAATTATCATTAGTGTCTACATGTTAGTGTTAGTGCTGTGTTTGTGTCAGTATGATATTGGTTTTGATGGCAATTTTTTATCCTCTTTCATGGACATTTACCGACCTGTGGGATTAAAATCAGTTTGAAAAACATCAAAAACCGTTATGTCGCAGCCTATTTTAGAGTAGCGGACCTTTATTTCAAACTGTGAATATATAGTAATCAACTATGTGGCACCAAAATTTTATATTGAAGGCCTTTCTGACTGTCCGACGTCGACACAAAATTTCCATAGACACTGGTGGTTGCATACAATCACTTTTATTTTCTCAAATTAATATCAACATCTATGTTGACATGTTGGTATTGTGTCCAGTGTCAGTGTCTGTGTCGGTGGTTCATAAGTACTCAA
The DNA here is from genome assembly GCA_037974295.1 of Cicer cuneatum. Taxonomy (NCBI): domain Eukaryota; kingdom Viridiplantae; phylum Streptophyta; class Magnoliopsida; order Fabales; family Fabaceae; genus Cicer; species Cicer cuneatum. The sequence goes on along the minus strand of JBBPBO010000003.1, from coordinate 6,808,290 downwards.
TCATTAAGTGTTACTCAAAGAGCATTGTAGCTTCTACGAAGTCTATGTGGTTTTAATCTTTCTTATGTGCACAATCCTTCTCATTTCAGATAGATGCATAAGGACTAATTTAATTTAATTTAATGATTGGTATACATTTTATTTTCATTTTCAGGCATATGGTTGGGCATACTTAGACAATTGGCACAACACATGGGACCAATTCTATGTTTATTGGATTTGTCCTTTCATTGGAGCAATATTTGCTGCTTGGCTGTTTCGTGCCGTCTTCCCGCCACCAGTGGTGGTGGTAAAACAAAAGAGAGCTTGAAGAGGCATAGTACATGGTTACGGATCCTCTATAGCAATTGCACTGTGCAGCAGCTGTGAAAACCGTTAAATATTGCATCTAGGCATGAATAACTATTATTTTTTCTTCCTCGTTTTGAGTATCCTCCTGTTCATTCCCATGTATTCAGATGCTGTGTAGGACTCTAGCTTTCAGTTGATAATAGAACTTATTTTTTCCTTCTCTTATTCATTTGCACTTGTTTTTGTTTATTTAGCAGAAGTATATGGTAAACAATTTGATATTATCATCATAAAAGGAATATTTACATTGTATTTTATTTACCTTTTCTTATCCTAATGAACACATGGTTTGAACATGCCTTCTCTAACCTCACTTGGCAACACGTAGGTGCATATTTAGAAGATTTACAGTGAGTCATTGCAATTTTGTCAAAAATTAGTTTTTACAAAATCACAATGCCACCCTAATTTTGTTAAACTCACAGTTTATCCAAATGTCAACCATTATATGAAATTTGTTAACTTACGTGTTTATTGAATCTCATTTATCCATCAAGTTATAACTCAATAATGTATTAGGCCACTCATTTTTCATGGTTCACAAAATAAATTTAATCCTAATTTATTTGATTAAGCTCTTTTTGAGAAGCTTATTTGATTAAGATAATTTTGAAGTAATTAAATGAACTGATTAAATAATTTAATAAATTATTGAAATATATACTTTTATTTTATTGCTGAATTAATTGATAAATTAATTAATTTTATTAAATAAATAATTAATCATCTAATAATTCCCATTTGTTATTTACATTAGTAACATGGTAAGACAAGTCAATCATTTTTTTACTCTATTTTTGTTTCACATTTTTTGATAGCACATGATTGTGTGGGTTCTCTGCAACCCTTCGTAGAACATCGATATAATTTTTTTCCCACTGTAATGCTGGAATAGACCCGTATTATTAAATAATTTATTTATCGAAAAAAAAAGTAACATAATTTTCACTCAGAAAACCATTGCAATCTCTGCTGCATTATCCATCAGCCCAAATCATTTGGGCTTGTGTCGAGTTTAGTTTATGATTTCAATATGTTTTGCGTTTGAGGTTTGAAAAACACAACATACCATTTTTCTTTGACTGAATAAAAACAACAGCCCTTATTATAGGGTTGAGCGTTGGTCAGGTTTGAGAGAGTTGAGGATTGATTTTATCAATCTGTCTAAATTCAAGCTTGTAATTTAAAGGTTCCATCCATTTCTATTAATTTTTTGTACGGGTTTAGGTAGATTTTGGTTAGTGCAAGTTATGCTCGTGAGTTGGTTTGGGTTATGAGCTTTTATTTTTTATTAGGTTGTTTATTATTATTTTTAACTTTTTTATTCATTTTATTTACAAATTTGTGTTTTTTTTTAAAAAAACTATATTAGTTTTTTAATATTTTTATCAATGTTTACGTGAGTTTTTATCAAACAATTCATTTATCAAACTGATAGAGTGATGACTAAATAAGACTTAGAGAGTCATCCTAAAAATATGAATTTTTATATCTAGAGTAAGTAGAGCGACTTTGAAAACTGTAAATCTTATTTTTCTTACCTGCTCACCTCTCAAGCCCTATATATACCTAGGTGTAAAAACTAAACTGAATTGAACTATATTAATGATTTGGTTCAGTTTTTGAAAATCATTTTCAAAGCATTTTCAGTTCTATTCCAAACCGGTTTATAAATATAAACTAGTTTAATATTTTGAACAAGTTTTTAGTTAAAATCGATTTCGAATTAGTTCTTTGTAAAAGGAATTGTGAAATTCTTTTTGACAAATTTTTTTTGATTTTTTTCCGATAAAAATAAATGTAAAAAATTTCTCAATAAAAACTTTTTTGAGAAAAAATTTCGATTATTTTTCGAAAAACAAATTTTCAAGCAAAAAATGTTTTTGATTTTTTTCTCAAAAATTTTCCAAGAAAAAATTATTTTAAAAAGTTTCGATATTTTTTTGAGAAAAACAAATTTTGAAAAATTTTCAAGAAAAAAATCTTAATTGAGGCTAAAAAAGTTTTAAAATGACTAAACCGATTTTTGAATTATGTTTAATTAATTGATTTGTTTTAAATATATGATTCAATTCATAAACCATTTAATTAATTTGATTTTTTTTTTGTGCAGTACAATTCAATTTATCAATATAATTTAATTAACTATATATTTTACATACCTCTATATATACTCACATTTGTGAAACCGTATGACCCGCTATAACCCGATCGCATATCAAATTAGTCCATTTAGATGAGTTCAGTCGGATCAACGTGTTGTGCTTATAATAAAACTTGAAAATAATAAATTGATAAACTAAAATATTTTGAATTGATTTTGTGAATTTAGAATTGGTATTTTTTTTGTTTGATCCTATTTGTTTTTTATTATTTGTTGTTTATGTTGTTTTGTCTTAGTCGTCATTATTATTAGAATTGATTTAAGAAGACTTTTTTTTTTTTAATTGAGAAGACTATTATAAATTTAGAAAACAATTTTTTAAAGCAATTGGGAAGACTTGTTAACCTGTTACTATGATAAATAACATTGTAAACTCCAAACTCTCAATCCAAATATTTTGAAATTTTGAAAAATGAATGGTTTAAAAATGCTTTTAATCTTTTTAAATATTTATTTTTAGTTCTTGCATATAACATTTTCTGATTTCGTCCTTGATATTTTCCTTTTGCTTTATTTCTTATAAAATTTGTTTATATAAAATATTTGATTTTCGTTCTTCCAAATTAATAAGGACTAAAATGAATTTTATAGAGATTAAAACTAAAATATTATTCTACATATTACGGAGATCAATTCCAATATAAGTAAATTTTGCAAGGATTAAAACAAAATAATAAGAATAAAAAACAAAAAGTGATATATTATAAAGACTAAATGTAAAAAAAATGCTGGAATAAAAAATAAAAATATGATATATTTATAGAAAAAAATATTTTTTTAAAAAATAAATGATTAAAATACCCTAGAGCTCTGCCAATAATTAATGCACAATTGTACATGGACACTAAATCATAACTACTACTTAAATATAAAAAGATAAAAAACGGAGACGAATCTAAGTGCTATCTATCCTTATATTGATTCAACATTTCAACAGCTATGGTTTTGAAGCTAGTGTTTGCAAGGATGGGTATACATGTGAGCATCCTCTGTTTTTTTTTTTTTTTAAGCTAAGTATCGTATGTTTATTTAACAATACTTATGGGTAAATTATCTTTGCAAAATCTTATTTTATATTTGTTTTTTCTTTTTTCTATTCACTCGTGTCTCATTAAAAAATATCAAAATCTTTTATTTGATTTTAATTTTCTTGCATTTTTTTCCGTCTTTTTTATCACAAATTACTTAATACAAAGTGCATTATACTAGCAATTATAAGTTGCAAAGGTATGTTGAAATACACTAAGTTAAAGAGAATCAGTTGAGGAATAGAAACACATGACACGTGATCCACAAATCAAGAAACCAAGAAGGACAATAATTAGAAATGTTAATTGGATTGTGTATAAATAAGGCAATAATTATTGATGATTGCTGTAGAAAATTGATGAAAATTCCCTTTCTTAAATAGAAAATATCATTAATTATATTTTAATTTTATAAAAAAAAACCAAAATTATAGAACAAAAATAAAACGTCTACAAGATTAAAGATCAGAAACTATTTGCTCAAGAGCAATAGCATGGACTGGGGCCCCTCCCTCGTGTACATAAATTTTGTAAATATTTATAATAAATTATATTAATATGTTTTTATGTTAAAGTACCCCTAATCGATTTTGTAGTGTCAAATGTGTAAGGAGACTTAACTCATTTAAGTATATATATTAATAATAATATTTAGACTAAATAACACTCGTGGTCCTTTAACTTAATTTCAGTTAACGTTTTAGTCATTTATTTTTTTTTTCGATTTGGTCATTTATTTTAATTTTAAGTGACAATTTGATCTTTTATGTTTTAAAATGTCAACAATGTTATTCTTTTTTTTTTTACAAAAATTCATCAAAATTTTCAACGAAAATCCATAAAATTATTTTTATTCTTCAATATAATACAAATTTCATCAATTTCGAAACTCAAATCTTCAAATAAACTCATATTTGCATTTTTAACAACATCAAATAAAGAATAAAATTTGATGAAATTTTTGTATGAGTTTATTTGAAGATTTGAGTTACGAATTTGAGTTAAAATAAAGGACCAAATCAGAAGAAAAAAAAGATAAATAACTAAAACGTTAATTGAAATTAAGTTAAGGGATCACATGTGCTATTTAACCTAATATTTAATATATTACACTATTTTGTATTTAAAAATCCAACTTTAAGTCGTGTAGTTTCATTAACACTTAATTATCTTGAACCTTGAACATTATTATATTATTTTAATGATCAAACATATAAAAAATTGTAGATATTAGATTTTTGTAACTATAAAATCTTATACTTCATATTTTGCTTGTATTTTTTATATAGAGATTCAACTATCGATGAGTTTTATGATATAAAAGAACAACATACACATGTAGTGTATTTAACTATTTTTATTGAATGTATTCAGCTATTAAAATTTAATTTTTATTATTACATTTTCTGACTCCTATTTCATAAATTTCTATATCTCTCTGCTCGTGACCCTAATATATTTATCGTTTTATATTTGCACCTCATCGCTTTTAAACACATAATTATTGGAATTTAAAAGATATGTCTCGCAAATAAATTTATTTTACATTGATATCTAGTAAAAACTGTACTACATTGCCACATAAATCTATTTTTTTAAGTGTATTTTAAAATTAACAGTGTGACGTGAAAAATAAAGAACTTCTATTAAATACTAATATAAAATTAATTTCCATCGATAATAATTAAGTTCATTAAATTCAATCCACTAACGGGAGGTTTTTCTAACATATAATGTATGTATTTTGTTTAGTATATATATGCTTGTATTTACTAGCTAGTTCATGAATGCTCCTACATTGTTAAGACTTTTCCACATTAATAATATAATTAAATCGTTTGAATTTTGTGTCAGAAGCTACTTGACCTATATTCTACCATTCCATATGTTTTTTTTTTCAAAACAAAAAAAGAAAAGGAAAAAAAATCCTTGTATAGATGAATTACGTACTTAATTGGATCTTAGCAATAAATTTGGGATTAGACTTCCGTATGGCCTAATGTTATACCAAACTTAATGCCTCAAACTTCAAAGATATTGATGAACTTTAGAAGATAATTTTATATTAATTAACTGATCACTTGAAAATGTCTTGCTTTTTTTAAATAAAAGTAACTATCATGAGTAACATATATATCTTTCTCAATCTCTTTTTCTTCATTCTATATATTATCAACATGATTTGGTGATTTTGGTCCAAGACTTTTTCTTCATAATTTAATGCAAAAAAAAAAGTAGAGTTTTGTTTCTACTCACGTCTCATGCACGGATACCATATATATGAATGATGCACTCTCTTTATACGTGGCATATCACTATTAAATACATTAGTCCATTAAAAATTAAAATATATGGACTAATAATAAATTGTTAATCCTATTTGTATTACCAAACAAATTCTTTAATTAATTATGAGAAGTGATGAGAAGTTGAGAACTATATTGTGGTTAACACTATAGTATCCAACAGTTTTGTTGGATACAAATGATTATACAATCATTTAAAGTTATATTATTTTTTAATGTTAATTGTAAAATAATTTTACTTTTAAGTTTATGATTTATTATTGTACGCTAAATTGGATTTCACCATTTAAGGTAAAAAGTAGAGATAAATATAAAAACCACCAATTAGGCACAACTTCGTATAGTTAGGTATTGGTCTATGTATGAAGTTTGAATTGTAGGGAGAAAATATTAAGTTAATAAATGAAAACCTACATGGAAGTACATACGATCATAGAATCAATTAATTTATTATAATAGAGACAAAATTAATCATCTAATTGTGTGGTAAAAGTATATGGTATTATTGATGCCGACAAAAATGGAAAAAAGAGTAAACTTAAGTTGATTAAGTTTTCCTAATTTTGGACGGTGGCCATTGATTAAGAAGAAAACAAGCTTTCTTGCCCAAAAGGCATAATATTTTTAATTTAATTTAATAATATATCATTTGTATGATTGATAGCCAACTGTCTCAACCTATGAAACAGCCTTTGTCTAATATTGCTGCGTTTTAGTTTAGGTTAGAAAATTATTTCCAAACAATTGATCTCCCATGTTTAGTCCAAGTTTTAATTCATTGTAGTATTTTTAGTAAAATAAATAAATAAATCATTGTAGTATTCGTGACTAATAATTTTATTATATTTATTAACAATATAAGGAAACTATGCTAGCAAATTATTATTTTACCTTTTTATAAAAAAATATTCTTTAATTTACTTGACTTCTTTTCAAAATAAAATAAAAATGTATGTCTTACAAAAAATAACATAAATAATTGAAAAAAAATTAATTTTTACCCAAATCAAATATTATACTTTTTATTCAATATTGTAATTTAATTATTGATATATTCTTATATAGGTCATCCATAAATAAATTCTTGGAAGCTTCTATAGGATTTGATATGATTCAATCAACTAAATAATCTAAACCAAGTCAATGAAATTAGTTTGGACGATCTTTCACTTCAAAACAATATATATTTTTAAATATACTGGAGAAGAAATAACTTGTAAATGATATGATACGAGGACTTTTGAAATTCAAGATTAGACATGAATTGGATGTGTAACTAAAATTTAATTAAAAAAAACTTAAATAGATGTAGAATATTTATAAAAAAATAAAAAAATAATATTTTTTTAATTAATATATAAACTATATATAATGATCACGATTTACAAAATATGTGATAAAAAAATTGTAGAGTTTTTTTTTAAAAAAATTTATAGAGTTTCGCATGAACTCAAAACATATGTTAACGTAGTTGTCGCCACATAAGATTATTGTAACAACATCTCAAAGATACTTTGAGGCTGCTCTTTATTTATGGAAATTTTTTCTTTCAAAATGTAAAAACTAAATATTTAAAAAAATGTATATAACCTATAAAAACATGCCAAAAAATCTATAAAGAACATAGTCATGAAATATTTAACCAAACGTATCTGATATCATATATATTTTGAAAATAATAATAAAAAAAAATTTAGATACTTCTAATTATGTATATGAAAGTATTCTAATTTATATCATTCTTTTTTAAAAAGAGTTCATCATTCTTTCTATTTCCTCGAATGGCTTGCTCAACTGCTTTTATAAGAACTTCTAGAGCCAAAGAGCTTTTGCTAGCTTCCTTCAATAATGTTCTTCCTACATTAAAACACAAATGAGTTTGTTTTTAAGGTTGGCATAGACGCTCAATGATACAATAACATCAATCATCACGCTCTACGTCAAATAAAGTCACCAATTTTTGTTTTTATGAGAATTTATTATTCAATTGCCTAAGTTTTGCTTTAGCATTCAGTTTCGTTGCACCAAAGTCAAACATGTTAAGGAGCATTTTTAAATATCTTTGCAATCCTTCCATTCTAATCCAAACCATCTCATACATATAATTCAAATATAGTGTATTAGAAAGAAAAGAATCAATTAATATCGAATTTGGATCTCACAAATGTTTAATAGTCCATTTCTGTTGAAAAAACTATTTGAGTGCCCATTTATGAGAGAGAAAAAAATAAATAACTTAGTAATTAAAAGAAATTTTATATACAATGTTTTGTGTGCTGTTTTTATTATTCTTTAATTATAATTTAACTTATGGTTTTTGTATTTAATTGTATAAACAGAATTATTTTTTTTGACAACGTACATTACACAAATAGAATCATTGTAAATCTATTTTAATTGAAAAAAAAATATTAATTTATGGATTGTATTTTAATTGGTGAACAACACAAACAATCATTTATAAAATATTTCTAAATTGTTTTCATAAGGATAAGGCATGTCAAAGGATAGAATTTATATTTTAGGTTGATGTAGGATCATATGTTCATTGTTTTTAAAATGCACTAAAAATGGAGAATAGAGGGTTTTTTTTGTGTCAAAAGAATAGACGGATTAAATAGTGGAGATTAAAAGGATATAAGTAGGTTTGGTGGCTAGGGTGGATGAAGCTCAATTTCGCTTACACAACATTATGAAGGCTAACTTTGCAGAGAAGTAAGGCAAGACAAACAAAAAGAAATATAATTGAGAGAAAAATTAAATTATTTGAAATTGATTCAACGAATATACAATACACTTTAAAATAGTAATCATGACAATGCTAATCAATCTTAAATAACTTGCCGTCAATACTAACTAATTTATTAAGTCTTTCATGATGACTTAATTACGTGTTTAGTGTTTATGCATTATAGTTTGAGGTATGATTTCTTTTTACGAGTAAAATTAGTAATGAAGTATTTTTGGAAGGAATAATGTGTAGTTTGTTAAGTATTTGTAGGTGCAAAGCAATCTAGAGAAAATTTGGATAAAATGTTGCAGCATTCCTGTAGGACAGCAAGACAACAACAAATTATGGACCCGTTACGTGAAAAATCAAAGGAATATTCTAGCTATCTCAAACCAATTAAAAAATACAAAGGACACCTCACCAATTGAAAGACAAGTCAAATGAATATTTTAAATGTCTAAAAAAAAAGATAGAAGGTCCAAAAAGTATCATATTAAAGGGGACAACAACTACACTAAAGAGGGAGATTGGTTCTAACCTAAATTAGGGAACCCTAGCTCCTGCCATTCGTCTTCATTCTCACACATTCCATCACCATCTCATTTCCTCCATTTCAAAATCATTGAAGCAATATTTTGGAGCTAGGAAGCAAGGAAGGATTATTTGAAGTTCATAATTTGAATTTTCTTATGTTGTATTTCTTCTACCTCTATAACCACATATTAATTATGTTTTCTAGTTGTAATGTTTACTTACAATTGTTACATTCTATCTTTGTTATTTTGGTTTTATTATGCTCACTATGAGCTAAAATAAATCCTTTTAGTTAAAGCATTATGATTTTGTAGGTATTTTATGGTGAAAGACATGTTATGGTATGTTTAGCTACTTCTAAACAAGCTATTTTAATGTTATTTTTAATTCTTAATTTGATAACTTAAGTTTTATTGGCTAATATTTTGAACTTGGAATAGGAAAAAAGTTGAAAATGCTTCATTTAATATGGATATATAGTCAAAATGTATGGAAATATGGTTGATGAAAAACTGAATTTTGTGAATGAAGTATGATTGGATTTGTAACATGAACCTAAGAATAGTATCAGTCAAATAAAAATTATGATGACCCTGCTAAAAGACCCCTGACTCACTTATTCAATAGATTGTGTTTTTATTTTACTATTATTTACTATTATTCTTTTGCTATTATTTTAATCATCAAAATTTATGTTACTTAACTTTAGGTATTAAGTGATTGAACTTATAAATTTAGCCACTACAATTCCCATGAAAACAATCTCTACTTTTACTTTATTATTTGTTACAATTGTATATACTTAGACACTTGTCTTTTATCACAACACTATATATGTAAAGACATTCAAAAGTTAAAACAATAAATGAACTCATTGAATTTTGTCTCTTATAATTGGTAACAGAGGGAGTACTTAACAATAATATCATACATAAACATAAATAAATACCAATGTTTACTTTTTTTTATATAAAATTATAGTTTAGGTTACTTGAGATAAAATATATCATCAAAGGATGTCACCTTAAATTTATACGATAAATATATAAATAAGTGTATGGTTTGTTGAATTTTAATTGGGTGTTAACATTTATTATTTAGATAAATAAACACTACAACATTTTTGATTTTATGTCACACTTCCCTTAGCCACGGCTAAAAAATCGTAGTTGAAAACAGAAATAGACAATGATTTTTCAAGTGGTCTTTACAACTTGAATTTTGTTTAATTATTTTATTTAGACTTAAATATATAATTGGTTTTTGCAATTATGTGTTTTTTGGTTTTAGTTTCTTTAAGTTTTTTTGTTTGATTTTGATCCTTGCAAATAATTTTTTGTTTGTTTTTGATCCATGCTCTTATGTTTTAGTTCTTATAAAATTAGTTTTTATTGAAATAACTCATTGCAATATATGTAATATTTGATTTTAGCACCTTAATTATTAGCAATATAAAGAATTACAGAGATCAATTTCAATAAAAACAAATTCTACAGGGACTAAAACAAAAGAATAATAACAAAAAATAAAATAAAAATATTTACAACAACAAAAATCAAACCCAACAAATTTACAGGGATTAAAACAAAACAAAAAATGCGTATTTACATAAATCGATCATATATTTAAGTATTTTATTATATTTATTTACAACACTTATTATATAAATTGATGTATACTTACATTATCAACCATCATTCATAATAATTATTTTGTACTTTATACATGTTTTAATTGAAAATATAATAGTAATAACTTAATATCCATCACTTTTGTGAATTATCATGCAATGTTTTATCATTAATTTTGATAAATTCATAGAAAAATCGATCACTATTGATATATGATTTTAAAGACTTTATAAAAAAATATTTTGCCAATACATGGCACGAGATAGTATATTAGTTTACAAGACAATAATCAACCCACACCATCTGATTCGAATTAAACCTAACAAATTTATAATACTCAAATACTCTCATCAAGGCATAAGATATGCTAAAAAAAGAGGCAAAATACAAATATTACATCAGAAGAAAAAAAAACATAACCACAATATAATCCCTACCTCTAACCCTTCGAAAATTCTGAATATCTAGACACATCAATAATTGTGAACACCACAACGGTAGGTCATAGCTAAAATATTTGACTTTATACTTTAACCAACACCAACATTAAACTTTATTGTCTCCAAAATTTAAATCACACTAATAGTCTCTTAAGAAAATTATACTTTTTCACATCTTTCAAAAAACTCAAACATATGTTAACCAAATAATAACAAAATGGTCATGTAATTCCCTACCGCCTTAGACTAAACCTAAATGATCCACAAAGTGATTTGGTAACACATAATTGATACTAAGCCTGTTAAGAACTGTTGTCCAAACTTGTCCCAAAGAACGTAATTGATAAAAAAAAATGTTGAATAAATTTATCAACTTTACAACCACAAACGCATAAACTAGTGTCAGACTGCATAACCCTTCTTCTAATCAAGTTGTCATTTATTGGAAGTCGACCACTAAATAATCTCCAAGAAAACATAGAGACCTTCAACAGAAAACATCGTATTACAAATGATATCATACAAAAGTGAATGTGTGTTTTAGAATCCAAAGAAGCGCGACAGGAGCAATGAGCTAAACATTCAGGATCCCTAAGAGACATTGACACCACATCTTCATCCAAAACCTTAAGGCAATGAGCATATGAGTTACCACTCTTATATATCCAACATTTCCTTCATTCCTAGTCAATGTGGGACTAACCACTCACACTTGAATTCCAACATTCCCCCTCAAGTGTGAATCACCCACAACACTAGACTTGATCCACACTAGAATCTCCCATTCTCGTTCCTCCACCAAGCCAAACTGTGGCTATGATACCACTTGTTGGGGAGTCCGAGAGAGTGCGGCAACAACAATGGGCGAAATGTTCAGTATCTCTAAGAGACATTGACACTACGTTTTCACACAAAACCTTAATGCAATGGGTATATCAGTCACCACTCTTATTTATACAACATTTCCTCAATTCCAAGTCAATGTAGAACTAACCACTCACACTTGAATTCCAACAAGGTGCTTTGACCATGTAACTTCTTTCCATGTCTATGATTTGAGACCTATTCATCTAACTTATTGACCTACAAATAAACGTTAGCCACCACCGCTCTACACTTCTCCACCAACTCAATCTTCCATTGAAACAATATTCTTCTCCTCCACCACCAATCCACCTCATTAACACCAATTCCTTTGCATTTATTAAATTATAGATATTAATTATTAGTATATTTTCTTTATTATAAATGCAAAGTTGAGAAAATTATTTACAAGTGATGTATATATATATATATATTAATTAGATGATACAATTAATTAAAAATATAAAATTAAAATTTTATTAAAAATAAAAAATGATACTCTTTTGGATACAATTCTCTTACAAATATGACAATGATAATAGATGAGATAGTGTAGTATATTGAGCATATGTTAAGTAAATACCACAAATTTTTTAAAGACAAAATCCATTTAATGCACACGATAGAATATAATTTAAAGTAAGATAAAGGTAGGATATAATAGCGACAAAATAAACATTATCTTATCATGTGTTTGATGCGTACATAATAACAAACAATCTAATATTATTTTATTAAGTAATGTATTTGGAACAAATTTCATCATGACATAACATAATATAATATATTATATTTAAATGACAAAATTATCATTGTGAATTAGTCAAAAAAAATTATCATTGTGAAACAATTATATATTATTTTTTTTTCAAATAAACTTACAAAATACCTTTAAAAATTAAAAATTAACAAAAAATACTAAAAAATTAAATAACTATTGAATTAATTTTATATTTAAAAACATTCATTGACAATACTAAATATATAATTTCAATTTTTTTAAAAAAATTTATAGATAACTAAATAATTCTCTTTTATTTGTTGGATAAGCTCAACAAAGATATGATATATATTATATGTAAATAAAAAAGCTACCCTTGTAAATAATTGTAGGCAAAATGCCTTATGCGACCCCTTAACTTAATTTTAAGTAATAATTCAATTCTTTATATTTTTTTTCTCGATTAGATCACTTATTTAATTTTAAATAACGATATGATATTTTATGTCTTAAAATATCAACAATGATATCCCTTTTTAAAGAAATTCAAAAAATTTATCATCTTCAAACAAAACCCAGAAAACTCATCATCAATTTCAAAAAAATTCATATATTCATCATATTCATAACTCAAATATTCAAGTAAACTCATATTTTCATTTTCAACAACATCAAATTAATCAAATAATGAGAATATCTTCTTCATTCACCAACAATATCAAATGTGAATTCTTTATTTGATGTAGTTTTTTTTGTTGGAGATGAGAATATTAGTTTATTTGAAAATTTGTGTTATGAATTTTATGAAAATGATGATTAATTTTCTGGGTTTTGTTTGAAGATAATAATAAATTTTATGAGTTTATGTAAAAAAGGATAACATTGTTCAGATTTTAAAACATAAAAGATCAAATCGTCAGTTAAAATGAAGTAAATGATCAATTCGAGAAAAATGAAAAATAAATAACTAAATTGTTACTTGAAATTAATTTAAGGTACCGCGAGAAGTACTTTGCCTCTTTCTAAAATGAATTACTAATATTTTAATTTTAAATTTAATATCAAATTATATTGATTTTTTATTTATATTTTATTAGATTTCAATTTTGTATATTTTAAATTATATTTTACAAGGACAACTAAATAAATTACCCTTCTTATCTTATCATATTGATTTTTAACTCAGCTGATATTCAGGATAAGAATTATAAGTATAGAGACATGATATGATAGTATTCAGGAATACCTTATCATATCATGTAGGTTCATCAAACACCAAATTTATACATGATATGATAAACATATATTATTATTTCTCTTATCTTGTTCATCAAATAGACATTTTATAAGGCTTAATTAACCACTCTTATATTTGAACACTCCTTTTTTTTTATTAACACTCATTTAATACCTTATTTTCTCTCTATCTCTCTTTCGACCATATCACCAACATTCTATTTCTTTCTCTTTTATGGTGTCAAATTGGTATTTTGGTGTCGACCAAACTTTTTCTCACAATTAACTTAAATTTTCAACTTATTAAAAATTAATTAAATATGAAAAAGTAATGTATCATCAAGAATTTTAGTGTAAAATTTTTTTTATAGGAAATTTTAGTGTAAAGTTAGTATCAATTATTCTGTACTAAATAAAAAAAGTTGACAAAAACTAAATTATTCTGCATACTACCCATCTCTCTTTCGTACGCCACCACCCCCTCCCCTATATATATATTATTCGGGATGAAATATATAATTAGTTCTATGAAATTTTGTTTTAGTCTCTACAAAATAAATTTGTTAGTTTAATTCCCTACAAATTTCAAACATTTTTCGTTTTAGTTTTTAATGTTTAACACCTTTAATTAGTAATAGATGACTTTAATCTTAGTCCATGCAAAATTAAAAACTTTGGTTTAAGTCCCAACAAAATAACTTATTTATTTATTTTAGATCCAGCAAAATACAATAAATTTGATTTTATTTCCAATATAATAAAAAAATTAATCTTGTGTATGGTTTTTTGTAATAAATTATAATTAGTATATTATAATTATTATTATTTTTATTTAAAAGATATAAAAAAATTAATTTAACTAATTAATTATTAACAAACATTTATCTCGATATATATGTTCCACTAGCTTCATACTTGAGGTGTTAAACCAAATTTTGTGAATTTTATATTACTAAGATCAAATTTATTGCATTTTCAAATCACTAATTGCATATTTAAACTTTCAAATATATATAAATCTATCAATATACAAATATTAATCATTGTTTTAAAAAAAAAAGAGATAGTCATAATGCAAAATCCATACTTGAAAGTGGAAAAGTACTAGAATACAAGTATACTAATAATTGTGAATATATAACAACTATAATAACTATTATACATTGTAAAAACATTAATAAAAAATAAAATATAACTGGAATACGAAATTTCTAAGAATTTAATTTAATTAATCAAAATGATGTAAATTATTTGAGAAAAATAATAACCTATATTAAATTCAGATTTTCAATTTCTCAAGTTTTATGTACACTTTTTTATCATTAAAATTAAATTAAAAGGGGATACAATTGGTACCTCAACCCAATAAAAATAATGGTCAAAAGTCTTTAGTGTAACATATGATCATCAAATATTAAGTTTGAAAAGAGATCGAATTTTATCTTTAGTATATTTTATTTTAATGCTTTTTACTATGTATGTGTAGAGTGCTCTGTATGTGAAAGAGAGAGTTCGAAGTGAAATAATGGCCATACTTTTTACTACGTGTGTGCATATTGCAAAATGCTCTGTCTGAATTTTGCAATGAGCAAGTGATTTGACGAAAAAGCCCCACTACATTGAGTCGACATTGATGAATGAAGGGTATTTTTGTAGATTTTGTAATGATAAATCTTATATAGTGTTATTAGATTAATATGAACTACTATTTGATGTATGCAAAAATGTACTATATATATATTCAAGTAGATTACAAGTATATTCAAAAGACGTTAGTCTAGAGTATGATTCTCATTTATGATGTTCTCGATCTTCATGTTGTATGAACTATTATATTTCATAAAGAGTGTGATTAATTTGAGAGTTCAGTTGTCTATCTATGTATTCTAATTTTCATCTATTAGAGTTTTCTTTGTCATTTTTTTTGTGACTTTTATTATGAGTATTCTCAATTCTTAGTACATTTTGCACTTTGAATTTTATTAATACTATTTTTTTAGCAGTTTAAAAAAAAATACACTTTTTCACTTATTGCTAATAAAAAAATTTGGATCTAAATATATCCTAAAATTTGCTTAGGAAATGTGCAAAATCTACAACCATGTACCCCTCTAAAGCTCCATGTATTTATAGAAAAAGACAAAATTCAACAAAACCACCATGTATCTTGAGAATGATCACTATTATTATGATCTAGTCAAGTGAATTATATATATATATATATATATATATATATATATATATATCAATTAATTATGCATAAAAATTTATGAATATTCATAGAAATATTTAAAATTTGATAAGATCAAAGGATATTTCCTACATAATTTCCAAAAAAAGAAAAAAATAGAAAACACACAATTCTTATTCTAATTATACATTTTGTCGTGATCTTCGAAATTAGTTATGAACAGATGAATCTTGTGAGATGTGGTGAAAATGTGTGGTGGAAACTGACTATATGAAAATCTCCGTCAGATAGGTTGAATTGAACCTAGTTGATAAAGATGTATATATCTTTTTTAAAATAGAATAACTATTGTCTCACTATACGTGTGAGAATGTATTAGAATGAGGTAAGATAGAGAAAGAATAGAAATATATATATATTCATATATAACTACACGATTAAATAAAGCAAAAAGGGTATCTTTGGTTTCAAAAATTTTGGGACTCGGTGCATTTGGGATTTCCCACATTTATGTAGTAAAATATTGATAATTGTTGATCTATAGAAAAAAGATTTGAATATTTTATTGTAAGTTTTTCTATAATATTTTTTATCTTATATTTCATTTTATTCTTTCTCATCCCAATTTTTTTATTCAAATTTAATATTTTCTTTTCTTAATAATCAAACAACTTTGCTATAGATGTAGCATTGCAACATATGATCTAATTTGAGATAAGATGATTAATATTTAAAATTAATTTTTTAATTAAAAATTAAAATTTATACTTATATTTTTTAAACTGTTTAATTTCAATAAAATGACTTACAAGAATTTAAATGTATGAATTTGGGATTATGTAAGTGCATAGATGAGAAAATTTTAAAATTATTTATTTTTTTAATCATGTGGAAACAGGCAGGGTAGACCCAAAATTTACTCGAGTGAGTGATAGTGTTTATTTATCTACAAATACTAAAATTTCAAAAATACATATATTATCTTTTTCTTTACCACTTTAGTTTTGCACTCAAAATTCTAAACACATTCTCTTTTTCTTACTTTCTTACACACTCATCCACGTTTTTTTTTACAATCTCTCACTTGGTTTTGAAAAAAAAAAGGTACTATAGTGTAAAAAGTGTTAAAAGTCAGTCAAAATAAGACCTAATAGATATACAATTATCTTGAGTATATTTAATTTTTTAAGATTAAATTAATAGTTTGCGTAGAACCAATCTCTTTGTCTTTTTCTAAAAGATAACATAGACTTTTGTTCTATAAATTACACTGTATTTCAATGAGTGGTCTATTTGATAATTTTATAAAACTTAATATATATATATATATATAAATGAAACAATAATAATTTTTATTAATTATTTTTATCAAGTATCCTCTTTAGTATAAAATATAAGCAAAAGTAAAGTTAAGAAAAATTAATATATCTAATCTAAATTTTAAATCAGATTTATTAATTTTTTAACTATATTTTTGCTTATATTTGATACAATAGTATTATATATTAATTATTATAATAAAAATGTAAAGTAGAAGATATATATTAATTTAAAAATGATGCAAATAATATTAATTAAAAAATATAATTAAAAAAGTGATTAAAGATCTATTGAAAATTAAAAAGAAAATTAATTGTTTTAGGATAAATTATTTTATAAACAGATCATTCATCTTAAAACGACAATAGGACTATATTTTTATTTTAAGTTTTAAATATAATGACCTCATTATTCCAGAGTGTTGAAACTGCCCCAAGAAAGAGGGTCCACATGAAGCACATATTCTATTGTCCTATTTTTATTTTTGAAAAGTTCTATTGTTCTATTCTAATAATATTATAATCTATCATTAGAAAAAAAGAAAATAAAGGCCGTTTCGTTTATATCCATTTTAAAACAGGTAGATACATCAAAAGAAATAAAGAAATGTCACATAGATAGAACGTCCCATATAACCAAATGAATAAAGTCAGATGGTTAAAAGACTTTAAAATAAATTATTTAAAAAAATTTAAATTTAAATTTAAATTATTTTTTAAAGATTTTATTTACGGTTAAATCGAACTCTAAATTATTAATATCTCTTTGCTTAAAAATTAGATGATCAAGATAAAAAAAATATGACATATACTACAAATCAAATACATTTATTTTAAATATCACCATCTATTATTTGTAACACTATAATAAATATTATAAATAAATAAAAATAGAACAAACTTGGAAAACCAGTCAAAATCCAATGAAATAAACAATAGTACAAACACCTTCCTCGTTAAAAACTTTATTAAGAAAAATTAAAAGGATAAAATTAAAGATTTGTATTCTTTCAATCCAAACCTCCTTTCATATATCTCAATTATATCTATTTCTCTTAATTTTATATACTTTTTTAATTATTTTTAATTTAGAATGAAATTTTATAGGACATAGATTATATATGTAAAATTTTACACAAATTCAACATTTTTTTTAAAAATAAAATAAAATTGAAAAAAATAGAAATTATTAAAAGGGATTGAGAGAGATTTAAATTGAGATAATCCAAATTCATAAAATCAATAACATAATTAAAAAATTAAAAATTATAAACACAAATAAATTTAAAAGAAAAATGAAAAAATGAATAACTAGGCTTCTCCAATAAGTGTCTTCCACAACACGTATCTATGAGCTGTTTTCATACACAATAACATAACATAACATACGCTCCTCTATATAAACACATCACCTCTTCTTCTTTCTCCTTTCTTAAAACCTTACCTTACCATATTCTTCATTTTCATTTCTTATAATTTCCTCTTTATTCCTTTCATTAATTTCTTCGAAATTTCTTTGCCTCTTTCATATAATATTCTCATCTCTTTATACCAAATTTCTCACATATATATATACCTAGCTAAGTCTAATATAATTGACCACCTCTAAAAAAAAAACCATATTGTATAAAAATTATTTTAATTATCCATCATGGATGAACCTATTGTGTTGAACAAAGGTGATGAATCTCTTGATTTGCCTCCTGGTTTCAGATTCCACCCTACTGATGATGAAATCATTACTTGTTATTTGATTAATAAAGTATTGAATAGTAATTTTAGTGCAACTGCAATTGGTGAAGCTGATTTGAATAAGTGTGAACCTTGGGACTTACCCAGTAAGTATTTTATTTTATTTTTTTTTATGTTATGAAATTTTTATTATTATATTTTTTTTATCTTACCTCTCCGATTTTTCGAAATAAATCGACTTTGGTAATCTGGAGTCAGTTATGATTAATTTTTAATTTTTTAAATATTTTTTTATAATTTTTTAAGTATATGATATTTTTTTATTTTAAGCATATGATATGAATATTGTAAATTTGTAGAGATGGCAAAGATGGGAGAGAAAGATTGGTATTTCTTTTGCCAAAGAGATAGGAAGTATCCAACTGGAACAAGAACTAATAGAGCAACTGAATCAGGGTATTGGAAAGCAACTGGAAAAGATAAAGAGATCTACAAAGGGAAAAGTAACCAACTTGTTGGAATGAAGAAAACTCTTGTGTTCTATAAAGGTAGAGCTCCTAAGGGAGAGAAAACCAATTGGGTTATGCATGAATTTAGATTGGATGGCAAATTTGCAACTTGCAATCTTCCTAAGGATTCAAAGGTACTTTTTTTTTTTTTTAATTTATTTCTTTTATTAATTGCTTTTTTATTTTCTTGATTTTTAGAAAGGAAAATATATCAAGCTTTTAAAAAGTTTTAAATTACAATCAGCAAATTAATGCAATGCTTTGTATATACATGTTTTCGTAACCGAACGGAAGATGTAAAATAAACTTTACTTGCTTCTTCACGGAACTTTAAATCATCCGAACTTTGCGTAACTCTGCTTCTTCACGGAACTTTAAATCGTCCGAACTTTACGTAACTCTGAAAACTTAAGAATTAAGTTTTAAAAAATTGTGACGTTATTAGTCATATTAACTTATCTACATTTTTTTATAATATTAAGAATTGCGACAAAATTGCGATTGCGACTACACAATGTAATTATCAAAAATTAATTTTATTTATGGATTTTCACAACTCAATTTACCTATATTTTTGTTTTTGCTTTTTTAAAAAGTGACTTTTATGATGTAATGAGAGTTTCTTTATCATGTGGTCCTATATCTTCCCTTCATCATATATAGCTTTTGCTTTCTATATAAGTTCAATTGTCAAAGATTCTAGCTAACACTTTTTTTCTCTTTTTCTTGGGAATGCATGATATAATATATGATTTTAGGATGAATGGGTTGTGTCAAGGATTTTCAACAAGAGCAACACAGAAATTAAAAAGAATTCGTTTTCCAATCTTTTGAGGATAAATTCATTAAGTGATGATCTATTGGATTTTTCTTCATTACCACCTCTTGTGGATCCACCTTTTAGCAACACTATCAATTCGCCGCCTTCATCATCCTCTAAACCGCCACCAAATGGTTATTCTTTTCCGAGTTACTTAATCAACAACAACATTCAAAATCAAATTCCATCATATAACATTGCCACCAACCAAGAGAATACATTTTCTCATCAACCTCAAAATCAAATCCAAATTCACAATTCAAGCTCTCAATTGCAACAAAACATGTTATCAAATTATTCTTATAATGTGCAACAAGGGAATAACAACAATAGTTACATTTATGGATTGGACAACAAAGAGTGCAAGATGGAACAATTCTCTACCAACAATTCTATGGTAAGTGTTTCACAAGACACATGTTTGAGCAATGACATAAACACTGACACATCTTCAGTGGTCTCAAAGCAAGAAATTGGAAGGAATACAACATTGTATGAGGATTTTGAGTGTCCTTCATCAATTGGTCCCCTCTCAAATTTTGAATCTTTGTGGAATGACTATTGAAGAATAATAGAGAAATTAAATCATGGTTTTTATATATTAATTTCATTATTACATATCATCATAGATATAATTATTAGATATGAAGAAAGTTATTGGTTATATGCATATAGTGTATATGTTTATGATTATGAAGGTGTTCTAAAGTTATATAGGTTTTTTTATTATTCATTGATCCTATTATTTAACAATTAGCAAAAGGACTTCGATCCTACTATTGTACATTTTCCTTTGTTATTATTAGATATAGGGAGTTTGTTTTATTAATTCATTTTGTTTTGTAATTTTTATCAATGATTGTATTTGTGTAATTAATGAAAATTATAGTTTAGAGTACATATATACTATTATTTTTTTGTTATTGATATTTCAAATATGTATAATCAAATAGTTGAATTCAAATGATTAATAATTTTCAGTTTGAATTGGTTGGAAGTAACGAGTTCGAATTCTAGACTGAAATAATAATTAGCATACTATTTTTATACAAATAATTCATTGTATATATTTTACTTACCAAAAATAAAATGCGTTTAATAATCCAATGTAATTAATTTAGTAACATCCTTTACAAAAAAGAGAAATCTAGAGTAGTTTAAGACTCATATCAAACCCTTCAATGCATGTTATTATATACTTTATGCTTTGTGGAATATATTTATGTATGACATCCCACCAAGAGTGGGGAGCATTAATTCCCAAGGAAATTTTGCATATGTTTTTTCAACTTTAATTAGAATTTAAAGATTATAGCTACCATGGTAGTGCCTCCCACCAAGGCATGACTATTATTGTTGCCCTTTCTATGTTTCAAGTACCCCGCAAGATACGCTTCTATTATATGCTCTTAAATATATTGCAAATGAAATAAATATTACATTAAAGATCTATTTTTGTGGAATATTTTAAGCACCTAATTTAGCTCATAAAAAATATTATTAATAGTTTTCAAAAATATCATTTTGGGATACATTAATCATCATTAACAAATATATTCAAATACACCCAAAACGGTCTATCTCTAACAAAGAGACTAATGTATGATGACTTTGCAATTCATACAAATTATTTGTACACTTGCGTAATTCGTAGACACTATTTGTGGACTTCACTCTAAAGATTAATTAAAACCCGGTGCAATATTAAATGTTAATTTTTTTAGATAAGCATAATTGAATTAATAGAGTACAAGGAGTCCTTATGATTAAATCATAGTTCAACTTATAAAAGTCGATTTTTTTTTATAGATTCGAATTTGAAATATCACAGTTGTGTGTAAATTTACGGTGTTAAATATCTCTTCTAAAAAAAATTACTAGGAGTACTCTAAGTCATCATGTATAAAACAAAAATGCTAATTATTTTGTATCTCTATCTTTCACTAATTACTTTGTATCTTCTACTACTAATACAAATTTCAAAAAATACACAAAAATCAAAGTGTATATATTTGATATCAATTTTTTTTTTATAATATCTGATGTCAAAAAAATTTCCCGATTCATATATATTAGTATCACTTTCGTGCTAAAATTTTCATATATAATGTGCAAAGTAGCATGAATTGATTGTAGAATTGATAAAGACTAAAAGAGTTTTAGAAAAATTAAAAAAAAAAATACAATGAACCAAAAGAGTCAGCATTAGTTAATGAAGTGGAGGAATAAGCACGTGAAGAATTTCCTGAATATGTGCAGAAAAGATGCCTCTAAAGGGAGAATTTCCAGAACCACAAAACTGTTTTTATGACGAAACGACAACAACAATGGTGTCTTAATTTCTTGACTGCCAAAGTAACATAGTAGTCACATGCCTACACCCTGTACATACTCAAATACTTCATCTCTATCACAATACTAATAATTAGTGTTCTTTTTATTCATTTTATATAAATTAAGAAATTATTATAAATAAAAAGTTTTTTGTGGTTGTTTATTTACAACTATTTAACGGTTTTGCTGTCCCATGACTAGAAGTGATTTGTGCCAAGTTTGTAGCAATACTAGCGAGTCGATCCTTTATATTTTACGTGATTGTCAACTTGAATAAAAAGTTTGGTATTATGTATAAAATGTTAATTTGATTAATGAGTTTTTTACACTAGATCTGAATAGATGACTATTGGATAATTTGAAAAGTGTTTTTGCGGATAATGGCATAGATAGAAGTATCCTTTTTGTTGCAGTGTTAAATAATGTGTAGAAGGCTCGGAACGTTTTGATATTCTCCAATATTGTTCCCACCGCGAGTAGCATCGCCACCAAAGCCATGTACTAAACGACAGCTATATCAAATAATCAACTAATTCATGCTCGTATTGTAGGTGTGTCATCTCCTCCTCAATGTTGATTTATTTGGCACTATCCAAAGGATGTTTGGGTGATTCTCAATAGATCTGGTGCAGTCCAAAACTCAAATGGAATGGCAGCTTGTGGAGGCATGGTTCCAGATTAGACTGATGCTTTTATCTATGAATACTCTTATGCTTTAAGGGTGGGTGTGCAATATATTAATGGCAGAACTTTGGCCAATATATAATGGCTTGAAGCTGAATTTTTCTAGATGTTTTAGAAACATTAATATCATATTAGATTCTCAATTGTAGCTGTGTCTACAATTCTTAAGAATTATTCTCATAGATATTTATGTTATGGTCTTATCACTTGTATAAAAAAAATACTTGTATTGTTGGATCACTTTAAGCTATCTCATATCAATGTAAAGTCAATAAAGTAACATATACTTTTGCTAAATTCAGTCTTTCTTCTTCTTAAATCAATCGTATTTTTTATATAATTTTTTATCTCTCCTCCATTGTTGTGTTGACCAATAGGAGTTTAGTTGTCTTTCTTAGTGGCTTTTAGTTTTGTTTTGTTTTTTCTGAGATTTGCCCCCTTTTATTCAACAAAAGAATATAAATAAAAAGAAAGAATAATAATTTTATTAATAATGGATATGTTTTTTATTATAAAAAATACAGTACATAATATATTTATTAGATGATATAATTTTAAAAAATAAAAACTGAATCTACTATCAATATAAGAAAGTAAAGCACTACCAAAAAGTCAACACTACCCTCCTCATTTTTATCTATTGCAAGAATACGAGGGATGCAAATGACAATTTTATTCATTAAATAAACATTTTTTTTTCTACAAAAAAGGGTGATTTTTAGAAGTTAAGAATTGAGAAAATGAAGAGATTTTTAGAAATTAAGAATTGAAAAGTTACTATTTCTTTTAAAACAAACTACAAATGATATATTTGTAAAAAATAGTCTACACCATATATTTGTCATTGATAAATATTAAAAAATGTGAGATAAATATTTATAACTATTACATAAAAAATATAGAACAAATATCTTTTTGTGAAATAAATATAAAAAATCATGAGAAAATATTTGTCACTAATACATAAAAAAACAAATAAAAAATATTAAAATAACATACAATAAATATTTATAATTGATGCATAAAAAAATATAAAATAAATATTTCTTGTTTAATATCTAAAGGAGACACTTGTAAAATATCAACAATGGGCATGAGAGCACGGTTTTTGGCTAGTTTTACAATAAAAACTAAAAATTAACATTCATTTTCAAACTATATTGTGAGAGAGGAGAGGCTAAATTGTTCTCCATTAAATTGAGTATTTTCTTTCTTCCTTTCTTAATTAAACAAATTTTCTATTTGTATTTGAACTTAAAATACTTCCTTTGTACTAAAATATAAATATAAATTGATCAAAGTTGATGTAACAATATTTAATTACACTTTTCTTACTTTTCAATAGAATTTTAGATTGGTTAGAAAAGTTCTATAATGGACCAATTGATAGATGGTCCATTGCTTGACTAGTATTTGAAAATTATTCTAAATACCCACAATAATTAATATTGTTTTCTAGAAATAGATATTTACGGTCTTATATTAGATTGTTCTCACGAGATAATGACTTAATCGATGTTAATTTGACGAAAATCAAAGAAAATAAATGTTAAATTTTGAGTCACACATTTATATTTTTTTGTATTTTTTCCTAAATTGATACAAATCATATTAGTATATAACATTAGAATTAAGAAAATCATAAATTTCTATTTTCAAAAATCGACATCAATAATCGCTGCAGTTACAAACAATTTTCAAACACTAGTCTATAATAGACTGTTTATCGAGGCAGTCAACCATATAACTTGTCCTAACTTTCTTGAAATATTTAGAAGATTTACACATGAAAAAACCTCATTTCCAACATTTATATGAACTTTAGTAAAAAAAAATGAAAATAATTATTTTTATGAGAGAAGATCGACAAAAAAAAAAACGTATAAATTCTAAGGACCTATTTGAAACACTTTTGCATTTTAGTTTTTAAAAATTGTTTTATAAATTTGATTTTAAAAATTATTTTAAAGAATAGAATTAAAAAAAAACTTGTT
This sequence comes from Cicer cuneatum, assembly GCA_037974295.1. Lineage (NCBI taxonomy): Eukaryota > Viridiplantae > Streptophyta > Magnoliopsida > Fabales > Fabaceae > Cicer > Cicer cuneatum. Next base: position 6,782,741 of record JBBPBO010000003.1, on the reverse strand, counting down.
TAAGATACTTGTTTTAAAAACAGTTTTAAAGATGAGAAAAAGAGAAAATCTATTTAGTAATCTAAATTTTTAAAATAGTTTTTTACCAGAGAATTTAAAAAACTGAAAATTGAGAAGTAAAACATCATTTATGTGTTTTATTTTTTTAGTTTTAAAAAGTATTTATATGTGCGTAACAAATATTCCTTCTAAAATAACATTTATGTGAACTACACATGTTTTGTACACATACGCATAATATACGTACATGTCTTGAGGGTACGAATGTACCTTACTCAAGCTATATATATATATTCGTACTCCGTTAATTTCTATGACTATGCTTACAAATATACATATGAATTTGGTTTTTTCTCTTTGTTTTATTTCTTATTTTGTCTATTTTTTTTGTTTTGGTGTCGCTTAGGCCATTAATTGAGGAATTGAATAGATAAGATCATAGGAAGAGATCGAAACTAGAAATACATGAGAGTGTGTGAATTAAGAAATGAAAGGACAAAAATGGAAGGAATTTAAAATGAATTGGGTAAAAAGGGGCATGAGATTGATATTATAAATGGGATAAGTAAATGGAAATAATAAATATAGCAAGTATGGGTAAGGCATGCTATGGAAATATTGGAAGAAAAGAAAGGTGTACATCATTAATCTCGTGAGTATGGATATTTTTGGGTTTTGATGTGATGAAATAGAAAATGTGATAAATGCACATTTCTTTCCATTCTAAGCAAAGCGTTCATTGTGGATTTATGCTTGTGGGGAACTTAACCGCCCCTTTTTATACGCGGTGGTCATCACTTCTTCTTTGTCTTCTTCTAAAAAATAGATCACAATAGATAAATGTAAAATCACATTAAAAAATATTTTTAATTAATATTTTTTAATTATTATAATGATATTAAAAATGAGAGAAAAATATAAAATGTTATCTCAAAAAGTGTTATAAACTCAATAAAAAAACATTAAAATTATGTGAGAGAATGACCGTCGCAAATAAGTATATTTTAATAATCAAACTTATATGTTACTCACTCTGTTTTATAATAATTAATAATTGTCGTTTTATATTTTCAATGTAATTTTAATGTTTTTAATTAATTCTATTGTCTAATTAATACTATATGTATCACCCTCATTTTATTATTGTTCTATTTTGTATTTATGATAATTGGAATCAACTAATTATTTATACTTTGTAAGAATAACTTGGTAAATTTTTTTTTTTTATTTATCATATTTTTTTAATGTGTCAAATAATTAAATGTGACAATTATTTTTTTGGACATGTGGAATATAAACTATCACTATGTTATTGCAAAATATATTTTTTTTAGTTTTTTAAGAGCTGCGAATTTCATACACACCATTTGACAATTGCAAAGAAATAAAAAATCTCATCAAGTTAAAACTTGCGCTCCAATATATCAAACATCTTTTAAAATGTTATATGAATTATATGATCTAGGTTTCTTTTTTATATCACCTTCTTTATTTCAAGGGAATAAAGGAGTGAAAAATTGGAAAGGTAGTGAAAATGATTTGTGGAAAGAGAGAGAAAAGTACTAATTCATCTTTAAAGGGAAAATTGGAGCATAGTGCTTATGTATATATGCTTGTTTGTGAATCAGAAAACCCTGATTTGTTGCATGAAAAAATGGGGTGAACGGTGGAGTTGGTGGCTCACCAACCAATGAGGAGCCTCCATCAAAATATTCATGAGTGTCCCATTGAAAATGATATCTATAGCTATAAATAACCTCATCATATGTCATATTTTATACTTTTATTATAAAATTAGATGTTCAATAAACTCTATTCGGTTGATGGGTCGGGTATTAACTATTCACAAACTAGGGGTGTTTATTTGGAGAATATTTAAGTGTACCCAACAAATTTTTCCCCAAACAAAAATTTGCACCTCCAAAATACTCATCTCATATTTATCTTTCTATATTTTCAAAAAAGTTGCATTTATAATAAAGATGACTTAATAGTAATTGTGAAGATGACATTTATGGACAACTGTAAAGATGACTTTTACGATGAATAACGGATAAAAATTCTGAATTGTGAAAATAACATTGATAGTGAAGATAAATTATGAATGGTAAAAATAACTTTTGCGGTACACAATTCTCTAAAAAAAGTAATATTACAACTTTTATGGTAAAAAAATAGTGAACTCTAAATATAACTTTTACGAACAATTGTAAAGATGAATTTTATTGTGGAGAACAAAATTAAGAGCCGTAAATATTTTTATAGTACACAATTTTTTTACAAAAATATTTCAACCCAAAAAATAAAGGGCATTTGGTATTTTCATAGGGTTTTGTTGGGGGTATTCTTATAGGTGTAGGGGTACACTTACAAATTGTATGTTTATGGGCATGGATTGGCCCAATTGAACTCAACAAATCAACCCAACACAACCCAAAATATTTGGTTTATTTTCATAATTTAAAGCGAATTCAAACAAGTCAACCAAATATCCGTTGTGGTTTGGTTTGGAAAATATGTTCATGTTCTCAAACTCATGAATTTGCAATTCTGACATAGTAAATTATGACTTTCTGTCGATGTAGTTTAAAACTTTTAACTAATGAGTAAGGAAGCATTTCAATTTAGTTGAAGCCTAAAAGTTTAAATGATAAAACTTAATTTAAGTACTAGAACTTTGGTGGAGTAAAATATGACGTAGTTACTTTTTCTTTATTATTTTGAACCTCTTGTCTTGACCCAAATAATTTGTTTGATCAAACACTATCCAACACAACTTGTCCATATTAGAATTTGCCAAAGTGTGGTCGTGTAACTTTTAAAAGTTTCATCTCTAACATTATAAACAAAAATAAATAAGATTCATTTCATTTTAAGCTATGTCATTACAGATGATAATACTTGATTGTTTAGCAACTAGTGTCATGGAAATTATTACTGCCAATCAATAAATGAATACTATATATAGAATGTAGTTATTGAATGATCCATTGGTATAAGTTTTTATACAGGAACTTATAACCAGTTGGAGACAGAACCGAACCAAATCTAATTGTTTGCTGATGACATGCATTCCATTATCTGACAAGCATATATTTGTATGGTTCCTTTACCAAATCTTGTCACTTTAATATCATTACAAATGCATTAAGACAAAGAAAATTGAATTTTTTTTAATGGAATATAATAGCAACATTTACTTCTTACGAACCGAAAGAATATAATAAAGGGTGAAAAGGGCTTAACTGCTTGATAGTATACACAAATGATTTGTTTGATTTCATAACTACCTTCATTATAATTCCACATAGCATCTGGCCTATTTCTAATCGATCTTTTACATAACTGTGTACATACTCTCACTGATCCGACATATATAAATAGGATTATGATTCTCATTAGAGCCCTTTACTTGTACTTCATCTAAATCAAATCCTTCTAAGCATTGCCTTTGGATAAATATCTAATGCCAAATTCCCAAAATGATTGATACAATGAATAGAAGCAAAAGTGTCACATTTCCTCCTGGAATGAAGGATGACCTGCAAAATCATTAATTGCAAATAAATTTCAGTAATCACAACCTTTTCCTTCACAATATGGAAGAACTAAAAAAATCATTGAACTTTTTTTTGGTTTTATACATTCGATTCTTGGGAGAAAGAAGCTTTAGTAAAAGAAAAGAATAAATAAATTGAAATCAAGTGTATATATGTATATGTGTGTATATGGAAGTCTGTGTTGACAGTCAACAGTCTATGTTGACTAGAGTGCATTAAAGCACATCTAAACTCTTCAATTATGATCAAATGGTCCAGATTTCAAGTTCAAATTTTAGATTTAAAAATAATTGAAATCCAAACTTAAAATCTGAATCGTCTGATCTTGATCGAGCAGTCCAAATGTGTTGAGTGTTGTTGACTACATTGCAGTAAATCCAAATTCGTGCGTATGTATGTATATGCATAGATTGTGTGCAATGTGCCTTTCTTTTACACAAAACACGACACTAACATGTAGACATCAGTAATGATCTAAGAATGAGAGTGATTAAGTTTAACTACATGTGTTAGTGTCGTGTCAGTACGCATTCAATCTAACATGTCAATGCTACATATAATCAAATTAATGTAAAGCTCTCATTAGCTTCACTTGGAACACTAAACCATACCTGATTTTCTTCTTGGATTGATGTATGTAAGTCATCACAGGAGGAATGATACCAAAAAGAAAGCAATTAGCATAAACTCCAGCAAAATCAACAGCTCTTGAAAAAGTAGACTGAAAATATGAAGCTATCAACACTGAAAAACAAAGGACTAATAATGTAACCATCACTTTAACACCATCAAATCTTTCCTCATTTGATCTCAATTCACTCAAATTCCTTGAACCTCTGAATCTAACTTCCCCTGAATTACCAATACTACCCTGATCCGAACAAAAAAACAATCCTCCAACCCTTCCATTTCCATCCACATTATCACAAAAAGTTTCATCTTTTCCAAATACCAACTCAAAAGTGTCAAGAATTTGTTTAGGCAAACTAACAGCATAACCAATCAAACTAGTTGCCATTGCAGAAAAAGCAAACCCTTGAACTGCAAATAAAGCAGAAGGGTTCACAGAAAGCAAAAGGGTAATAGGGTCATTTCCAAAGTTTGTTCCTTTATTTGTCCCAACAAGTCCCAACACAATCAAATTCCATGACAAAACCATTACCAAAGGAACAACACCACCAATTAGTATTGCTTTTCTTGCATCATGTATAGTGTTACCAGCAATTTTACATATAAAAGGGGTAATTACATGAAACCCTAATGTTAAAACAGCAACAGGTATAATTGGCAAGATTGATGAAAATTTCCATGAAATTGAAGCAAAAGAGGTAATTATATTAACCCTAGCAACAACAATTCCAACAATAACTAATCCAGTTATTGAAAAAAGCATGAGGAAACACAAAACCCTATTTGCAAAATCAATAGTGTTGAAAGGGAAAAACACAATCAAAATTGCAAGAAAAACAGGGAAAATTGAATGAAGAATTAGGGTTTTGAAATTGAAATTGAACCATTGATGAAAAATTGGTGACAGGATTGAACCAATTCCAGAAACACATGCAACAAGAAGTGAAAAACACAAACTTGTGTAAATCAATGCAACAAATGAACCAAATTTTTTCCCTAATGTTATTGTTGCTAGGTTTGTGAAACTAACTTCATCAACATTGTTTTTTTGCATTGAATCAAAACAAAGTTCAGCTACAAGAATAATTGATGACATTACATAAATCCATGATAATAAGATTATGATTGTTGAAGGTATTGGGCCTGATTTAATTGTTAATGATGGTAGGCCCAACATTCCAGGCCCAACAGCAGCACCAATTATTAAACTAACTGCACCCCAAAAACTTTTTTTTCCATTGGAATTTTCAACATCAATATTTTTTTTTGAAACAATATTAGTTTCATTTTTTGGTGAAGAAGGTTTGGGGAATGATGATGTTATTGCATTACAAGGTGGAAATTTTTTTATGTGAATGAAATTGGAGGGATTGGTGGTTTTGTTGTTAGTGAATTTTTGTGTGGTTTGAAAATAGGGTAATGTGTTTTTTGGTTTTGGATATGGAAGATTGTTGTGGAGATGAAATAGTTGTTGTTGCTGCATGTTGGTATTTGGAAAAAATTATGAATTTGTAGTTGTTGATTTTGCCAAAAGAAGATGAGTGTGTGAAAGTGAAAGTGAAATTTGTGAATCTCCAAAACAAGTATGGTGGATTTGATTAAGTGAATATTCTGTGATGTTATATAAAAAGGGAAAAACCTAGTGTGGTCCTTAATATGTATTATCTTATGTCTTGGAATTAGTTTTGGGGACACATGGATTAGTACTATAATATATCTGCGGCGGTCTTGCGAAAACAACTCCTATAAGTTGATGTAACCAATCTTTTCTTGGAATTTGTCCTAATTTATTGGGTTTGGATTCATTTATTGAGTTTAATTTTTTAGATTTGGATTCGATTTTTAATTTAATTAAATTTGATGAGATATAAATTCAATAAAGACTATATAAAGATAAAATCGAATTGGTGTTAAGATAAATTATCAAATAGTATTTTTTATTTTGTTTCAAATCAATTATAATTGGTTTTACGATATCAACGAAATATTAATGATTTTTTTTGTCTATAACTTTAATGTTTTTTAAAGTACATTAATGTTTCTTTTTTTTTTATTATATCTTTTATTATTTGTTTTGCTCAATTTTTTTTTCTAATTTTACTATATTTTTTAATTTGTGTGAAATTACCAAAATAACATATATAATTTGAGACAAAGTGAATAATACATACACATTTTTTTGTAAAGTTAATCGATTGAAAATTAATTTAGTTGTGTAATGCAATATTGAATAAATTTAGTTATTTAATACTTTATTAATTAAATAATAGTCATAACATTGAATAAAAAATAATTGATTTTGGGGCTAAAAGGTCAACTTAGACTCGGTCTATACTTCAACTTTTTATCTATGTCTTTTCTGCCATATAGTCTCTATATTTTTCATTTTAGAATCATATCCAATTAAAACATTATTGATTGAGATGAGATTCATGGATCAAATTGGATTTTGTACTCTCCTAACTTGCATATGGAGATGGTTTGTTACCCCTTAATTCCTTTGGCTCAAATGAATGTCACCTTAGCAAGAAAAAGTTCTTTTAAAATAAATAATGTTTTCAATTTTCAATATAATAATAATTATATATTTTTTAATTATATTCTCTAATAAATATTATCTATACTAACATTAATTATGACCTATTTCATTAGGTAAAATGTATACATGGCATCCTCTAAATGATTCTTCTCTCTAGCTCATTTAGTATTAAATACATTTTATAAATTATAGAAAATAAAAATATTCTATGACTATTTATTTTTTATTTCTCTTTATAAATTGAGTAGCATAAAATGGAAATTTTCGTAAAAAAAGAAATAAAAACTTTCAATAGAAAAAATAGACAACAATGGAAACTTTGGTAAAAATAGAAATGAAAATTTTCAACGAAAACTATCATGTAATAATTCGGTCTTTTAATTATTTTTTTAGATTTGATTTTTTTTATTTAATTTTAAGATACAATTTGATTATTTATCTCTTAAAATGTCAACAATATTATTATTATTTTACATAAACTTGAAAAATTCATCATTATCTTCAAACAAAACTCAAAAAATTTATTATCAATTTCAAGAAAATTCATATATTCAACAAATTCATAATTCAATCTTAAAATAACCTTATATTTTCATCTCCAATAGCATCAAATATGTCAAATAAAGAACACACACTTTAAGATTTGATCCCCAAATCACTAAGACAATATCTTCTTCTTTTTTCAATCATTCTTTAAATCAAATCTCTAACCTAAATCTTAAAATGTGAGTTATATATTGGATGTTGTTGTTGTTGGAGATGAAAATATAACTTTATTTGAGTATTTGAGTTATGAATTTGATTAAAATATGAACTTTATTGAAGATGATTGCTAATATATATATGTGAACATTTTCTAAGAAAACAAAAAGTATGTCTATTTTTTTTCTCATCCAGTTGCTCATCGCACTCCAGGGTGCCATGATACTTTTTTCTTCTTCCATTTATTTAATACTTATAATATTTAATATATAATTATAATAAATTATAAATATTTAAAATAATTAATAAATAAAATAAAAAACTTTAACAAATAATAATAATAATTTTATTAATATTAATAATTACATTAATAATTTAATAATAATTTTAATAATTATAATAAATTATAAATATTTAAAATAATAAATAAATAAAATAAAATGATTATTAAATGAAATAAAATAAAATAAAATAATTTAATAAATAATACATTAATTTGAAAGAAAAAAATATATCAAATTGAAAGAAAAAACTACGTCAATTTGAAATTAATTATTTCCATCTAAATGTCCTCCAGTTGCACATCTACGCGGTCGTCGATTTGCAAATACGGTAATATCGCCGCATTTGGTAATTTTCAAATATGATAATTTGAAATTAATTATTTCCATCACTTGAACAAAAAAAGTAAATGCGGCAATATTACCATATTTGTAAATAATCATTTCAAATTACCATATTTACAAATTACCAAATGCAGCGATATTATCTCCAGTTCTATTTAAATTAATTATTTCCATCACGTGAACAAAAAATCAAATGCGGCGATATTACCATATTTACAAATCGACGAGACGACCGTCGACCGCGTAGATGTGGAATTGGAAGATATTTAGATGGAAATAATTAATTTCAAATTGATATAGTTTTTTCTTTCAAAATAATATATTTTTTCTTTCAATTTGATATACTTTTTTCTTTCAAATTAATTTTTTTTAATGTTATTAATATAATTTTCTTTTATTATTATTATTACTATTATTGTTATTATGTTTATTATTATTATTATTATTATTATTATTATGTTTATAATTTTATTTTTTTTAATTATGTTTATTATTATTAGAATTTATTATTATTATTATTATGTTTATTATTATTACAATTTTCTTTTTTTTTAATTATTATTATTATTTAATCTTTAATTATTAATATTATAAAATTATTATTATTATTATAAAAATTATTATCATTTTTTATTAAAGTATTTTATTTTATTTTAGTTCATTTAATAATTATTTTATTTGATTTATTAATTATTTTAAATATTTATAATTGATTATATTTATGAAAATTATTATTATTAAATTATTAATGTAATTATTATTATTTAATATGTAATTATTAATATTATTATTATTATTATTATTATTTATTAAAGTTTTTTATTTTATTTTATTTTATTTATTAATTATTTGAAATATTTATAATTTATTATAATTATATATTATATATTTTAAGTATTAAATAAAGAAGGTCAGTAGATCATCGCACCCTGGAGGTGCGATGGGCAACTGGACCAGAAAAAAAATCGTTCAGGTCGTCGCATCTTGGACCAGGGATGATGTAGTGAGCTTAAAAAGTAGGACAAATTGAAAAATAGTTTTTTGAGTAGGGCATTTGGGGAAAAAAAAAAGCAAAATATATTTATAAAAAATCCTCAAATTTCACTATTTTCTTATGTCAATGGAGATAATCCATTCTCCTTTTGTGATTTTAATATTAAATAACAAAAAACAATAATTTTAAAAGTTGCAATTATACATGCCACTATTTGGTTTTATTTTTATATATAAAATAAAAAGTCTACGAATATTTTCAAATTAGTACACAATATATTAAATTACTATAATGTTTCATTAAAAGTTATATAACATTTCAAATATCATTAATAAATTTCAAAATAATCAATAAATTTGAATTTCGCAATCTACCATCAAAATAGAAAAGAAATCTATCTATATTCTACATTTATCTAGATTATATAAAAATATGAGTTATGTTTTAGAGACAAATCCTTACACTATAAACAATTATGGACAAAAATGAATTTGTTACATCTATCGTGATCATATAAATAATAAAATTAATACATATAATAATAAAATTAATTTTTCTCCTCATTTACATATAATAATAACTACTCTTACCTACATATAAATAATAAAACTACTCTTACCGTGAGGATATTGTTCTATTTTTTATTCTTAATAAGCAAATATTCACAGTTTTCCGTGATCATATAATAATAAAATTAATACATACTCCAATTCCAATATTATTCTATTTTTCTTTCTATATGAACCACCATTAAATTTAAATATTTCTTAATCAAGTTTGGTAAAACACAATAGTATTTTTTGTTGAAGTAAAAAATCTTTTTTATATGTGTTTTAATGACAACAAACTTTATGAAATAAATGTTAAGTTTTCGAAATGAAGATCTACTGATGTTTGCATTTGAGTTTTTGTTGAAAGAACAGAAGTGGTCAAACTTGAAGTCACTCACATAAACAAGTGCGTTGTATCAACTCAACAATGAAAGAATTGAGGAGCCTAATTCATTAAATATGATTATCCTCAAGCCGAGGATGACCATCGCAATATGTTGCATCTGAATCATACATAAAATCTCTTGGAAGAAGTTAAGAAAAACTATGCATAAGTTAAGGGGAACATTTTTACAAAAAGCTTTAATACAATTTCTATCAACAAAATATTGAGTGTATTAAATTTAGAAAACAGGTTCATCACCTCATTGATCAAATGAAGTGTATTTTACACATTTTAACATTTCCTCTACGTTAGAGGATAAACAAGTGGATGATGAAATTGTAACCTATAAGATAGAAGACAAACAATATTGAATAGAGGATGAATGTGCATCATATATTAAAAGAAGATGAATCTATGTCAAAAGACAAACAATGCTAAAGTTTAAGGATGACTTCATGTTAGAGGATAAACGAAATCGAAAAGAGGATGAACAAAGCAGAAAAGAGGATGAACTCGTGTAAATTATTTTTGCACATGGGAAATAGGTAAAAGTACAAAAGCACAAAAAACAATGTCCTTGATTGATAAAACAATACACTACCGTTGTTGGGAAAAGGAAAAGTAAAAAAGTACAAGTCACATCACAAATGAAAGCTTCATCCTTCTACAACTCAAATATGAGGACAAACTACAACACTCATCCTCTCAGCATACTTAACATGAGGATAAAGGCTAAATGATAGCTTTGCAAATAAAGACAAGTCCCAAGAAAACTTAGCAAAACCTCCAACAACTATATTTTGCTAACCCATATGTTTGAAGCTCCAAAGGCAAAAGTACAAGTCATGTCCTAATTTATGGAAGCTCTATCCTCCTATCAGAGGATGAACAACTTTTACAAGTCAAAATAATTATCACTGATCCAAGACAAATATAAAAGAAGATAAATTTGTGGATAAATAGCATGAAGATACAAAGTCATCAGAAAGAGGTTCCGCACCAGAGGATAAACGATAGAGGATGACTATATGTTTCTTCGTCCTCTTGCATTGGAAATGACTAACAGTACCAAAAAGTACAAAAAGTTGCACTTGTCACGTAAAGTACGACTATACATGTCTTGGAAAAGAAAAAAAAAGGAAAAACACTTTACAGGTTCAAACTTCTAGAAAGGTAGAACCTCCAACGCAACTTCGTGAAGTCAACCTCCTAAGTACAAGGCAAAATGAAGACAGATTCAATGGCAATTTTGCAAATCAAGGCAAACTTCAAGGATCATTACAACTTAAAATAATGGTCATAAAGGACAACTTTCTTGAAGAAAAAGTTTTCTTATCTCTATAAAATGAAGGTTGCTCTTCTTCATTCAATATACACACAACTAAGCATAAAAAGAAAAAGTCTAAGGCTATCAAGAGGATTTTTATCCTTTCATCATACTTTCTATAATCTTACACTAGATCTCTGAAATTTCTTTCTAGAAAGTGTGAACAAAGAGAAACAACCCAAACTACATCATATCATCTTGTAATTTCCAAGTGAGATACACTTGAGAGAAGTTGAAATCTGAGAGAAAAGATTATAAGCTTGGTGAAGCTCTAGAATACACAAACTGTAACCAACCTCAGTGAGAGATTAATCGTTTTTGATACTTAGTGAAATCTCACAAGTGTGTGAGGACTGGACGTAGCCTTCATTGGGTGAACCAATATAAATTTGTGTGTCATTATCTTCTCTCTATCTCTTTATGAAGGTGAAAACACGAGAAATGGGGTTGAATTGTGTTTGTCAAACTTGATTTCTTTTGCTGTTTTGTTGAATGTAGATGGGAATTATTTGATGAATAAATAATCAGACTTAGCAGCAGATAATAATAACATAAGAACACAACGATTTATCCTGGTTCACCATTAACTTGGCTACATCCAGTCCCTTCACTCTGAAGGCTTTAATCCACTAATTCAAAACACTTTGAATTACATCACCTGACCCTCCAAGTCAGTCTTCCCAAACAGTCTGACAACCCCAGACTTTTGAGGAACGATAACAACACCTTGACCCTACAAGTCAAGTCTTCTCCTACCAATCTGACAACCCCATATCGAAGAAGGAATCTACACCTCTAACGGGTTTGATTACAAGGGTTTGGAACTCTCCAATGTTGCTTTTGGAAAGCTGATTGTTGCAATGACTTTCTTGAGTAGTTGCTTATGGAAAACTGATTATAACATTGACTTTCACTATTGAAAATACTTAGAAAATGTTGCTTTTGCACTCAAGTGATTCTCTCTTTTGAACTGTCGGATTATATTGAATATGAAGCTTGAGTTCTTGTATTTTCGATGCCTAATGCTGCTGCCTGAAGCCTCCTTTTATAGTTGCAATTAGAGCTTTGTCCAAGCATAAATTCGACATAAATCCCGCTCAGATTTCCTTTGAAAATTCTGTTGGCCAATCATGTTTCTCTTAATTTCAAAACGTATATTTTAGCTTCAGATTTTATTTGAAAATTCTGTTGACCAATCCTGTTTCTCTTAATTTCATACCGTATCTTTTAGCTTCAGATTTCATTTGAATTTGCTTCAAGTCTTCAGTGATTTTTGAATCAAATCTCCTTAATACTTTGACCAATTTTCTATCAAAATTCAATCAAGTCTTCTTCAAATTTTAATCAAGTCTTCACTGATTAAAATCTGGACCGAATGATCTGCTGATCTGAACAAGTATGGACCATGTGATCTGATCTTTACCATTCTGTCTCATGATTTGGATTGTGTGATCTTCTGATATGGACCATTGATCTTCTGATCTGGACCAAGTCTGTACCAAGTCTTCTATTATGGACCATGCTATCTTCTGGTTTGGACCAAGTCTTCTGTTCTGGACTATGCTATCTTTTGGTCTGGACCGAGTCTGGACCAAGTCTGACTTATGTTTCCTTCTGGTATGGACCAAGTTTCGTTCTGGACAATGTTTCCTTCTAGTATGGACCAAGTCCCCTTCTAGACATGCTTCCTTCTGGTCTGGACCAAGTCTCCTTCTGGACTCTTGTTCCTTCTGATCTGGGCCAAGAATAATACCCTCTGATGATGTCATTGTTTCTTTCCTCTGCTGATATCCTCTGATTGATGATATCCTCTGATGTTTTCCTTTGATGACATCATCTGATTCTGATGGGATACTCTGGTGTTATCCTCTAGTATCCTCTGGAGGTATCTTCTAGTATCTTTTGGAGGTATCCTTTGGTATCCTCTAGATGCATCCTTTGGTATCCTCTAGATGTATCCTCTGGTGATATCTTCTGGCCGTATCTTTTGGTGGCATTTTTATCTTCTGGTGACGTCATCCTCTGATGAAATCTTCTGCTTTTGATTTGTATCTTTTGGAGGTATCTTCTGCTGACATCATCCTTTGGTGACGTCATCCTCTGATTTTTCACATCCTCTGATTTTTCCTACTTCTTCTAAGTCAAAATATGATTTTCATAAAATACTTTTGTTAACATCAAAACTTTAATTGAAAGAACCAACTTGGTTTCAACACTTTATCATTTGGTAATCAACTAAACCTCTACGCTTTAAATTTACAACCTCTAATATTCATCCTCTCGAAGAGGATAAAGCTTTAAAACTCAAAAGAATTTTTAAAACCACAAATATCTCTATGCAACCCCCCTTATAGTGATATTTTAGCTACTTCATTTTTGTCGAGGCAATTGTTTAATTATTCATTTTTTTATAATGAATGTATATATATGATCAATAATGATATATTTAGACTTATATTTTTTATACACTTATTCAACACTTTATTTTCTATAATTAGTAATCAAATCAAATAAATAAAGGTTTCAACTTGTTTCGTTCATTCCTAACAGAGAGTTTAGTTACTCATAATAAAGGAACAAAAGATATAGATTAAAAAAGAATTACAAGAATTTACGAATTATTCTTGAGAATACTCCTTCAACGATGTTAGAATCATCCTCCTATGAGTTTCTATACAAGGGCACAAGTCTCCGCACTTGAAAATAGAAAAAAAGATCCCTATATTTTGATTGAAACACAATTTTACATTTTCAGCGGCGCATCATGCATTCAAGGGTACATTGACTGAACCAAACAACTTGAAACTACAGAAATGCATCTCAAGTGCATGATTGTGACTTCTACTACATTTTCACCTCTAATTTTGAGTATGAATTTGGTTTCGTTGTTTCAAGAATGTTATAGCTATGGATCTTAACTTTCGTTTGCAACTAGTTTGACTCCATTTGAACAAAACAAAACTACGAAAAATACTCCACATAGGTCATGTTGGTTTCTCACCAAAATTCAACACTACGTTAAAATAATGAAACAAAACAAAACTACGAAAAATATCTACTTAATCAAGAAAATAAGAACATAAACATGCCATTAAATTCAATAACTAAAATCAACAAACTATATCAAATAAATCCTAAAATCAACTAATGACTAAACATTGAAGTGGCTAGAATATCACTAGAAGGGGGTTGAATAGAGATATTCGAGGTTTTAAAAATTCTGTTTAAGTTTTAAACTACTGTCCTCTTTCAGAGGATGATTATCAGACGTTGAAATGTAGAGAGAAAATAATTACACACGAATTTTTATACTGGTTCACCCAATGAAGGCTACGTCTAGTCCTCACACACTTGTGAGTTTTTACTAAGTATCAAAAGCTATCAGCCTCTCACCGAGATTGATTACAAATCATGTATTCTATAGCTTCACCAAGCTTACAATTCTTTCCTTCTGATTTCTCTAAAGTGTTACGCACTTGAAGTTCTAAACATGATATGAAGTAGTTTGATAAGAATTACTTTCTACCAAGATGAATCAATGATCTAGTGTAAGATTATAGAAAGCTTGAAGGGAGATTGATAATGCTCTTGATAGCCTCTTGATATTTTCTTTTTTGCTCGTGTTGTTGTGTATTGATCTGAAGAAGAGCAGCCTTCCTTTTATAGAGAGAAGGAAACTCTCTCTTCAAGAAAATTTTCCTTTCTGACCGTTTTCCCAAGTTGTAATGATCGTCAGTTTTGTTTTGAATTGACAGCCTTGCCATTCTGTCCTTTTACAGCCTGGCACTTGGGAGGTTACTTCTTTACTTAGCTTTCCAGGAGGTTAGATCATTCCATACGTTTTTTTTAACAACTGGCCAGTGTTGTTTTCTGGTTCAAAGACATGACCCTTCTCTGTTCGCGAATGATGCAACTTTTGATACTTTAGAACTGTTAGTTGTTTTGTAGGAGGATGAAGAAGTAGCTAGAGTTCATCCTCTGGTGATCTTTATATGGTATTCATTTTATGATATTTACCTTCTGGTATTTCATCTTCAGATGTTTACTTTCTGGTGTTCATCTTCTGATGTTTACCTTCAAGTGTTCATCTTCTGATGTTTACCTTCTGGTGTTCATCTTCTGATGTTTATCTTCTGATGTAAATCTTCGGATGTATATCTTCTGATGTTCATTTCTTATCTTCTGATATATATATCTTCTGATGTATAACTTCTGATGTTCATCTTCTGATGTATATCTTCTGATGTTCATTTCTTATCCTTTGTTGTTCGTCTTCTGATATATATCTTCTGATGTATATCTTCTAATGTTCATCTTCTGAAGTTCTGCTTCTGGTGTTCAACTTTTGCTTCTGGTGTTCGACTTCAGGCTTTTATATTTCTAAGTTTCTACTTCTGGATTTCTGCTTCTGGTGTTCTACTTCTGGTTTTCTGCTTCTGGTATTTTGCTTCTGATTTTAGTATTCTGGTGTTTTGCTTCTGGTTTTAACATTTTAATCTTCTGGTTTTCTGTTTCAGATGTTCTGCTTCTGGTGTTCAACTTTCAGATTTTCTGCTTCTGGTGTTCTGCTTCTAGTTTTCTACTTCTGGTGTTCTGATTCTGGTTTTCTATTCCAGATGTTTTGCTTCTGTTTTCCAAATGTTCTGCTTCTGGTGTTTTAACTTTAGATTTTCTGCTTCAGGAATTAACGGCTTTGTTTCCTGCATGCATTCATTCTTCTGGACAGGAGGTTGCGATCTTTGGATCCTGTTCCTTTCTTAGTACAATACTTAAATGCACGCATTAGTGTAATCATAATCTTAAGATAATTTTGTTATCATTAAAAGATATTTTTTCTCAACAATCTCCCCTTTTTTGATGATAACAAAATTTCTTTAGATTATTTAAAATAAAATTGTAAAGGTGCTGTTTTTGAGTATGAAGCTCTCCCTCAGTATGAGCTTAAAGGAATAGGGGCTCCCCCTCAGAAAGTGCATAAAACGATTTAAATATTTTTGAACTAATCCGAATACTTTATATTGATTATAAGAAAATCATACAAAAAGGGGGTTCAAAAGAAAAAAAATATAGAAGATTGAATTACGATAATTTCAAAAAGCATCCTCTTTTCTAAGTTCCTAATCATTGACAATTTTAATTTTAATCTATTTCCCCCAAATTTTTCAACAGCAAAAAGTCAGCGGGGCCCAAAGGATGGTGGTCTACTTGGAAGGAGAGGAATCATCAGACGAGGAGGAGGTTGAGGGACGAGACAGTGGTGGAGAGGATGAACATAGGGTATTGGAGGCTGTGCTTCTGGAGCAACAATCTTGACCAGGTGTGCTGTGACCCATTCTAGAAGAGTGCTAAACTACGCCAGAGTTTGATGAAAGGTAGCCATGGTTGTAAAAAGTTTTTTCTGATCCTTGCGGATCATTTTTAGTGCACGGAGTTCTTTGTGGGAGCGACGTTGTTCAGGATTGGGATCAGTGGTGGGAAGAGTAGAGTCCTCTGGAATGGGGTCAGCATTGATGCTGGTTTTTTTCATTTGAGAGCAGGTTCCTTTGTTTTGTGAAGAATTTTCTCCAAATTTTGCCAGGAAGGATTCAATTGAGCTGAATCATCTTGTAACTTCAGGAAGTGGTGTAGGAGCTGGTTCATTGATGATTTGATGAGCAGAGGGAGTAGTGATAAAATTTATGGGGTACATTTTTGTAGGAGAGGAAAAGATTTGAGCCATGGTGCAAGAAGGTTGAGCTGGTTGGGATGGACTTGTAGGAGGATAGGGAAAGAGAAATGGTTCTTGTAGATTTTGAGATGTGTCCAGTGGGTCAGATGGAAGTGTAGTTTCTGGAGGTGAGCCCTTTTGAGTTGTGATATTGAGATCAAAAAAGATTTTAGCATCGTTTTTCACAAGTGGAGAGGGTGAACTGAGTTCTTCACCTTATGCTGAACGATGGTTTTGATTTTCAAGAGGGACAAGTTGAAGTTGTTCAAGAGGGTGGACATTTTTGGAAGGTGGTGAGAACGGGATTTTTAGTTCTTTGTCAGACGAAGAATTTGATGCGATTGGAGGTTGAGATGGTGGATTGGAGGTTGAGTTCCGTTTTGATTTTTTCTTAGATGGCTGTTTGTGAGAAGGCTTTTCAGTGGGATCAAGGCGCATTTGGTTTACATTTCTCGCAGAGAATGTGTTGTTGAAGGTGATAGAGTGTTCATCCTCTAGTGGTACTTTAAAAATTTTGAAGATTTTGGTGAGAATCATTCCATACGGAGCTGATCTCCCAAGATATGTAGCATTGACTATGAACCTAAAGATAATGTTTCCTAGATGGAGAGGGGATCCAGAAATGAGGTGATGAATAATCAGAATGTCCAACTCAGTTACTTTTTCATAACTGCCAACCCTGGGGACAACAGAGTGTACACAAATATTAGGCAACACTCTACAGATTGGATGCAACCTGGGGCTTTGGTGGATTGATAAAAATGTTGGCAAGGACAGATGAGCGAGTAATCATGTAGCTGGAATACCACGCTTCACAAAATAGATAGGGGCCTTCATCACGTATGTCAAAGATTTGACATAGCAAAGTTGGGGTGAGCTCAATATGTGCCCCCTTAAGAATAACACTGATGCAATTGTCTCCCTTGGACACATTTGCAGCAGCGTAGAACGCTCTGACAAGTTTTGGATATTGAGGTTCGTTAATAAGGAGGAAGGGAGACCAACCCAGTTGATCAAAGATTTCTTCTACATTTACTCCTCCTAGAGTTAGACCTTTTCGGTCAATAATTTTTCCATTTATAACAGTTTTGTCCTGCCATTTCTCTATAAATTTTGCTTCCAGGAGGGTGTTTTTGAAGAGAGAGATTTTGGGTGATTTTGAAGCTGGTTGTTGTGAGTTTTTTGGAGTTACTTTCCTTTTTGAAGTTGCTATTTTGGTAGGTTTGTAGGAAGGAGTTTTTGAAGAATCAGAGTGTGTTGCCTCAGAATCATCTGAGTCAATAACATGAACAGTGTTGTCTTGAATGAATTGTTTTGATGATATTTCTCCAGATATGATTCGTGATGATCGTCTAGAAGGAGTTGATGATGAATTTTTTTGAGAAAATGTTTTTCTGGCTTTTGAAAATGGTTGAGTGGACAGAGGAGGATGGGCCATGTTAATTGGTTTGTATGAGGAAATGGTAGGGTTTGGATCATTTTGAGAGGAGTCACTTGAGTAGTTTTCAGATTGATTTTCAGATGAGTTTGAGGAAAGTTTTCTTTTTCCAGCAGATTTGGTGCGAGCCATTTTTGGATACTTGAGGTTTTGAATTTTTACAATGGGTAAATGGAAGAAGACACATGAGTTAATTTATAGTGAAATTATTTGTTACCGTTGGAGGGAAGAAGTATGGAGGCATAGGTTTAATCATGTCAGGCTAGGGAGGGGCACGAGTGACTTATCCATTGGGGAGTCAGTAAGTAACGGAAATCGAGGAACCTTTTTGCAGAGAGGAGTGTAATCAGCAGTGATTTGACTTGCCTTCCTCTGATTTTTGCAAATTTCAAATTTTGGAGGATGATAGAGATTTATCTGAGTTGTCCATCCTCAAATTTATTTTTCTTTAGAGTAATAAAACAATAAAAATAACATTATGATTAAAGATTTGTAAATTTTATTTTTTAGACAATTTTTAAAAGATTTATAATGGAAAGTTTTTCTAAAATTTTTTTGAAACGATCCTCCTGGAGAGGTTTGGTGAAAATGTCAGCAAGCTGATTTTCAGTTTCAATGAAAATTAATTCAACATCTCCTTTTTGAACATGATCTCTTAAGAAATGATGTTTAATCTCAATATGTTTAGATCTAGAGTGTTGAATAGGGTTTTTGGAAAGATTAATAGCACTTGTGTTGTCACAAAGGATGGGAATTTTTGTGTACCTTAAAGAGTAGTCTTTCATTTGATTTTTTACCCAGAGAATTTGAGAGCAACATTGAGCAGCAGAAACGTATTCAGCTTCTGTAGTGGAGATAGCTATGGTATTTTGTTTTTTACATGACCAACTAATGAGAGATGAGCCCAGAAACTGACATGCTCCACTTGTGCTTTTCCTCTCAATTTTGTCACCAGCATAATCAGCATCACAATATGCTAGAAGATCAAGATTTGAATCCTTTTTGTACCAAATTCCCAGATTTGTGGTTCCAACTAGATACCTGAATATCCTTTTTACTGCAGTGAGGTGTGATTCTTTAGGGGATGATTGAAACCTTGCACATATACCTACTGAAAAGACAATGTCAGGTCTGCTGGCTGTTAAGTACAGAAAAGATCCAATCATTCCTCTGTACTCATTTTCAGAAATAGAGGTTCCTTCATCATCTTGATGTAGTGAGGAGGATGGATGCATAGGAGTGCTCATTGATTTTGCAAGATTCATGTTATATTTTTTCAAGAGATCCTTGGTATATTTTTCTTGAGAAATGAAGATTCCTAATTCTAATTGTTTTATTTGTAATCCAAGAAAGAATTTTAATTCTCCCATCATGCTCATTTCAAACTCGCTTTGCATGAGGTTGGAGAATTCTTTGCACATTTTCTCATTTGTGGATCCAAAGATTATGTCATGCACATAAATTTGAACAATCAACATATCCTTATTAAGAATCTTTTTAAACAAAGTTGTATCAATCTGACCTCTTGAGAAGCCATTTTCTTTTAGAAAGCAACTCAACCTTTCATACCAATCTCTAGGAGCTTGCTTTAATCCATAAAGAGCTTTTGAGAGCTTGTACACATGATCTGGTTTCTTTTTATCCTTGAAACTAGGAAGTTGGTGAACATACACTTCTTCATTTAAGAATCCATTCATGAAGGCACTTTTGACATCCATTTGATATAGTTTTATTCCTTTATGTGTGGCATAGGCTAAGAGGATTCTGATTGCTTAGAGTCTTGCAACTGGTGCAAATGTTTCATCATAATCAATTCCTTCTTGTTGGTTGTAACCTTATGCCACTAATCTTGCTTTATTTAGAATAACCTCTCCATCCTCATTTAGCTTGTTTATGAAGATCCATTTGGTTCCAATGATGGATTTTTCCAAAGGATGGGGCACAAGATTCCACACTTTATTTCTTTCAAACTGAGACAGTTCCTCCATCGTGGCATTCATCCATGATTGATCACTTATGGCTTCATCAATGTTCTTTGGTTCAACTTGAGATATCATGGCCATGTTGATTGAATTTCCTTTCAATGATTGCCTTGTCCTAACTCCATCAGCAGTATCACCTATGATCAGATCTGGAGGATGATACGTTATAGTCTTCCATCCTCTTGGAGACTGCTGAGAGGTTGGATCAGAAATGTCCTCCTCATTTGGATTGTGAACTTTAGAGGATGAATTTTCATCTTCTTCAATTTTATCCATGTTTTCTAAACACAAGTCATCAAATTCATCAAAAATAACATGCATGGATTCCTCCACAGTTTGAGTTCTAAGATTATAGATTCTATAACCTTTTGAAGATGTGGAGTATCCCAAAAATATACCTTGGCATTTCCAGTGGTAGTAGTCAGTTCCATCGAAGTAGGGAGGTCTGTTGGATGAGCTTTAGAGTTTAGAAGTACCTTGGCATTTTCTTCAGCTTTCCATTGTGTTTGAGGTTTTTCGTCAGAGGTTGGAACTGCACTGTTGATTCTAATGACATGATTTCCTTTTTCTACCACTGGCCACATGTTGTTATCTTGAGATATGAGAAACAATCTCATCTTGCCTTTCCAGTGGTAGTAGTCAGTTCCATCGAAGTAGGGAGGTCTGCTGGATGATTCTCCTGCTAGGATATACTTAGCTTTTGACATTTTTCTTTTTGGATATTTTTCTCTTACACTGTTAGGTGTAGTTTTTTAGAGAACCTTGCTCTGATGCCAATTGAAGTGGCTAGAATATCACTAGAAGGGGGGTTGAATAGAGATTTCGAGGTTTTAAAAATTCTGTTTAAGTTTTAAACTACTGTGCTCTTTCAGAGGATGATTATCAGACGTTGAAATGTAGAGAGAAAATAATTACACACGAATTTTTATACTGGTTCACCCAATGAAGGCTACGTCCAGTCCTCACACACTTGTGAGTTTTTACTAAGTATCAAAAGCTATCAGCCTCTCACTGAGGTTGATTACAAATCGTGTATTCTATAGCTTCACCAAGCTTACAATTTTTTCCTTTTGATTTCTCTCAAGTGTTACTCACTTGAAGTTCTAAAGATGATATGAAGTAGTTTGATAAGAATTACTTTCTACCAAGATGAATCAAAGATCTAGTGTAAGATTATAGAAAGCTTGAAGAGAGATTGATAATGCTCTTGATAGCCTCTTGATATTTTCTTTTTTGCTCGTGTTGTTGTGTATTGATATGAAGAAAAGCAGCATTCCTTTTATAGAGAGAAGGAAACTTTCTCTTCAAGAAAAATTTCCTTTCTGACCGTTTTCCTAAGTTGATCCTCAGTTTTGTTTTGAATTTACAGCCTTGCCATTCTGTCCTTTTACAGCCTGGCACTTGGGAGGTTACTTCTTTACTTAGCTTTCCAGGAGGTTAGATCATTCCATATGTTTTTTTAACAACTGGCCAGTGCTCTTTTCTGGTTCCAAGACATGACCCTTCTCTGTTCGTGAATGATGCAGCTTTTGATACTTTGGAACTGTTAGTTGTTTTGTAGGAGGATGAAGAAGTAGCTAGAGTTCATCCTCTGGTGATCTTTTTGTGGTATTCATCTTCTGATTTTTACCTTTTGGTGTTTCATCTTCAGATGTTTACTTTCTGGTGTTCATCTTCTGATGTTTACCTTCTAGTGTTCATCTTCTGATGTTTACCTTCTGGTGTTCATCTTCTGATGTTTACCTTCTGGTGTTCATCTTCTGATGTTTACCTTCTGGTGTTTATCTTCTGATGTTTATCTTCTGATGTTCATCTTCTGATGTTCATCTTCTAATGTATATCTTCTGATGTTCATTTCTTATCCTTTGCTGTTCGTCTTCTGATATATATCTTCTAATGTATATCTTCTGATGTTCATCTTTTGAAGTTCTGCTTCTGGTGTTCAACTTTTGCTTCTGGTGTTCGACTTCAAGCTTTTATATTTCTAAGTTTCTACTTCTGGGTTTCTGCTTCTGGTATTCTGCTTTTGGTGTTTTTCTTCTGATTTTAGTATTCTGGTGTTCTGCTTCTGGTTTTAACATTTTAATCTTCTGGTTTTCTGTTTCAGATGTTCTGCTTCTGGTGTTCAACTTTCAGGTTTTCTGCTTCTGGTTTTCTGTTCCAGATGTTTTGCTTCTGGTTTTCTGTTCCAGATGTTCTGCTTCTGGTTTTCTGTTCCAGATGTTTTGCTTGTGTTTTCCAGATGTTCTGCTTCTGGTGTTTTAACTTCATATTTTCTGCTTCAGGAATTAACGGCTTTGTTTCCTACATGCGTTCATTCTTCTGGACAGGAGGTTGCGATCTTTGGATCCTGTTCTTTTCTTAGTACAATACTTAAATGCACGCATTAGTGTAATCATAATCTTAAGATAATTTTGTTATCATTAAAAGAGATTTTTTCTCAACAAACATAAATAAGATAATTAAAGACTAAAAACAATGAAAAACATGCAATAAAAAATTATCACAACCCCAAACTTAATATCTTGCTTGTCCCCAAGCAACAATTAAATTCAAATCAGGATAATAAAAGTAACCTTAAACTCAATTCCTCAAATTAAATTAAACTCAATTCTAAAAGTTTATGCTACTACAATACAATCATCATGCACAAAGGTTACTTAACATCTCAAAAGACACCAATTGGAAAATTAGAACAACACATTTAGCATTTATCTATCAATTTCAACTCTCTCTTCACACTCTCACAAAAGTTCCTCTCAAATGTTTAGCATATTTTATGATTTAACACTCAAATCCTAGAATCATGCATCATCTTACCATAGGCTTGAAGAAATTTTAGGTAACAATCACAATGTAACAAACACATACACTTTTGGAGGACTTTAGATTGTAAAGAGGTTTGAGTAAGGATATGACATTTTTGGATGGTAGGCTTCACTAGTTGATGTTAGGTACACAATCTCAAATTATTCTACTTTTTTTTTCTTCACATTTTCATTGTGAAGATTCTCAAAACATTGGCAAAAGAACAAAAAAAAAAAATTGTTATTAATCGGAGTACATAAACTAAATTTTTTTTCTCTGTTGTTTTTTAATAACAACTAATTGTGTTTTTTATTTTCATTTTTCTTTAACTTTTGAGAACCACTACCTCAAACTTAAAACTTTATTATCTCGTGAGCAACTCCGAACTTAAAATTCTACGAAGACTAGACAAAAAAAATTTCCTACCTAATTTAAGTAAGATGGGTTAATTAAAGTCATGTCTTTGCCTTGTAATGTGACTAATAAGTGAAAGAAAATCCCAAGACTCAAAGGGCTAGAAAATGGTAAAATATGCATAGGGAGGTAACCAGTAAGAAAGACTTAATTGACCAAACAAAATTGTATGCATAAATTACAAGTAATGTAATTAAGAATTAGAACAAGTTCCGAAGAAATACACATGTTTAGATAATCACACAACGAGAAATTAAAATATTCATACTCAAAAGCTCCCAACTAGGATAATAGAGAGTATGAACTATTAAAATGATGCCAAACATTTCACAACAAAATTTATTTCTTAAAGAATGTCGACTAAGAATTTCGCAACTAAATAGTAATTGACAATATATGCATTAATGAAATTCATCAAATTGAACAGTGAACATGATCAAATAAGGTCTATGGTGCGAGGGTCAATTTTTTTTTTCTTTCCAATATATCCATTTGTTCAAAAAATATTCAAATATCAAAATACCTTTTTATTTATTTAATTTCACTAGGTCGCAATAAAACAAAAATTGGGGGTAGTAGTTGGTTACATTCGGAAATGCGACCTTCTACACATATTTTTTTTCTTCATTTTTTTGTATTAATTGATAAAATAAACAAAAAATAATAAATAAATAAATAATTAAAATTATAATTTATTAATTAATAATAATAATATAAAATTAATTAAATTTATTAAAAAAATATAAAAGAATCATAAAGATTAAATAGAGTTGTTGGTAACATTTAGACAATATTTTAATAACTACCTCCTATTTTGCAATCTATTTACTTGTTAACTATTTATTATTACTTGTGATATTGCAAATAAATTAACAGCTCCCTTCTATTTTACAGCCAATTTTATTTATTGAAATATAAATTAGCATATACAGTTGTTTAATATCGTAGCACGTTCAAATATTTTAGCATGTCCACTTTCTTTTTTATTTTTTGTCCATAATATACTCAAATTTTGTATTTTTTTTATAGAAAAAAAGGAAGATACATTTACTTATATTAGAAATGAAATAGATGTTAGAAATAAAATGCAGAACATATACATATTATATCGGTTACCCGATCAAAATTCAAAATATTGTTCAAATCTTATCGACAACTCTGCTCATTCTCTATATTTTTTTTTACTAATTTTGATTAATTTTATATCATTATTTTTAATAATTTATTTATTAATTTTTCATTTTTATATCATTTTAATATAAAATATGTAAAAAAAAATACAAATAGAAGGAGAAATGCGACCTAACGAAAATTCAAAAAGTATGACATTTTGATATATTATTTTAAAAATATTTTAAATTTATATTTTTAAAAAAGAGATATATGGGTAAAAAAATCCACAAATGTCATTTGGACATTGTTTCTTATGGAATAAGACTTAAATATGTTATAGTATAGATTAAAAAAGATATTTTAATTTATGCTTATTTAGTATTTTTCTTTTGTCATATGGTTCTAGCTGCTTAGGATTCATCATCAAAACAAAGCCGGCAGCATGAATTGTTATAGATTGGTCCTTTATTTTGTTTTTTATTCTTTGTTGGCCACATATCCATCAAACTTACCAAACAAGACAAAATGGAATGTGTTCTTATTCTTTTTCTTTCTTCAAAAAGAAATTCAAAGGAGTGAACCTTGCTTTCCATTATTATTAATTTTCTTCAACATTGTATATTTAATGTAATATTTCTATTTAATAAAAAAAATTATTCCTATTTTTAAACGCTTTAATAAGAATAAATTTATGGTGAAATTAAGTATTTTTAATATTTATACTTTTTCGATTAATTTAAATTTAAAATTAATTTTACCTAATGGATACCAATATCCACATCTTTTTATGGGGTGGGTACATAAAAATTCCCCTAAATTTAATTCTTCTGAAATAAGAGAGTCTTTTCAAAAGAAAGAATGATTGTGATTCTTTCGTTTTAGAAAAATCAAATATAAATTGAAGATTCTTATTAATTATAACAAAAAGAGTGGGGTGAAACTTAAAATTATTTTGTTGCTACCCCTCACAAATCAATATCCATTAAAAAGCACACCAGAAAGTCATATTATGTATTTAATTTCTTGCATATATTACGTGCGTAATAATTTTAAATTTTCTTTATTAGGTGATGTTTTTGGTCTTAACCCCTTATTCAGCAAAAATTCTAGCTCCTCCACTCCCTTTTATCTATAATATCATTATCCAACTTTTTATAATCAAATTATTGCATAATTTTTCCATCTATAATGTACATTATTACAATTGGCCAATTCTCATTGGTAGTGTTGATGATAATGTTAATTAAGTAAAATTTCTACTCCAAATTGCTCCAATTACCTATGTGAGTGACAATGACTAAAGGATGTCATTTCAAGCCAAGAATCTTTCTTGACAAACATATGAAGTGAAGTGTGGTTTCTGATTCTTTCAAGAAAGAAAAAAAGTATTAAAAAAAAAGTTGATTCTATAATTCATGTCATGGAATTCTTCTCTTAATTTTGGGAATAAGGTTCTTCCATTTGTCACTAGAACAAAAACATATGCAAGTAAAAATTGATATAAATTGATAAGTCAAATAAATTTGATGCTACATTAATGCAACTTGTGAGGTTTCTAAGCAAGTATAATGCACATAATTCTAGTGGATAAGTTCTTTTCTCCTATGATCAAAAGTAGGAAGAAATAAGAATGACATATATCTTTTAGTTTTAATTTTTTTTTTTTTTAAAGATTCTATATGCTTGACAAGGTCCCTCTCCTAAGAGAATTTTCTTTATAAGGTCGTATGTTGAATGCAACTACTAAGGTTTGTGAAGAGTTTTAGAAACTTACAAAGTTTGAGTTGAAACCATCAAGGAATGCTCTTGAAGAGTTTAGAACAATCCAATTTCACTCATCAACAAGAAGTAAAAAGAATTATCTTTTAGCAAACTTTTAAATTACGATCACAATTTCAACTACAGTCTTGTTACATTTTTTCATATTACGATAATTACAGTCAAATTTGACTTATACAATCTCAATTGTAATAATATTTCAAACTACGTTATCAGAACATTTTTTAAAACCCTGATTTTGTGTATAATAATTTTCTTGTGCGTCTGAGTAAAAACTAACATAATTTTTTTCTTCTATTAAAGAGAATATGTACTACAATCATCAACAACAAGCAAGGAACATGCATGCTTTAAGGATGCACATTCAAGGAGGAGGAAATGGAAGTGGAGATTCAGGACTTGTTCTTTCAACTGATGCTAAGCCTAGACTAAAATGGACAACTGATCTTCATGAACGTTTCGTTGAAGCAGTCAATCAACTTGGAGGAGCAGACAGTGAGTCTATTATCACCAAAATCATGCATAAGAAAATTTCAATTTTAAAGTTAATTTTTTTTATTTAATCCATTTGTTCTCTGAAAAAAAAGGTAATCTTGAATTCGTCTAGAAGGTAAATAAAGTCCAATTAAAGTTTGTTTTAGTCCGAATTTAAATTTGAATTTTTCTGAACAAATCTATCTTTAATTGAAGTTTATTAACCCTTGAGTCTAATTACTTTGTTAATTTTGAACTAATTTGATTACTACTTGGATGCAGAAGCTACACCAAAAACAGTATTGAAACTTATGGGGATTCCTGGACTTACATTATACCACTTAAAGAGTCACCTACAGGTAAATTTATCACTATCCTTTTACCACTTTAATTTTTTATGGTTTATTTGAAGAAACTGTTAGTCAATAGTCAACTGTTACATTTTGTGTGTGTAGAATTAATATAAATACCCTTATAAATTTCAAGTTTTGGTTCTTAAAAGTTCAACCTAAAAAATAATGTTTAAAATTGTGGTCGCAGTTACATCGTGATTCTTGATATTGCAGCAAAATACAGACAAATACGGATGATGAAACTGTGATTGTTGTGAAAGACACTATAAATTTTTTATATCACAGTTTTAATTACGGTTGGAGACTGCAATTTAAAATTTTTTATATAATAGAACTTGCTCACTGTTCTGTTCTTTCAGTTAATAATTTGTTTGTAGTTATTGATTTCCCTCTTTTAATGGCAGAAGTACAGGATCAGTAAAACTATGAATGGACAAACTAATACTGGCAGCAGTAAAATTGGTAAGGAATCTAAAAACTGCTTAAATTACGAAGCTGTTTTGTTTTGAGTAGCTTTTCTTGAAAATCATTTTTGGTTGACGGTGTTTTTTTTTAAAAATAATATAATTTTCATTATGATAAACAAACACAATAATTTATTGAATGATAAATTCATTTTTTTATAATCTCTTAAAAGCAGATTTTGAACAACTCAACCTATATTTTACCAAATAAATAACTTGATTAATGAAAATAAATTTTTCTTACCAGCAGAAGTTTCAAGCAGAATGTCAGAGGCAAGTGGAATTCATATGAAACATTTAAGCATAGGACTCCAAACAAACAAGTAAGAACACAAACCTTGTCATCATTTAGTTATGTCATGAAGTTTTCATTGTTCATAATTCAAAACAACATTTTCTAATGTGAGGAAATACTAACAAGAAATAATCTCTAAATCCAGAAATTCAGAAATAAATGAGGCATTCAATATGCAAATTGAAGTGCAAAGAAGATTACATGAGCAACTTGAGGTATAAAACATCTTTGGACTTTTAACATCAAATAGTAATAACTACTACATTTGTAAATAGACCAAGGGATGTGAATTTGAATTCTTAATTTTAGATTAGGTTGTAAAAAAAGATAAATTCAAATGAAGTTGTCCAAATTGTAAATTATTGGTCATTTTTGTTCAAATGTTATCCTTTAAATAACATATATGTTGATATGCACTTGATAATGTCTAGACAAAAATGATCAGTAATTTATGGTGTACTCTTTTTAAATTTCTCTAATTCTATCAACTAACTTGACAAAAGATAAATTCAAACAAAGTCATCAAAAATGTAAATCGTCCATAATTTTAATTGAAATGTTATCTTTGAATAACAGATTGTTTAATAACATCTAGACAAAAATTATCGATGATTTATAATTTAGAATTTTAAAATTACTCTTATTCTAAAGACTAATCGACAGTGTCTCACCATTTTATGGACTATTTTAGTCGTTTACTCATCCAAATGACCAACAATCATTTGCAAATGCAATTTTTCTTTAACTATCCAAATTGAAAATAATGAACTTACAAATCAAAACAAAAAAAATATATGTCAAAATGTAGTGACATTTGTCAGTTAGTTGTTTCTTTTTTTATAGACAAATATTAGTGGTTAATTTGTTGTAGAGGGAAAAATCTAGTAGTAGGTCTAGAACCCTAGACCTTTTTAATAATATTGATTTGGTCTCTTATTCCAAACTACTGAATTAATCCTTCATAAATTTTTTGTAAGATGTTATAGTTTCTTGCTTTCTAATATTTATCAATCTTTATATAAGAAGGTACAAAGACACTTACAACTAAGGATAGAGGCTCAAGGGAAGTACCTTCAATCAGTACTTGAAAAAGCTAAGGAAACACTAGGAACACAAAATTTAGGTACTATGGGACTTGATGATGCAAAGGTTCAACTATCTAAATTTACATCAAGAGTATCCAATGAAAACCTTGATTCTAAATTTTTAAAACTAAAAGAATTGCATGTACATTGGCCTCAACAAACACAAGAAGATGAAACCATTGATTATTCAATGGGAAGTTTCTTAACCAATAGTGAGGACTCTCAAAGAGACCAAGAAATGCATAACATGGGAATGAATTTGAGAGTTTCAAAAGAGTGTATGGATGAATCTTCGCTTTTAAAGAATGATTTCACATTGTGTGAAAAAGAGAAGGAGAATGTGATGTTTGTTTCCTCGTCAAATGATAAAGTACTAAAGGGTAATTTTCAACTCGTTCTAGTTCTATTTATAAGATACAAATATGTTTTTGTTTTTTTACACTTTTCAATTATTGAAATTACTTTTATACACTTAATTTATTAAGAAGTTTAATTTTCATAAAACTTCATCTTTTTTAAGCTAATGAATTTCATATAATATCTTTTACAGATGTATCTTTAAAATATCAATTCATATGAATATGCTTATGTGTGATTGAATTTGAGATTATTTATTGATTTAAGAGCTTCTGAAATTATTTGTGAGAGTTTATAGACACATCTTATGACTGTGTATATAAGTTGTTTTCTGTTTGTTTTCCTAAGCTCAACAAAATAGCTTATGAAAATAATTTATAATTTATATAAAAGTATTTGATTTGATTTTATTTTTTGTTGTAGAAATAGTTTTTTTATAAACACAATTTAGAAATTATTCATACAAAAACAATTATATAATAAGCATTTTGTTTGTTTTTTTACTAGTCACCAAATTTTTTATTATTTTTCACCTGTATTGAGAATTCTATCATAAATGAAATGCATTGAGTTTGTTTTCCACAAAAAAGATAAACGTTTATGAAATAAACACTTAATAAAGTTGTTTATTCTAAAAGAGTTTTAATATTTTGTTTTTTATAAATAGGACCAGATGGAACCGCAAGCCTCTTATCAATGAATGTAGGACGAGTTCATGAAAAAGAAAATATGTGGAGGAGAACTATTTCAAAGGAAGATTTAAAGGGTGAAGAATGGAAAAGAATAAACAATATTGAAACTAGTGGAGTGCAACTTAAACTTAATAGTGACAAAATTTCTCAAGATTATAGACTTGCTAATTTTGAAGTGAAATTAGACTTGAATTCCAATGATGTTTCTTCTCAATGCCAAAAATTTGACTTGAATGGTTTTAGCTGGAATTGCTAGGAATTTCATTGAGTAAAAATTGGACATGAAAACTTTGAAGGAATCATGTTATTTCCTCCTTCACGAGTTTCATAATTTTTGGGAGTAACTTGCATCTTGTTTTTGGTACATGTAATTTATAACACATTGAATTATAATAACTGAGTTGAATAGAATAAATTGCTCTCCAAACAATACATTGCTTGTAGAATTACTTATGTAGATTAAATGAAAAGAGTATATATATATATATATTTGATTTCAATTCTCAAATTTTCTTTTTTTCAAAATGTTTATACAAAAGACCAAGCACTAGAAGTTATTTTTGTTGTGACAAAGTAGCTTGAAAATTATTAGAAACTAATGGAAATCATTTTATCCTGACATAAAATGTTTTGAATTTAATTACTGACATTTTTTTAATATTACATAAGTTTTAATACTTTAAATTAAAAATTAATATAAATAGAAAAAATTATGTTGCTATTATTTCGATGAAGTTATTTCACAATTTAGACGGAATAAATCAAAAGACAATGACTGCAAAAAAAAAGAGAGACTAATGATAATTGTTTAAAAGAAAGACTACAAAAGCATTTTTGTTAGAAATAAACTAAAAAAGAGCAAGATAAATATAGATGAAAATAGATGAGATGGAAACTTTTATATTATCATTTTTTCAAATATCTTTATAGGACAAGATAATTTATATTCATACGACACATAGGTAAATGAAAGAACACTACTCCTTGGATATCTACGAGGAGATGCTTAATTATAACCTTACTAGAAAAAAAACTCAGCGGAAAAAAAATTCTAGTGAAAAAAAGAGTAAAATATCCTTTTATGACAATTGTAAAATATATATTTTTCCTCCTCAACCAGACAATCATCTCTAAGTTGACAGAGACCAATTTGTGGTACAAGTTTCTCAAATATTCTACTTGGAAATGACTTTTGAAAAGGTGCAAAATTATCACATGAACGAATTTGTTAAATGTTTATATCACCATTCTTTTAAAGATCACGAGTAAAATTATTTTTTGAAGAAATATATGTTATTCGATCTCCGTTAATGTACATCTCTTTTCATTGAACAATGCATGCAATATTATATTCATAAATAATTGATGCATTCACTCTTCCTGCAGAAAAACCACAAGTCTCTTGTATCTGTTGGATTAAATACCTCTCTTAAGACAAAATCTCACTTAATTGTTTTGATGTAAACAAATAAACATTAATTAAAGACTCTAATTATGATTCTACATTATATGTTATTTAACATGTGTTTTTGAGTGTGATAATCCAAGATAGGTACTAAGCAAAAGCAAGCAAAATCAGTGTAAAGAATAAACTAAAAATGAACTGCCAGAAACCAATAACGTTTTCCACGTTTTTCATTTCATTAAGACAGTTCGAGCCAACTTTTAATGCAAGGAAAGATCATGCATATTTCAAATGGATTACCAGTACATATACAAAGAATGTACAACTCTTATAATAGCAAAAGAATTACTCCAAAAGCTCAAAGAAGAAAAGCTTTAAATCAAGACAAAGTGATAGAATCGGTCAAGATCAATCATTCTCCAGGCTCTAGAACATTCTCCAGTTTCTGTAACACAGCTCAAGAACATTCTTCAGCTTCTATTGTACAGACCAAGAACGTTCTTGAAACTGAAACTTCAGCATGACTTTAAGACACATATTCTCGTGATCAAATGACTCTTAAATACTGTATAAATCAGATGACAGAGAATACACAAAGACCAGAAAATCTTGAAGTCAAAAAGAAGAAATGTTCAGTCAAAAGACTTACCTTGAAGACTGATTACTTTAATCTACCCCTTGACCAAGGAAACCCCTTCAACGGTCATATTAAGCTGACATGGACCTCCTCAGATGCCTATAAAAGGAACTCCATAACTTAATGAAAATCATGACGTTCAAGTGCAAAGAAAAATCATCAATCACTCA
Organism: Cicer cuneatum; assembly: GCA_037974295.1. Lineage (NCBI taxonomy): Eukaryota > Viridiplantae > Streptophyta > Magnoliopsida > Fabales > Fabaceae > Cicer > Cicer cuneatum. The sequence continues at coordinate 6,750,254 of JBBPBO010000003.1, read as the reverse complement.
TATTCATACTTGAAAGTCTCACAAGAAATCAGTAACATTCAGTTACGAATTCATTGTTATTATTTTACTGAAATATCTGGTAAAGAATCTAAACCTCAAACAAGAGTTAAGATTTAATTAGATTCTGTAAAAACCCTCTACATCATTATTGTGTAAACTCAAGACTATAAGGGTTATTTATAGCTTGAGTAGTTTGTTTAGAAATTCCTTTATAGGTTAAAAGGTGAAATGTAAAAATCCTATCAAAGGTTGATAGGTGACCTTGTTGAATTCCTTTCTGGGTGGAAAAGATTGAAGTTTGTAGCAGATCAATGCTGATTTGAGCTAGGTGCTGTAAAACCAAGAAGGTTCTTCGTTTTGAACACTTAGTGAAAAATCTCACAGTTGTAGGGACTAGACGTAGCCCAGGTTGGGTGAACTAGGATTAATCAGTGTGTGATATCTCTTCCCTATCTCTGTTTACTTTCAGTCTTTCATTTACTAAAGTTAAATAGACAAATCAAATTTCTGTTTTTAACAGGAAAAATTTAAATAGGCAACTTTACAATTCAAACCCCCATTCCTTATAAAGTGACATTTCTACTTTAATTGACGTCAGAGTCTAGTCTCTAAAATTAAACACCTAAACAGTGCTAGAGAAAAGATCTAGAAGAAAAAATTTCATAAGCCGAATACATAGTTGAAGGAAGATCTTCAAACATACCACTTTACTTTGATGGAACATATTACTATTTCTGGAAATATATAAGATGCAATTATTTCTTAAAACACAAGATACAAGAATGTGGCATATCATAACCGATGGTGATTACATCCCAAGAGTAAATCAAGATGATCCAACATCAGCTGAAAAAAGAGAAATCGACTGGACAGTTGAAGACAAAACTAAGGTACTCCTAAACTCTAAAGCTCAATTATTTTTATCTTGTGCTTTAAGCAGAGAAGAAAGTGAAAGAATTGATGAATGCAACACTGCTAAAAAAGTATGGGACACATTACAAACCCATCGTGAAGAAACAAGCCATGTAAAAGAAACCATAATTGACATAGGCATAAGAAAGTTTGAACTCTTCGAGATGAATGAAGGTGAAACCATTGATGAGATGTACGCAAGATTTACAACCATTGTAAATGAAATGCGCTCCTTAGGGAAAGCAAACTCGGTACAAGATAGAGTCAGAAAAATCATTAGATGTCTTCCAATAATATAGAGACCAATGATGACCGCTATAAGTGAAGCCAAAAATCTTGACACATTACCATTGGAAGAACTAATTGGAACTTTACGAGCACATGAAGTGTTACTACAAGAAGATAGACCAATCAAAAAAGGGAAAACAATTGCCTTAAAAGCATCTCATCAAGGTCCACCATCACAAATAGATGAGGACTTAGAAGAAACTAAAGATGTTGATGAAGAGATATTGCTTCTCACTAGAAAGATCCAAAAAATGATGAGAAAAAGAGATCAGATCAAAAGGGAATTCCCTAGTAAAAAGGAAAATCTCAAAACTGAAGTGGATAAAAGTCAAGTCACATGCTTTGGATGTAACAAACTAGGACATTTCAAAGCTGAATGTCCATCAAACAAGAAGGCACCAAAAAGATTTCCATTCAAAAAGAAATCAATGATGGCCACATGGAACGATTCAGAGTAATCAAAAGAAGAAGAGTAAGAAGCCAACATATGTCTGATGGCAAATACAGAAGAAAATGAGGTAACTAAATCTGAACATTGCTCTCTATGCGAACAAATGGAAAAAGAATTTGATAATTTATTAAATGACTCAAACTTTCTTGTTAAAAAATGTAGCTCTTTAAAAGAACAATTTTATAAAGAAAAAGAAGAAAACGAGAAAGCTCAGGCTAGGAATGATCAATTTAGAAAAATATTCAAAATATGAAGGAATCTCGTTTTGAAAACTATAAAACTGAAAGTCAAGAAAACCAAGAATGTTCTGCAACACAAGAGGACAATACTCTCCATAACACTGAAGTTGAACTTCTTAAAAATGATTTATCAAAATTCATCAGAGCTACTGAAACCTTTCAAAAAATCATGGGATCTCAAGTAGGAATTTTTGATAAAGCATGACTTGGTTTTGATAATACTAAAAAAAATGTATGAAAACTTTTTCTTCCAAAAATAAAAAGGATAAATGCAAAAAAAAAATTTCATATTGTAATAAAATTGGACATATAAAATTTGCATGTTATTTCAAAAAGAGAGATGATACAATCAAGAACAAAAGGATTTTTTTACAAAACTAGAACGATCTGGAATAAAGACAAAAATTTTCCAAAACCAGAAAAAAGGAGAACGTTCTCCAGGATACTTGAAAAAAGGAGAACATTCTAGAATGAAACCTTCTCCAAAAAATTTAACAAAAGGAGAAAATTCTGTAATTTTACCAAAACTTGTTAAACCTCAGTTTTCTAAGAATTCTCCAACAATAAAATGTTCTCATTGTTCCAAAGTTGGTCACTCTGAGTCAACTTGCTATATCAAAAGGAAATCAATTTTTAAAACTAAATCTCAAGGACCCAAGACCAAGTGGGTACCTAAAGTGAAGGTAACACCTTATGCAGGTTGGATTTCAACATGTCAAGAAAAAGCCATGGTTCTTGGACAGTGGTTGCTCAAGACATATGACAGGAGATAAAAACTGCTTCATGTCATTTGAAAAGAAGGAAGGAGGTTCTGTAACCTTTGTTGACATAATCTTTTAAGCATAAGTCAATTATGTGACAATGCCTTCGAGGTTATTTTCAAACCCAACTTGTGTGAAGTTAGAAAAACTAAATCTGGTGAAATCCTCTTTTCTGGAACCAAAAAGAAAAATCTTTATGTTTTATATCTTAGAGAATTACCTGATGAATCATGTGTCATGTCCATAAACAAAGATAAATGGATTTGGCACAAGAGGATAGGACACATCAATATGAAAACTATTTCAAAGATTTCAAAATTAGAACTTGTTAGAGGACTGCCAAAAATTAATTTTGATAAAGATAAAGTATGTGAAGCATGTGCTAAAGGAAAACAAGTTAAAAGTAGTTTTCATTTAAAGGATTTTATTTCCACAAATAGAATCGTTGAGCTACTTCACATAGATCTTTTTGGCCCTATTAAAACAACAAGTATCATTTTGTTATTGTTCATGACTTTTCACGATACACTTGAGTTTTATTTTCAAAACAAAAAGATGATGCATTTGATGTATTCAAAGACTTTTGAAAAAAGGTACAAAATGAAAAGGATTCCAATATCATTTCTATAAGGAGTGATCATGGAGGAGAATTCATAAATGCCTCTTTTAAAACCTCCTTTGATGAACTTGACATTTCTCATAATTTATCTTGTGCAAGAACTCCTCAACAAAATGGAGTTGTTGAAAGAAAGAACAAAACTTTACAAGAAATGGCAAGAACAATCTTGGAAGAGTCTAATGTTGAAAAATATTTTTGTGTTGAAGCTATCAATACTTCATGCTACATTTTAAACCGTGTATCAATAAGAAAGATTATCAACAAAATACCATATGAAATATGGAAAAACAGAAAACCAAACATTTCATATTGTCATATTTTTTGTTGTTATTGTTACATTTTAAACAACAAAGAAAACCTTAGAAAGTTTGATGCAAATACAGACAAAGCTATATTCTTTAGTTAGTCAACCAATTCTAAAGGATACCAAGTTTTCAATCTCAAAACAAAAATTGTTGAAATCAGCATGCATATATTGTTTGATGAATTTGATGATCTTGAGATGAGCAAAAAAATGATGAAGAAGTTGAACATTCTGGGCAGCAGCAGCAGAATATTCCCCAAGAAACCCAGATTGATAAACAATCTTCGTTTCATTCTCCTCCTAAAAGTTAGAGAACGATTAGTGATCATCCTCAAAATCAAATCATTGGAGATACTACTGATGGAATTCGAACAAGAATGTCTTTCAAAGATCATGTCAACAACAACATGGCAATGATCTCCCAAATTGAACCAAAGTCAATCAAAGAAGTCATAGTTGATCAATCTTGGATAGATGCAATGACAGAAGAACTTCTTCAGTTTGAAAAGAATGAAGTTTGGGATCTTGTTCCAGGTTCACCATATCAAACCATCATTGGAACAAGATGGGTATTCTTAAACAAACTAGATGAAAAAGGTAAGGTTGTTCGAAACAAAGCAAGGTTGGTTGCTAAAGGTTACAATCAACAAGAAGGTATAGATTATGATGAAACTTTCGCTCCAGTTGCAAGGTTAAAAGCCATACTAAAATCTTCTTGCATATGCATCTCATAAACTTACAAAAACTTTTTCAATTGGATGTTAAAAGTGCATTCTTAAATGGTTTCTTAAATGAACAAGTTTATGTGCGACAACCTCCCGGTTTTGAAGATCAATCAAAACCAAATCATGTTTTCAAACTTACCAAAACTCTCTACGGTTTAAAACAAGCACCAATGACGTTCTTGAAACTGAAACTTCAGCATGACTTTAAGACACATATTCTCGTGATCAAATGACCCTCAAATACTGTACAAATTAGATAACAGAGAATACACAAAGACCAGAAATGCTAGAAGTCAAAAAGAAGAAATGTTCAGTAAAAAGTCTTACCTTGAAGATTGATTATTTTAATCTAGCCCATGACCAAGGAAACCCCTCCAACATTCATATTAAGCTGACTTGGACCTGCTCAAATATCTATAAAAGGAACTCCAAAGCTTAATGAAAATCACGACATTCAAGTGCAAAGAAAAATCATCAATCACTCATATTCATACTTGAAAGTCTCACAAGAAATCAGTAACATTCAGTCACAAATTCATTGTTATTGTTTTACTAAAATATCTTGTAAAGAATCTAAACCTCAAACAAGAATTGAGATTTAATCAGATTCTGTAAAAACCCTCTAGATCATTATTGTGTAAACTCAAGACTATAAGGGTTATTTATAGCTTGAGTAGTTTGTTTAGAAAATCCTTTTGAGGTTAAAAGGTGAAGTGTAAAAATCCTACCAAAGGTTGATAGGTAACCTGATTGAATTCCTTTCTGGGTGGAAAGGATTGAAGTTTGTAACAAATCAAGGCTGATATGAGCCAGATGTTGTAAAACCAAGAAAGTTCTTTTTTTTGAACATTTAGTGGAAAATCTCACAGTTGTGAGGACTAGACGTAGCTCGGGTTGGGTGAACCAGGATAAATCATTGTGTGATATCTCTTCCTTATCTCTATTTACTTTCAGTCTTTCATTTACTAAAGTTAAATAGACAAATCAAATTTCTGTTTTTAACTAAAACCAAGAACGTTCTCCGTTATCTGTTTCCAGAACCCAGAACGTTCGTCGTTTTCTGTTTTCACAATCAAGATCAATCTGCCTTTTTTAACTAACTAAGAATGTTCTCCGTTTTCTGTTTCTAGAACCAAGAACGTTTCTCCGTTTTCTGTCTTCTCAACCAAGATTAATCTTGAGTTATGTTTAAGTTTTAACAAGGAAATTTTAAATAGAAAACTTTACAATCCAAACCCCCATTCCTTGTAAAGTGACATTTCTACTTCAACCTCAACCAAACACATTCTCGACTTGCCTCATACAATGCTAAACGCTCTGCATGGTTTGAGGATGTTGCTGTTATGGTTTGTTTTACATATCTCCATGAAATAGCGATACCACCACATGCAAATAAGTAACCTTTTGTGATCTACCATTATGAGGATCTGAAAAATATCATGCATCTGCATAACCAATCAATTCTAATTTGGATACTTTGAAATAATACAAACTCATATCCATTGTACCTTTAAGGTGATGAAGTATATGTTTGACTCTGTTCGAATGTCCTTGTGTAGGTGAAGAATTATATCTTGCTAATAAATTGACATAAAATGATATATCAAGACATGGATAATTAGCAAGATACATCAGCGCACTGATCGCACTATGATATGGTACTTCAGGACCAAGTAGTTCTTCATTCTCTTCTCAAAATCTGAAATGATCTTTAATTACATCTAGTGATCTCACAACCATCGGAGTACATAACGAATGGGGTTTGTCCATATAGAAACGTTTTAGCATTTTGCTACATACGTTTCTTCACGTACAGAAAGTCCATTATTCAAATGCACAATTTGTAATCTTAAACAAAACTTTGTCTTTTCGACGTCCTTCATCTCAAACTCTTTCTTCAAACAATCTATAGCTTTTGAAAGCTCTTCAAGAGTTCCTATGATATTTATCACATCAACATACACAACAATTATAGCAAAATCTTTGTAGATCTTTTTAAAAAAAATACACAGACAAATTGAGTCATTTTTATATCTCCCATTAACAAATATTCACTTAGACGATTGTACCACATGCGTCCACATTGTTTTAGCCCATAAGGGTACTTATTCAATTTGATTGAGAAGTCTTCTCGTCATCATGAACTTTGTGTCTCAGACATTAAAATTGCCAAGGAGTTTCACATAGATTTACTATCTAGTGAACGATATAAATATGTTGTAACAACATCCATCATGTGCTACTAGGATAATTAATTATCGGAAAGTGGTTGCATCCACTACAAATGAATATGTCTCATCAAAATCAATCTCAAGTCTTTGCAAAAACCGTTGGGCAACAAATCGGGATTTGTATCTCACAATTTCACCATTTTCATTTTGTTATCGTACAAAAACTCATTTGTATCCAACTGGTTTCACACCTTCAAGTGTTCAGACTACAAGCCCAAAAACTTTTCTCTTACGAAACGAACTTAATTCAACTTCAATTGCGTCTTTCTATTTTGGTCAATCATCTCTTTGTCTACAATCCTTAATGGACGCTGGTTAATGAACCTCATTTTCATTTATCACAATTAGCGCTACATTATATGTAAAAACGTTGATTTCATGTCGCATCCATCGAATTTCATTAGTGACATAATTTATTGTGATCTCTTTATTTTCATGAATTTCATATAACTTAGCAATATCTTTTGGGACAGAAATGTCAATTATGTCAGAAGTCTTTTTTAGAATTTGTATGTCTTTACCAAATAAGATAAGTCCTATCTATATGACACATAGATAAGGAAAAAAAACAATATTAAAGACCACCAATGATTTCATTCACTTAGGAGAGTTATATCAAAATGAGAATTATAAAAATGTAAAAAAACAAAGAATGAAGATCAACTAACACAATAATTTTATCTAAAATTTGATAGTAGATGGATGACTTTTGTTATATCGGGCTTGGATAGTTTTCAAAAAAGTTAGGCTTGGCCAAGACATTCTTGAAGCTTGAGTTGTTTTTTAGGATTATATATTCGGAAAGTCAAAAAACCATGTTTTTATTTGAAAATACAAAACTAGAGAGAAAAAAAAATTGTATTTTTTGAATGTGTACTTTTAAATTGTATGTGAGGTGAGAAAAAACTATTTTTATTTATAAAGCTTGTATTTTATTGCGTGGGTTAAAATTAGAGGTGTACAAAATACGGATTAGGTCGATTTTAGTGTGTCTCTTACCCGGGCTTATTATTTGATCGGGTCAGTTTTTAGGCCATAACATGTCCCTTAACCTGACCAAATCCGATTAGTTGCGGGTTCAATAAAGACGAGACAAAATAAGACAAGACTTGGTTGGTCCCAAGACTAGTTGTCAACTAGATATTCTTAAAAAAAAATTTAGAAGAAATAAATAAATTTAAAATAACTCATAGCAAGTCCCCTACAGTTACCACTTGTCAACTCATTCAAAAGTAATAACCCATAATATTGTCATACAAAAATCAAATCATTTAATCAAAACAAGTAACCTACTACCTAGTGGACTCATAGATCTTTCACGACCTAATAGTCTTACTCTTTAATCAAGAGTAGTATCGAAACAATATTGTCTTATAATAATAATAATAATAATAATAATAATAATAATAGTAATAATAATAATCAAGAAAAAAATGATGTAGAGATGATAAGACAAGTGAATACACAGTTGCAGGAAGGAAAAATGATGCACATAAGAGGAAATTTTTTAAAACCCTAAGTTAGTGCAGTGAAATGAATAATAAAGTAAAATAATTAAAAAAATCTTTTGTCCTTAATGTATTTTGGGACAGGATGGATAACCCGGAGAACGAACCCGAACCCGGTCCTTTTTTTATCTTGTCCTTGTCATGTCTTTTTTTTTCCTTGTTTTATTTTGGACCAAGTCAAACCCAACCTGTTGCTTATGGGCCAGGTTGAGTTCGTGGGACGAATCGGATCTTGTACACCCCTAGCTTAAACAATGAAATTATTACATGCTGAATTGTTGAATAGAATCCAAACCAAACATTTTAAGTACAAACCAAAATAGAATAGTAAATTCGTAAACTACTACTAAACTAAAGAGTTTATCTATTTTATTATTGTTTAATTCAACTCGTAAGAGTTTGTAACTAGGTTTACTTATTATTGTCACCTAAAATCATCAACTAGTAGTGATTTAAGAGATAATTCGAATGGCACATTTCAAGGTTATAAAGCTTCAAAACTTTTATCTTTTTCATTTTTATAGTATGTTGATGATACAATTATGATTAGTCAAAGAAGTTTGGATGTTTTGTGGGCTGTAAAATCAATTCTAAAAGGTTTGAAATGGTCTCCAATTTGAAAGTTAATTTTTCCAAAGTCGTATTACTAGAATTATCTTGGATGACAAGTTTGTTAATTAAATGGTGCAAGACCCTTAAATTTAAAATTAAATTATGGATTTAATATTAAGTATATTTTGGGAATATTTGTAAAATATTTAATATATGTATATATATATATATAAATAATTATTTTTGGAGCTTGGATTAAAATTATTGGATGAAGGATAAATTAATTTAATTATGAGTAATTAAATTATCGGGTAGTTAATTAAGATGTTATCTGCTAATTGCGACGATACTAGTTAAGTACTGGATGGTCAAACAATATTATAATATTAAGGTGTTGGGTGAGGTGGCACATATATGTCTATATATATGAGTGAGAAACCAGAAAAGGAAAGCAGAAAACACATTTCCCTCTTTTCCTCACTGCATGCGCCAGCTTCTTCTTTCTCTCCCCATTCTGTTTTAACAACAAAAAAAAGCATCCTCAAAAGTCAAATTACTTGGAAATCCAAACGCCGAACTAGAAAGTGTCCAGTACAAAAGTTGTTCCCCTCATCATTACGGAGCTAGAGAACCAACTTTTGTAGCGGCGACGCGAACGGAAATTTCGCCGACTTCTGTCGCGGTAACAGACACGAACGAAGAAAACGTAACAGAGGTAAGGGCACCTTCCACTTTCTAGATTGCATATAGGGCTGTAAATGCATGCTATTGTGGCATTGATGATGTTTTCATTGTTGTTTTAAAGTGAAACTGTTTTGCATGTCATTATAACTGATTAAAATGCATGTTGTTGATGTTTTGATGATTTGTGATGTTTGCTGTTTTGGCTGATACATCAATGTTGTTTTGTTTGTGTGGGAATACTGGAAAATGCTTTGCATGTTGTTTTGAGGATGATCAAAATGCAAGTGTTTGAAAATGGTTGTTCTGTTTTGTGGTTGACTTTCTGTCTTGGTGATTAAAGAAAACAGTGAGGTTATTCTGGTGTTGGTGATTATGTTTTCTGTTATGTTGATAACAAACTAATGTTGATGATGGTTTTCAAAAGAAAAGGATTTAAAATGAGTGGAAGTGTTTTCTGGAAAATCTGTTATTGATGAAAAATGTTCTGAGTTTGTGGTTTCAAAGAAATAGTGATTATGTTTTGGTGTTATGTTGGTTTTTCAAAGAAAAGAATTTGAAAACGTGTTGAAGTTTCTGGAAAACATCACTGCATTCGAAGGTGTATTCGAATACAGCATTGGTGTATTTGAATACATGCCTGCAAAGTTTCTATTTTTATTCAAAGTTTTGAACTTGTATTCGAATACGACCCTCTGTATTCGAATACAGATGAGTGATTTTTGCTTCTGACTTAGCATCTGTATTCGGCTACGACCCTGTCGTATTCGAATACAGGATTTCAATTTTTGCCACTGACTTCGCATCTGTATTCGGCTACGACAGCCTCGTATTCGAATACAGAATGCTGATTTTTCACTGTTTTCGCCTCTGTATTCGAATACAAGGAAGCTGTATTCGAATACAGATTGGTTTTTTTCAAAAATTCCAGTTTCAAACATTGGTTTCTGAACTTAAAGAGTTGGGGAAACATTGGGAAGGCTTGTGATGAATTAAAATGGAGTTTTTGAGAATGTTTGAGGCGGTGATGATGAGGTTCTTGAATTTTTTGTTGATGTGGTGATAAATGCTGATTTTTCACTGTTTTTAACTTATGTATTCGAATACAAGGAAGCTGTATTCGAATACAAATTGGTTTATCTCCAGAAATTCCAGTTTTAAACATTGGTTAATGAACTTTAAGAGTTGGGGAACATTCGGAAGGTTTGTGATGAATTAAAATGGAGTTTGAGATGGTTTGAGGTGGTAATGATGAGGTTCTTGAATTCTTTATTGATGTAATAAAAATGAAATTGTTGAGATAGTTTGAGATGGTTTGAGGAGGTGATGGAGTGGCTAGACTTCCAGCTGGCATTTGCATTTTGTTTTCAGTGAAGAGAAAACATTGCATGTCCATGCATTGCATAGTCAGGTGGTGACCGCGATGGGCCACAGAGTTAAAGCGGTAACTGTGATGGTCCTCGAAGTTAAGTAGTAACCACCGTGATGGGCTACGGAATGGTCGCGTGTTTGTGGTGGTCCATTCTATCCGTGCGAGGATTTAACTTTTGTATGTTATGGCCTGTGTGAGGCTAACATACGTGAAACATGCTGGTCTGAGAGCGACTGCACGTGTACTGGTCTGTGAGAGACTACACTGGTGCTGGTCTGTGAGCGACTGCACCTTGGTATACGTAAAATGTGTTGGTCTGTGAGCGACTGCACGTGTGCTGGTCTGTGAGCGACTGCACGTGTGCTGATCCGTGAGAGATTGCACCATGGTCATGTTGGGCGTTAAAGCCTAACATATATAAATCGTGCTGGTCCGTGAGAAACTGCACGTGTGCTGGTTTGTGAGCGACTGCACCTTGGTTATTCCAAGAAGTTGTGTACATTGGCATATACATGTTGCATGAGATGGTTGACGGTGAGTCATATTTTAATATGAGTGGATGAGTGGGAATCGATGTGTGTAAGTACCTTATGAAATCTGAGTTTCTAATGAATTGTTGGGATTATTGAATTGATATTTGTACTTACAACATGATTTTTATGTTAATTTGGTTGTTGTTTTGCAAAGGTACAAATGTCATGTATTTAAAAAAAATGAGCATCCTTATTTATCATCGTTGTTATATATGCCATGAGTGTATCCATTTTATCAGACATAAATGTTATGTGTTAATTGTTAATTTCGGTCGGTGACCGTTTACTATTATTGTGGAAAAATTGGGTTTTGCCCTCAGATGCCCCCCAAACCCGTACCACCGGTGGGTACCCAGGCGACGGAAACGTCGCTAGATTTCCTTGACCGCTATCTGCCTACTACTTGGGTATACGACCCCGTCTCAAGCAGGGCGACTTACACGGGGAGGATGGCGAGGACTTGCAGGATCAACGGGGTAGTGGATTACGTAGAGCACACCCACGCGAGGATTGACTTTCCAGTACCTTCCAAATTGATATTGGAAGAGTACGGAGTTTTTGTGGACGCAGAGGATCCGACTGAAGGGGTTGAGACGGAGGCCACTGTGGGTGTGGTAACTCCTAACCCGGTAGCTGGAGGGGTTGTGCATGAACCCGAGGTGGGAGAGAAGAATAAAGGACAGACGCTAGCAGCAGTTGATATTCTGGGTCCATGCAGGACATCAGATGATTGTTTTGAGATTCCGGCACCGCCGAAGAGACCCAGATCGTGGATAGATCTGACTTCGGAGGAGACTGATCCTTCCCTGTATGATGAGGAGGAGGACGTCACATCGAGGCGAGTTGCAGAGTCAGACGAGACTTATTTGGAATGCGGAGGGAATCCTTGCTACTGTAGCTTTAGTGCATGATCAGTTTAGATTTGTTGTATAGGGTCTTGAGTTCGGTGGATGTAATTATTTATTTTGGGAATTATTGTATAACTTTTCCGCTGGTCTTTTCCGCACTCTGATACTGTTTAGTGAGCCGCAGGCCGGATGTTTTTTTGACGCTATGACACCGGCTTTGTGATGAATTATCTTTTATTATACTATAAGTATTAATTCCCGAAAATTTAACTACTTAGTTATATTTTTGATGAAATTATTTTAATTACGTTCATCATTTGAATCACGACGCATTATTTTATGAAATGACTTAATTTTAATTATCTTGAATTAATTCAAAAATTCTTTTATTTATTTATTTCGGTTAAAAAAAAATACACTCGCGCTGTTTAAAAACTTGGGGTGTTACAAATGGCAACCAATTTCTTTATTTTGTAAATATGTCGTTGATTTTGTAAAGAGATATTGAATATGGTTCATAGGTAATATCAAGTGGACAATTTGTCCAAACTCACTCTGAGTAATTTTATTCAATTTGAGATGTTGTTTAGGGTAAACAAAATAAGGTGTTTTAAACATTTGATTTAGTTTGTAGTGGTCTTTGTGGTTACCAGGATGATATTGTCCATGTTAAGAATCTTTCTTGAGGGCAATGTCTCTCTATTGTGTTGTTAGAACTAAAATAAATTCGAACTTTATTATTTATGTGTTTGTAAGTGGAACAAAATTCATTACGATTCAAAATATAATACACTAATACGTTGAAAACTTTCACTAGTAATCAAAATAGAAATTTCATCCCAATTCAACTAAAGAATTGACCAAATATTACATATATTCGAATCAATACTCTCACCACACATTACATCACACCACAACGTTTGAGTACATAAGTATTCTCAAATTAATAAACCACACATTAAAATAAACCTAATCATTAAATTTTTTGCTTAAACTAAACCTAATTTATTTCACCCTTGCACATAAACCACTAACATGACATCAAACTTTAAACAATGCTTTAACAAATTATTTCTTACTTGGTATTAGAGGATTCGTTTGAACAGGAAAATCATCAATTTCATCCCTCCAAGGATTTTTCAATGATTTAGGCTCAACATTCATCAATGCAACCCAAACAGCTGTATTAACCTTAAATCCAGAACCAAAAGCCATTTGCCAAATCTTATCTCCTTTTTTAATTCTCCCTTTAGCTTCACAATAAGATAATTCATACCAAATAGAACTTGATGATGTGTTACCAAATCTATAAAGTGTCATTCTTGAAGGCTCCATATGAAAATCATCAAGTTCAAGACTTTTTTGCATCCTATCAAGAACGGCTCTACCACCGGTATGGACGCAAAATTGGTCGAAAGCTAACTTGAAATTCGGCACGTACGCTTCGATTTTCGTCTTCAAAATTTTCCTCTCGAATAAATTCTTGGCATACTTGAGTTTTTCCGAAATCGGGAGGACTATCGGACCGAGTGATGTCATGTGTACGCGGAGTGCATCCCTAGCGACATTCATGAGATCTTTCGATAATGAAACGCCGATGATATCGTGATCGTCTTCTTCTTGAAAAACGCATTTGTAACTATCGTCATCAGCGCCTACATGAGTGCGTAACGAAAGCTTCAATTGATATTTTGATCGGTAGTGGTCGGACGGATGGCTCGAGAGTAAGGCGGCCGATCCGCCCATGCGAAAGAGACAATTAACAAGAAGCATTGAAGGGTTGTTGCCTTTGTATATGCTTGAGATTTCATTTTCTGTACTTAGGACTAATGCATATGAGTTTGGGTGTGCCTGTACAAATAATAATCAAGCTTACTTAGTTAGGAACAAATTACATGTCATAATAATTGCATGCTATGTTTTCAAAAACAAAAAAAAATCAATCACGCTCTGCTTATTGATTCAAGAGATTAAAATACACCATATAATAGTAAGTGATGTTATATCTTTATCTATATTTTTTGAGAGGCACATAAGCTTCACTTTAAACATAACAGATAAGTTTTGACTCTAACTATTTAAGTAAAGCAGGGTCCATCAAAGTAAGTAAAATTATCTGAAAAATAATTAAATTTTTATGTATATTGAAGTTTTAAAAAATTTAAGCAGTATGATAAATAAAAGTCTCACAATTATAAAATAATATAACTCGTGACATATTTAATTAAAATATTGTGTATTTCATAAAATAAAAAATGTAAAATTTAAAAAAAAAATTATAGTAAAATATTGTTGTTAGTATTAAAGAGTCTCTATTTATTTTATTAAAACTTTATTTTAGAGTTTATTTTAGACATCAATAAATTAGGTTGGCCTTGTTTATTTGTATCTCATTTATAATTATTTTTATAAATATAAGAAAATAATATGTACTATCAATATAAATTAGTTTTACAATTTATATATACATGACAATATAATTAGCTCAAATTAACGAATGGTAAATTAAACTGTTTTACACTGTTACTACATAATCATTACACTCTAAATATTTAGTATTAAATTAACAAAATATTTTCTTAAATAATATATATATATACTAATTTAAAAACATTGTCAGCTATATTTTGGGTAATTAATGTGCAGCCTGGATTGGATACGAAATGATAAGTTGTTGAGGAACATGTTATTATATCAAAGTGTCAGAATGTTTAATTCAATGATGTGCCTCTGTTTTTCATTAATAAAAAATATTTATAAAGAATAAAAATAAAATTTTATAGTAACTAATTAAACATATTTAACTCATTATTATTATACTATAAAGTTGTATAAAATAACATAAGCATAAAGAAGAGAAGAGAAAATAAACCTGAAGTAGTTGTTTGGCAAAGTCAACAGCTAGAACACCAGCACTGCATCCCATACCACTAAGATTATAAATTAAAATATTTCCTCTAAGTTTATAATGATTAACAATTGAATCAGAAAGTGAAGGTGTTGGATTAAATAAACAACAATTAACCACAAGAATTCCAATATCCTTAGCTTCAACACAAGTTTTCTCAAGAAGTTCATCAATAGCTCCAAAAAGAACTGAATTTGATTCATACCTTGCTTCTTCAAGAGTTAATTTTGGTGGTATTGCTAATAATCCCTCAGGAACATATGTTTTTGGTCCAACACCTGACCTATCTAAAATCTTATCAATTAATTTAAAATTTTCTTCTTTTAGAAAACCAACAAGTCTTGCTCTATCCATTAACATTTCTTTTGTACATAGACATGAAATGCTTGGTTTGAAACACGAAAAATCTACTAAGTAAATTTTGTTTGGTCTTTTCATGAAATAATAGTACACTAAAGAAGTAGCTAAGCAAAATGATTTTATTAATATTGAAGGTTTAAGATTGCATTGAAATTTATTAGTAACATAAACACAAGAACTTACATAAGCTATAGCTACTAGTAAAAGTGATATGAAAAATGTTTTCATTATGTTTGATATCAAATAAAAATGCTTCAACATTTTTTTTTGTGTGAATTTTGAAAGGGTAGCTATAGTTATATGTTAATGTCTGAGACCATAGAGGCATACTTGAGGTGATTTATATAGGAATGAATGAAGAAGTGAGGGAAACATAACGAGGATACAGAATACTTTTTCCATTATTAAATATAAACCATTTTTTCTTAAACATAAATTATTATACAATTTATTAGATGCATTTATTATTTTTTTTAAATATATTTTTTATTAATACTACTATTTTTTTTTAATTTTGAATACAACATAAAATTGAATCAACAAAAATTTATATATATAGTCTAAAATTTAAACTAAAATACATTTATTTTTGTTGACCTACTTTTTTTTATATTTGAAATTAGAGAAAATCTTAAAATACAAAAAGTTAAAATTAAATACATTAATAGAAAAATGACATTTTTGAAAAATCAACACATAAAATAGAGATATAATATTAAATACACTGACTACGGTTTTTTTTTTATATGTGAAAAATGTAAAAGATGCTCGTAGAAAACAATGGATGGAGCACTACTTTGGGAGGTTGGGAAAGTGTGTTATTTTAGGCACTATTTTATGTTGGTAAAAAAAAGTTGGTAAAGAAAGTTAAAAGTCGGATTGTGATTTGTTGGAAATAATAAATATTAGTAAATATTTTTGTCGGAATCGTACCTTGTTTTAGTTACTGGTGGGTGAAAAATTATAAATACTTGTTCTCTCATAAGTTAAGGAACAATTAAGGTTTGATATGATTCACAAAAAATTTAAATAAAATAAGTTAAAGATTTATTAACTTCCAATATATTGGAACTTGTTGATTAAATTTTGATATTAAAAAAAATTGATATTAGTTTTAATTTATTATTCCTTCTTCGATCTGTCTCAAAATATAAGAGTTTTTCAGTATATAAAAATATTTTTTTAATTAAATTACTCTGACAGAAGAAAATGATATCTTCCTTTTATAAGCACTCATAACATATTTTATATATATTAGGATAAATTAATAGTAGAATTTGTAAAATAGTAATATTAAAGTATGAAAGAGAGAAATACATTAGGTAACTTTTGTATTGATTAAAAATGAGAAAGATGGTTATAATAGTAAGTATAATGAAACTTATATATTCAAATTAGAACAATAAATTTTTAATTTAATTAATTAATTTGTAATTAACACTTAACTAAAGTAATTAATTTATAACTAATTTTATATTTCTAATAATTAATGTGTATATTTTTGGTATAACTATTATTAAACTACCTTTTGTAATTAATGTATTGAACGAATATTATTCAAAATCATTAAATTTCTTTTGATTTGAAAACAAATTTACATTTAAGGGATTTGATGGGTGGTGTAACATATCCAGATCATCAAATTTCTCCTGTGATTGTTAATGACTTGGAGGTATTGTGGATATTTTTGTAAGATAAATATGTTAACGAAACAAAAGGTAGGAGATATAATGATAAAGAAGAGAACGAGATAACTATTAGATATTTGCATTATCATTCTAGTGGAGTGAAACGTCTTTTAAAGAAATGTTTTCTAAAGTAAAGAAAAATAATTTGGAGTAGAAAGCTACGTGATATAATATTCATTCAAGGGTCAGAAAACCTGTTTAACTCATGGAATATTTCTTACATTTTTTTCTTTTTCTTTTTCTTTTTCTATGTTAAATTTATGTCCCCCAATTTTTTGTTTTCCTTTTTTCTTGATAAATTTTTTTTGCTTAAAAAAATATTTCAAAACAAATTAGTAGTATTACATATTTAAAAAAAGAACAATAAATGTATTTAATAAATTGCCAATGTGCTTATATTTATTTAGAGTAAAAAAAATTACAAAGGGTCGTTATAATTAGGCTTGGAGGAAATAGTTAGTTTAGTTAAGAGCATTAAAATTGTCTACAATTTGTGTCCTTCTAACATAACTACCCTTGTATTTATTTGCAAAGTTATCTTCCCATGCAATAGTTTGTGTTGGTAAATTATACTCTATGTATTATTTTTGACAAAAAAATGTGAATTAAAAACGGGTATTATGGTATAAAAAAAATCAGAGATTTTATAAAATAGAACACGTAATTTATCTAAAAAAACTTGTATATTTTGTGTATGAGTTGGAACGCGGAAGTAATTTGTTATAAAGTTGGTGTAAGTTAGCTTTCATGCCTTTTAATTAAATTTTTTGTATTTGTGCCATTTTTAGTTCTCTTTATAAGTTCATTGTGTAAGTTAGGCTTATAGGTTACACAAATCACTCATTTTACTCTTTTTTTAAATTATATAAACCAACAAAATTCAAAACTAGAAAACTTATAAAAAATTTACCCAATGTCCATAATAGTGATTTTTTTTTTTTAGAAAAACTGTACTGAAAACTCAAACTTAAATTTAAATTTTTTAGAACATAAGTGCATCGTGGAAAATCTAACTTTGAATTTTTTGAGATATATTTTTTGTTCTAAAAAATTTAAATTGAGTTTTCTTAAATATATTTAAATATATTTAGTATCTTGTGTTAGAAGAATCTTTTCAATTTTTTTTGGAGGATTTGTTGGAGTTGGGGGTAAAATTTTCCGATATAGGGGTATGATTAGCTTTTAGATCGTGTAAATTGGGCCTAATCCATTTTGTAAGTTTTCAGTTTCTTCTTGGTTCTTGATTCGTTACTTGAAAATTGCTTAGAAAAATTGAAATCATGCATGGAAATATGCTTTCGTCTTGAACCTTTAATTTTTAAGAAAGGACATGAAAATTACTTAAAAACATACTATATTTAATTACAAAGGCAGCAATTATAAATTACACAATAAAATTTTAATCAGGTCTCATGAAGTTTGATTAACATGTATGTAATCGTTATTTTTTTTTATAAATTTCCTCCACTAAGATATACATATTTGAGGATATATAGATATTCAATGTAAGTATTTTTTTAGTGGAGATTTGAATTAATTCATCACGTAACACATTGTAGAGTTTAATTTTTTCAACTAGACTCTTCTTCATTAGTTATTTTTTATTATTACTAGTACATATAGTAATTAAACTAATCTCTCTATCTCACCATGAGTGTCACCTTAACAAAAAATCACTTACAAATAAATGTCATTCTCAATTTACAATGTAATTTTAATTATTTTATTTAATTATATCCACAATAGTAAACTGTTTGTCTCTACAGCTGGCAAAATTACTAGACACATCAATTACACCACCCACTTTTTAAAAAAAAACAGACAGGAGAGTATAATATGAACCACTACCAATGATGTATCATAAAAAAAAACCACAATTTAAATCAATTCCCACCGTTAGATTATATACTAACACCAAATCTTATGGTAGACTCTCTACACTTAATATTCATCTAGTAGAAACTAATAATCTCTTCAACAAAATAGTGAGTCTGGTTGAACCAGAATGTTTGAAAAATAATCTTAAACTTCTTGGAGGGAGAACAATTGTTAATATGTTACTTCATCTGTCTCATATCGTTTAAAATTATTAATAAACACATTTAAAAAAATTAATTGTTGTACTAATTTTTAAAATAAAATGAACTTGATTTACTTGGTTAATATAATAATTAATAGAGTAGTTAGATGTAATGACATACATTTAATCGGAACATATTTGTTGAAAAAAATAATTAATGCTATAAATATGACGTGACATTGGTGAGGAAGGAATAATACCTCAAAAATGGAGAGTGGGATTTCAATAGTGATACTTTATGACTCCAAACTCCTTTATCCACACCTTATCCTAACTCCATAAAAGTATTTTTTTAATTTAATGATTTGAAAATATGATCTTTTGTGAGGCTTTGATGGTCCATGACATAAGCCACGTACAACCACATTGATTAGGTTATATATAATTGGAAAATAAAAATGGTAACATTTATAGTATGTGATAGCATTAGCGTGTGTTGTAACCAGGGCCGGAGTTAGGGGACCATAGTCCTCCAAATTTTTATAAATTTTTTAATATTAGTATGCTATTATAGTTTTACGTATTTATATATATTTTTTTTAAATTTATATGATATTTTATAATGAATCTCTTTTTAATTTCAGATATTGGTTTCTAAACATTTTTTGAGAAATTTTATTCAGTCATATTTTTCTATTTAAGAAAATATTTGATTGAAATATGAGTTGCAACATTATAAGTTTGATGTTGTTTAAAAATGTCAGATTTCTAGATGTTGTCTACTATTAATAAATTATATCAAAAGTTAATTGAAACTGGTAAATCAGATTATTATTCATTGATTAAGAGGGTGTCATGACTTTTCTGATAATAACAACGATCAATAAATGTGTATTTTTAACAATGAAAATTATATATAAAAACAAAGCTATATAAAAACAAAGCTACATAACAAGATGGAAGATGATTAATTTTCTTAGAGATTATATGATTTATATTGAGATTGTTGAAAACATTTGACTCATATATGATAATCGTTAATTAATTATTATGCCTCATATGAAGTGGTGTTATTTAATAACATGGTGTTGGGGTGTTCGAGGACACATGAGTAACAAAAGACTTAATGCTCGAGACCACAAGAGACTTTAACACCACATCTATACCCAAAACTTTAAGATAATAAGTATATGGGTCACCACTCTTATATATTCAATATTACTTACGTTCATAATCAATGTATAGTATTATATATAGATTCTAAGATCCTATAATTTTTCTTGAATGTAAACCTTTACGTGAAAAACTTGAACTTACAATTGGGACCCGAAAACTTGCCAATTATTCTACATCCTAGCTACATTACAAATAATGAATTATTAAATTAAATTTGTTAAATAATATGTTATTGAACTTTATTATATGATTATAAAGTTAAGGGTGATGTAGTTTTTATATATTTTATTATATATTTTCTTTGTAGTTATTGAATTCATAAAATTTTACATTTTATTGGAACTCTAACTGTCGGTCATTTATTGATTCATATTGTTACAAAATTAAGAAAGGGACGCAAAGTATTGTGCCACATGCATTCTCTGATCACATGATAACATCACAAACGATGCATTCACTATTCTAGATTTCTAGTTATCATCAAAGGAAATTTAATATTAAAATCATTAAAAGAAAATAATTGTTTTTTCACCTTTGAATGGTTGCAATTTGCAAATATTATGATAATATTTTGTAAAGTATGGGCAAAACTGCTATAGTTGTCTTTTAAATTTAACTCATAAATTCCCAATATCCTTTAAATATATATATATTTTTTATTTAAATCATTTATGTATCATATCATATCATTTACAAAGTTAACCTTTAATTAAATTATAACTTATTTGCACGTATTATTATTCTTTTGAAGAACTTCATTAAAAATTCTATGTAGCCGTTAAATTATTGATGTGTGTAACTGTAATGAGGTGAAATTCTAATTAAATAATAAATTATAATTATTTGAATTAATTTTTATTTTTAAAAACAAAAAATAGAGTTCTTCAATCTTCATTCATTCCACGTCTTCTTTCACTTCAAACACAAATAATTAAGTTTTTTTCTTTAACTTCTTATTTAATGTCGTCTTCTTCATCTTAATAATCTTAATAAAAATTATATTTTCTTTTATAGGGTTAATGTCCATTCACATGATGAAACTATAAACTGAAACAAATTATTGAAAACCCATATCAACAAAGTAACTATTTATGATAAAAAAAACTTCACATATTCATCATCACCGTACGTCACAAAAAATGAAAAAAAGATATTTTAATTTTTTGTGATGTAACAATAGTGAGCTTAATCTTATAATCTCAAGGTGTCCAATTCAAAATCTCTCAAAGACAATTGTAAAATGACTGTGAATGAAACTTTAATTAATAAAAAAATATGTTTTTTTTTGTTAATGTAGTGTAATAATATTGTTTACATTTAGTTGGTTATTAGAATATTTTTTTAGTAGAAGAAAAAAGGGAATTTTCTTGTGAAAATCCAACCTAAAAATAATTTACAATTCAAAAATCAAATGGTAAAAAAATAGTGGTTGACTATACAAAATTTAAATGACTACTAAATTT
Source organism: Cicer cuneatum (assembly GCA_037974295.1). NCBI lineage: Eukaryota > Viridiplantae > Streptophyta > Magnoliopsida > Fabales > Fabaceae > Cicer > Cicer cuneatum. The sequence continues at coordinate 6,728,615 of JBBPBO010000003.1, read as the reverse complement.
AGGTATTGATTCAATATTGTGATAAATCAGAATTTGAATGAATTTAAGATTCAACGTAATATAACACATCGAGATTCAATGTAATTGATGTCCAAAATAATTACACATTAAAAATTAATATCAAGATAAAAATCAAAGATAATTGAATCACAATACGACTTGCATGTATTATACTCATAATAACACTATAAATTACTAGTAAAATTTATTCTTGTATTGCAAATATTAAAAGATAAATATATATACATATTTGAATTTACATAAAATCATACTATACAATCTAAAAAGCATATATACAATTTGAAATAATTCCTTAGCATGACATGTCAAGATGGTAAATCTTGATGTCTAATTCCAACTCCATTAAAGTATATTTAATCAAGGAAAAGGAAGGAAATTATTAAATGATTGAAGCACAGGAAACCAATTCCTTCTTCCATTTCTACCCCTCTCCTCTGCCTCTAAAAACCTCATTATTATTATTATTATTATTATCATTATCATTATCCCTATTCCCATTTTCCAAATTAGCCAAAATATTTGAATCCTCACAAGGCATTTGAAACCTACAAATTGGACAAGAACTATGGAGTTTAAGCCATGACACAATGCAATCATTATGAAATTTGTGCTTGCATGGCATTTCTTTAGCTACACTTCCAATTTCAACATCCTCCAAACATATAGTACATTGCAATTTTTCATCATTAGTCACATTTTCCATTGCTTCAATTGCTTCCTTTTTTGTTGGAGGGTTAATACTTGCATATCCACTAGGACTAATTTGTGCCAAATGTTGTAACAATAAATCAAATCCTGACCCATCCACAAAATCATTCAAAGATCCAACACTAGTATTTTCATTAATCCTATTTGTGTGATTCAAATTAGGACCTCTCACAATTAATGCACCTTCATTGAATGGATCAATAACAAGTATACTACTACTATTATTATTATTATCATTGTTGTTCCTATTGTGTTCTATGTTTTGAGATTGTGAAACCATTCTAACTTGAAGGCCTCTAAAGAGATGCATCATATAAGTTGAAGTTCTTGTTCTTCCAAGAACAAGTTCATTTCCTCTTTCTTGTTCAAATTCTTCATTTTCATCTTCTCTTGAGATGCTACTACCAATTTCTTGAGAAGCAATTGTAGTTAGTGAAGGACCAAAAGCATTCATCAAACCAAGAAAAATTGGTGCATAAAGTGAGAAAACCCAAGCTGACCTTAAATCAATAGCATCATTAATATTATTAATATTAGTATTATTATTATAGTCCCTTAGATTTTCCATTACTTCACCAAATTCTGTATCACAAAATGGACATTTGTTTTCAAATTCATTCATTGGACTAACCATTTTAGAGCATATGCTACACCAATATTGCTCATTCTCTATATTATTCTCCATTTTCCTTTTTGAATAGCGTCTGGATTCTCTACGACAGTTGCACGATGAATTAATTCAAGCTTTTTACTTTTTTGGTATAAAAATCCTCCTTTTTTCTTGTTTATGTAAATTTGCAATAATTGAAGATCAATAAGAACCATTCAATTAAAAGGTGGTCATGAAGAAAAAGAATCTCATAAAAGGAGATTTGTTATTAGGAGCTTCCAATGAATTGAAAACAAACCATCATTGCTACCAATTGTCATGTAACATGTTGGATTGAAGAATCTGAAAAGGAGACATTATGCAAACAATAAACCATCAAATTTGTAGTTAAGATTGCATGTGATAGACAAAATACTTTTATTGAATAAAAGGGAAGAAAATTAAAGTAACATCAAAGGAAATTTGGTTAGCAAAATATATAAATTAAAAGTTTGTTACCATTTTGAGTAATGGAAGTAGATGAAGAAATATTTACATTCAATGATCTAATGCCCTCTTATATATTTTGTAATTGTTCTGTTTTAGATTCGGTTTGTTTTAGCTACAAGGTTTTTACCAATCATTTTGTAAACTCTATTATGGCATTTTAAGGTTAGAATTGAATGCTGAATATTTTTAATTGTTTTTTTTTTTTTGCTTTTATTATACAAAGGTAATTTGGATTAGATGATAAATTTGCAACATATTCTTTTTTAGCCAACCTAGATTAAATAATCCTACAAGACCATCAACTTGAATTTTGCTAAAGTTGTAACATTTCTCAATTTTAGGTTGATTAAATATCTATTATAGCCCATTCTCAATTTTATTGCCAATCCCAAATTGTGAATTGAATTAGGAAATTTCTAAAGTTATATAAATAAAAAGTTATCATTGAGCCGTTTTATAAATAAATAAAAAGCTTCATACCATAATATATATTATATTTGTGTGTAAGTTGAGGGGCTTACGTGAGTGCAAAAACAATAACGGACTAAATGAAATGTTTCAGGATCATAAGAGAATGTGACATATCATCTTTATTCAAAATCTTAAGTCATTAGGTATATAGGTCACCTCTCGTATTCATTCAACATTTAAGTAATTTTTAGTCAATATGAGATTTAGTCGCTTATACTTGAATCCAACAATCTCCCCCTTAAATGTGAGTTTCTCATATTTGTATCACCGTTATTATCAATCGAGTATGTCTCCTAACTACGTCGTTAGAAAGACATCTGATACAAAGATCTAATATACTAGGATATACTCTTGCTCTCCCGCCTAGTCGAACCAAAGCTCTGATGCACAAGTGATTTTGACATCATATTTTAACCCAAAACCTTAAAAACAATAAATATATATAAGTCACATCTTTTATATATTCAACATTTAAATCAGTCTTAATTAATGTGACACTTAACTGCCTAACTTAATCCAACAATATCAACTTAGTTTTTAATACTTATCTATACACCCAAATAACAAAATTGAACAAATAATAAAATTATTGTCTATTCTCACAAGCATACAAGTGCACAACAAAAAGGTATTTATCTTTAAAACTTTAGAACATATACGCTCAAAACATTATGAATTTTCATTTTTTTATTAAATTTAAAATTAATCAAAATCTTTTGATTGATTCAGATTGAAGTTTTGCCTTTCCAATTCCAATATCCTTAAACCAAACACATTAAATTTGAAAAAGATACAAATTGGATCGAACCAATTAATGATCTGATTTATGTGTAGGACTACGGGATCTTAATTATGTGTGTTGGATGAGTTATTTTTTTGGTAGTTGATTAAACTAACTAATTAAATATAAACAATTTTACACATTGTTCGGGACTATTTCAAAAATATTTTTCACACTTTTTTCTTTTATTTCTTTATATAAAAAAATATAGCATATTCGTATCTACTCCATTTTCATTTCTTTCTTTTTTTACATATCACATTTCACTTTTCCAACTTTTTCCCCGCAGCCAAACAAATCTAAAATGAGATCAATATATTTTTCTCTTCTTCTCTTAAGTTCATCCGAAATATAAGTTGTTTTTGCTTGAACTTGTTTGTAACTTGGCAATAGATTAAGCTTGGCAGTTTCTGGTAGAAATATCATTATGAAATAATGTTAAATAGTTAGGACTTTATTATATATTAAATATATTTTACATAGATATTAAATAATTATATATGTTAGCATCAACATAAACAATATAGAAAATATTTTTTTAATAATAAAATTATATCTTATATCATATTATTTGTCATTTTACGATATGACCACACTTCTAAAAAAATAGTTACGAGAAATATTATCTCCTTCTTTTTTAGTTAATGTTTAAAAGTTATTTCGCATATATCAAAAAATTCAATAAACTTTGTAACTTTTAATAAAATTAATTTTCTTTTTTCTCTAACACTCGTAACTATTTATCAAATTACTCCACTATTTCAATCTCTACGATATATAATTAAGGATATTATTAATAAATTAATTTTACTTTAAAATTGATAAGTAAAAAGAAATCCAAATTTTCTACAAATTGACAAATAAAAAGCAACCAAGTGAGTAGTCTCAAAATATTCAATTACTAGAGCACAATGAAGAGTTATTTATGTTAAATGGTGAATTTCAATACATACTCCCTATGTAACAAAACATAAAAATAAAAAATACATGTATATGGACCAAATATCATTTAGTTACATTGGTTACTCTAAAGACCACTTCAATTAGTTTTTGTCTGTAGATAAAATGATAAAGAAATTTGCGCACAATCTAATTTGAGATTTGAATATTACCTAATAATTTTCGATATTTCATAATTGAGTTAGGTCTTATAGATTGCCACTTCGATTAATTTAGCTAGCGAAATAGTTAACTAAAAAAATAATTAATATAGAAATAACTAGATAAAACCAATTAATAATTTTGTAATATTCCAAAATAACAAATAACTCAAGAAAATAAATATAATATTTCATCTATCTCATAATAAATATTTCATTTATAATATTTAAATGTTTCATCTTATTTATTTATTTTATATTGTCAATAAAATATTAAATATTTTTTCATTAATATACCCTTATTTATGTATCTCAACCCATTTAGCTAATCTATTAACTAATACTCCCTCCTGGAAGATTAATTATTTAATTTTATCAAAAAAATTAATTATTTAATTAATTAATTATGAATTGATAATAATCAATTATTAGTAATTATTATTAATTAAATTATGGTCAAATAGTATTAAGCATTAATTATTTGATGAATATGTGTTGGATTATGTTTCTAAAAAGACTTTGATAGGTTGGACCATTATGTTAAGTCCAATGAGAGGTCCTAACTCTCAGCCGTTTAGCAATTTTATTGTTTTCTCATAGCACGATTAACCTAATGCTCTAAACCCTAGACATTAGTGAGGGTAGTTTCACCACTCATGTTTATTCTCTCAATCCTAAAGGTATGTCATTCAGAGTTTCTCTTGATATGTAGATATGTTGTAAATTGTATCTATAATCACTCTTAAAATTTCATCACCTTTAGATAATGAGTGATTGATTTGAGTATTTCACGCAGATTAAGAAAAATATGTAAATGAGAGAGAGAGAGAGAGTAATGCATATATACTAAATTATTTTTATCACCTATTAGTGTAACAAGACAACCATTAATGAGGATTGGAAGATAGGAAATTGAGAGTGGTCTGTATTGTCTTAATTTGAGGGTATAAATGAAAAAAATAACAATTAATAGGCTAAATTTTACATTTAGCCCCTTAACTTATTTTGTGTTTTTATTTTGATCTATTAATTCTTTTTTTGTTTCATTTTGGTCCGTTAACTTTACTTTTCAAGCCAAAACATTTTTTAAGCTACAAATTTATTAAAAAGAAATGGAAAACGTCTTGGAGACATAAGCCTAACCCAAGAAAGCAAAAAAGAAAGAAAAAAGTGTAAAAAAAATCCTCAAATCATTCAAGTTTGTTGGCCCTTAAGCAGAAATTATATTATAGCATATTTCTGCATATTCTTTTCTTTGCCATAGAAATCACCTTCGTAAAAGACTCTTCATTGACAGTAGGGCGATTTTGCAAACTAATATTTATTGCATTCTCGTTATTTGTACAATATGTTTCATTAGCATCTCTATTTTTTATAAATCTCACAATATCTCTAAGTCATGAGCAGTCTTGAGATGTAAATTATCATTAATAACAATAACATTTGAATATGTCATACTTGGCACCATAGCCTTTCAGTTGACTTTCAAATCCGAAGAGATTTGATGATTTAAAACATGGTTATCTTCTAACAAACATTGTATCACTCCATGAACCAACAACACACATATCTAGCTATTGATGATCCTCTTGTAGATGATATGTGTTCGCTGAAATTAGATAAACAGGAACCGAAAACCTCGTGAATGACATTTTTAAGTCTCTGTGTAGTTTGAACTTTAGATTATTGAAGTGTCTCTAGAATGATTTCTAATTCTCCAAAATCAACTAAATTCAAGTCACATGCTTCTTTACGAGTGATCAAATGACGAAAATTCATAAATAAGAGTGTTGCCTCTTAAATCAACTTTAACTTAAGTGCCACTTAAGATGGGTGAAATAGAACCACTCTGAAACCAAAAAATAAGTTATGGGACCTAAAGTAAAAAAAATAAAAAAAAATCTTATTGATCTTATTCTTCTCCAATTTAGAGTTCATCAACATCTTATTATTATTATTATTATTATTATTATTATTATTATTATTATTATTATTATTATTATTATTATTATTATTCATTTGCAATTTCTCAAATCTAAAAATACCTTGCAGCTACTAGGTCTACATCATGGATTTACAAGATCACACAAATGGATTTGTTGTTACTTGAAAACAGGGTTCCTATTTTTTTGTTACAGGAATTACACAAGGGTCTTTTTAATAGCAACAAAGAAAATTGGGTTATTTTATTGAGCTTGCTTATAATCACTTTGAAGATTATTATGCAGACAAATTAAGAAAAAAATAAGAGAGAACCCAAAATTGTAATTCTTGCAAACACTTTTCTTATTTTGACTAGATATACTTTGTTGGAAATGGTGTTGAAACAATAGAGTCTGTGTTGTGTGAATTAAAAAAATAAAAAAGTCTTATATATGAGCAATATCACACTCTAGTAGTATTTATAAGATTGAGATATGTCCTTTGAGGTGTATCCCAAGGGGTACTCAATTTTGTGAAGAAAAAAATGCATTCAAATCAATCACCACACGCGCGCGCTTGGCTGGATTTAGTTTAAGTGGTGTATAATTTTTTAGTATCCGAAAAAATAAACAATTAATATTTAATTATTTAAATGTGTGTGTTTCTCTCTGAAATTATTTGACATATTTTACACACGTTTCTGCCTTCAACCGAGTCAACAACAATTGATCTAATGTGTTATGCACTCCTCCCATTTTTCGTGCAGCAGTTTTGCTAACCCGATCAAATTAGGCGCACATTAGTTTTTGCGGATCCGGTCAAATGGACTGCAATTTCTGCTCCCGTTAGTTGCAGAATTTTTGTATGAATAAAGGATTCCACTCAATTTAGGAAACACACCAAAAACTCTGAAAAAATTCTAAGTTTTCTCTTTTCTCCCTTTTCTGCTTCCTCCAAAAAAAAATTTTTTGTCCCTTTACATTTTTGAGTGATCATAGTACTATATTACGATACAGTGTAGCTGGACTGTTTTATCCTGAGAATATCGAGGTTGATAGTTTGTGTTGCACAATTTTAGACAGTGACACGTAAATTCATTATTTATATTTTTAACAAATTTAAATTTATATTGCATCGATGTATTTTACGATTTGAATAAATAAATATTGTTTCTTTTAGTCAAAAATAAAATACAAAGGATATTTTAAGTATATCTACATATAAAATGAACACAATATTAATCATTAATTTTTTTTAATAAAAATAAAATATATAAAAAATATTTATATTTAAAAACAGATGGAGTAGTTGAGGTAGGGCTGGATCAAAAAATAATAGGCCTTTCTAATTTTGGTTCTTCAAAAAATAATAATAATGATTGCCTTTCAAATTGTGACCGGTGTAGATCAGCAATTGGTTACATTTAAATAGATGTAAGTCTCTAGGAGCACCTAGAAGTAATAATTGATCATTGCCACGTGTACAATTGATTAAGGAATGACACTCCAACACATGCATATCCATGTGTATTTGTTGGTACACTGTGGAATACTTTATTCAACTGAGAATTTTGCATATAAGATTTGAACAAATATAAAAATATATATTATTCAATTTTTTTTTTAATATTTTTAGTTTGTGAGAAGTGTTTAAGTTCAAAATTTGTTGATCACACGATAATTTTTTATTATGAACTTAGAGCGTTTAAATAAGATGATTTAGTATTTTTTTAATTAAATTATTATTATTTAAATTCATTGTACTGTTCATTTAAATCTTAGAAAGTTTAAATGATTAATTTTCTAAAGTTGTACACGTAATTTAATAAGCTTGCGATAAAAAATGCATAGGCAACGGCGTTGATGTTGGTAACGTTATTATCTATTCATAGTGTCCCGTACCTATCAATTACTTTCTCAATCAATTTTACATTTACAAATCTAATTCTAATTAAGACGTGTTTTTGTCGACAACACAAAAAAACATCTCTCTTGAGTTTTTGTTAGGTATATTAAATCTAATGACTAATCATTTGAAATCGTGACATTTTTTATATTTTAAAATTTTAATTTTATAGATTTCGATGTTAATCTGTTCCAATGTATACTAAAGAACCTTCAAAATAAATTTTAAGGTCTTAACGAAAATTGCATACTAAACAAAATATTTTTAAGTTTTTCTAAACAACTAACATTAATAATTAATATTGTTAGTATTTTATTAGAGAAGGATTTTTTTATTCTTTAACTCATCTACTACAGCCACTAAATCAACTTTATATTCTCTAATAATATTAAGTTAATAATAATATTATAATGTTTATAAGACTTAATTCAACTGATAATATTAATTGAATATTTTATATAATAACCCGAGTTCGTATTCGAAATTTCTATTTTATGTGTGTAAGTTTATTAATCGTCTTTATCACTTTATCTGTAAATCAAAAAAAAATAATATTAAATTAAAATTAACATGTTTTATTTAAGATTTATTTTTTGGACTTTTTGCAATTGAAATCATTTATTAAATTATTCTAGGGGAGTTCGTTTAACATTTTTTAAATAAAGTCTATTAATTAAGGGATCTCCACGCATCTTTAAAAGAGGTGAGTTTCTTTTGAAAATAAACAACAACAATAATTATAAAACAAGTACTGAGAATCCAATTAATATAGAAATTTTGAATTGAAATAATTTTTAAATGTAAAATTTGTTGTTTGCGATACTAAGCTTTTATTTTTTATTTTTTAACAAGACATTGGTTTGTTTTAGTCAATTAAGAGTATTTATATTGTTGGTGCTCTTATTTGGTTGTTTAAATATTACATATTACTTATTTATAATTTTTTAATATTAGTATTTAATAAATACTTAATTTCTCCAACACAACATTTCAATAAAAAATTATTAAACGAGTTTCACCAATAAATCTTTATCATCACATTTCAACAAAACACTCATTTATTTGAAGTACAATTTTTTAAGTAGAACTCTAAAAAGTGATGAGAGAAAAAGTGTTTGTGTTGGTGGATTGAGTTCAAGTGTAAGTGGTTAAATCTCATATAAATTATGAATAACTAAACATTTGATATATAAGAGTGGTAACTCATATATCTAATGTCTTAAGGTTTTGAGTGGAGATATGGTGTTATCTCTTGTGGTCATTAAGCATTTGGTTTATCGTTGATCCCGCCTCCCAAACTCCCCAACAAATTGTGTCAGTTGATTCGACTTGGTGGGAGAGATAGTTGATCTTGGTGTATTATTCCTTTGTTCAAAAGTCTTCCTGATGATGTATTAAGGAGGCATGTCTCATTGATAATAACTAATAACAACAATTCAAATATAGGATATGGGAAACTCCCACTTAAGGGGGAGATTATTGGGTTGAGTTTAAGTGTTAGTGGTTAAGTCTCATATTGACTATGAATAAGTTAAATGTTGGATATATACAAGTGATGACATATATACTTAATGTCTTAAGGTTTTTGGTGAAAATGTGGTGTTAAAATCTCTTGTGATCCCGAAGTATTTGCCTCGTTGTGCTCTCGCGCCCTCGAACTCTCCAACAAGTTATATCAAAGCCCTAATTCCCTTGGTGAGGAGCGAGAGTAGATCCTGATGTATTGGATCCTTGTATCGAAAGTCTTCATCACACTATAATTAGAAGACGTGTCTAGTTGGTAATAACAACAATAAAATATAATATGTGGAAGACTCAAACTTGAGGAGGGATTGTCGGATTAGGTTCAAGTGTGAGTAGTTAAGTCTCATAGTAATTATGAATGAACAAAATGATAGATATATAAAAGTGGTAATTCATGTACCTAAAGTTTTGGATGTATACGTGACATCAAAATCTCTTATTCTCATGGAACAATTGACTTGTTATTATTGTCGCGCCCCACTCCAATGTGTGTAGCTGCTAACCTTTTTTTTTTTTAATGGAGGTGGCTAATAGATATTGATCTTTAATCGGTAAAATAGATTAAAAAAAAATCTCATTGAAGACATTTTTACTTACTCTATTTCATTTTAAATGTCTCATGTTATTTTTTTATCTCAAACTATTTGTCATATTACAAGATAAATACATTATTAATTATTTTTTTCTACTAATATACTCTTATTTATTGTATCTCAATTCATTAAACTTTTCAATTAATTAACTGCAATTAATAAATATATTTTAGTAAATAAAGTTCATTTTATAATTGAAATCAACAAAATTAATTATTTTTTTAGAAAAATGCACACATATAAAATTAAACAATTAAAATGAGATAGAAGAAATAAGACACCAATTAAACACTTTAATTATAAGAGTAATGTTATTGAAACACAAATTTTAACATAAAATAAAATACAAATACAATATTTTAATATTTTGTAAAAAATTCATTTATATTTGTATTTCATTTTATGATTCAATAACATTTCTCTAATTATAATTATAGTTATAACCATAGTTATAATTATAATACTGATAATAGTACATGGAATCGCGACAAACCGACCTATTTTTAGTGGATGAAAACGAAACATCACCCCCACCGTGTTTTTTCTAAGTTCGCAAAAAAGCACTTTCCTTTCTTTACAAATCACAAAACAAAAACGCGGGGAGAATATATTATAGAACATCATCAACACACAATTCATACAAAAACAAAACAAAAAACCAAACATTACTTCTCTTCCTCATCATCTTCTAATTTCTCTCATATTACTTCTTAATTTTGGAATTTAATTAATTCCAACCTTCCTTTTATTTTCACACCATATGCATTTTCTTTTATTTTCTTCCCTTATTTAGCTTCTCATATTTCAATTTTCAACTTGTTCTAGCTTTTTATATCTTTCTCTAGATTCGTCTCACTCCAATCAATCACAAACAAAAAATTATCTTCAAGCAATATTATTTTTCTTTTCCCACTTAGGGAAGAATATATTCAATCAAATCTTAATCTTAGAAATTTCACTTTCTCTCGTATTCCCACTTCATCTTCCCCCTATTTATTTTCTAGAAAGAAAAAAAAAACACAAAAGGAAAGTTTCTTCTTTCTCTGCTTTCAGTTTCAGTAAACTATTACAAATAACTAGCTATCATATAAAATCCATACCCAAAATTTTATAGATTTATATTTTATGGGTATAGTTTTTGACATCAAGGGAAGTTTTTAAATTATTGGAGATTTTATTTTATTTTCTATAAAATAATTTTTTATCTAAATCAACTTAAAGTCTTATTCTATTCATCTTGTTGCCGTATATAAAAAAATTATTTTTATTTTTCCTTAATAAAAATATTATTTTTTTATTGAAAAATGATGGGGTTGAATTTATTTTCAAGATGGGTTTTTGTAGTTATGATGATGATGGTAATTAATTTTTGGTATGTGGAAGGGCTTGGTGTGAATTGGGGAACACAAGCAACACATCCATTGAAGCCAGACACAGTTGTAGAAATGTTGAAAGATAATGGAATTCAAAAAGTGAAATTATTTGATACAGATGATTCAACTATGAGTGCACTTGGTGGTTCTGGAATTGAAGTTATGGTTGCTATTCCTAATAATCAATTAGCTGAAATGAATAATTATGAACGTGCTTTGCAATGGGTTAGAAAGAATGTCACTCGTTTTACCTTCAAAGGTGGAGTCAACATCAAGTAAGTAGTAATTTAATTTGTTTATTTTTGCATTCTTTTATTATTATCAACTACTTATTGGTAATTGTTTTGATTATGATTTTTAATTGTGCTATTTTGTATAATAATTGATACTATGAAAAATTATGATCGATTGCCAACTGTTACTAAAATGGCAAACTAGTTGATAAAAATTAATATTTGATTCGATTGACTTGTAAAATTGATGTAAATTGGTTTGTGTTTGAATAAATATATTTATTCAAAAATGTTTGAGTATGTAAAAGTGAGTTGAAAAAAATTTGATTTTGAAAATAAATTTAAGTTAAAAGTTACAAATTTTAATTTTAAATTAGAATTAATTTTAAAATCAAAATCAATTATATTCAAAAATAATTAAATATATCAAAAATTAATTTCAAACATCTAGAATCAATTTTAACACCTATTTTATACAAAATTGTGTCAAAATGCAATTGTGAATATATTAAAATCTTAATGTTGCAATCGAAGTCACTAATCACTATTCAAAATATTGGTTGTGATTCTAATATTGTTTGTAAATTATTGGATTTTTTTGGAAATAATTTATTGATTTGATTATTTGATTTTTTAGAAATAAAATCAAATTTATTGATTTTATTTTATTAAGTGGTACTTACTCAATGAAATGTAATCATAGTGTTGAATAATAATGATGGTAGATATTTAATGGAAAAAGTTGGACATGAGTTCTGAACAACCAGAAAAGCGAGCTTGATCTAAGGTTTTGGTATATTATTTTTTTAAAAATTAAAATTAATTATCATTTTCATAAAAATTTATTTATCCATTTCAATATTTCAGAAAATATTATTTTATAAGAAAAAAATTATTTTATTTTTATAAATATTATATTAATTTTTATATTTTTATTGTAAAAAGTATTCAATATTCATGTTATTATGAATAATATAAATTTTAAAAAAAAAATTACCGAACTTTTAATAAATAATACTTAATTATTATAATTTTTAAATGATAAAAAATAATTTATTTTAAAAAAATTATTTAATTATTAATTTAAAAACTAAATATATTGATACTAGTAAAATTATCGAATGTAGAAGTTTCACAATAAAATTATACATTTGACTCAAATTAGCATAGGACAATTTATATACTAATTTTAGTTTATTGAGTTTGAAATACAAGATTAAAATATAAGTAGTTCTTAGCTATGACAATAGAGTGGAGTTAAGATAGATTTTGTCTTTCCAACTCCTACACCCAACTAATAAGAGAAGTTTTACATTTCAGTTCGTTTTTTAGCGGATATGAAATTTAAGCTTCATCTTTGTCTGCAAAGTTCGAATTTCTCTATTCATATATGCACTTATTCATATATATAAAATTATAAATTTAAAAATCATATATATTATAATTAATATAATAAAATAATAAAAGTAAAAAACATTTTTTATAGAGAAGAAATTATAATTTTTAATATTAAGTATATTCAACATATATATGTATATAAAATTTAAAAATTACAAACGGGTCTTGTTCGGGTATGAGTGCGGGTTGAATATCAACACCTCAAAACCATCTTTAACCTCAAATTTTAATTTGGGGAAAATCTATACCTGCACCCGCGCCCAATTAAAGCGGCTTTCCCTACTCAAATCAAGACGAATTAAGGTGGATATCCGTGAGTGCCGATTATGTTGTCATCTCTAATAGCTTGTTCTTAATTTGAAATACACGACGTGATTATATCAAAGTAGGTTAATATGATATTTTGATAGTATTTTCATTTTATACTTTATTGTAGTTTTGATTCTTCTATTTTCACCTATTTATGAAATTAGTTATCTTATTTTAAAATTTGATAGCTTTTGTCCTTCCTTCATATTTTTTAATTAAAAAAATAACGTGATATATTATAAATGACATAACATACAATCTCATGATATAAAACCATCTAGATACATTAATTATTTATGTATCATTAATTAAATTACAAAAGTGAATAATTTTCTAAGTTAAAATTAAAGTTTAGATATTTTATTGCAATTTTATAAGTGTTAATCATCTCACATTATTATATCATATGTCAAGACATTTAAAATATCTCACATCATCATTCTTTAATTAAAAAATCATAATGAAATATCAAAAGTGTCAGATTTTAAAATAAAAGAAACAATTTCATAAATATGTAAAAATAGAGACTAAAATCACAATTAAACATCTATTTTATTAACTTTTATAATATTTTGTTTTATCTCTAAATTAAATTGCACTCAGAGAATCACGTGGAATTTTGGGAGTATTTTTATGTTTGACTAGGTACTTTGGATCTTGCATTTATGTTACTCCATGATATGGCAGGCCACTTACAAATGCTTTTTCTAGTAAGGTTTTTGTTCTGACATGGACGGCAATATCAGATGTGATAAATCATTATAATAATGAAGGTCGTGTAAATAAGAGCTCTAAAATTGTTTGCTAAAGAAATAAAAAATAATTTTTGAATGAAAATTTTTACTTTTTACCGCTTCAATGATTGAATTTGATAATTTTTAAAATTTATATTTGATATTTAAATTTTTAATAAATATCTTCAAGATATTTGGACAATTTTCAAAATTTCTTTTTTACATTTAAATTTTTAATAAGTGTCTTTAAGGTATTTATTAATATTTTTATAATAATAATATAATAATAATACTAACTAAATGGAGGTTAAACTATTTTAGGATGTTATTTTTAGATTTTACGTTGATTTTTTTATTGTTTTTTTTATTATGATATCTTAAATTATAAATATTAAATATTTTAATCTATTAAACTTTTTTGATTTTATTTTAGTTTTTTAAGTTATTAATGTTTAGCACTTTAATCCTTTTTATTTTGGTCATATTTTGACCACTTAAATTAAAAACATTAGACTTTGATAAATAGATTCGAATTGTATAATATTTATAATTTTAGCGACTAAATTGTTTAATGTTTGTAATTTAAAGAAATAAAATGAAATCAAAAAAGTTTAAGAGACTAAAATGTTTAACATATATAACTTTAGGGATTAAAATAAAATAAAAAAATTTAAAAGACTAAAAGAAAATCTAAAAATAATTGAAATGAACAAAAATATAGTTTAACTTTAAATAAAGTCATCTCGCTAATAAGTGTTTTAGGAAATTTGTTAAAAGATAAAAAACATTAAATTAAATGCAGTTTTAAAATAAAATTTTTATATTTAAATTTTTTAACTTTTAATGTGAAATTTTATATTTAAATTTGTAACACTTCAAATATACTCTTAATGCAAAATGTCTGACCAGCATTTCGTACTTACAAATATTTGATTTTATAGTAAAATTAGGTTTTGCTAAATAAAGCTAATTCACTGTGATTGTCATCTATATCCTGAAACCAAATATACATCGAGTTTAATTGCATTGCAAGATTGATGTAAATATATTTAATGGCATTGCAAGATCGATGTAAAAATATTACATTATTAATATATTATAATTATTTATGAAAATAACTTTAAAAATAATTTTAATAAAAATTAAATATTTTTAATAATTTAATATTTATAATTAATAAATTCACGATATAAAATTATTTTATTCGGATAATACATCAAAATTAAATCCACAAGCATCTAGATTTTTTTTTGGGTTGGGTACTTGTGTTTGTTTCTCAATTGAGTTGTTCAAGTTAAAGTATGTTTTCACTTTTTTGTATAAAAAAGATTCTTGATTGGGGGATTCAACTGACTAGATTCTCGTGACTATTCTTTTGATCAGTGTTCAGTACTTTATATTTTTTGAATAAAAATCTTTAGTTTATGAGATTTCTTAGATTTTTTTTATGTTTTAAAATAAGATACTTTTTCTTTATCAAAAAGAAAAAAATACTTTTTTGAAAATTTAAATCATACTTTTTAATATAAAACTATATTTTATCGTGAAGAACATCAATTATGCGCTATTATGAATATTTATATATCCATTAGGTCAAAGAAAAATCTATATATCTATATATATTAATGGGTTGAATAATAAATTAAAGTTAAATGTGTAAAAACAAGGTCATTATAGTTTCAAAACTTTGACAAATATTTTTCCCTATGTCTTATTAGTATTTTCACCAACAAATAGAAATGACAAATAATCGACATATTCGAAGATCTAATTAATTAGTAGAAGTGATATGTAATAACTAAATTAATTAACAAATGACACATTTGTTAGTCAATAAAATTTTGATACATTTAAATATTATAATTATATCTTTCGATAAAATCTAGGAACCCAATGATAATTACTCTAAATTAAACTATAAAAACTAATCAAATCCAAAATTATAACTTGTGAACCCTAATCATAATTAAGACAATATTAAGGTTTCTTCACTTTTGATACTATTAGCTACGGGTCGGTGATGCAATAGGATTCCAATGTATGGTAACCTCTAAGGTACTAACGCACTAGACAAGATATTGATATTATTGACATGTAAACATTAGTAATTATTCGAAAATATAAAAGTGATCAAATATAATTGTGTGTTAATGTCGTGTCAGTTTTAGACACCGAAACATATCAAATACTTAATAAACATGCCTTTAATATGAAATGTTATTATAATCAATTACGATATTAATTTAATTAATCATATCCTTACAACATTAATTAATATTACAGGTATGTAGCTGTTGGAAATGAGCCATTTTTGAAAGCCTACAACAATACATTATTGAATGTAACCTTCCCAGCCCTACAAAACATTCAAAATGCCCTTAATGAAGTTGGATTAGGTGACTCTATAAAAGCCACAGTACCCTTAAATGCTGATATCTATGAATCACCAATTGAAAATTCTGTTCCATCAGCTGGAATATTTAGGCCAGATTTAATTGGTCTAATGACACAAATAATCCAATTTTTGAGCAAAAATAATGCACCATTCACAGTCAACATTTACCCTTTTTTAAGTCTTTATGGAAATGAAAATTTTCCATTTGACTTTGCATTTTTTGATGGTGCTTCAAATCCTATAAATGATAATGGAATTTCATACACCAATGTTTTTGATGCAAATTTTGATACTTTAGTCTCAGCATTAAAATCAATTGGATTTGGTGACATGCCAATTTTTGTTGGAGAAGTTGGTTGGCCCACAGATGGTGACAAAAATGCAAATATTGAAAATGCATTAAGATTTTATAATGGACTTTTTCAAAAAATTGCATCAAATAAAGGTACACCTAAAAGGCCTGGTTACATTGAAATTTATTTATTTGGACTAATTGATGAAGATGCAAAAGCAATTGCTCCTGGAAATTTTGAAAGACATTGGGGAATTTTTAGTTTTGATGGTAAACCAAAGTTTCCAATGCATATTTCTAGTCAAGGTCAAAATAAATTATTAGTTGGTGCAAAAAATGTGTATTATCTTGATCCAAAGTGGTGCATTTTTAATCCAAATTCTAATAATTTAACCAAGCTTGCTGAAAATATTAATTATGCATGCTCTTATGCTGATTGCACCCCCCTTGGATATGGTTCTTCTTGCAACAATTTGGATGCTAATGGAAATGCTTCTTATGCATTTAATATGTATTATCAAGTGCAAAATCAAGTTGATATGGCTTGCAATTTTGAAGGATTGGCTATGGTTACTACAAAGAATATTTCAACTCCTACTTGTGATTTTATTATTGAGATTAACCCTTCATCTTCTTCTTATTTGTTTCCATCATTGGTTGCTTTTTTGTTTAGTATGCTACCTTTGATTTTATTGTGTTAGGTTTGTTTTTGTACACATATTATAGGTGTTAGTTAGTTATTTAAATATTGGTCATCAAATCTTGTACTTTGAGATAGTGTGGAAGATATAGTTTTGATGAATAATTTTATAGACTTGAATATTTATATTGAAACATAATCAAGCTTTTTTCAAGTATTTAACGAGCTTTAATTATTTACGAATCGTTTAGGAAAATTCAAATTTAAATTTTAATAAAACAATATGTAATTATATTCTAGTTTAACTCCTGCTAAAACTTTGAATTATCATGACATTTTTCTATTATGAACCAACATTAAAAACAAAAATAGTAGTTTTTTTTATTAAAAAATTTTTTGTTTATATTTTACTATATTTGATTCTTTAACAACTAAAAACAAAATTATGTTGATAATTTGTTACGAATAAATAACATAAATGCTAACAAATGTCATTGTAATTAGGATACTTGTTAAAGAATAAAAAAAAAAGTTTACATTAAATATGTATTGAAGGCGTAGATTCAAGTTCTTAAAAATTTTAAATTTTAGTATAATTTATTTATTTATTTTTTAACAAGTGCTTTTAAGATATTTATTAGCATGACACGTAAAATAAAGACATATATGCAGCTAAATAAGTTGAGTTGGATAATGTTTTGCCAAATCCGATATTCAAACAAATCAATTTTATTTGGCGGGTAATAAAAAAAACACATCAAAATACTTAAATTTACTACTCAAACCAATCATAGTTGGAATATGAAAAAAAAATAATTTACTTCATTCACCAAATTTGTTAACCAATTATAATTAAGGCATTTGATATCTCAATGGCCGCTCTAAGATATCCCTATGAATCCTGGTAACATGTATTTTAAAAACACCTGTTATGTTATAGAATTAAAAAATAGTAGTTTTTTTATTGATAAGAAATTTTTTAAAAGTTTTGAAATATTAAAAACATAAGTTCTAAAACATTTTATTTAACATGTACCTTAAACGTAACTTTTGAATTTGTTGTGGGACTAGTATTCAAATCAACATCAGAATTTTCAAAAAATTTACACACGAGATAAACTACATCTCAAATAGAGAACAATTGAATCCGAACTCTAAAGTGCACAAATGAAAACAATCGAATCAAATTATTATTATGTTTTTAATGTGAGGTTCTGTTGTTTGTCTTGGCATTTGAAAAGTTTGTATTTTTATTTTGTTGGTTTTTCTCATTTGCAGTTTGCACGAGTTTGAAGTTCACTTGTAGAGACACTATTATCCCTAAAGATATAAATGTAAAGAGATTAAGTAATACCTAATAATTTTATTTGAATTTTTTTTTACCAAAAACGCAATTGCATTATATTTCAACATCATTTCAAATATAAACAATGATTCACTTTCTCCTATAATTGTTTAGGAACTCTGATCTGAACATGTTCATGCATGAAAACATATTTTGCAAAGCATATAGTAATTAATCACTTCACTAATATTCTATTTCCTCATATATTTTGTTCCTTAATTAGCAATTTGATCCACAATAAAAAACATAAAGATTACTAATCACTTCCCTAATCACTAATTAAGTACTACTCAAAGAGGAATAGATTGCATTCTCATCTCCATAACTTTTTTGTGTGAATTT
The DNA here is from genome assembly GCA_037974295.1 of Cicer cuneatum. NCBI lineage: Eukaryota > Viridiplantae > Streptophyta > Magnoliopsida > Fabales > Fabaceae > Cicer > Cicer cuneatum. The sequence goes on along the minus strand of JBBPBO010000003.1, from coordinate 6,709,429 downwards.
GAATGCAAGTAGCTAACAAAAGTAGGACTCTTTGCTGGCCTATACTCTGGCAACAACCTACCAGATTTGTACCTTACTCCACATGCATTGCATAGTGTCTTTGGTCCCAATGGTCCTGCCCTCCATTGTGGGGTCTTTTGAGACAAACAATGAGTGCACCTTCTTGTATTTGGGTTTGGATTTTCCTCACTATCATTATTATTTTTATTACTAATTTCAAGCTCAAAAGAATCTTCAAAACTCTCCTTCTCAAATTTTAAATCGGACTCACTACAGTCAGAGATATCTCTGACTATAGAAAGTCTACAATTCGGATCCCTAACAGCAGGGAAATTTAGTTTATCAAATTTGAAATTGGATTTCTTGTAATTAGGGATGCGAGTATTCCTAACGATAGAGAATTCGAGTCCCTCAAAATTTTCAACTTTGTTTAGCACTTTTTTCTCATCTTTCTTTTTAGGAACAATGAGTTCACTATCAGCTAACCAATAAGCTTGTTTCAATAGAGGAGGGTCTAAACTCAAACCATCACTTGAAGGGTGTGAAAGTCTTTTCCTCTTGCTTCTTGCTTTTCCAGGAACAACAAAATTTTGCAAATAAGAGTGATTTTGCTGAAGGTTTGTTTTTTTCAATGTGTTTGAAGGTTTTGTGTTGGTACTTGTTGTGGTTTGGATTTGAACACTTGAAGGTGCTAAGACACAACTTGGTTTGCTTGAAAAACACTCTTCAACAAACACTGACAACCACTCCATCCCAAAATCCACTTCCTGAATAATTATTATTTTTTTCCAAAAATAATCAAAAATCAAAATTTAGTAAGAATACATTAACACTTACATTGCATAGAACAAAAATTGTCAATTGGGTAAAAAAACAAAACAATAATAATGAAAGTAACAAGCTTTATAAAGTCCTAGCATCTTAAATACACATTTACTCCAAAAAAAAATTTATAGCTACAAACTTTATGAACATAAAGTATTTTCAAATTACATGTAAAATAGAAAAAAAAAATTATAAAGAGCGAAGAGGTGAAATTCACACACATTAAACATAAAAAAGGGAAGTCTCGCGTACATAGTTCGACTAGTGAGTTAAAAAATACTAAAGAAGTTATAAGTAGAAAATCTTTGTTCACGCTAAAAAAACTAATCTAACTACTAATTTACTAACGTTTATTTTTATAAAAATTTGAAAAAAAGAATACCCTAAATTTGAACTCGTTAGACACTTAATCAAATATTCATGCAACTAATTACACAGTAATATTTTTAAAATTAAAAGCGCTAACAAAATATATACATGTTGCAACTACTTACATAGTGATATCAAATCTTTTTCTTAGTTATAAAAAAAAAAACAAAATAAATAAATAAATAAATAAATTTTACCAAAAACAAAAAACAAATTTCATTCCTCTAAAATCAAAAGGGGGCTAGAAAAACTAAAATGTTGGAACTTAAAAAGAATAAGGAGGAAAAGGGATTTTATGAAGAACAATTTCAAAATAAAAAAGATAAAATGAAGAATGGAGAGATTAATTATGAAGTAAAATAATTAGACTAACCATGTTGTGAGCAGGGAAAAGGTCATCAAGATTAGAAATTTGTTGTTGAAACTCTTCTGAAACTGATACATTGGGGCAAATATCCATAGCCAAAGAGAGTAAAAAAACACTAAGAATAAGAAAAGATAAGAGAAAGAGAGTGAAAGAAAAAACAAAACACAACCAAGTTTGGTGTTACATATCACTAGTCTCAGTGCTCTATTTTATGGTACATTGTAGCTTTTGTCGGCAAATAAAAGTTAAAAGAAAATAAATGAAAATTGAAAATTAATCGATGAGAAAAGTTAACATCATTGTCTTATGTTCACACTCACCAATCAACATCTATCATTTTACATTATCATGTTTACCCCAACTATATAACTTTTTGTGTACCTTTTTCATATGTGTTATCCAGCTTTTTTTTTTTCTTCCTTGCTCATATAATAAATAAATGAATATAAAGCAAGTGAGCTTGATTAAGTAATTGGTTAAATTTATTTTAGTCTCTAAAAAATGTGAAACTTAATTTAGTTTTTTAGATAGATAAAAAAAAATTTTATACAAAAATTTTACAATAAGTGAATGATAATACTTTAGTTTTTTGAATATTTATAAATAAATTTAAATTTATCACTCTTTAATTATACTAACTGTGATAGAATCTGCAATATGTCATATTCAAAGGGATATAAAACAACTTTTTAATCAATGATAAAATAAAAGTGAAATAATTTAAACTTTTAAGTAATTAAATCAACATTAAAAAAGAAACAATTAAGTGCTGACAATAATTCGACAAGACAGTCTAGTCTCTACAACATAAAAAGTCCTTAAATTATTTATTTTTATTTACTTTTTCTTTAGCATTCAAACGAAATCATTTAATGACAAATATTCTTCAATTAAATATGACAATTTCTCTCATAAGAAAAAAAAAAAAGCAAACAATACTTAGCGCCAATTTTTAATTGGAACTAATAATGTACAAAAAAAAATACATGTTATTAATTTAGTTCATAATTACAATTTTGTATCTATGTAAATAATTATTGTTTGAATGCTAAAGAACAACAAGGACGATTTGTTGACGGAGAAATTAACTAGGGGCCTTTTATTTTGTAGGAAATAAAATGCATCTTTGTAATATTGTCAATAATTGAATTGTCTTTTTTAATTATTTTAAGAGACTAAGTTGTTTATTTTCTTAAGGTGGTTCATGTAATGATTAACTTGTCTTGAGTTTTTTCTTAGAAATTGAAAAATGTTTTTAAGTTTTTAAGAGGCCATATATATTAAGTCAAATAATCTTTTTTCATGGATTAAAATGGATTACACCTATCATTTAAAAATGCCCCTTTTACTTTAGGTTGGATTACGAGTGAGAGAATAATGATTTGCCTTAAAATGTTATTATAGGAATTTTTAAATGGCAAAACTTAGGAATACTTCTTATTCTTATGATGTTGATAATGTTGTTTTCCTATAAAAATGAAATTAGACATGTGGAAAGAGTTTTTCTTTTGACAATACATGTGGAGAGAAAGTTGGTTTGGTGTGTGTCTGTATTTTTGTTTTGTGAGTATTAAGCATTTCACATGTTCAACTTTAATAGGAGAACAATATAAACAACATCATAAAAACACCATCTAAATTTTTTCCATTTTTAAATGTACAATAAGAGAATAGTATATTTGATAAGACTTGAATATAATTTTTGTATTTTTGTCTTTTATTTTTTATAATTGAAGAATTTAAATCATTTTCACAATTACAATAAAAATTATAGTAATATTTGTTCATTGAAATCTCTTCTAATAATCACAATATGTGTATAGTATAATATTCTTTTAAAAATATCTATTTAATCTAACAATAAGTTTGCACTTAAAAAAATTATCTTCGTGTGCTTTGAAACATACCTAAAGCCTTTAAAATGAAATACATTTATTAAAATTCTCTATATATATTTTCATAACGTCTTTGTAAAATTTGCAGATTTAACATTACAATTAATGAAGATTATATCTCAATATTTTATGACGATAATCATACAAAATGATTATGAAAAAAATTATTAAAATTAATCATTTATAAAAAATTGTAAGAATAGAGGCGCATCTAAGAGGGGGTGAATTAGGTGTTTAAATTTTTTTTTTCTGGTTTTTAGAGTTTTGTGAGTTATTTTACTGGTTGTGTTAAGTGTATGAAAGCTTTGTAAATGACTGAAAGTAAAGTACACATAAATTTATCCTGATTCCCTTTACAATCAATGATACATCTAGTCCTCTTGCACACCACAAGAGATTTTCCACTATATGTTAGAATAAGTTACAAGTCTAATACTAAGACTTCAGTTACAAATTCTTAACACTTTGTCTAAGATAGCCCACCATTATCTTAGTTTACAACTGTAACACCCGGAGTTTTAAGCAACGCGAGTGTATTTTTTTTCAATCAATAAAAGAATTTCGACTTAATTCAAAATAATTAAAAATAATTAAAATTTAATATGAATTACATTCAAAAATAGTATTGCATTGTAATTCAAAATACAAAAGTGATTAAACAACCACATCATAATTATAACCAAGTAATTTAATTTTGAGAAATTGATCTTCAAAATATATCAAAATAAAAATATATTAAAAACTGTATCCTGGACCCACCAAAACATTATCAGAGTGCGGAAAAGATATATAATTATCTCAAAATAAATAAATACAGTCATTAACACTAGGCCCTATACAAAAAGTCTAGTCTGATCTGATCATGCACTAAAACTACATTAGCATGATTTCCAACGCATCCTCTACAAGTCTTGTCTTCACTCCAGTTGTCCGTCCCTCTGCGTTGTCGACAAATACTCCGTACGTGAAGATCAAGGAAAACTAACAGCGTCTTTGTCGTTAGTGTATCCGTCGGTGGCACGGGTTTGGGTATCATCTGAGGGCAAAGCCCAATTTCCACAATATTGTAAAGGGTCACCAACCGAAATTAACAATTACCACAAAACAGTTATGTCAAAGATAACAATTATATTCATGGCATATTTCAATGCTATAACAACAATGATAAATAAATATGCTCACTTACTAAAATGGATAACATCTACATCTTTACAAAACAGTCAGTTTACATATAAATCAGGTTGCAAGTACAAATACGATTAACAATCACAACAACTTATTTGGCACTTAGAATTCATAAAATACTTGCACACTTCAATTTCCACTCATCAATTCACATCAAATCATGACTCACGGGTCAATTCAACTCTTGGAATTACCAAGGTGCAGTCTCTCACGGACAAGCACACGTGCAGTCTCTCACGGACCAGCACACGTGCAATCTCTCACGGACCAGCACGATTTACAGATAGAATGGACCGTCTAATACACACGAAAGCACTTCGTAGCCCGGATAGAATGGACCGTCTAATACACGCGGAACCACTATGAACCCGGATAGAATAGACCGTCTAATACACGCGGAACTACTCTATAACCCATCACGGTCACTACATTTACGTGTATTAGCCTCTCATAGGCCAAATACATAGAAATTAAATTCTCGCACGGATAGAATGGACCGTCTAATACACACGGAACCACTCTGAACCCGGATAGAATAGACCATCTAATACACGCGGAACTACTCTATAACCCATCACGGTCACTACATTTACGTGTATTAGCCTCTCACAGGCCAAATACACAGAAATTAAATCCTCGCATGGATAGAATAAACCGTCTAATACACGCGGAACCACTCTGAAACCCGGATAGAATAGACTGTCTAATACACGCGGAACTACTCTATAACCCATCACGGTTACTACTTAACTTCGCGGCCCATCACGGTCACCGCATCAACTCTGTGGCCCATCGCGGTCACCACCTGACTATGCAATGCATGAACATCCTATGTTTTCTCTTCACTGAAAACAGAATGCAATGCCATCTGAAACCCATAACGTCCTCAACACAACATTAATGATTTTTACTCATCAACACCACAACAAAAGCATCATCAATAACAGCAACCAAAAGCAGCAACAACAACTCTCAACATACATTATCTCAACAACATGCGTTTTACTCATTCACAAACCACATGCAAGGCAGATTTCAGGATCAACACAACACCAAAACATCATTAATACATCAACCACGGCAGCAACCAAACTGAACAGCAACAAAATAGACACCACAAGCAGTTTACTCATTCATAACAACATGCAAGGGCAGTTTCATTTTCATAACAGAACATTGCATATAATCATCAATCACACATGCATTTACAACCCTAAATGCAATCTAGAAAGTTGGAAGGAGTCCCTTACCTTAGTTACGTTTTCTTGCTCGTTTTCGTTGCCACGACTAAAACCGGCGAAACTCCCGTTCGCGTCGTCGCTACCAAAGTTGGTTCTCTAACACCGTAACGATGAGAGGAATAACTTTCTTTCTTGACACTTTCTTATTCGAGGCTTGGATTTCCAAGTAATTTAAGTTTTGAGTATCCCTTCTCACTACCAACACAAACAGAACTGAATTGAGGAAGAAGAAGAAAGCAGCTCGGGTAGGTGAGGGAAATGAAAGAAACTGTTTTCTCTTTCTTTTTGATTTTCTGTTTTTCCCTTTTTTTCCCTTGCTTCTCACATGCAAACATATATACAGACACATACTCTTGCCACCTCATATATATATATATAATAATTAAACTTGACCCTCAAGTAACTAATTACTCCCGTTGCAATTACCTCGACAGATAAAATCTTAATTAATTGTTCGATATTTAATTACTCGTAATTAAATTAAATAATCATTCGTCCAATAATTTTACTCAATCTCAAAAATATTTATATATATATATATATATATATATATATTAAAAATATACATATATCAAATATTTTACAAATATCCCAAAATATATTTGAAATTAAATCCATAATTTCATTTTAAAATTAAGGGTCTTACAACAACACTTGAAGAACCTACACTAAGTTCTTCAAATAATACAATAACTTCAAATGATTTTGTGACTATGTTCTTACCTAAGAACAAGAATATAACACTAAGTATAATGATACTAATCAAACACACTTTCAAGTACAACTGAGAACCTTTCTTAATGATATGAAATCGAAAAACATGTACTTGAAAATATGAAAATGAAATTTTAAAAGTTTTTGATATTTCAGAAAATAGTTCTAAGATTGGTAGGTAGATGTTATCAGTAAGACCTGAAGCTATGAGGTATTTATACTCCATAGACAACACTTCAGATCAGTGACAATTGTTCCCATAAGTTTTGATGAACTTATGCAATGATCCAGAACTGAAAAATTGCATTGTTTCGAAGTTGTATTCGAATACACTTCTGTAACGTTCAGTTTTTATTCAAAATTTGAATTTCGTATTCGAATACAATACATCGTAGTCGAATACAAGTATGTGATTTTTGCCACTGACTTGAGTTGTATTCGAATACGCGAAGCTGTAGTCAAATACAAAAGTCCAATTTTAGTTACTGACTTGACATCTGTATTCGGCTACGACACTCCGTATTCGAATATAGATCTTTAGTTTTAGCTACTGACTTGATATCTGTATTCGGCTACGACACTTCGTATTCGAATACAGATCTTCAGTTTTTGCTACTGACTTATCGTTTGCATTCGGCTACGAGAAACTGTAGTCGAATACAACTTTGATTTTTGTCAAAAACTTTATTTTTAAATATTTGTTTATGCATTTAAATACTTAGAAAATACTTTTGATGCATATTCTAAATATAGAAGATTCTCATAATATTGTATTTGAAATGTAATTTGAATTATTATCAAGTACCTTAAGACCTAAGTTACCTAATATGACTTGAAAGATAATTTTCCTTTGAGTTTGCATTTTGATCATTACATATAGTCTTTTGTCTTCATAAAAAATGTAGATCTTATTGTTTTTCATTCACATGTTCAACTTTAATAGGAGAACAATATAAACAACATCACAAGAACACCATCTAAATTTTTTCCATTTGTAAATGTACAATAAAAGAATAGTATATTTGATGGGACTTAAATATAATTTTAGTTCTTTATTTTTTATTTAATATTCATTTTAGTTTTTATTTAATTTTTGTCTTTTATTTTTTATAAATGAAGAATTTGAATTATTTTCAAAATCACAAAAAAATTATAGCAATATTTGTTCATTAGAATCTCTTCTAATAATCACAATATGTGTCTAGTATAATATTCTTTCAAAAATATCTATTTAATCTAACAATAAATTTGCACTTAAAAAAATTATCTTTGTGTGCTTTGAAACATACCTAAAGCCTTTAAAATGAAATACATTTATTAAAATTCTCTATATATATTTTCATCACGTCTTTGTTAAATTTGCAAATTTAACATTACAATTAATGAAGATTATATCTTAATATTTTATGATAATAATTATACAAAATGATTATGAAAAAAATTATTAAAATTAGTCATTTATAAAAAATAAATGACGAAAATAAATTAAAAAAAATTATTTGATAAATATTATATTTAAGTCGTTTTATTTTTTTTAATCCTCTTAAACGATGCACTTGACAGAACTGAGAAACGCAGACTGATCATCTTGGCAGTAGTGTGATTGCAGTGTTAGATTCTTTTAAAAGTGTCTTTAGTTTTGAGTCATTTGAATTTTGTGATACAAATTCAAATGGACACTCATGATTACACCCCGGAACCAAGGAGCAAGTACATAAGAATCTTATACTGATGTTTTTTTTTTTTAATAATGTTTAAAACAATAAATTAAGATAAATTACTCAATAAAAAATTTTAAAAACTAAAAAAATAAGATGATAGGCAAATATATTTTAGCTTTGAAAAATCAAAAGATAATCATCTCAACTGTGTTGACATTGAGAACCAAGCTGAATAAGAACAAACACAAAATAATATTAAAAACAAAAAGCAAAAATGTAAAGGGCAAAACCAATTTTTCTGGCATAAGAAAAACAAAGACATGAATAAACTCATACAAAAGAAAGAAAATTATGAAAACAATAAAAGTGCAAACTAAATATCTGACTCCAAAAGAAAAAATATTTTAGACTAACTCCAAAAGAAATTAGTTTATATGCACGGAAACAATAACTGTCTTCCTTATTAATGTGGAAAATTTTGAATTAAGCATTGAAAAATTCAAATGAAGGCAACATCGTCATTTAACTCTTAATCTCCAACAAACCATGAATTTATGCAATCTAGCATTATTGATTAACACTTTTATAGTTATATTTATCACTAATGAATACATAATTGATATCTTAGTGTAAGTTGCAAGAATCATCTTTATTCACCAAAAATGCAGTTTAAAATCTAACTATACTAAACATAACCGCCATTAACACGAATAATTTGACCATTGATCCATTCACCGGCATCGGAAGCCAAAAACCCTACCAAAGGAGCAACATCTTTAGTCTCACCAAGTCTCTCCATAGGAGACTCATCGATAATCTTCTTAACCTGTTCCTCCGATCTCCCTCCAAAGAACATCTCTGTTGCAATCGGTCCCGGCGCAACGCAATTCGCTGTGATCCCCGTTCCCTTCAACTCCTTCGCCAAAATCTTCGTCATCGCCTCAACCGCTGCTTTCGCCGCCGTATACGCAGCAAATCCCGGCCTCAATGCCGCAACCTGTGAAGACGAAAACAGTATAATCCTCCCACCGCCGCCGCGTTTCAATCGATTCACTGCCTCACGCGCGCATAAAAACGCGCCACGCGCATTCACTGCGAAAACGCGGTCGAAGCTTTCCGTTGAGGTGTTAGCTACGGAGGGATAAGTGTTGTCGATGGATCCTGCTGAGTTGACCAGGATGTGAACCGGTGACTTGAAAGCGCGTTCGGCGGAGTCGAAGAGGGAGTGAACTTGAGCCGGATCGGAGATGTCGGCGCGAACGATAATGGCGCGAGGGAGGACGGAGCCGGCGTTGATGTCAGCGGCGAGTGAGTCGGCTTGAGCTGAATTGGAAGAAGAGTGATTGATGACGAGTCGAGCACCGAGTGAACTCAAGTGGAGAGCGATTTCTCGACCGATTCCGCGAGACGAACCGGTTACTATCGCAACTCGGTCTTGAAGAGGAAGTGACTCGGTGGAATCGTTCGTGTTCGTAAGTTGTTGAGTTGTTGTATCCATTCGGTTATTGATGTTTGAATTGTTGCTGGGTGAAGATGTTACGCTTGAAGAACTTGGAAAAACTAACTGGATAATAAATAATAATATATAATATAATAATAATGCATGGTACACGAGATAAACTTTCGGTTAATTAATTGAAGCTTAAAAATTTAAAAATTGGTCTTGTTATAGTTTTGTTTTGTAAAATAAATTCTTTTCTAGAAAAATAATAGTGAATCTTAAATATTTTTGTAACATCACTAATTATCCACAATCTCTCTCAATTTTTCTATTATATATTTTAATTTTACTCTTTTACTATTTTTATTTTAAAATTTAACAATTTTAATTTTTTAATTAAAAAATAATGATGTAAAATACTTTAAATAATATGACATATGATACGATAATATAATAATTTACACATAAAATTACAAAAACTCTATAAAAACTTAAGTTTCAATTTTGAAAAATTTTTATCTTTATAATTTAATTAATAGTATATAAATAATTAACACATCTAAATAATTTTATATCATAATTATATATCATTTCAAATATATCAATTTATCATTTATGTCAATTTCTATGTCAAAATATCATATAAAAAACTTTACTCAATCATAACTATTTTTTTCAAAACAATGAAAATTAGTGCAGACCAAAGAGATTCAACTCAAATGAAATTTATGGGCAAATATTAAAAATTAGAACAAATCTTCTGTTATTAATGAAGCCTGATTTTTTCTTGATTATATATTTAAAATCTAGTAGTCTACTACACACTACAAAATTCTCAAATAATAACAGTGTATATATAGCAAAAAAAAGAAAATCCAAAAAGCCAAGGCAATGATAGTCAAGCTAAACACCACTCAAAAAGAAGAATAAAATTAAATATACAGACCATTGATCCTTTAACTCAAAATTTCTTAAGCAAGTGATAATTTTTTAACAATCATTAGTCTTCATCCATTCCAGGAGCAGGTTGGTCTCTCCTTGGGCCACCAGCAGGTTTTGACATAATAATCTGAAAATATCACAATACAACCTCCATAAATAAATCAATGCAAAGAAAAATAGATAGATTAAACTATCGTAGAATCTGCATTTAGGGTGATTTTGGCAAAAAGAGCTTATAAAAATAACTTGTGACATGTTCATAAACTCTCCTGGTTAGTTGATGAAAATAACTTACTAACTTATACAAAAACAGTTTAACCACATTTCTGATTTTGATTACAGAAATAGCTTCTACATATTCTACATAAATACTTGCATGATATCTACATATTCCATAAGCTCTTAATTAAGTTAATTAAGTTGTTTACAGAAACGCTTTACTACAAAATTACCTGATCAACTCGTAGTACGGTGCATGCAGCATCTGCAGCATATTTAAGAGCAAATAACCTGAGCAGAAAAAACAATCTCATGAAGTTAGCATTCCACATGGTAAGTTTAATTCAACACAACGTTGTTTATTGCAGAAAATAGCAGTTTATTTAAATTTCACTATGTGCAACGCTGTTTATTGCAGAAAATAGCAGTTTATTTAAATTTCACTATGTGAACCGCTATTTGACAATATTTTCCACTAAATAAACATTAGCAATTTGTTTAATTTCGCTACGATGCAGCGCCGCTAATTAACAATACTGATTCAACAAAGAATTATTTTATCGAAAATCAGCTGTGGAAAGAAAAGAAAGCTTCAATCACAAGAGCTCTTAATTATTGTGTTCAAATTTGTAAATGATAACAAGGCTATTTAGAGAACACAACACTACCAATAAGGAAAAGTTGATTACTATGAAGCACAGATGCTGACACAGACATCAAACACGACACCGACAGTCTAAACTGACACATCGACATCGGTAATAATTTGAAAAAATAAATTGAGTGTAATCAAGGTATCACTGTTGTGTCAGTGTACACGTGTAGGACACTAGAACATGTCTTCGATCAGAAGCATCAGTGCCATAGAGGTTGATTATTTGCTCAAACAAGCATTAGAAAAATAGCTTACTTAGTGACATAGAGATCCCAGACTCTCATGGTTGAGACATCCTTACAAACACCTGGTTCCAAATCAATGCCAACTTTGGTATTTCCAGATGCATGTTCTGCATAAAGGGAAGATATAATCTCCATTGCATTTAGTCCAGCATTCTCAGCCAAAGTTCTCGGAATCATCTCGAAGCTTTCAGCAAATTTCGCTATAGCATACTGATCCAATCTGTAGATGCCGGCAAAATATAGTGACACGTTAAAATTTCCTAGATCAAGTTTGGATTTTAGAACACGGTCATGGTATGCCGTCTTTACTAATTCCATAAAACTCTAGTGAGAAAATAATCAAGATGTTTAAATCTCGGTATATGTGATATATAATTATGCCGATCTTTCATACTCACAGATGGTAATATGTAAGAAACAATACAGCATAACCATATACAAATAACAGTCAAACTAACGACCCATTTTATACAACTTTTTTTAAAATACAAAATCACTATTATGAGTTTTTAATCTGTTTGTTACAGTTTTAAAAATAAAATGAGAATCTAAAGAAAAAAATATTAAAAACTACTTAAAATAGGAAATTGTTTTGAAAAGCTGTATTTATAGTAGCTTCTCAAAAAAATCATTTTTCATAATTGATTTTCATTACAGCAGACAAACACAACAACTTATGCTTTTCTTTAAAATCTCCAAAAATTAATGTCTAAATTATTGAGTACCAAAATCACTTTTTTAAATCTGTAAAAAACGGGCCCAAATACTCTTTTCAAAAAGTGACTTTTATCATGGTAACCAAACACAAAGTAGCTTCTTCTTTTCTTAAACATCTACAAAAATAATATCTAAATTATTGAATGTCAAAATCACTCTTTTTAACTTGTAACAGACATGCCAAAAATAATGAATGAGAGAAGGGTGTGTGCTCCCACATTGCAAATGCAAACCCATGCCTTTTATAGTTAAAACTTGAGGGAAATACAAATTACCCTGTTTCGTTGAAGGAAAAGTCTTTCACCCTTTTAGCTAACTCAATTTCAGTTGCAGCAGCTCCAGGTACAATGCGGCTATCCCTGCACATGGCCTGACAAATAATTGCACAGAAGAAAAATATTAATCAACATTTAAAATTACAATTAGCTACAATCATAGAGAGAAAAATGCTTTCAAAAGTGTAATTAAAATCAACTTTTACAATGTTTATGGGGAATTTTTTCATATATTCGATTGTTATGGAAGCATGCAACATTTGAAATTACCTTGTAAGTGTTCACTCCATCATCAACTGCTCTTTCAAGATCATCTAGGATACTGTCGGTACTTCCTCGTAAAACAACAGTGGACACCGAATTTCCATCAACTTCATTTTTCACAATGGTCACCTACATATCATATCATACAGAAGGGAAAATCATATGCCAATACATATTAAAAAAAAAGAATTAAAAAGAAACCATGGAAAAGATGGAACCGAGAAATATCCCTTTAGCTTACCCTGGCGCCACCAATTTCCTCGACTGAAACAGAATCAGCATACCCAAGATCATCTGGATTTGGTTGGCTAAGTTTCAACTGTTAGATAATAATACAATAGATTAGATAAAAGGTTAAAAGTCTCTACGTAGCCAAAGAAGCACAACACTAACCATAGCGACAGCACCAGTTGTTCGGCAAAATCGACGAAGTTCAAACTTTGAACTGATTTTCAAAACCATAAGCCTACAAGCAGAGGAATATTAAAGTTAGAAAATAAACTATACTCATAACCATGACCTCAAATTGACAGAAACATTGACAATATTAATTAATAGTAATTAGATAGCATTTGACATAGGACGGCACACACTTGTAACGTTCACAAAAATGCAAAGCCATCTCTCCTACTGCTCCACCACTGACAATCACTTTGGCACCAGAATCTGCTACTGCCTTGACGAGCTCCTCTACTTTCGCCTCTTCAGTTTTTGAATAGTTTTCTAGCTATACCAATCAAAACAAGTAGAACAAATCCAATAACCAAAACCATCAAATAACTTTAAAAATACAAAGCATCCTGAGTTCTTTATCAACTTAGAATCAACTAATAGCCAAATTATTGTATTTCAGACTTTTAGGGCTTTCACATATTTAGTAATAAGCAGAATGTGTAGATACAATAAACAAAACATGACATGCTAAAATGAGCATAGCAACAACAGAACAATGACCAGCTAAAACCTACAATGATATACAATTTTTGTATAAATTACTACCTGCTAAAAGTGCTTATAAATAGGGACGGAGGTGATAACTATGTAAATAAACAATGATACACAAGTTTAGGATAAAAAAACGTTGTATAGCTTTGCTACACTACAACAAAACCCCATTTTACACTTTACTTGAGAGGGGGAGTAGACCTTAAGGTTATACCATCAAACACAAATCAATAGGCCTCCTTACTCAAAACAAGATAAATTTTACAACCAGTTATACTGAAAAGAGAAAAGATAGTGATGAAATATTCAAATTCAATAGTCAATTTGCTATACCTGCTCAGCTGAATGTATGAGGACAGTTCCTTTAGTTTCGGTTGCAGAAGTATCAACACCGCCAGCAAATACAGCAACCTTAAACAGCATTAACGAAATATTTCAGTAATAGTGCAAGCAAGCAATCCTGAGATTATATAGCTTTATCAAATGATGTATTTTATATAAACTCTATCAACATAGTGTAAACAATCATGAGACCATAAAGCTTTAAATCATCAGCATAAAGGATCAAAAAAATACAAAATTATGAAGAATTCCAGCAAGGGAATTGTATAATACCCAGTCTAATAAGACAGCAAGTATAAAGATCTAACCTTTGCATTTTCAGTGTGCTTTATAGTCCCGACAGCATCAGTTCTCAAAACCATTCCAGGGACAACTGCACTGTTATGCAAACCACCTCCCAAGAGCTTTGCAACACGAACATTGTCCACATTAAAGTTTGCAGGGTTTTTCGGGCAAACTTGGATGCAAGCCTGTATTTTCCGAACAAAAGAAAGAATGTTCAATGTTTACACTGCTGCTATAAAAGCATCTTAACATATTAAAATGGGATAAGCATGAATGATATACGCACATCAGCAATAAGTGAGCATAGGGTATCCTCTTGACCAAATTGCTTGCTAGCAACTGCTGCTCTCATTCGGGAAATAACTTGTTCCTTATCACGCACATCCATGTTTTCTGAGCCTTCTTCCACCAGTTCATCTAATATTTCAACTGTCTAAAACATGACAAGGAGTTAGAGAGAGATAGGAAGTATCAAATTTGAAGATGAGCGAGTGTTGTGTATAGCAGATTGCAGAAAATAGTGGTTTGTTCAAATTCCACTACGCTCTAGTGCTATAGCACCGCTATCATATCCATTATTTGACAACAATTAGCAATAAATAGCGTATCACAGAACAATAGCAATTTATTCAAATTCCGCTATGCTGTAGCACTACAGCGCCGCTATAGCCGCTATTTGACAACACTCATGAGTCATTACTGAGGCTCTCATAAAAAAACTGACAAACCTTATTGATTGCTTTAGTATATCCACTAATGATCTCGCTCGGGTGCAAACCCATCCTAATAAGTTCCTCTGCGCCTTGTAAGAGCTCCCCAGCAAACGAAATAGTCAAATTTGCTCCATCCCCAATTTCCTCTTGTTGAGCCTTACTAGCCAAAACCAAAATCTTGGCAGCAGGATGCTGAACTTCAAGTTCGTTCACAATTGTCGCTGCATCATTCGTGACAAAAAGCTTGTCCAAATGATTTATAACCATCTTATTCATACCTAAATAAGAACAAACAACACATTAAGTCCACCAACAACAACACCATTCTAAATCTAGCCACTCCAAAATCACTTCCTCTTGCAAACACAATGCCCTAAAAAAAAAATTCATCCACTCGTGAAAAAGCAAAAACTTTTCATAGATCCCAAATTATCTTCATAAATGAATAAAAAAACTAAATAAATAAAAAAGAATTACTATATTTTTTTCCAATTCACAACAATTTTTGGTATGAACTAAAATAAATGTAAGCACTAGATCAACATTATTCATACCTAAATCAGAACAAACAACACATAAGTCCACCAGTAAAAACACCATTCTAAATCTAGCCACTCCAAATTCACTTTATCTTGCAAGCACAATGCCCTAAAAAATCCACTCATGAACAAGCAAAAACTTTACATAGATCCCAAATTCTCTTCATAAATGAAGAAAAAACTAAATAAATAAAAACTACCACTTTTTCAATTCACATCAATTTTCACAAAATAATTCTAAGCACTAGATCAACATAAAGATGCATAATCAAGGATACCCAAAACGAAAAATCTAAACTTTTTTAATCTAAAAGTTAAATGTTCAATAAAAAATTACTATTTTTTTCAATTCATAACAATTTTTTCATATGAACTAAAATAACTCTAACCACTAGATCAATATAAAGATAATGCAAAATAAAAAAATCTAAACTTTTTGAATCTGAGAGATAAAAATATTCAATAGGGATGAACATAAAACTGCAACAAAAAACAAAGAAATGGTGAAAATGATTGTCACTACTACTACAAGTACCATTTGGGCCAAGAGAAGTTCGAGTGATTGTTGAAAGTTGTTTGCAAGCATCGATGTTCTTGAGAACAGCTTCGTCGAGACCAGAAAGGTGTTTGTGACCTTCCTTCAGCATCGATTGCATACCGTAGGGTTGAATGTTGAAACCCATTTTGTTTGAATGATGAACCCTAACCCTAACCCTAAAACAGATAAACTGGAGATTTGAAAAATTTGATGGTTATTACACTCTCACTCAGTGTGACTTTGACACAATCATTCTTTTCATCTATTCATATTCATATAACACGGAAGCTCTTGAACAAAGTGAGAGGGAAATATAATAATTTAATCATAATATTATTTTAATTTTAATTATTATTATTATTATTATTATTATTATTATTATTATTATTAAAATTTGCCTTAATCACAACCAATTTTGTATGATGAAAAATTAGCATTCATATCATGGCATCATTTTATTTGATTTTGGAAAATAATTTTTGTTTTCAAGATGTTTTTAAGAGCTAACTTTCAAATTTAGAGGTGTATTAAATTAGAATTTTAAAAGATTATAAAAAAATTGTGTTAAGAATTTAAATGACTTATAAAGTTTTGTAAAAAATTTTTATAATCAAGATTTTGAAATTTAATAGATTTACATAAGAACTAACAAGAAATACGTAAGTCGCCATCTTCTTGTCCCCTTACCTCTACGTAGGAAATAAAAATTTGTCTTTCGTGGTAATTGAACTCAATATTTAAGGATAAGTAACATGGCTCATACATTTACACTACCAAATGACCCACAACTCAATTGATAGTGGGGATATATGGGTCAAGTTTGATTCCTATGTGACAAATATCAATTATGTATTCATTAGTGATAAATATTTGTCCGTTTTTGTATGTGACAATGAAAATATTTGTCCCATTATTTTTTAATATTTATCGGTGTTAAATATTTGTCTCCAATTTTTTATGTAGCAATATAAAATATTTGTCCCATGATTATTTTTTTATATATATCACTTACAAATATTTGTAGTATTTTTTATGTATCATTTATAAATATTTATTTCGTATTTTTTAACAACTATATGTAATAGGAGTAAATATTTATTCTGTGATTTTTTATATTTATCATTAACAAATATTTGTCTCATGTTTTTTTATGAATCAGTGACAAATATTTACTCTGTGATTTTTATATTTATTTAACTGAAAAAATATTTGTCATATATTTTTTTATGCAATACTTATAATTATTGATCCCATATTTTTTTAATTTATCAATGACAAATATTTGGTGTAACCTATTTTTACAAATATGTCATTTGTAGTTTTTTAAAAAAGAAATAGTAACTTTTCAATTCTTAACTTCTAAAAACAACATTTTTTTTTCAGATGTTTTTACAATTAACCTAAAATTTAGAGGTTTATTGAATTAGACTTTTAAAAGGTTATAAAAAGTTGTGTTGATTTTAATAGACAATATAAAAATTTAAATAAGATTTTTGTAAAAGACTTTTATAATTAAGATTTTGAATTTTGGAGTTTAATAGATTTATATAAGAATTAGTAGGATTTGAAAAAACTTTGTAAATTTATAACATTTCAAAGAATCTCAGTAATATTTAGTAAACACTAAAAGTTATGAGAGTGAAAGAAAAGAATTAAGAAAGAAATAATATAGCAGTAATTACCATTTATGTTAAATTTTTTAATGTTATATATATATATATATAGAAGATTATTAACTTATTTTTATTTTGAAAACTATTATCACGATTTATATTGTCTTTATAATGATTTTTTTTTTTTTGAAAAAACAATTCCATTTGAATAGATGTTAAGAGCAAAAGCATAGCTAATATTTCTATAGAAATAAGAACTAAAAAAAACAATAATTTTACTTGTGTTATGGAAAAAGAGCCATATATCTATAAAACTAAGACATGACAAAAAATAATTTTACTCGTGTTATGAATAGATAAGAGAGATATACAAATGCATTAAAGAATAAATGAGAGATAATAAGAAAAGGAGATATAAATTTTGATGATTGAAAGTATCATATATCTCTTTCAATTGTTGTTAAGTGTGTCCTAATAAAAAGAGTAAATATCCATTGTTGTTCTTAAATACATATTAGTTGTCACTAAAGTATTTAAAATGATTAAAATTACAAATACATCATCAAAATTATCTGTTATGTTAGCATTTATATTTTATATTATAGACCAAATTGACAAAAAAAATTATATTTGAAAATTAAATTAATTAACTAAAGACACATTTAAAAACTAAAATGACTAAAAAAACACAATCTATAATATAGAAATGTCCTTGTTCTTTCTCATTATTATTTAATTTGATTTTCCGAGTATTAGGTCCTGGCTTTTAAAAACCAAGTGCTTGCCATGTACTCTAATATGTGGGTTTGTTTCTGAGGGCGAATGAGAAAAGAAATAAAGGAGTAGACATAAACGAAGGGAAGAGAGAAAAACAAAAATACAAAAGAAATAAGCAATCAGAATCTATAAAAATGGTAAATAGTCTAACAAAATTCAACCAAATATTCATTTTAGAAAATAACTCATTAAAATTTAATTTTTTTATCTATTTAAAAAACAATATTC
Source organism: Cicer cuneatum (assembly GCA_037974295.1). NCBI lineage: Eukaryota > Viridiplantae > Streptophyta > Magnoliopsida > Fabales > Fabaceae > Cicer > Cicer cuneatum. The sequence goes on along the minus strand of JBBPBO010000003.1, from coordinate 6,690,434 downwards.
ATTATAAAAATTACATTAATACATGTGGAATATTATATATACTTAAAAAAATAAATTTTGGTTGAATTTTGGGATATCATGACACCTTTTAAAAATTACTATCTTCCTATATATACTTAAAAGAATAAAATTTGGGTTACCATGTCACCTCTCTGCTCTAGAGAAGGCCCGACCCTGTGTGGGATATTAAATAGCCTCCTTGGGTAAGATCTTAGTCCACCAATAACACCACTTTTTGACATTATAACTCTTTGCAATGCTGCAGTCACTACAAAACTGTTGGATCTAATTGCATCTTCAAACCACAATGGTAAAAAAATATCTATACCTAAATCATGAAACACCAGCAAAATAACCATTGAAATACAAAGGGACATGGAAAAATGTAGAACATGAACCCCCAGATCCAACAAAAAACTAATATTGTTTTTAAAAGCTATGAAGTATGTCCACATTCAAAGAGAGATTTGATAGCCCTGACAATGGCTTTCTATCCAAAATCAAACAAAATGAAAATACCAATACTGCCATCATAGTAAAATATGTATGTAATATAGATTCTTGCCACTCACACACACAAATATCAATACTGTCATATATTTGACTAGCTAAGAAAAAGCTAAACTGATATACTCCACTACAAGATTAAGGTCAAATAAGCTAGGTAAAACATAATGAAAACACCAAAACTTTCTCCATAACTAAAGGAAGCAACAAAAAACGATAAAGGTAGGGGGGGATTTGAAAATCACAATCTACTGCCTGACATTGTCACTGGTTTAGCAGCCATTTGAAGAGTCTGCTGATGGTTGAGTGAGTGGAGTAGATTCATTCACTTCTACAAGCTTCTCATTTCTTCCTGCTGCATCTGCAATAACTGATGGTTCATTCATCGAGGTTCCATCATGAGACTTGGGCAATATAGCTGTTCCAGTAGTTGCTAAGTCATTGGACTTGGTAACCTGTAGTTGAACAACCTATTTGATATGATTAATCAGAAGGAGAGGTCAATCAAATGACATGTTTTTCAAAGTATTTTAGTATACCCAATTAAGAAGGAAGTGCATCATAAGAAATGGAATGAGTAATTGTGCAGGCATATATTACCTGTTTTGGGAATGGTTGTTCCTTCTTTTTTTTATCCTGCATCGTCTTTTCGCGAACCTCATAAAATCCAAAATCATCCAGGATGCATGTTTTGCTTGAATGCTCTTTGAAAATTTTGAGAATTTGAATACCCTTCTCAAACTTGACCTGTACAAGTGTGTGTATATATATAGTTAAGCATCGTTTGTTGAAAGGGGTTCACGGGGGAACGAAACAAGCTTCTGAGGGAATATACCTCCTGAGTGTCCCTACTGTTTGTAACAGGTTTGTTTTCATTGTTTTCAAGTGTTATGTGTCTCAACACATTATTTGGGATATCCTTTATGATATGCCACTTCACAGAAAAGCAACCAGTCCACCTGTCCTGCTGCCAATACTCTAAGGTTCTGTCGAAATCAACTGGACTCGCCATTTCTGCTAAACCAACAAATTGGCCACTAGTATTGACCTGTAACAAAATATCATGAGGCAAAAAGTGAGGCTTCTGGTAAAACCAAGAAAATGTAACAGTAATTTCCAACAAAATACAGCATCGAGTCGCTAACTCACCGAAAATAGCAAAAATATGGGACAGTCACCAGGCTTTTCCTTGGCTTCCTGATATGCAACATCTAGCTTCTTGTTACCATTAGGGGTGCTTGTCCACACACTATATTTCATACTTTTATGAATATCATCCTCGCTATAAGATTTTATGACAAAAAACTTTGCATCAGAATAATTCTCAGATAAATCTTCCCCAATGTACTGTTGCTTGTTGGGAACTGGAGGCACTTCTTTATTATTATTAATATTATTATTATTATCACTCTTGATAGGAAGGTCCTGTCCCTTGAGTAATAATGTGACAGGTCCCAGGCTTTTGGCATTTTTATCATCAGAACTATTAGAAGCTCTCGGTCCCTTGTTCAGCTCACCAAAGCCATCGATGTTTCTTTTGACATGATCAAAACCACGGCCATAACTTGTGCCTTTATGCTTGTTATCAAAAGAACTTGTTCTGGATCCAAACGCAGTAGTAGATCCAAAATTAGAACTAGCTCTGTAGGTGTTTCCATATTGGTTGTACATCGTGTTGCTTGGATACATCCCGTTACCATATCCAGAAACCAGTCCCATTCCAGATGAATGTATGGAACCATGCAAGTTCTGCAACCCAGGAACAATATGAAATGTGAATTTTGAATGTTTTCTACTAAAGAAACAAAAATATTGCGCACGAACAAAAATATAACTACGCTACCTATCTACCGCAGGATAGGTAATGAATACAATGAATCTTGAGCATGAGCTTGGATAAATAAATATGTGGAAATGATCAAAATGCGTATCACCACAACAATAGTCATACCCAGAATCAAATATGATGAAAAATTAATATATAAATGGAAAGTTGGTTGAGGATAATACAATCAATCTTCTGGACAACTTTATATAGGAAACTGTATCATACAAAAGAGAAGTAATCATGCAATCAAGCTGAAGTTGTAAAAGGGAAAATAAAAGTACGCAAGTACTTAGATCCATTGCCTAAAGGTTAGAAAAGCAAGAAGTGGGAAGATGACAGAATGAACATACTGTGAATTGTGGAAGTGGCTGGGGAAAAGATGGATTCCTTTGAGAGGAAAAATCTTTGCGAGGCATAGATGAGGATAATCCATATTTTCCTCCATGTTTAGACTGCCTATCAGAAAATAATAAGGGATCCGAAGGGTATAATGATTGAGTCCCATGAGAACCGATTCTTGGATCTTGATACCCGGACAAAGGAACATATGAGGGAAATCCAGCCCTTTGAAAAGAATCATTTGAATTTAATGAAGACTGCTGGGAAGCCTCGTTACTTGTAAAGTTTCCATTGGTCACAGTAGTGGTGCTTCCTTTATTCATTACTGATGAAGGGACATGTCCAGCAGTAACAGCAGTTGATGTTTTCCCTTCATGAACATTGATTTTGTTAGCACCAAATGTCCCATTGGCAGAAGAAGCTGGAGATTGATAATAAGGAGAAGGATATTGGTACTGTTGCAGCCCATAGAGCTTATCATCATGTTGAATGGATGGAGAAGAACTGGGTGATGGATAGGATCCATATGGTGCATAACTATAACCTTGAGGGTACACGTAAGAACTACCATCTCCAAAAACTCCCTGCTAGTCAGTTCATTAAACAAAACCTGGTTAAGATTGCTCCAGGGTTCAGCAATTCAGATAAATTATATTTCATTGCATAAAAATGGTCATAACCAAATCATATTAGCAATGATATGAGGATGAAGAAGATAATAAAATACACTTATAGGAAATTGGTACACAGGAAATAATTAGGGTTGATACAGCCCTTGAGGATTGTGCTCATTAACCTCACGACCTTCTTGTTTGGGTAATTACATCCACATCCCTTTCTTTATGCACTGGTATGTGGTATGTCTTTCTTTGCTTTGAGATATCACTCATAAGTCATAACTCACCTAGTTTACGCAAAAACCTCATATTAACAACAGAGTAAAGGAAGTATAATTTCCTAGACAGTAATGGTGTGGAAGTTATGAGTGCTAATATCGGAGGAGGTTGCTAAAATTACCGCGAATGATCATCAAGAAAAAGAGATCACAAATAATGCACTGTGATTTGAAATTTAAAAATTCGAAACAGAACACAAACATTTGTTATACTGATACGCAAACTTTAAATGTTATTTGAACCTTCAAAAAGCAATCAATCATGATATTATGGAGTAATAAACAACCATCCTCATCATTTATTTTTGAAGTCAATATATATCCGGTACCAATCTATTGGGTCATTTGGTCATCTTAAGGGCACAAATTGGGTCATTTGGTCATCTTAAGTGCATGCGCCCTTTGGCCTTGACGCTTGGAGGCTATGTTTAGTACCAATCTATTGAACTACATGACCGACCTCAAATAGTAATTAGAAACGACTGACACCAACTCTGTCAAACTAGACGATGTTTGGGTGTGCTAGCTCACAGGAGCAGGCGACCAACTGAAGAGGAACAGAGCCAGCTCAGATTGGGCCCACCTATTGTATGAGCCATAGTATGCATGTTCCCAAACTGTACCATTCCAATCATTAGCAGATACAAGGACTATTTGGTGGGACCACACACCCAAATTAGGGTTGGGTCTAGGGCAGAGAAGGAGCCGAACCCTAGAACTAGGACCACTATATAAGCTAAAGGTTTGACAAGACAGAACTTTTACACATATTCTCAAGTACTAGGTTAGCCGCGATTAGGGTTTTCTCTAGCTCTGTGGGTTCCGGTGACCTGGACTGCGTTCTTGCACAGAACAATATATGATACAAATTATCCAGCGCCCATTAGACCTTATTCAACCTTGTTCCCAACACAATTTTGAAAACAATACCAAATTATTAAGATTTAAAATAAATTAAAATATATGCATGCAATTATCAAGAAGTCTAGTAACCAGAATAAGAAATACATACTTGTGTCATCCCTCCATTAACATTCACATAACTGGGATAAACATTCCAATCACCTTGCCCATCATAGCCTGTAGTTGTAAACACTTCCATAACCACATCATTTTTTCCATAAGAAATAGAAAGTTCACAAATAAACAACCATCACATTATCCACTTAAGTCATAACAGCTTACCTTACCTCCATAATAGTATCCAGTAGAAGGGTTAGAAGGGTGTCCATTTGGAACAAAGCTTGCATTTGGATTGAAGGGCTTCGGCACCTCATTAGATGGACCATGTCCACTCTGTGCATAGAAATAGATTATAAGAATCAATAAATAGGGGCTGCAATTGCATAGGAATAGATTATAAGAATCAATTAACAAGCTGTAATTCCAAACACACCAATGTTATAGCATACTCCTCACCTTCTTTGTAGGCACAGGAGCTGCGATGGTCCTGGTCTCAGAACCCAAGGACAAATTCGTTAGTAAATCTGCAGCTTCTATAACAATAAAGGTAAAGGAAATCCATTTTTTCATTGAAAGAATCAATTCACAATCACAGGCATTAAAAATACAATTGCAATGAACAACAAAGAGAAGAAAAAAAATGACAAGAAAAAGAAAAAATTCAAGCAGCTCAATCACAAATATTCCCTATAGTAAAATTCACAGACAAGCTATTGATGAAGTACACGCCAAATATTTGGACAGACATTCAAACACCATATTGTTAATTGCAGGATATAGAAAATAGTCTGTTTGTTCAAAACTTCAAATTCTGCTACCTATAGTTATTTGACAACACTTTGTACTAAATAACATTTTGTAGAACAATAACAACTTGCTAAAATTCCGTAGAGTGTTGCTATTTGACAACACTCTACGGACACCACACATACACACATAAATATTCCTAAGAAAAAAATAAAAGGTAAAGGAGAAACATTTGCAATTGAAATAACGATTTCACAAGCAAAAAAAACTCTAGCAACAAACAAAATGAAAAGGGATTACAAAGCCACAAAAAAAAATCTGAAAAACTCAGCACACACTACATTAGGTCATAGTTATAAATTTTTTGAAAGCAACCACAATAACCACAACAACAACATCAAGGTTATTGGGATTTTTTGTAACCAACAGCTGCAAGTGCAACCAAATCTTTATACAACACAAAGCAACTATGTCTCCACAATCACATCGAAACTGGTAACTACAATTGCATATGCATCAGTCGTATTTGACCACAATTTAAAACCTTATTTACACTTAAACCAATAACACACACATAAATATTTCATGAAATTAAATTAATCATGAAAATCACACAATACCTTTAACATATTAAAATTGACGATAAACAAATTAATCAGAGAAAGAAGACATAAAAGAAACCAATAAAAAGTGATTAAAAGTTGAATTACATAGGTATGAACTATATGAGCAAAATTCAATAAATCAATTAACAGAAACAGAAGCATCAAGAAGCATAGAACATAAAAAAATGAAATTGAGTGAGGAAAAATTGAAAAGTGTGAAAGAAAAAGGAAAAAGGATACGAGTAGTGTCTGGTGAAGAAGTAACGGTTGACATGATGAAATCGACGATGTAGATGATGAGAGAGAGAGAGAGAAGGTTGGAGGAGAAAGAAGCAGTCGCCGCTAGCACCGTAAGAGTTGGGGTTTTGGAAGAAAAAGGGAGCGACTATTCAAGAGATTTAACCCAAACAAACAAAAAAACTTTTTTTTTTTATGTTTTTATTATTTATTTTGATTAAAAGGAAATATATTAATTTTATAAAAGAATATAGATGAGTTGAATATGATACACTTATATTATAGCAGTCAAAATGGACTAATCTGAATAGACCGGCCTAAAAAATATAGGCCTAAACAACATAAAAATCAAATTTTAAGTCTGAAATATAAGAGAATTTTTTAACTCAAATATGTTAAGAAATGACCTAATTTAGATTAGATACTTCAGGTATATTTATTCAAATTTAAATTCTACCACCTTTAATTGTTTAGTGTAAAAGTAATTCACAAAACTATTATTAGTATTAATACTTTTATATTAGCATATATAATATTAATGAAAAACAATCTATATAATATATACATAACAAAAACTCGTAGTTCACATAGGGCATATTTAGGTATCAAATATGTAGACCATATTTATTAATGGTTTTTTAGTCTGATTCGAAAAAATCCGTTATCTAGTTAGACTAGTAGTCTATTTTGACACATCTAACTAAAATTATAGTCTATTTAATGTAATGGAAGGGAGAAGAAGTGATGAGATTTTAATAGAGAGGGAGAATGAGTGACGAAGAAAATAGAGATATGTTTAATTTAGATAAAAGAAAAAGAGGAAAGAGATTTTAATTAAAATTCTCTTAGGTTAGATTGATTTAAATTGTTTGTATATTCAACCACTTCATCACTCCTCCAGATCCCCTAAAATAGTGGAAGAAAAAAAAAATAGAAGTTTAGAAGAAATTTTGTTCCGGTCCCCTCTATCTACCTCAACCAAACACCTAGGGAAGGTTCAAATAGTGCAAATACATTTACAAATGTTCTTACAAGATCTAAGTTGAATACCTGCCAACTTTACCAATTTACAGTCGCTATAAAAACAAAATTATAAATAAGGGATCACAAAACAAAGCAATCCACCATATTTTTAACTGGTTTGTCATCAACTCATTTAAAATAGGGGCAAAGACCAACCAACTTAGTTAGGTAGATTGAAATTTCCACCACACTTCATGTAAACATGTTGGTCCTGTAGACTCCATTCATTTTGTCACCCCTATTTGTAAAGTAATTTCTTTTAAAAGTCAGTTGAGTTGAAAGTGCTTTTTTATTTTTCTGTTTGAGAAAGCAAAATGTTGATGTCATATTTCGAACACCTAGTTGAACTCTTTTTACTTGTATCCTTTTCGATAAATACATACTTTGAAATTTGATTTTATTCAATAGTTTATTAGAAACTCGATTTTAAAGTTTATACGTTGAAATATTGATAACAATAACAATAAGCGAAAGTACCTTTCAGAATAAAAAATGAAAAGTAATACAAATGTTGAATGCAGTACAATCAATTCACAGTAATATCTATGCTGAATGTTCCATTTCTATTCTAGAACGTTTTAATGCTTGACGCACATTATAAATCTGCTTGATAGAAGTGAGATTCTCTTCATTTCGTTCTTTCAATGTTTGTAATATGTCTTTCGGTTTTACCATGTTCTTTGTCAAATCATCGACCAAAGACTTCTCTTCACCACTTAACCGACCGGCGTATGTGCTCCCTATAACTGTTTCAATTACTTCATGGTTGTGAAATCCACAAACAACATTCACTTTCCATCCGTCACCATTTCTTACAGGTCTTCCTCGTAATCTGAATGGACACCCACATTTCTTAGTTCCAGTCTTGCGAGCTAATGCATCCTTGTATTGTCTATACTTTCCGCTTCTTTCGCAACCCAAAATTACAGTTGTTTTCCTTCCTATCTTCTTCCCTATACCACCAGTGTCTGATCTCTGAATAATAACAGTAAATCCATTCTCTCTCCCAATGGCTCGAGCCCAATTCAATAGATATTCTCGAGTAGGAAACACCTAACAATAAAATTTAATAATAAAATTATAATGTTCACATAGTCATAACATAAATAATAATAATAATAATAATAATAACTTAGAACTCAATTACCTCTTTAGTGGCGAATGCATCACTATAATCCACAATCTTACTTGGAGGTGAAAAACCCACAGTACGCCTATAAATAGTATGTTTCAGAGATTTAAATTCCAAAATGTTCTACAAGATAAACTATCAGAAATTAAATTACAAAACTATGCAAAAAAAAAAACAAATTTCGAACTTGGACATGATATACTCCCAGAATTCAAATTCCAAACCCATGTTAACACTTAATAAGCTTTTAAGAATCTGGGCTACATGTCAAAATGGATAGTTCAACAAGGAGGAAGGAACAATATTACATGTCAAAATAATCCTCCGAATTTCAATCAAGATGCCAAAATTATAATTAACAATATAGAATATATAAATAGCAAAAATAGTATCCATTTTATTATTTGGTTTCAAAGAACTTAGGACAATCAATTCTCTCAAATGCGCCTAAGAGGGACTTAGTCTCGCCGCGCTAAGCTGGCACAAAGAACTTATCATAAACCGACACAATTAAACAAATAAATATTTTATCAGCATACAAGAGTGAAATTTGGTCACCTAGTATATTTTATACCTTTCGTGTGCAAACAGCGGAACATTAACTTCTCTTAGAATCTTTGCAGCATCCTCAGGGAAAACAGGATTTATGAAACACCCAGTTCCAAGCTCAAAACCCGTTGTTGCAATTAGATGAGGTACTATCTGTATGAACCAATGACTGTATGCAAACTCTGACTCATTACCATGCAGGGGACTAGTGTGAATCATAAAGTTGAATGCCGGATTGTTCAATTGAAAAGACATTTTCCTAAGTATTTGTTTCAACAAACCTCCAAGATCAACTGTCTGCAAAATAATTGTCAATATATAACGGTCAACCTTCTGAAAATAAACCCCAAATTGGAGAAATTACCACATGTGTATATAGTTGGTAAATAGTGTTCAATAGTGTATTCTTAGCAATACAAGAAGGATCTTGTTACGCTAAACCAATAGCATTGCGAAGTCCACAACTTATAGCAATAGCTCAAGCTATCAATAACAAGTATGTTCAATCAGTAATAGTAAACACAAAGGTCTTCCCAAGTCCAAACAAGCAGTTGTATGCTGCCTTTTAGTTGTATTTTCCGTTTTTGTATTTTGTGTTCCACGGTCCAATCACTCCATCATGCTCTTGGTCACTGTCGCGGCTCACTAAGCATATCCCCCAACTTAGATGGATTTTGATGGTTAACTTAAACTTTGAATAATAAATTGATAATAATAGAATTAGATTTGTAGTTTTTTTTCATAAATACTGCATTTGAGACACACAGAGAAAACACCATTCAGGTTTACCACACAAAAAGCAGATGTGACAGGCATTTGTTATTCAGTTATATATTTTAAGGCACAGGACAATTAGAACTTGGCATCATCATGTGGTAATATAATTCCTAAGAAAAATTTGTGTCCAATCTCATATGATTAAGGTACCGTATATAACACAATTATATTCTAAAATACCACGACAGTTAACACCATTTTATAATACTATAAAAGATCTAGCATCTAACAACCAGCTGCAAGTCTCGCAAAACAACTAAAATAAAGCCTTTTTAATCCATGTATGATATGAGATGCATTTCATTAAAATCAAACTACATATTTTGCATTTCATCAAAAATAGGAAATTGCAAAGAACTAAGTGTTACCATTTCAACATCCAACTCATGGAAATGAGCAGAGTGATGCCGGGGAACAATCCATATCTCAAAAGGAAATGAAGCGGCAAAAGGAACCAATGAAAAGAAGTAGGTAGATGAATCAATCAAAAGATCCTCACGTTGAATATCACAAATACAGCATTTCCCTGTCTGAGAAAAAAACTCCTTCATACTTCGAAGACGGGCAGAAACACTAGGTGGAATAAGTGGCAGGGCCAGCATTTGACTATGAGAATGACTCATTGATGCACCCGCAGCAACACCGTGGTTCTTAAACACCTTCAGAGATTAATAAAATCAAGTTTATACATGACAATTACATGAAACAGGTGCAGGTAGAAGACAACAGTAATAACACATTTACGCAGTATAATAATCAAGACTAAATTAATTGCAATTATAAATGTTATTGTAGAAAATGATAATTTAAACAATAAAACTGAATAGATTATTGTAAGTGATGTGAAGCATCCAAGCAACACCGTTTAATTGCTCAGTTGCTCTCATTTACCCAAAGTAAAATAACAATTATAAGATGCTCAGATTAGAAGTCATAGCTCACTGCAAATAGGCTAAAATGTATATCTTAACACCAAACTATTAACACAATGTTTAATGCTACATAGAAAGCACACATCTGGTTAAATGAAATAAATATCAAATTTAAAAGCAATAAAACAGGACACGAAGAAGAAAGTAACTTCCTACTTTCATAGTGACAACGTCAATCCCCATACAAATTACAAACACAACCCGTGATGCCACCAAAAAGATTCAAGCCCACATGCCCTTTGAAGAAAAAGAACAGCTTGTAGAACAAGGCCCGAAAGAATTCAAAAGGAATAAATAGTGAATCATGTAATTCTTTTATTTGAAAGCTTAAAGAGATAATGTCACTACATATTATTATTTTTCACTCACGAATCAGTAAGAGTTCAAAAGGAATTTCAATCTCAAACCAGGAATTTACATTTTGCTCGTCAAATAGTCCAAAGAGGAACTAGGCTAAGAAAATACCTATGTTACCTTGATAATTTCTTCTTTCAGAGATGAACATATAACCACGCTTATATTGAAGGCTTACATCAAAATTATCACATTAGCATTCAAAATGATCACACATACATAATGTATCATCGTATCTGGTGCATTCTAACTACTTATATCAACATATACTCTCCTACCAAAGTTAATCTTGTTCGAGATAGACAGAGCAACAGGGTTCGACATCTCCCTATATGACTTATTATTCACAAAGGATCAAACCAAAAACCTCCCATTAAGGAATAACTCTGCACACCATCTTCATACTTACAGAGCTAGCATGGTTCCACTATGTGAACCTCATTGCGGAGCACATAAGGATTATTATCAGCTAGAAAAAATATCACTACTCTCACATTAGTCTTCAAAATGTAAATTGATCACATTAGCCTTCAAAATGTAAATTGATCACATAGACAACAACAACCAAACTTTATCCCACTAAGTAGGGATTTGATCCATGTAATAGAGATTCGATTAAATTTTACGCTTGCTGTCGCATAGACAACAACAACCAAACTTTATCCCACTAAGTAGGGATTTGATCCATGTAATAGAGATTCGACTAAATTTTACGCTTGTTGTCGACTACCTAAAACAACCCTCTCCTTTTATCCGGGCTTGGGACCGGCTATGTATAGCAAAGCTAACGTAGGCAGGATTTCTAAACAAAAAAAAACAAACAAACAAATAAAAATAAAAACATCACATTGGCCTTTGAAAATGCAAAATCATCACACATCAAACATAACATGTATATTACATATCAAATGCATTTTCTTATGAAATTAACATATATCTTCTTCCTACCAGAGTCAGCCCTTTTTAAGGCGGACAAAGCAACAATGGTAGACATTATTCCTAAGGTGTATGACACCACACATTCTTCCTACTTGCATAACTAACATGCTTCCACCGGTGTTGTCAAATAGCAGTACTATAGTTTAGTAGAATTTAAACAAATCACTATTGTTCTGCAAAAAGTTGCCAAATAGCGGCGCTATAGTACAGTAGCTTAGCAGAATTTAAGCAAACCACTATTTTCCTAGCAATTAACAACACTTCCACTAAACCAACCTAATAGGGTTTACCTATCAAGTGCATAACAACTAATGTAACCAACTAGACAATTTCAGTTTCAATACTCTCAAATTACCCATTCTACTAAGAAACAACTATTCTTAAACTTAAAGTGAAAGTTTCTTTAACTAAATTCAAAATTTTTAAACAAGTACATCGACAGATAAAGTTACATTCAATAACTTCTATTTTCTTAAATCATTACCGGTGTCTACATATCACTATCATGTTCAGTGTGTTAGTACTTCATAGATAACTAATATCACCAACAAGACAATTTCAGTTTCACTACTCTCAAATCACCTATTCTCCTATAAAACAACTATTCTTAACCTTAAAGTAAAAGCTTCTTTAATTTAATTCAAAAATTTGAAACAACTATTCAGACACAACACTCACCCATAAAGTTACGTTCAATAACTTCAATTTCTTAAATCATTACCTGTGTCTATGTATCAGTGTTAGTGCTTCATAGATAACCACTAATATCACTAACTACACAATTTCAGTTTCACTATTCTAAAATTACCTATTCTCCTAAAAAAACAACTAAATTCAAAATTAAAAGGAGAAAATATCCACGAAATCAAACCTGAATGTATTTGATAGAGTCGAGGTGAACCAATTCTCGAATTCTATCAACAAAAGCGACGAAGATATCTCCTATTTCTTTCGGAGACAAATCCGACAACTGATCAGAATGAACCGGACTTTCAATAACAACATCATGAATTCCAAACCCATCCAAAACATTACCATTAACACCATCATCAAACTCCGGAAAATTCCTCGAAAGAGCAGGGTAAGGATTATGAACAACACGAATCTTCCAATTAGGATCATCAGATGGAACACGAAAGATCTCAACCGTTGATTGATCTTCATGACCAATGCAGAAACAGCACGGTTTGTTTCTGCTAGGGTTTGAATTCGAAGACGATTTCGCTTTGTAATCGGAAGGTTTTTTGATTTTGTCCGGTGAGAAAACTATCCAACGGTTCCAAATTTCGTCTTTTCGTAGTTGTTGATTTGGATCTTGTTCGACGATTGGTTTTTGTTCGTCGTCATCGTCGTTTTCGTCCTGAGAGAGAGAAAGAAAGAACGAAGAGTTCGTTAATTGAATTGAGAAATTTGAATGAGGGAAAGAGAAAACGACGTGTCGTTTTAGTTTAGTTTAGTACCTGAGTTGTGAAGGAGAAAGAAGAAGTAAGAGAGCGTCTACGGCCACCAACGGTTTTCGTTCTCATCGTTGAGATTTTTTTTTTTTGGTTGAATTGGAAATGGTACGAAGGTTTTGTGTGTTAAGTTCAGTTGGGAAGTAGAATTGATTTTTTGGTGTTAATGTTTTGAGGTTAGCCCTAGACAGTAGCAGCGGCAATCAGAATGAAGTAGCAGATAAAAGAAAGAAAATAAAATATCACTTTTTATTTGTTATCAGGTCAAAATTTATTTATTTATTAATTTTAAATAATTGACTTTGATTTTTTAAGTTTAATAATTTTTTTTTGATTATATATATAAAGTAATACATATTAAAATTTAATTAATGTAGTTTTTTATTATAAAAATAAAAACAGTTTAAAAATTATACAGATTATTAAATATTTCTACTATTATATTTTGTTGTATTAATTTCTAAAGTATCTTCATAGTATTAATTTCTAAAGTATCTTCATACTTATCTATAAGGTATTATATGATTTTTTTTATGAAGAAAAAGAGAAATTAAATAAAAAGAACAAAGAAAATTCATTGACCAAGATCAAGACCCAAATGTAAAAGAGTTTGGCCATCAGAATTTCATTTAATCGTGATTTATTGAACTCAATAGGAGTATTGGTCGTTTTTTATGATAATAATAATGAATTTTTATTTTTCATCATTTGTAAGGTGAGAATCAAAGTTGATTTTGTAATAATCTTTAGGAAGGACACTTCATTTAAAAACTATACATATTAAAAAATATTTCTACCATTATATTTTGTTGTGTTAGTTTCTAAAGTATATGTGTTGTTGTCTATGTGGTATTATTTTTAATGAAAAAAAGAAACTTCATTAACCAAGAACAAGACATCACCCGTAAAAGGGTTTTGATTCACAATTATAGGAGGCGTTTTATTCAATCGCCCCTTATTTGACTATGTAAGAGCATTTATCGTTTTGTGGAGATAATGATGAATCATTATTTACCATCACTAGTAAGGTGATTGTCGAAGTTGATTTTGTAATAATTATCTTTAGGAGGGACACTTTATTTGACCTTAGATGTTTAGCTTTATCAATTTTGGGTGTCTTCTTTTGACCTATAGTTTGTTGAGGAGATCTTATAATCGTGCAAAGTTGACAATAATTTTGATATAGTGAGGTTGACTCGTAGATTTTTCATATTATAAACGCTTTTGCTCCTAGCTTTCCAAATGTCGTATATTAAAGATAATCTTATTTCAATACTATCCTTGTTTATCGATCTTAAGAAGTTAATAAAACAATTGATAAAAAGATTCTTCTTGATGGTTGATGAAATTAATGTACAAACGGTACCTTGACAAAATTTAGGTTATCCATATACAACCGTTAAATGTATGATTCAATGATTCTATGTGATTCTCACATCTATGGCAACAAAAAAAAGTATGATTTTGTTTCATTAGTTGGGTTCTAAATGGAACATTGTTATGAATAAATGTGTCAAAGAAAGTGAGCTTATTTAGGAGGAATGTTGAGCTTTCAAACAATCTTCCATATAGACTTATCCTTAGAACGGTTGATAAAGTTCTTTCTAGTAGTGAATTCTCAGTCTTCGATGACATCATGACTAGATTTTATGATACAATAACTAGTCCTTTATTGCATCATAACTAGACATATTTCCTGTTCATATATCATTTAATAAAATCTAGTCTTTGATACCACTCCAAGATATGTTACTAAATATGACATGAGGGTTTGTTAATGGGATTTGACAAATCTAAACAACGTGAAAAGGGATAAACCTAAAAAATGGCACAATGATTTTCATGGCAAACAATACAAACACAAATTTGTAGGTTAGGGTGTGTGGATAAGGGAAGCGTGGGTGATGGCTTAGATGAGGTTGATCCACCGGAAAAGAAGACACGATAGTTGTGGGGAGATCTTGAAAATGTATTGCGCAGGTGTGGGGGTTATTGGTAACCAACGAAGTAGTCAGAGATGAGGTAGTAGAGACAAGTTTACATCCACGTCTCAAATGAGGGGGATGGGGGGGGGGAAGCCTCCATATAGGAGAAAAAAGTGTTTAGAGAGCTAGAGGGGCACAACCCTAATTTGAATCCCAAAAGAAATATAATTTGATTTCTTATATTTGCCTTTGAATTTCTCATTACCCGATTAAATTATAAGTGATTTAATATCCAAAAGTGTTTATCTCGTAGATAACATGATAATACTTTTTTTTTTATGAAAAAAGTTTAAGTGAGTTAAGTCTTGAAGGCTCACCAGGGTCAATGTAGGCCTTAAATGCTCTGAGAATGCTAACAAAGGTATTTACATATCACTCATCAATGAGATATTCGCACTGAAAATTGGAGTTGAAGCCACGAACTTGTGAGGTATAGGTCACACATCTAAGTCTTCGCACTTCACACTGAAAATTGGAGTTGAACCCACGACCTTGTGAGGTATAGATCTTCGCATTGAAAATTGGAGTTGAACCCATTCATCAATAATTTTCTTTAATAATAAAAATAATGATAATACAAATGTTGGATGTATGATCTATTTACACCCATCTAAGTTTGTACGAACACTCATTTTTAGTTTTGATGTAGTTTTAAGTTGATACATCCTTGCAGGGATGGACATTGAGCCAAGTAGGGCGGGTTCGGGACCAAAATTCTTAATTGGCCCGACCAACGGGTGATATATAAACCCATTTTTGTTTTTGGTTTTGTTGGGTTGCGGGTTTGTCAAAATACGAGTTCCTTAATTAGATTTTTTTGGATTTCAACATTTAACATCTACGTTCTAAATCCAAATAGATTTGAAAAAGATAGATGATAAAACAAGTGTTATTACTTAATCATTCATCAAACACCATGAGAACAACCATTAAATATATCTAACTTAAAATTTACAAAAAGATGAGAAGCAACACATAGATCTAGCCACTTGAGAATAGATCTGGTCGAAAAAGACATGTGCACATCATCACCACCAAACAAATCTTGTTGAAGAAGTTGCAACTAGAAACCACCACGAGTGAACTCACAACCACTGTAGTGCTATTGGTATTGTCCCTCTTGAGATTATGGCCAAAGAAAACAATAACATGAAAAAATGTTGCAATAATTTTTTTATCCATGAAAAAATTCTAAAGATATACAAGAGATTGAGAGAGAAGCATGTTAGGAGGCAAATAACATAGATCTTTGTTGTTGTGGCCTATGTTCTATAGAAATATAATATTGAAAGAGGAAGAGACAAATAGATTAAGGGGAGACAGAGAGATTGACTTTGTGAGAGCTCAAGACAAAGACGGAGAGAAAGAGACAATGTGAGTATGGGGTATACAAATTTTTTAGAAAGAAAAAAGGTAGAGATTGAAATAGACATAAATCTATAATCAAAACCATTCATTAAGTTAATGATCTATGTCATATTTTATCCAACAATGGTAATAAAGAGCTTTACAAAATATAAATAGGTCGAGTGGACTCGGTTTTCAAGAGTCCTTTTTTTTCAACTCATACTAGCCCATAAGAAACCATGTAAAACTAAATAAGTGTTTTCTTACCTATTGATTGTCCTTACCCACCTGTTTGTCGCTTTCCTTTTTCGATTACACCGGGTTTCGAGCGGGTGGCCCAATTTGTCCACCTCTATATTTGTTGATAAGTGGTACTCAAAATTGAAGACTTTGGAGCTCATCTAATATTGGCTGCGTGCGAAACAAACAAACTGACTTCTAGTTATTTCAGTTAGTTATAAGTCAGTTGTAACTGCATTTCTATTACTCTCTAATGCAACTGACTTGTGTATATAGGGCCTAATTAGTTCTAATGTAAAGTAAGAGAGTTGAAAAACAGAACTGTGCAAGAGGAAGGCAAAAGAAAAAGAAAGCTTGTAAACTTTTATCCTATATTAGTGATATTTTCATGTTGGATTCAGTCCCCCAGATTAAAGAGTTTAACTCTTAACTAGGTTAACAATTATGTGTGTGTTTATTTAGCTTTTTTTACTAGTTTTCATACAATTCTGCAGCTTCCATTCTTTTTATGCTTTACAAGAAAACTTCATCAGCTTCAATTCATTATTTGGGTGAGCAATTGATCAAGAGAAACAACAACAACTGGTATTATAGCTGTTAACACAAAATCTCAATTAAAGAGTTTTGATGAAAACAAACAAAGATTAATTAAAAACTCTAATTATGATTCTAAGTTAATTGTTATTTAACATGTGCTTTTGAGTATATTAATCTAAGATATGTACCTAGTAGAATCAATTTAAAGAACAAAGCAAAAAATGCACTGCCAAGAACCAAGAACGTTCTGGACGTTCTTCTGGAAAAACCAGAACGTTCTCCAGGACTCTGTTCACTTCATCAAGGCTGTTGGAACCTGATTTTTATGCAAGGAAAAATCATGCTTATTTTAAACAAATTTCCAGTACATCAACATGAGATATGAAGCTTTAAAGATAGCAAAAGAAACACTCTAAAAGATCTAAGGAGAAAAGATTTAGAGCAAAGCAAAACAGATGAAACAGTTGAAAACGATCGTTCTCCAGCTTCTGCTTTTCTGCACCAAAACATTCTCCAAATTCTGAACTTGTTCAAGAACGATTCTGATTTAATGTACAGCATCACATTCTGACATGTATTATTTTAATCAAACTAATGCTACAATGTGCACAGATCAGATGGCAAAACATTAAAACAAATATAAGAAAGTCAAAAAGTCAAAAAAGGCAGAAAAGTTCAGTCAAAAGATTTGAAATAAGAGATGATTATTTTATTCTGCCCCTTGATCAAGGGAACCTTCTCAAACGGTAATATCAAGCCATCAAGGACTTCCTGAGTATCTATAAAAGGAACCTCACTGATCAAGAGAAAACAAGACATTCAAGTGCAAACATGAGATATGAAGCTTTAAAGATAGCAAAAGAAACACTCTAAAAGATCTAAGGAGAAAAGATTTAGAGCAAAGCAAAACAGATGAAACAGTTGAAAACGATCGTTCTCCAGCTTCTGCTTTTCTGCACCAAAACATTCTCCAAATTCTGAACTTGTTCAAGAACGATTCTGATTTAATGTACAGCATCACATTCTGACATGTATTATTTTAATCAAACTAATGCTACAATGTGCACAGATCAGATGGCAAAACATTAAAACAAATATAAGAAAGTCAAAAAGTCAAAAAAGGCAGAAAAGTTCAGTCAAAAGATTTGAAATAAGAGATGATTATTTTATTCTGCCCCTTGATCAAGGGAACCTTCTCAAACGGTAATATCAAGCCATCAAGGACTTCCTGAGTATCTATAAAAGGAACCTCACTGATCAAGAGAAAAACAAGACATTCAAGTGCAAAGAAAATCATCAAATCACTCACATTAACACTTGAAAGCTTCTGAAAGAAATCAGTAACCTTCTATTTTGAATTCTCTATCTTTAGTTTACTGAAATCATTTGTAAAGAATCTAAACTCAAACAAGAGTTGAGTCAAAATAGATTCTGTTTTAAATCCTATCATTGTCATTCAACACTCAAGATTATAAGGCTTGTTTATAGCTTGAATGAGTCATTTTTAGAAAAATCCTTTTAAGGTTAAAAGGTGAAGTTGTAAAATCCTATCAAGGATTGATAGGTGATCTGATTGTATTTCTTTCTGGGTGGAAAGGATTGATAAACTGTGACAGATCAAGGCTGATCTGAACTAGGAGTTGTAAAACCAAGAGGGTTCTTTGTTTTAAACACTTAGTGGAAAAACTCACTGGTGTGAGGACTGGACGTAGCCCAAGTTAGGGTGAACCAGGATAAATCTCTGCGTACTATCTCTTCCTTAACTCTATTTACATTCAGCTCTTTATTTACTTAAGTTGAAGAAACAATTTTCTATTTTAAAAGCAAACCAGAACGTTATGCGTTTTCCAGAACGTTCTGCCTTTTTCTACCTTTATTATAAAGATCATTATGCCTTTTAAAACTAACCAAGAACGTTCTTCCTCTTCTGTTTTCAGAATCAAGAACGTTCTCTATTTTGTAACCAAGATCATTCTTGAGTTAAATTTTTAAACGTTACAGGAAAATTTATAAAAGACAGCTTTCCAATTCAAACCCCCTTCCTTGTAAAACAACATTTCCACTTCAATAGCCAGTTTTTTTTATTCAGGGAGAAGATGGCATCAAAATGTATGTTCAGGAGAAACTTGATAGGAAGAATGATATTGGGTTATGGCGTCTCAAGATGAAGGCTTTGTTGGTTCATCAAGGCTTGGAAGAAGCACTAGTAGGAGAAAAGAACATGACACCCACTCTTTCAGAAAAGGAGAAGAAGGATATCACGAACAATGCCCATAGTGCTCTAATCTTGAGTATTGGAAATAAGGTTCTAAGGGAATTGTCAAAGGAGACCGCAACAACAGGTATTTGGTTGAAGTTGGGATCTTTATACATGACAAATTCATTAGCAAATCATTTATACTTAAAAAAAAAGCTATATACTTTGAAGACGCTATATGGAAGATCAATTGAAGATCATATGGATGATGAGGATCAAGCCATACTATTGATAAATTCATTACCAAGTTCCCTTGAAAATTTGTGTGATACACACCTTTATGGGAGAGGTTCATTGTCGTTAGAAGAAGTGCAAGCTGAACTAATCTCCAAAGAATTAAAAAGGAAATCAAATGGGAAAAAAGAAAGCAGTGGTGAGGGGTCATTTGTCAAAGCCAAAATAGGAAAGAAGAATTAGAAACAAAAGAGTAAATTCAAGAATAAAGACAAAGATAAGTAAAAAATGAAGTGCTTCATACAAGAAAGAGGGGCATTTCAAGAAAGAATTCCCAAATTGGAAAGGAAAGAAAGAATCAAATAGTGATGATGATTATTGAAAACACTTCAATAGCCTCTGAAGGATATGACAACACAAAAGTTCTTATGGCAAATTCAACTGAAACATGGAGGATGACTAGGTGCTTGATTCAGGGTGCTCTTTTCACATGACCTTAAACAGAGATTGGTTCCTTGATTACAAAGAAGCTGACAGGGGCAAGGTGATCATGGGTAACAAATTAGCCTGCAAGGTAGTTGGGATTGGCTCAATCAAGCTGAAATTATAAGATGGTACTATGAAGATGTTATCAAATGTCAGACATGTTCTAGAGCTAAATGAACCTAATTTCTCTAAGAATGTTGGAAGAAGTTGGCTGCTCTTACAAGGTAGATAAATGTATTCTAAAAGTGATAAAAGAATCCTTGGTAATCATGAAGGGAAAAAGGGATCATGGTATATATCTTCTCAATGGTCAAGTAGTTACAAGAATGGCAGCTATGGTATTCCAAGCATCAAGCAAAACCAGCTTGTGGTATCAAATGCTGGGACATGTAACTCTAAGAGGAATGCAGATCCTAGGAAGACAAGGCATGTTGGGTGGTGATAAGATTGGTGATCTTGAATTTTGTGAGCATTGTGTGTATGAAAATATACATAGAGTCAAGTTCTCTACATGGAAACATTGCTCAAAAGGACTTCTAGAGTATGTTCACAGTGATCTATGGGGTCCTGCCAAAATTGTTTCACGTGGAGGTAACAAGTATTTCATTACTTTTCTTGTTGATTATAGTAGAAAAGTATGGATTTACATGTTGAAAAATCAAAAATGAAGCATTCAAAACCTTTAAAGGTTGGAAGTCTATGAGAATAGGACTGACAAAAGGGTTAAAAATTTAAGGACAAACAATGGTCTTGAATTTTGCAGTGAGGAGTTCACTAGTTATTGCAAAACTCATGGTGTGAAAAGACACAAGACTGTAAGAAACACACCTCACAAAATGGACTGGCCAAAAGGATGAATAGAACCTTGCTTGAAAGATTGAGATGTATTCTATCAAATGCATATATGCTTGCACAAATTTGAGGAGAAGTTATCCATACAACTTGCTATTTGATAAACTTGAGCCCTTCAACTACCATTGAGCTCAAAACCCCTCAAGAAATGTGGACAAGACAAGCTACCAGTTACAATCACCTAAAAGTATTTGGGGGTGCTACACACTACCATGTAAATGAAGGAAAGTTAGTTCTTAAAGCCAAGAAAGAGTATTTTGTTGGATATCCAAGTTGTGTCAAAGGCTATAGGATATGGTGCCCTGAAAATAGGAAATGTATCATCAGAAAAGCTGTAAACTTTCACGAGGTTGACCTATATAAGTCCTTAACCAAGCCTGACAGTAAAAGTTCATATCAACATGAAGCTGAGAAATTTGATCTTGAGGTGGAGCAAGTTACAAAAAAAAAAAAAGAACAACAACATGCTCAACAAGACAAAGCTAATAGTAACTCAGCTAAAAATGATATTTTTTCCAGACCATGACAATCCAACATGATATGAACTAGATGACTATAATCTCATCGAGTACAGAGAAAGAAGAGCATCAAAACCTCCTCAAAGATATGGTTATGCAAACATGGCCAGTTATGCATTACATGTTGCTGAAGAAATCATACATAAAGATCCCAGAATCTACCATGAAGCTATCAGGTGTCAAGATAAAGACAAATGACTTTTAGCTATAACTGAGGAGCTGAACTCACTAGAGAGAACAACACTTCAACACTTATACCTAAGCCTATTAACTTCATAATCGTAGGCAACAAGTGGGTCTTCAAAAGGAATGAGGGAACTAGGTTCAAAGCTAGACTAGTAGCAAAGGGATTCACTCAAAAAGCAAGGGGTGGATTACGATGAGATTTTTTCCTCTATAGTCAAACATGCATCAATAAGAATAATTCTAGCCATGGTAGCACATTTTGACATGGAGTTACAATATATGGATGTCAAAACAACCTTTCTCCATGTGATCTTAATAGGCATGACAACATAACCCGCACCCACCCGAACCTGTCTTGATTTAGGCGGGGGAAAACTCGCTTTGATTGAGTGTGGGTGCAGGATTTTCCCGAAATAAAAATTCGGGGGCGGGGACGGGTTTGAGGGTGTTGATATCCACCCCGCACCCGAACTCGCTAGGAATATTATTGTAATTTTAAAATTTATATACATGTACATATTGAATATACTTAGTATTTTTTTTAAATATTAAAAATTATAATCTCATCTTTATAAAATATATTTTTTAATTTTATTTTTATCTAATAATAATTATTTTATTATATTAATTATAATAGATATGATTTTTAAATTTATAATTTTATATATATGAATGAGTGCGGGTGTTGGCGGGGAAACCCAAACCCCGTTGCAGGCGTGGAAGGGGGCCAAAATTTTACACCCGCTAAAAAAAGGAGGCGAGTGAGGCAAAATCCTTCCCTGCCACCGTTGCCATGCCTAGATCTCAATGAAACAACTAGATGGCTTTAGGTTTCATGGAAAGGAAGACTAGGTCTGCCGGCTAAAGAAATCACTCTATGGGCTAAAGCAATCGCCAAGACAATGGTATTTAAGGTTTGATTCATTCATGCTTAGTCAAAATTATGCAAGAAGCAATTTTGATAGTTGTGTGTATTATAAACAATTATCATCAACTAAATACATTTACTTGTTGTTATATGTGGATGACATGTTAGTATCATCTAAAAGCGTGAAAGAAATAAATCAGTTGAAAAGTCAGCTGAAGAAAGAATTTGAGATGAAGTACTTGCGGCCAACCAAGAAAATTCTAGGAATGGAAATCATTAGGACCAGGGAGCAAGGAAAACTGATCATTTCACAAGAGAACTACCTTGGAAAAGTTCTAAATAGGTTCAATATGAGTGAATCAAAAGTTACCAGCTCTCCATTTACAACTCACTTCATATTTTGTTCATCTTTGTCACCAAACACGACCAAGGGAATGGAAGACATAAAGAACATGCCATAGGAAGCATCATGTATGTTATGGTATGCTCGAGACCATACATTTCTCATGTTGTAAATGTCACAAGCAGATTTATGGGAAACTCAGGTATGAGCCATTGGCAAGCTGTCAAATGGATCCTAAGGCACCTAAAAGGAACTCAAAGCTTGTGTTTGTTGTACTGTAAAATCTCATAATCATCAAAACCAGTCCAAGGATTTGTTGACTTAGATTATGTTGGTGATTTAGATAGAAGAAGATCCCTCACAGGTTATGTATTCACAGTGTTTAACAACACAGTCAATTGGAAAACTAACCTTCAACACATAGCGGCATTATCAGCAACAAAAATAGAATATGTTGCTCTTGCTGAAGCTGTAAAATAAGAGATCTGGTTAAAAGCATTGGTCACTGAACTGGGAGTTAGACAAGATTCAGTTTGCATAAATTGTGATAGTCAAAGTGTCATTCATTTGAGTAAAAATCAAATGTATCATGAAAGAACCAAACACATAGATATTAGACTTCATTCCATTAGAGATGTCATTGAAAAGAGTGATATCAATGTGGCAATTTTGCATACAAGTGACAATCCTTCTGACATGTTTACAAAAATTGTCACACTTAGTAAATTTAGACATTGTCTAAATTTGCTTAGAATCACTTCTGATAACCGAGATAGAGGACTAAAAGGATCTAATTTAGAGCATCACAGACTGAAGCTTCTCATTTGATACCAAGGTGGAGATTTGTTGATCAGTGGTACTCAAAATGGAAGACTTTGGAGTTCATCTAATGCTGTGAAACAAGCAAACTGACTTCTAGTTGTTTCAATTAGTTATAAGTTAGTTGTAATTGTCTTCCTATTACTCTATAATGTAACTGACTTGTGCATATAAGGCTTAGTTAGTTCTGATGTAAAGTAAGAGAGTTGAAAAACAGAATTGTGCAAGAGAAAGGAAAAAGAAAAAGAAAACTTTTAAACTTTTATCCCTATATTAGTGATCTTTTCATGTCGAATTTAACCTCCCATATATAAGAGTTTAACTCTGAACTGGGTTAATAATTTTATGTGTGTTCATTTAGCTTTTTTACTGGTTTTCATACAATTCTGTACTTCCATTCTTTTTATGCTTTACAAGAAAACTTCATCAACTCAAATTCATTATTTGGGTGAGCAATTGATCAAGAGAAACAACAACAATGTCCTTGAATTATTTTTCACAACCTAATATTATAATTTTCTTCCTTCATATACCACCTGTGTCTAGTATCTGAATTACCACAACAAATCCATTTGCTCTCTTACTAGCTTGAGCTCAATTCAACAAATCATCTTATATAAAAAAAACCTGAAAAAATGAAAAAAGTTATATTGTTTCAACAGTCATAACTTACCGATAAAAATAACGTGCCAATAATATTTACCTTCCAACAATAATTTTCCCTTCAGCTACTCTTTAATGATGAATGCAACACTATTATCCACAAGGTGAAACATCAACCCTATCTATACATGCACGACTTTGAAAGAAAAAAAGAAGCAAAATGTCAATTGATATCAAAGTTATGAGTATGTTTGTAAAAAAATAAGTGGTGCAAAAAGTAATTCCCCTCATTTCATCCCACTCTTGTTGCAGTATCTGGATGCCTACTTTGCATTTAATACCCCAACTCAATATTTAATATATTGGGAGCTACTTTTTATTGCGCCAGATAATATAAATTGTTCGAAAGTACACTTTCAATCGATGTATTCATTTGAATTCATGTCGGAGATAGGAAAAGTTTTTCCCTAATTTATCACATCAATTTCCATTGGCAAACTCTTGTTAGATATGCCAACTAATGGATAAATGTTGACATTTTTTATTTTTCAAAAAAGTAACAATAACATCACAATCTTGAACATACTTTTCTAAACATATACTTTTTTCTTAATTGAAGTTCATACAAGTCTCAACAAATATATGTAAAGCGCACATGATTTACAAAACACAAACATCTAAATTTTTTATTTTTGTGAATAAGAAAGCATACTACAATGGTTATTAGCATACTAAAAGCATACTTAAATTCCCACCGAAAAAAGCATAGTTAAATTTGTTTAATTTAGCATAATTTGCATAAACCAAGGTATTAGTTGGTTGGAAAAATGTTATTATAATAGTATTGAAATGGAAACAACTAAGTCAAACTTCTTTCTTATTCTCCCTTGATTTTTTAGCTAAACTTGACCAAGCCAACAACAATGGCTTGAGTTGACTCATTTACTGTTTTACCCTTAAAAAAGAGGTAAAAGTACCCAAAAAAATAATTAACAAAACATTAAGAAACAAATAATTAAAAAAAAAAAAACTGAACACATTAAGAACTAACAAAGCCTAAGCTGGAACAAAGAAACCCTTTGCCAAACAAACTTAAGCAAAAATGTGAATAATACTTTTATGAGTTTATTGGATACACACTTTAAGAGTAAACTAGTTTTAAATTCACATCCAACAATAGTCCTCCATTTTATCATGTCATAACACTCATTTTAGAATTCAGTTACAAAAATGAGATGATGTGGCAAAATACTCATTTGACGTCAGTGTAAAACTTGTTTTACATTGAAGTTTCATGCCCTGTTTTCTCAACTTTTATTAGCTATAAGTTTGAGATTACATTAACAGTATATTTCTACCTTTTTTTTTTATTCTGACTCTGGAACATTAACTTCTCTTAGAACCTTTGCAGCATCCTCAGGGAAAACAGGATTTATGTAACACCCGGTTGCGAGCTCAAAACCCGCCGTCCCGAGTAGTTGAGGTACTATCTGTATAAACCAATGAGTGTATTTCAACTCTGATTCATTGCAATGCAGTGGACTAGTGTGAATCATATAGTTGAACGGCGGATCGTTCAACTGCAAAGACATCTTCCTAAGAATTTTTTTCAACAAGCCTCCAAGATCAACTGCCTGCAACATAAAAAATGTGGAGATATAAACATAAACTTTCGGATTAAAAACCCCAAACTTGAGAAATTAATACATGTATATTTACTATTTAGTTGATAATTGTGTGCAATAGTGTTTCCTATAGCAATACAAGAAGGATCTGTGTTATGCTAAACTCATAGCATTGCAAAATTCACAACTTGTAGCAATAGCTCGAGCTATTTGTAACAAGGATGTTCAAATTCAATCAGTACATTGGCAAACACTCTGTAATAAAAAAGGTCTGATGTAAGAGATCATAATCATAATAGGGAAGTTAAATGACGTGACTTATTACTAACATTGAATCCTAAACCCTCAAAATTCCAATGTATGTTAGGCCCTATATGTCCATCTCCAACAAAGACATCGACACCCACTTACTGATTTCTGCTAGGTTCTGAGTTCGCCTGCTGAAATACAGCTTATGTTTTCTCAATATCTCAAGGTTTCTATGAAACATTGATGCAGATATGAACACCAAACACAACACAAACACCATACTCAACACTGACACGTCGACACCGATAATAATTTGAAAAAAATTGATTAATTGAATTTTATCACATGTGTCGGTGTTGTGTGTCGGAAATCGGACACGTCTTCGATTAGAGGTGTCGGTGCTACAGGGCAAGGTTTTCCCGCAGCTCTAGTCAGGTAATCAATCTAACAAACTGTTTCTGTCAAACTCAAACCTCACCTCTGTTGAACCTTTATCCTTCTTCAGATCTTCATGTTACATTATAATTACTAAGCACAATTTGTGTCAAATTTTGTATGAAACAAGCACCGCATATAGAGCAATTTCATTATAAAAATCCTATAAAATGGCAATAGAAACAACTAACAGTCTTACACCATTTCATATCTACTTATTCATTGTTTCTGTAACATATAACAACCATAGCAATCAACTTCAAGTCTCATAAAATAAATAAAATTGAGCCTTTAATCAATGTGTGATATGAGATGCATTGGTTTTGAAATCAAACTAAATATGTTGCATTTAAGCTTTAATAAATGATTTTGGCAAGAATGTGAGTGTTACCTTTTCAGCATCCAATTCATGGAAATGAGCAGAGTGATATCGAGGAACAATCCATATCTCAAATGGAAATGAAGCAGCAAAAGGAACCAACGAAAAGAAGTAGGTTGACGAATCAATCAAAAGATCCTCACATTGAATTTCGCAAATACAACATTTCCCTGTCTGATCGAAAAAATCCTTCATACTTGCAAGACGAGCCGAAACGCTAGGTGGAATAACTGGCAGGGCTAGTAATTGACTATGAGAATGACTCATTGATGCTCCAGCGGAAGCACCGTGGTTTTTAAACACCTTCAAAGATTAATGAACTCGAGCTTATACACGATAATTACATGAAACAGGTGCGATAAGAAGATCAATAACAAAATATTATATTTATGCATAACTAATGTTCACAATTGCATGTCACGGAAATTAACAGTTTGTTCAAATTCCACTATCCAACAGTGTTATAGTCACTATAACCTCTATTTAACAACATTTTGTACTAAATAGAACGGAGAACAATAACGATTTGTTCAAATTACGCGCGAGTATTTAACAACAATATGCATAACAGTGCCAAACTATATGTGTTGGTGTACACTGACACGTTGGAGAAATAAATAAAAAAGCATTGAAATGATTAAATTTGTGAATGAACCTGAACATATTTGATAGAGTGACAGTTAAGAAGTTGTTGAATTCTGTTAGTAAAAGCAACGAAAACCTCTCCAATTTCATCACGTGACAAATCACTTAACTGAACCGAGTGAACCGGAGTTTCAATAACAACATCATGAAAACCAAACCCATCCAAAACCAAACCGGAAGAAGGCACCACCTCCTGAACAGGATCCTCTAGATCACGTGAGAGTGCGGGGTATAAATTCTGAATAACCCGAATATTCCAATTCGGGTTGTCGGGTGGGACCCGAAAGATCTCGGGTGCGCATTGGTGTTCGTTGCCGATACAGAAAGGGCAGTTTGTAGCGGTGGGAGTGGGATTAGGGTTTGGTTGAGATTTGGATTTGAAATCGGAAGGTCGTTTTGATCTTGCTGGTGAGAATATTACCCAACGGTTCCAAACTGTGTCTTTTCGAAGTTGTGGGTTTTCGTTTCTTGAGTTCGAAGATGATGACATGTTGATTATAGTTGTGTTGTGTTGTGTTGGACAATTCCTCCAACCTTATTCTTCCTATTTTTATTTCACTCTTTGATCTTTTGCTTTCTTATCGCTGGCTGCTCTCAGGTAAATATTCTGTTTGGTTTGATTTTTTGAGAAAAAAAAAATTGGCACCCACATAAAACAAAGTGAGGAAAAAAATCAAATAGAAATGAAATTTATAAAAAAGAATAATAATTATTACCAATATCCCTCTAAATTAGGTATGTACATGCAAAAATGGTTACATATAACTGATGATAAAGACTTGAATTCTCTAAGACCGATTTTGTGTGGTATAGTCAATTATAAACAATAATTAGATTAAGAGAGAAAAATATTTATTTTTTGTAATCTAACAATTTATAAATTGACTGCACCCTAAAATCAACACTCTTATTTGAAATAGTGTATTACAAAATTATGATTTCAAGCTTCCCAACCCCTAAGGACAGTGGCCCTTGCTACACGGTTAACTGCAAGTGTAAAGGCTCCCATACGAAGATCACAATTATGAGTTTTGCACATTTCTTTAACATCTTTGAAACCTTTGGTCATGTATGTCTTCAACCTAGTATTCACTTTTTCTTCATCCCACATGAACCCTTGTATGTTCTGACAATTACATAATCATCATTCAACCTTATAAGATAGATATAATGGCTACATGAAATATGTTGCAAAATTTTTTAATTTGTTTTATAAATATCACTATATTGATTTTAGTTAAAATTAAATTTAAAGTATAATATAGTATTTTATATTGACGCAGAGTCATATTATTATATTTTTCTATATTCTTATTATCTATAAGTCACATTAAATCCGAACTAAATTTATTCTATTCGAGTGAATATTTATAGAACGCAAAACTCTCTATACTTATTTATTTTGTTTATAAATCTCGAACCTTGAGATCTTACTTAATGTTTTAGAAGAAACCAAATTTCTCTTTTCGGAAATCAAAAGACAAAATATATATTTTGTAAAACAATTTTAAAGCAAAATTTAACTTTTTTTTTAACTTGATAAAAATAAAATTGATTTTTTGTTTCTTTTTAATCAACCTATAAGTAAAATAAAAATAAAGATTTTGATTTAATAATCACGTAATTTGTTCCCCCAGAATGCCCTGTTTTTTCCATTCAAACTGAATTTTAGGCCTTCCTCAATGTCATGCCATTGTAACCAAGTGAAAACATGTAATATAAAAAAAGTCAATGTTACGATAAAAAAAGTTATATATGTCAAGTTTTAATTGATTTGACTATTTTATGTCAGGTTTTAATTGGTTTGACTATTTCAACCCATACTTTAATATATGGTTAGTTTTTTTATCTTAAAATTTTAGTCTTCTTAATTTATTTGTGAAAAAAAAATTCGTGCTATATAACATGGTTGGATGATATATTATGAAAATGCTTACCTGCACCCACTCAAAGTAACTAACCGTAACTCCTCCTGAATTTGCAAATATATCTGGGAGGATCACAATCCCTTTCTTTTTCAAAATCTGCAAAGTAAGGTGATAGTTAAAATAATAACATTGTATATTTGAATATTTCTTCTAATTTTTCTTTCTTCGTTTTATTTTTGTTTGATAAATTAAGAGTTGTATTATTTGAACATCAAAATACATATACCGTATGTGATACTGTATGTGTTTATAAGCATCTCTTTTACTTTTTATCTTCTATGACTTACACATATTTTAGAAATATACACAAAAGTTGAATGAAAAAAGTGAATACAAAACTAACCTCATCAGCATCTGGATCAGTTGGGTGATTGGCTGCTTCCACAATAAATTTGGCTTTAATTTCATTTGCATTTATCCTTCACCCAAAACAAAATTAAGTTGTAAATGAAAATACAGGTTTAGACTTAAAGAATCTTACAAAAATAATGATTTTTTGAAAACAACTTTTGGTATAAGCTGAAATTTAATTATCCATCTCAATTTTATGTAAAATACAAAACTATAAACTTATTTTAATTGAAAAGATTTTTTGTTTGGATAAACATCTTATTTAAACACTTATAGCATAATCACTCATCATATAAGTACTTATATATAAACTATTTCTATATCAAAGAATAAAATAAAGCCAAACTATTTTTATATTATGTATAAATTGTTTTCATAAGCTATCATGTATATTTTATAGAAATTAGTTGAAAACAAATTATAAACATATTAAGAATTATTTTCATAAGTTATTTTAAACAATCTCACAAATGCATGGATCACTTGATAACCTCAAATAATTGGATCAAACAGAAAGTTATATGACACTTATATATAATAAGCTAATCCAAATTAGGGTTATGTAAAAGTACCTATTGATGACTCCACCAAGAGCAGCAGGTACAAGAACATCACAATCTTCAACCAAAATTGATTTGGGATCTATTGAATCACCACCATGAAATCCTCTAATTCCTTTGTGCTCTTTGGAATACTTAAGTAAGCTTGGAATGTCAAGACCATTACTATTCTTTATGGCTCCTGTTATGTCACTCACAGCAACAATTTTTCCACCCTTTTCATTGATTAATTGAGCAGCCCAAGACCCCACATTTCCAAAACCCTAAAGAGATCATACAAACATGATAACATAGTTGTGTCAAATTCATCAAAAATACTAACTTTTTTTTTATAGTACAAAAGGAGTATTTTGTGAGTGATCATTATATATGTGTAACAAAATTAGCATGTCCTAAATTCGTTAAAATTAAAATAAGTAAATTGTATCAAACACGGAATCAATAATGCTAACACCATACACTTGTTAACATTTTTTTTATTTGTGAAAATACACATAGATCCTACCAAATTTTTATGAGACCAGTATGTTTTGGTGGAATCTGTATAGTTACAACACAAATGTGTTTGCAATTTAAAACATTTTTAGGTGCTCTAGTTGAAATCATGACATGTAATGAATGTTATATTACTTGGTTGAAAGATTAATTTGGATAATAATCATAAACAAGAAGTACCTGTATGACAAATCTTTGACCATATACACTTTTTCCATACTCATTAAGCAAAGCCTCTGTTGCAAAGAGGACACCTCTTCCTGTAGCTGCATCTCTTCCTAGAGATCCACCAAGATCCTTGTTTGAAAATGAAATATTTGAAATACTGGAATTTACTTACTATTAAAATGAAAATTATAAACAATTTAATTTACTTACTATAGGTTTTCCAGTCACTACTGCAGGGGAGTGGCCATGAAATTTTGAATACTCATCTAATATCCATGCCATTGTCTACATTCAAAACTAAAGTAGTAAAATAGTTAGTGTTAAATATAAAAAAGATTCAACTTAGTTCATATTTAAGTACAAGATGAACAAAAAAAGTTTAATTTTCATAATTTTGGCAGTAAATTAATTTTACAAATTAAAGTCTGAGTGCACTCTACTTTTGTAATTTTATTTTAGAATTATTGATGTAAAGTGAAAAAATCATATACTTTATTGGACGTTAATGTAAAATAGGTTTATACTAACATGTAGATACCTCTAAAAATTATTTTTTTGCTAATAATCTCTTGGCTCCTAAAAGAAAATGGTCATGGTAAGAGTTCCATAATAAATTAATTAAATAAAATCTGATCAATAACCAAAGTAGTTAAATTCTCTCAAACTAATATTTTTTAACTGAAGTCCGTTAAGCGCTTCAACCCAACCACTTAACTAAGTACGCAAACTGTCATGAACATTTGTAATAATAATATGAATAACATTTAATCTTAACAAAAATATAAATTAACAAAGTTTATAATTTATACTTACTTGTGGTCCTGTTCCCATATCAGGTGCAGGCACATCAATCTGAACTCCAATAAGATCATGAATTTTCTGAGTAAAAACTCTAGTAAGTCTTTCTAACTCAGACAAACTTAACTCTGAAGGATCAGACCCTATCCCTCCTTTTGCACCACCATATGGTACATTTGCTACTGCTGTTTTCCATGTCATTAGTTGTGCTAAAGCATTCACTTCATCTGGTTCTACCTACACAATGTACGTCATGAGTTAGAATTTATGAAACTCTAACACATATACTAGATACGATATTGATACGTTGACACAAATAATAATTTTGTTTTAATAAAAAATTAAATGTAATTATATGTGCTGTAAGAGTGTCAGACACTGATACGTGACAACAAACCTACCTCATTAGTGTTACACAAATCGTAATTGAAAATGTATGTCATAATGATACACAAGGCCGACCCTTGTTGTAAATCTAGGACTTTAAGCCTCAAAATTTTGGGTCAATAAAACTTCATTATTTTTTATTTTTTACAAGCTTGTGTTATTTTTTTATTAAAAAAAAAAAAGTCACTAGAATGTTTGCTTTAAACCTCTAAACATGTTGGGTGGACGCCAATAATACCACAAAAATAGAAATATATAAAAAGTTAAGAATATAAATAACCTCTGGATGGTATCTTATTCCTCCTTTCATAGGGCCTCTGGAATTATCATGTTGAACTCTAAATCCAACGTAAGTAGCCAAGGTTCCATCATCTTTAAGGATACTACACTCCACCTACATTTTAATTAAACAAATATTTAGAATTTGAGTTATCAAATTATATGATGCATGCTTTGTAAAGACATAGTAACCATAAAAAAAAAAATTATTCTTCTGAAATAAAATATAAATACAAACAACAAGTTAATCTTAAAAGATTAAAGACAACAAAATTGTAAAATAAAAATACAGGATGTTGGTAACAAAGTTTGACTAATAATATCTAAATTTTCGATTGCAAAACAATTGTATTTCTTTTATATTGGGATTGAATAAATTATGGTTTATATAGTACAAGTTGTATTTAAATACTAATATTCATATTACAATACTGCAAAGTTGATTTATTTAGTTTAAATTCTAAATCAGATATGTTTAATTTTAAAATATCAATTTTTATTTATATATTTTTTCTATTTCAAAGACAGTATCTCTTTAAGAAAATATCATAATTAATTGAAAAGATAAAAAAACAAAAAGATAAGAAGAATAAATTTTTGTGGTTTCACTTGCCTTGATTTCCCTGAATGGAATCAACAAACTTTTCTCAATCTTTGAATCCAATCCCAAAAGCCTAGAGGCCAACTTAAAGTTCCTATTGGTGGCTGCTAGTGCATTCATTCTAAGGACTAATAATACCAAAACTTTAATAATCTTACAGAAAGAGATACTATTCAAGAAGTGGAAAATAGATATTGAAGATATTGTGTCAGTCAATTAGAGTTTATATATATATATATAGCTATTTTGGGGAAGAAAAACAAATCATCTTTTTTATGTGCCTTGAAAGTAGGATAAACACATAAGCAACAGCTAGAGTCAATGTCAACAAAAGATATTCAAGTAAAAGTTTGGTAAGTGTAGGACACACGACATTATGGATAAGGAACAAAACGTGAAAATTAATACCATGTGGATCAAAGTCAGCAAGTAACATTAA
This sequence comes from Cicer cuneatum, assembly GCA_037974295.1. Classification (NCBI taxonomy): domain Eukaryota; kingdom Viridiplantae; phylum Streptophyta; class Magnoliopsida; order Fabales; family Fabaceae; genus Cicer; species Cicer cuneatum. Next base: position 6,656,599 of record JBBPBO010000003.1, on the reverse strand, counting down.
ATAATGGTCTACAAATAATGGAAGATAGGAATTCAAAACTATATAGTATTATTTTCTTTTAAAAAAATTTGGAGAAGAGAAAAATTATTATTAATATTTTTAGTAAGAAAATTATTATTAATTAAAATTTCATTAATAGTCATTAATACAATTATTCTCAAAGGCAATTTGAATTTTGTCCACAGTTAAGGAGTTATAAGTCAAATTGTGACCACTTCATAAATGAATTCAAAACTACTATTTTTTTACTATCCAAAAAAAAAATCACTTTTTTTGCTATAAATTTTTAGAAAAAAGTTAATGAAGTGCATATGCATCATAAGAGAAAAAAATATCATTTATGTTGACACTCAAACCCTTAACAATCATTTGATGCTGCACTCAAAATATATTATTAAAAAGACAAAAAAAGAAAGAATTTGAGAACTAAACCAAAATCTAACAATACAATGGATTAAAATAGTAATACTGACTCGTTAATTTATATTTAATTTATTAAAAAAATTATGATAATTTTCGTATTTTTAAGTATTTTTATTTCAATCAATTATTATGTTAAATAATATAAAATGACAAATTATCCTTCTAAAAAAATTATACTAGTACATGATATTTATATTATTTTAATTTATATTTTATAAAAAGGTTTAGAAATTAAGATATAGTTTATCCAATGTCTATTAAGATACTAGTATATGATATTTTTTAAATTAACTATTAATAAGTATCATATCTATTTCCTCAAAAAAAAAGTTTTAATCATATTTAATAACTTATCAAATGTTGGATTAAGATATAGTTTATCCAATGTCTCTTATCCTATTTACAAATACTGGATTGAGACAAAAGATATTCCTATTTATATATTATCGAATCACTCCAAAATATACTATTTTTTAAAATGGAAATTAATATAATTAAGATTCCATTATTTTCGTGCATTTCAGGCTTAAAGTTACATTGAATTTGGACAAATAAATTTAACATGGTCTGTTTTGTCGAGCACGACTTCTTATGACAGAATATTTTATTAGGACGATGTGGCAGCTCGAAAACGTGAGCACCTAAATACGATTAAATAATGGCCATAAGAAGTGTTATTAAATTTTGGCAAAATTTTAAGTTGGAACACTTATACGATAATTGGTTGACCGTTAACAAGCACGTACATTGTTTTTATAAAATTTATGTTTTTCTCATGTGTGTTGTTCAAAACTCTAACAGCTACATGCGATATTTTATGGAATTTATGTTCTTCATTTTTATAGGTGATACAATGATTTACTTAATATGTTTCTTAAAAACAAGATGATAAATATATATTTTTTAAAATTGAATTCGTTGAACAAACAATTAAATTATCGTCTCAATTGTATTAATAAAAAGGATTATGAACTTTTCCTTTAAAAAAAACGTTCACTATAATTTGAATTTTTAAATATTAATTTAATCAATAGTCATGTCTTTAAATTGTGTCTTTTAAACTATGAAAAACTTTGGTTTTGCGATCCATTAATATATGGGCCAAGTGCCATGTTTTAGGGTCCACGCAATGCTAATTCAATAACACCTTGTACAGTAGTCCATGTTCTCAGCCCATTTCAAATACACGTCACTTCATTATAAGCCTACAATAATATGTTAACCCTACTCCCACCCAACTCAACACACATTGGAAAAATATTTTGCTTATAAAAGAAAATTAAACACACTTTTTATCCACTTATTTTATTCAAAATGAATTTTTAATGTCTTTATTTTTGAAACAGTTTTTTTATTTTTTAATTAATTAGTTATTCAGATTTTTTTCCGGCATAATTACTCCTTTAACTTAATTTTAAGTAACACTTCAATCCTTTTCTTTTTTCGATTGGGTCTTTTATTTAATTTTAAGTAACAATTTGATCTTTTATGTCTTAAAATGTCAACAATGTTATCATTTTTTTTTTTACAAAAATTCATCAAAATTTTCAAACAAAACCCATAAAATTAATTATCATCTTCAATATAATGCAAATTTCATCAAATTCATAACTCAAATCTTCAAATAAACTCATATTTACATTCTTTATTTGATGAATTTGATGTTGTTGGAGATGGAAATATGAGTTTATTTGAATATTTGAGTTATGCATTTGATAAATATATGAATTTTCTTGAAATTGGTATTGAATTTTATGGGTTTTGTTTGAAGATTTTGATGAATTTTCTAAGTTTCTATAAATAAAGGATAACATTGTTGACATTTTAAGATATAAATGATCAAATTATTACTTAAAATTAAATAAAAGACTCAATCAAGAAAAGAAAAAAAAGAAGATAGATGACTGAAGTGTTACTTGAAATTAAGTTAAGGGACCGAATGAGCAATTATGCATTTTTTTGTCTTCCACTATTCTTATTAATGATATAACACTCTCATTAATGACATGGTGTTTAGATAATATTTGTGAGTTAATTTCAAAGTATCTGAACCAATAGATAATTAGGTTGATTGTTTTGGTTTTGTTAATACCCAAAATGAAAACAATTTAATTGATTTAGAATAAATATTGGATTTCATGTGATTGTTGGTTTTGTACACTTTAGGTTTTGTTTGAGAGTTTGAAGGGAACGAGAGGAGAAGGGAGGGGAAGATAAAGTGTTGGATGGAAGAGAAAATAGAAAGAAATTTTTATATTTTTTAAGAGAGTGATTTTATAAAAGATGGTAAAAAAAATATTTATAATGAATAAATTTTTAATTCATAGAGTATTATAATAGCATAAACATGATTTGAAAAAAATTTCTAAATCCTAAAAAAGCATCCAAAATTTTTCTCCAATATAATTTTTTAGTTTCCAAAAATAAGAGAATTTGTATTATAAATAAAAACAAACATATAATTTTTTTTTATCTTTTCTTTCTTTTTTTCAAAACCTAACCTAGATGAAATTTTTGTTTGAAAAAGAAAATCAAAATTTATCTTTAAATCCAAATCATATAATTTTAATCGAAGGACCGAATTGCATCTAAAAGATTGTCTCAACTATATGTTTGGAGGTGAGCGTGCATTTACCATATTTAATTTAATTTAAAAAATGTTTTTAATTATAGTCACCACCTTTATAGTGAAAAAATAAATGCTGACCCAATATAAAAGGATGTAGTTAGTTGGTGAAACAAACCTTTTGACATTGTAAACAGAAATCTTCAAAATCTCATCATAAAATCAAAGCAAATAATCACCAAAAAGTCACAAACGCGGTTGTTGAAAATTTTGTTATTTTTTCCAAACAAGGGAACAACTCAACGTGCGTTTACTCTTTCTAGTTTCTGTTTTTTTTTCTCACAATAAAACCAAACCAAAAAAAAATGAAAAAATGACAAAATAAAAAACCAATCCGACCCGACATTCTTGTACACTTTTCAATTCGTGGGTTGTTGTTCTTTTTTCTTGTTTCATCTTCAATTTGATAAAAATCATACCTTGAAATTCATTTTTATTTTTGTGTTCTTGAGAAAGATGTGTCCTTTAAGGTTCATATTAGTGTTTTTCTCAGCTGTTCTTGCTGGTTACTTTGCATGGAGAACGGTTAATTCATCACCAAAGATTGAATTGGTTTCTGATGATTCAGTTGAGGATGAAAATTCCTCTTTCAAGAAGGAAGATTTTGATTTCAAAAAGGTACCCTTCAAAATCTTGTTTCTACAATGGCCCTTTTTTTTTTTTACAAAGGTTTAAATTTGGTCTTCTTTCTTCATATGTAAGAATCCAAACACTATATGACCCATATCTAGGTTTTTTTTCCTTGGCAAAATAAAAAAATATCCAGGATTTTTCATTCATTTTTATTTTTTGATTAACTTTTTTGTTTTGTTTTTAACTACACATTGATTTTAGTTTTTAGATGATGTTTTAGTGTTCAATTTTGGGATTTTCTGTTTCTTTATGTTTTGGTTTTTAACTTGCCGGAATGATTATTGCATTTTTAGATGATGTTATGTTAAATTTTGTGATTTTCTTTTTTCTTTCCTTTTGTGTTTGGTTGTGTTTTTGCATGTTTTTTGTATTCAATTTACAAGAATATGTTGATTGGGTTTATAGATGATCTTTTAATGTTAAAATTTGGGATTTTCTTTGTCTTTTTGTTTATAACTCCCATGGGTTTTTAGTTGAGATTTTATTTTAAATTTTGGGATTATCTTTTAATTTTATTTTTCGTGTTTTTGTTTTGAACTCATCAAAATGTTGATTGGACTTTTCAGATGATTCAAAATGCATTTTGGGTTTTCGTTGACATGGCTAGTGGAAGGTATCTATGGAGAAATTTGAGGCAAACAAACAAAGATGAAGAATTAAAGAACTCTTAAAATTAGGGACACTATGATTGTGTTATGGAATCATGTAAATTCTTGTATTGCCACTTTTATAATCTTCCTTGTTTGTGGGCTCAAGAATGTTTGGTAGATAGATAAATGGGGTGAAAGAAATTGTTTGGTATAATTCTAATCATTATTCATTTTGTTCATGTTTGTGTTTCCAAAACCTTGTGTCTCATTATTATTTTTAGATAATTTTTACTATTTCTTAAATTCAATGCCAACAACACATAATCTTTATTTAGATGGTGTAAAAATGTGTAGGTAGATTAACATTTACAACTTATCTAACTTATCAATTAAGAAACACAAGGATGAATTATCACACTTATTGCTGAATACTTGGGTCTATTTAGCTAAAGTAAGATGGACCTTTACAATACCTATACACATAATTGTCAAATGGGTCAGGCTGGACCTATTTATTTTAGTTTGAAGGGTATGATCACATGAATAAGTCAGTTCATCCTGATCTGCTTTGTTATTAGGTTGTAATTTATTAAGGTTGGTTCGCCACTATGGAGGCCAACAACCCGACTCATTTTTCTTCTAATACTTTAATTAATAAAAATTAAAATAATATTATGACACAAAAACAATCTCAATCATTGACTACAATATAGACAATAAAATAAAATTATAACATATAACACTACGTAGAGCTCGACCGCGTTTGTTCTTCTGAGCAGGAGAGTGGAGTTGCAAAGTCTTGGTCCGCAATAGAAAACAAATTTGAACCGTCGAAGGTGCATGTTGGATCAATGGTCTTGGTCTTAGTTGCAAAGTTCTTGACTTTTAGTGGAATACATTTTCTTATGTTTTTTTAGCAAACTAATTTTTCTTTCTTTCTTAATTCTTGACATTAGCCATTTTTTAAAGTCAATCCAAATATTCCAAGAAAAATGTCATTATTTGAGTTAGTTCAAATGTGTTCGAAATCATTTTTTTTTATAAATTATCCTTTTTTAGTTGTTAACAGGTAGTCCATTGGGTCAGACCGACTAATTTTTAATATGGGCTAAATAAACCAGACGAAAAAGACTTGCTCAATTTTAAGCCTATTTTTTAAAGTCTGACATAAAATAATATAGAAAATTGGATTTCGTAGTCCCACAATTTGACTTGTACCCCCCAATATGTAAAAAACTCAATTTTATCCCTTTCATTTCCATTCATTCCAGGGTAAAAGAATTGCTCTAAAATCGTATTCCTCACCAAAATTTCAGTACTTAAAATTTTCTCTCCAAAAATCTGGTACACAAATTAACATTACCGAAAATTGAATTTTCAAAATTCCCAGTGGTGTTATTTGTGTTCCAGAAATTTCAAGGCACAAAATTTCTGATAGTGTAAATTGTGTATCGGAAATTTCGCCAACAAAATTTCCGTTAGTTAATAAATCCCCGGAAAATTAAGTTTTGAAATTTCTTGTAGTTAATTTTATTCTACTGAAAATTTCAAAAATTGAAGTTTTCGGTACTTAATTTCTTTTTTTTATATTATGGAATTTTAATTTTTTTTTAAGTAGGAATAGAAAAAAAACCGATGATAGTATTTGAGACATTTTATCATTTGACCCATTTCAGTACATCAAATTAAACCCTTTGAAACCCACCCTAATTGAGCACTGCTAATTTTCTAGTTGTACAAATTAATTATCGGACATGTAATAAACTATATTATAATATATTAAACTATACACACTACGCTATATTATACTATGTAATAAAATAAATTATTTATTAATCTATTCATTCCACATTCTAGGGGCAAAAAAAAATGTAAACAAAAACAAATTGAAAAATGAAAAGAAAAAAAAGAATTGACCCGAAAATTTCAACTACCGGATATTTCAAATTTCTGGTTGAAAATAACTCCTAGAAATTTCATTTTCAAAATTTCTAGTATTGAAATATTACTACCGAAAGTTTCATTCAAAATTTCCGGTTAGAGAAATTCAGAGAAAAAAAATTATTTTTTTCGGAAATTTGGGAATATGGGGGTATGATCAAAATATTCAAATTTATTTTAATTTTTACTATTCACTTAAGGGAATTTTAGTAAGTTGAAGGAGAAAAATTATAAATAAAGGGGTACAAAATCCAATTTTTACTAATATATTGACCAAATAGTCTGATCCATTTTGACAATTCTACCTATAACATGAGAAAAAGAACAAAAATGAGAAAATTGGATTTTGTACCTCCAATTAAACTTATACCCCAATTTCAAAAATTTATCCTTAAACTTACTAAAATACCCTTAAGTACACAGTAAAAACAAAAACAAATTCGGATACTTGAACTACCCCACATTTCAAAATTTCCAAAAAAGGTATTTTTTCTCTGAAATTCTCTTACCGGAAATTTGATTTCGGTAGATTTTTTTCAATACCGGAAATTTCATTTTTGAAATTTCAGGGAGTGAGTCTGATCCGAAAATTTGAAAATCCGGTAGTTGTTCTTTTGAAAAATAAGTGCCAAAAATTTCAAATTTTCGATTGAAACTCTAAGAAATTTCATTATTCTCATATCTGCTTTTGCTGAGAGATGACACGCATAAACTAGCTCATTTCACTACCGTTTGGTGAAATGACTATTACTCTTGAGGATATTATGGGTCTTTTGGACATACCATGCTATGGAAAGTTTTTCAAACCTCCCGCTAATGTGAATGAAGATTTGGCCATTGTTGCTGCCATTGAGTTATTGGGAGTTGATCAGGATGAAGTTGTGAATGAAACTAGGGTCAATAAAGGTGCTTCATATAATTTTGAATGGTTGAAAGTTGTATTCTTTAAGAAACTTCATGAAGAAAGATTCGACTATGCAGCGAGGGCATACCTACTTCATTTGGTAGGGTGTACCATACTAGCTGACAAAAGTTTTACCCTTGTATCTGCAAAATATTTTTTTATTTTTCAAAACCTTGATAATTGTGGTAAATGGGTATGGGACCAGCTGCTCTTGTTTTTTTATATGACTATCTTAGGGATGATATCATGCATGCAACGAAGCAGATTGAAGGATATTTATCTCTATTTCAGGTACTATTATATTAGTTTTTATACTTATTTATTGTTATTTGATAAGATGCTTATTTAATTCTTTGTTCTTTTTAATTATTTACAGACATGGATTTATGAGCATTTCCGTGACATTTGTAAGGGGGTATGAGTGAGCCTATATCTTCAATACCACAGATGTTTCGATGGACTCATAAATAAACATTTGGCGATGTTGCATACGTTGTTGTAGAACCTCAATGCTTTAACGTTCTTGTTGGTGTTGGTGCTGGTCCTAGTCATGATGTTCGTCCTGGTCCTAGTCATGATGTTGGTTTTGGTCCTAGTTATGATGCTGGTTCTGGTCCTAGTTATGGTCCTAGTCCTCGTTATGATGTTGGTCCTGGTCCTAATCATGATGTTGGTCTTGATACTTCTCATAGTGAGTGGTATACATAGTGTTAGATAATGGGTGGTCTTATACAGTAGAGTTTGTAGTAGCTAAAATATCACTAGAAGGGGGTTGAATAGGGATATTAGAGTTTTAAAATTTTCTAAGAAATATGGTTTTAAGACGTATCCTCTACGATAGGATGATCCACAAAGTATATGAGTTATAATGTTAGAAACAAAATTTGTAAATAGATAAAGAGACGCACATATGATTATATTGGTTCACCCAAAATGGGTTACATCCAGTTCTTCACAAACTTGTGAGTTTCACTAATGTTCAAAAATGCATTGTCCTTCTCTAGGACTCCTTTTATTTGTATATGTTCTTTAGCCTCACCAGGCTTACACCAATTTTTCTTCTTGAGTTACAACTATTACCAAGTTAATACTAACTTGGAATATACAGTATGAGAGGTTTTAGATGAGATTATGATTTTATCTTTTACAAAACTTTCTAAGAGGATGGACCCAAAGATATAGTTGAAAACAGTAGAAAGTTCTAAGAGATGATGAAATTGCTCTTTTTAGCTATTTGAGTTTGTCTATTGTATGAGTGGATGTTGCGTTGAATGATGAAGAGTTATCTTCCTTTTATAGAGGTGATGAGACTTCTTTCTCAAGAAAAAGTGTCATGTGACCGTTAGATACTTGCTTAACCATCCATGATACTTAATTTGAATTACATCAATGCCATTCCACTTTTCCTTGTACTGTCTGCCCATAGGAGGATGAGGTTCGAAGTTTGTCCTCGGATAGGAGGTTGATCTTTTCATCAATTGAGATAGGACTTGTACTTTTGACTTTTTCCTTTTCCAAGAATAGTAGAATCTTGCTTTTCGTGTCAAGGACAACACTTTTTCTTAATATGGTACTTTTGGTCATTTCCTTCGTAGGAGGATGAATGGAACCTGAAGTTTATCTATTTATCCTCTAACGTTGATCATCTTCTCATGATTTGTTTGTCTATTTGATTTTAGTATTAATTGTCTTTAGATACATATTCATCTTCCTTGAAATAGTCATAGTCATTTTTTTTTGCAGTATTGTCCATCCTCTTTATCAGAGGTTAAGGCTTTATCCTCTATTTGTTTATCCTCTAGCTTGGAGGATGTGTTCACTTGTCTTAGCTATGCTTTTTCTTTTTGGATCATTGTAAGAAATGACCTGTTTTCTAATTTTAAATACACTCAATAACACAGATTAGATAATAGACATAATCATAATCTTTGAGATAATTTTGTTATCATTAAAACATTTGAAAGAGATTTTTTCTCAATAGAGTTTAGATTTACAAAGGCTAGATCCTGAAGATGAGATGCATGTCTTATTAGAGAGAGCTTTAAACATATCTAGAGGAGGGGATTATCATTAGTATTATAATTTTATTTTGATTGTATTATTTTATTATTCAGACTTATTTATTTAAACTTATTTATTTAGACTTATTAATTTTGACTTATTATTCAGACATATTTTTTTGCTTTATTGCTTTAGACTTAATTATAATCATTTTTGATTTTGGTCCTTGTAAATTTTTTTTATTTGGTTTACATCCCTACAAATATAGTTTCGTTTTTAAAATAGTCATTTCATCAAACTTCCGTTACAAAAACTGTAACATCGTTAAACCTAAATATAATTAAAACGTAATTTTTTTTGAACATAAACGTAAACTCCAATATAATAAAATTATAACCTTTTTTAACCTAAAATTAACCCCAAATATTTCATTCTTCTTCCCTAAAAAAAACTTAAAATTAACAACTTCAAATGGTTTCTTTTGAAATTGTTGGTGCAAGTTTAGACATCAGCACTGAAAGATTAATTGCAGGATAGCAATTTGTATTATATTATGAAAGATAGCAACGATATTAAGATAATATCGGTGGATTTCTTTTGAAATTGTTGGTTCAACATTTTTTTTTAGTTTTTGCCTTCTATAATAATCGTTCATGGTCAATCCTGCTTTGGGATTTATTGGTTGACCAGATTTTTCAAATTCAATTCGTTGATAACGCAAACAATCGGTTCATCATTTAGAACCAATTCTCAAACGCTAAATTCAATTTCACTTTTTCCATCTATCCACACAAAGAAAATTGAAGCAAATCAATCGAAAGAAGAAACAAACATTTGCAATTTTGTACTAATATTGTATTTGGAACCTAACCCTAATTTATGTAGGAGTGTATTTTTTTAGGGAAGAAGAATGAAACATTTCAAGTTAATTTTAGGTTTTTTTAGAGAAAAAGAATGAAACATTTGAGATTAATTTTATGTTAAAAAATGTTATAATTTAATTATATTGAGAATTTATGTTTAGGTTTAAAAAATTATGCTTTAATTATATTTAGATATAACGATGTTACAGTTTTTGTAATGAAATTTGGATGGAATGACTATTTTAAAATGAAACTATATTTGCAGGGATGTAAACCAAACAAAAAAATATACAAAGACCAAAATAAAAAATGGTTATAATTGCAAGAACTAAAGACATATTTAAACCTTTAATCTTTTGTATATTATGTGAATAAATGTTGTTACAAAAAGGGATGTGAAGTGCAGAGGAAACAAACAAACTAATTGAAAACTGTATATATATGAAATCAAACTTTAAATCAAAAGTGTTAATTATCTACCAAAGACATATAATTTGATGTGGTTCTAAATCTAATGAGCCCCAATGTCGTAGATGTCTTGCATAAGCTATAACACATGACGTAGACTCATCACTGCGATGCTTCTTCCAATGTCATGCAAGTGGAGGCAACGGAAATCCTAATTTCAATTTAACTTGAACCCAATGAGTTCCATTAACAAAACCAATGCTGATAATACGATCACGTGATAGGTCTCCATTGTGCGCACCCCTCAATGCGAAAAAAGTAAAAGAAAAAGTTTTTCCCATTGTCACAAGAATGAGATTATATTTTGTTTCTATCACGTAACTCATATATGGAATGCTCATCCATTTCTCATTGGGTTGGTTTCCCAAATCAGTTACAAGCAAAAATTTGTCACTTCTTGTAAACGTTCGTTGAATAATGCAGCATATAAATCAGGTTTGGACTTAATCTCTATATACAACTATCGACGCACAATGCTACAATATTCTTCACTATGACCAAGTAAAGCAACAATAGCACGATATTCACAATTTCAATCCGCTTTAACATTAATTATGTCTTCAATATATGGATGAATTAGAAGAGGAAACTCGTCCAAATATTTTCTAACTTCACTTATCATAGGTGTTTGCTGAGATGCTTGTTTGGGTGTTTGCTGAGAGACTTGTTTGGATGCTTGTTGGGAGGCTTGTTTGGATACTTGCTGGGAGGCTTGTTGGGATACTTTCATGGGTCCTTGCTGAGAGACTTGATTAGTTGCATTATGAGAATAAAATGCATCAGCATGCTAAAAAAATTAAGTGTTTTCCATGTTATCCAAATTATATTCATCTATGATGTAATGTCTAACCCTGAATCATTTTTCAACTTTTCTTCCTATGGACCACTATTCATGGTTAACTTCCTCCAATGTATATGAATAATATCCAATGGGATAGGAACACCTTCCAACTTGTATCGTGTCAACTCACTTGCACAAGGTAATCCGTGAGAGTATCTAAGTATACAACTACACACGGCTTTGTAATTATCGACATAACTGACTCTCTTGTATTCATCAACAATATCAGATATAGTTTTCCTAGATACAACCCTAGTCAAATTCTCATAGAATGAATTTTTGTGTATATGCTATTTGCGACCCTTACTTATCTCAAATGACATTTTTATCATAATAATTTGCAACTTAAACATGTCATTCATACCATCTTATACCTTGTAGAAATCTCCTTTACTATGTTCCAAAAATCTCTTCAATGACCAATGAGCAGACTCAACCCTAATATTCAAACTTAAAAAAAGGTTTGATATTATTTCAATAAAAATTCTATCAAACATGCATGTTTAATCCTAAACATGTATAAATATAAAACAAAATGCAATATTTTAATGAAAAACCTATTAGTCGTAATATTTCCTAGATGCAACACTCGATTGGTTCATGCTTCAACAAATATTTTCTTCTGAGGAGTCAATCATGTGTCTCTGACGTGGTCAAAGAAAATAATATTATCGACACGTACTTACTCAAACATTTGCAAAAGTTCCTCGTACTCCTTCTCTTCAGAACAATAAACAATTTGCCTCCACAACTCTAGAACGGGTTCCTGCATATCTTTCTTCAATATATATTGTTTGCGTTTGACTCCAACATTTTTGTTGATATGAAGTTGACAAAGTAAATTAATTAAGATGAAAATACAACTTCAATTGCATTTATTAAAGCAAGTTCTTTGTCAATCACGATCACTTGAGTAAATGAGGTATTTGAAATAACAACTTGTTTAACTTCTCCAATGCCCAACAAAAGTTTTCTTGTCGATCACAATCCATATAAGCAAATGCAACGTTGAATGTCAACCCAGTTGAAGTTACACCAACAATTTCAAACAATGGTAACCTATACTTGTTGGTTTTGTAGTTGTTATCTGTGATCAATACAAGAGGGAACATGTTCAACAAAGTTATGGAATCTGGGTGCATCCAAAACATGTCCCTCACAATGTTGGAGTTTTCATGAGTCGTACTCCAACAAGCATACTTCTCAGCTTCAAGTAACTTCAACAGATGCTGCATATCAGTTTTGGGTATTTTCAAATTCTTCCTGTATGTGGTTCGTTGCTTATAAATTTAAGAGATATTAGTCACGTTCTCCTTATCATGATCTCTCAAAGATGACAAGACGTGTCTTGGTGCAACGTGATACTTTGTCAGCTCGTCAACATGTTTTTTTTATCTTCTTCTTTTAAGTGTCCTACAAATGCTTCATTCTCAAAAGTAGTCACTAACTCATGGTTGTGAAGTACACACATTAAACTAATAATCCATCCCTCATCATTCTTCAATGGTCTCGATTTAAGTTTAAACGGGCAATCACACCTTTTAGTTGAAGTCCATGAGTTACTTTTATTTGACTTATATTTTTCACCTCTATCACAAGCAATAATTAATTTTGACTTCCTTCCTCTCTTTCCGGTCTCTATGTCAGAGCAAATAATCATAACAGCTACTCGATTTTGTCCATCTCTCTTGCCCATGATATGACAGCTTCTTGTGACTCAAAAATTTGATCAGTTGTGAATGCTTCAGTCAAATCTAAACAAAATGGTGTTTTTTCCATCCTTACTTTAAAAAAAGTTAAAAAAAATTACGTCCGGTAGAATAAAATTAACTACCGGAAATTTCAAGGTACAAATTTCCAGTAGAGTAAAGTAACTACACAAAATTTCTAGTAGTATAAATAGTGTACCGAAAATTTTATTAGCGAAATTTTCGGTACATAAATTATACCACTGAAAATTGTAAAAATACAATTTCCGGTAGTGTTAAATTGTGTATTGAATTTTTAAAGAAAAAATTTAGTTACTGAAATCTTTGGTGAGGGGATAAGATTCTGAAGTAATTTTTTCTTACCTTTGATTGAATAAAAATAAAAGAGATAAAATTAAATTATTTTTTTATATTTTGGATAGTATAAGTCCATTTTAGGACACAAAATTCAATATTCCAAAAATTAAGTTGTTGGGCCTTTGATCTAATATCCTTGCAAATTAGGCCCAAATAATCAAAATGAGTGGCCTCTCTAGAGTACACTTGACAACCCACAAACAATGGTCTCAATCTCCTAAAACACATTTTAACAGATTAATTGACTGGGATGAAAAAGAAGAAAAAAAATCATTTTCAATCTCCGTAAGTAATTATTAAATTACTACATGGAAAATCAATTGTTTGATAATAATTGTTGAAAATGATTTTATATCAACTGTTTTTATATGGTTGATAAATAGATTTATAAGTTTAAAGCAATTATGTTTCCTGAAACACCGAAAACACTAACATCTAATATGTTTCAATATAGATTTATTAAATGTGTTTATTTAAGCAAAGACCTTGAAGAAATTAACATGTTTATTCAAGCATTTTATTTTTATTGGAATTAGCAATAATAATTTTCTTTTACAAGATGAATCTAAAGGAATTAATTTAGAAGAAGTCCAAATTACTGAAATGATGACAAATCAATTATCAAATATTTTTGTTTTTAATGCTAAGCAAACGAGAGGCTCTTGCAATAAAATATCTTAGATAGACAGCTGACTTAGCTTAATTGGTAGTGGAAGTCAATAAATAGTTGACTTTAAAAAAAGACGAAAACTCTTGTTAATTTTTTAGGGGATGAGGACGAGATGATTGCGAGTATAAATGTTATAGAGATGTTACAAAAAAAATATTTTGCTATCAGTCTAATTCATTTAACCATGGTACACTCAATAGTTTGTCGCTCTCATTTTTTCACCATTAAAAATTTAACCAATTTTTACCACTAGCTCACTTGATAGTGTAAATAAATGAACAATGATACTTCTTTTTTAAACATTGGATTTGATTCTAACAAAAGACAAAAATTCGTTAAATTTTCAATGGTAAAAAAGGGAGAACAAGAAATACGTAAGTGTAGTTTCAAAAGTCAGATTGTTACTCAGACTATGTTCAATTATTAAAGAAAATATGAATCATGCATGCGAAAAAACAAAAATTAATGAAATTAGAAGATACTACTAATAATGGGGACAAAGATGAAATCTTCATTGATGGATAGAAAAAAGTTTCATTGTTGCCTTATGGATGGTCAAAATTAAGTTTTGTATAATGTACAAGTTTTGAATGCTATTCAATCTTCCCCTTTTCATGAATTAATCCTTCTACTCTCCAATTTTACCTTTCTTTTTAACGCCTACCCCACCTCAATTTTTACATGTTCATGATTAGATTTGGATAGTAAAATTGAAATAAGCCAATTAACATCATCATTATTAAAAAAACGGAAGAGGAGAGAATAATTTATGTAACCAAAGAAAAGGGCATGAAGAAATTCATGAAACCAAACAAATCACGATAATATTACATATAATAAAAAGTAAAGTGAGGAATCAATGTGTTACATAAGAATATGAATAATAATTTTTAAGGAAAAAACAACAATATAAGAATGTTGTTTGATTGTTGATAATAAATTTAGAAAAGAAATGCAAATAAAAGAGCAAAAAGAGAAGCAATAGCTGTTGGAACAAAAAGTGTTGTAGCATCCGACGTGGGACTTGGAGCTGGTGCATCTGCAGCTGACACACTTGATGATGATGTCATCAACATGGCCACAACAACCATAACAATAAATTGGTTTGTCTTCGTTGCTTCCATTTCTTAAATTTTCTTGAAAAAAATTCTTTTTTTTTTTTTAGGAAAGAAATTGAGAAGAAAAGGTAGGCAGAGAGAGGGATTTGTAGTGGATGAATATTAAGTGTAGCTCTATGTGTCTTTATATAGTTGTTGCAATAGAGAAGGAAAATTAAACAAAAATATTTTATCAGAATAATAATTATAAAAAACAAAGGTGTTGGGTTTATTTAATTTTTAATTAATGGGCAGGCTGTCCCAACTTTTTATTTTCTAGGATATCAACTATGCCAATTGGCTTTTGGATGGAAGAGAGAAAATACATTTTTGGCAGTTTTTATTTATTTTATCTCAAATCACATTTCGAAAGTAATTTTGATGAGTTCAGAAATACAAATGTTATTAAAAATTAATATTAGACTTAAATTTTAAATAACGTGAGAATTTTTATAAAAATCATCCTTATTCAATCAAAGTTAAGAAACTAATATATATATATATATATATATATATATATATATTTGGTGCATCATTAATTGTTCCAACATCAACTAGGTTTTTGAGATATTGTACCTGGCATTGATGTTAAAAGTGTTGACGAATATTGTTTGATCAATATCAATCGATCTTGTATTGTTTGATCATTGCAAGATCAATTTATGCGATATTTTTCTAAATTTTTTCATAAACTTTCAATTTAAAATATTCTCAACAAAAGTATATTCTGCATATGCGCTGCTCAATCATTATTAATCACATGGCAACCATGAGAGAGTAGGTTAATGATGAGTTAGTTTGACATACGAATCAAACTATTTAAAAAAAATATTGAGTATCAATTTTTTTACACAAATATCCAATCAAAGTGTATTATCATCCAATTTTTTATACTAATTTCTAAAATAAATTTACAAATATGTATATAACAATGCGATTGGATGCATGCACAAAATTTTAAATATATTTTTTTATTTTTATAAATATGTTATTTTTATTTTAGTCTCTTTAAATAAATTGATTTTAATTCTTGTTGATATATATTTTTTATTTTAGATATTTGTAATTTCAATTTAATCATTACAATATTTTGAAATTGGAATTGATTTCTTGAATTTGAAAAAAATTTGATTGTAATTATTTTAAGATAATTTACCTAAATAGAGATTAAAATGAATATATAGTAATATTATAAGGATAAATTCAATATGAACACAATTTTTTAAAGACTAAAATAAAATAGTCAAGTAAAAAATATTATATTTGTAAAGACAAAAAAAAATATAATGATTACAAATAGAAAATGGTATATTTGTTAAAAAAAAGATATTTATACCTATAAAATATTTCGTGAACATTTTGCCAACAAAAAAATATTCTGCAAATGTGCAATCATCACGAATCACACGGCAAACAAGGTGGAATAAATTAATGAGACTAATTTATTAACATAAAAGTTATCGAATGTCTAAATATATATATATATATATATATATATATATTTTATGGTGAACAAAGTTCAAAATTATTCAGAATTTCAGATACATGCAATTGGAAGAATCAATGAATCCAGGTAACAAAAGTCTCGAAACCAGCTCAACAATAATCATCATCTCCATATTTTGTTAAATTATCGGCCCATTGGAAATATCTAAATAAAGAATAACATTATTGCAATTGTAATGATAAAAAATTATCTAAAAACTGTTTAAAATAATAAATTGTTTTTAACCGCTTCTCAAAAAAATCATTTTTTATTATCAGTTTATTTTTAAAATTATTTGTGTAAATCATTTTTATACCATTTTTAAATAAAAAAATATATAATAACAAACTGGTCTTAATAGTGAAGAAAAGTTAAGTATGCAATGAGCGTTAAAGTGAAATTGAGAGAAAAAAATTAACAATAAAATTAAAGGTTTCTAGGCTTGATTAGTTTTTATAGTAGTAAACATTACAAAAAAAAATATTTTTATTTGAGTAAGCATATGTTCTTGTCTCCTTTTTCTTTTAATTTTAATAAATGTATTTTAGTCTCTAATTAAGTTGTGAAAAATGTGACATCAAATTTAGTTTTATAAAAATTCAACAAATATATTTTTATGATTAACGTACAAACTTATTAGTTCTTATAAAAAAGTTCAAATACACGAAAATGTTTGTTTGACTAAGAGATGATGTGTCTTAATTTTGTAATTCCTAAGGACTAAATTATATTTCTTATTTTTTTCCTCAAAGTTTAAAATGAATCATTAGTCTTATTCTTCATATTCTTGATATTATAATTATGAAAAACTAAACTAAATTCCACATTTTTTTTAAGAGTAAAAGGTATTTTTAATTTTTTGCCCTATTTATATAATTTTCCTTATATTTTCTTTCATATTCCATATTTCGTTTTGAAAAAAATGAACCTTCTGTAAGACGAACAATCATCGATCATGAGTAATATATTCACTCAATTATTTTACTCTAAAGAAATATAAATTACTCTAAAGAAATATAAAAAGAAAAGTACTTTTTTATATAAAAAAGAAAATTGAAACAAGAGAAGTGGGCCTGAAGATTGTTGCGACAACTGTATAGAGCATCGAAAAGGCCAAGACATATACACTCTGTTCAACCACCAACCAGGCATATCTGGTTTTCCGGAACACAGAACCATAAAATTTTTATTTAATTGTAATTTTCGTCTTTTATTTTTATTAAATCATAAAATTAATTTTTTTTATTTTAAATTTTGATAACTTTAATATATTATTATGATTTTTAATTAAAAAAATAAATGATGTGATATATTTTAAATAATAAGACATATGATACAATAATGTAGATTAATTAAAACTCATGAAATCGCAATAAAACACTATAAAAATTTAACTTTCAACTTTGAAATTTTTTTATTTTTGTAATTTAATTAATGTCATATGAATAATTAACACATTCAGATGATTCTACATCATAAAATAGTATGTCAAATAATTTAAAATATATCAAATTATTAATTTTTTTAGTTCCAAAATATGAGGAAATGACCAAAATTGCCGACTTTTAATATAAGACAACCAATTATGTAAATTTAGTGAAAATAAGGAGACCAAAGTTGCATTTAGGCCTAATTTTTTTAATACGCATAATATATAATACAGAAGTGGTTTCGTGATCCTATACAATGTCAATGTTGACCTATTTTGTGTGCGATTGAGAAGGGGAATTCGAGACCAGGCGGAGGGTCTGGTTCCACGAGCCGTCGCTTTGCCCACAGCGATCGTCCCCTCTGCCAGCGTGGTATTCAATATGTTGTCTGGCCCCTCCATCCACGAATTCACAACAATTATGCCAGGTTCCTTCCTTCATTGTCTCTGCGCTATTCTATCATGTGTGATTTGTCTGTGTGCAAGTTCCTTCATTAGTGTTCATGGATTTTAGTTTATCAGCAACAAGAACTGAGACAAGCATGCCTCCAAAACTACTCGATCTATTTTTATAAGAGCGGTGTTTCAGATGTGGAAAAAAGGATGCCATCAATGGAGTAAAACAACCCGTTTTCATGTCATTCTGAGACAAAGTAGTGGGAACACAACAAATTATTGCATGGGAAAGAGTCGATCTTGGGGAAAAAACATGCGCAAATTGAACATATCAAAGGTAATCGATTGCTCCTAATGCTCCACGCCCAACATACTGTGATTTTGAAACTCCATCATCTATATAAAAGGTGTTTGGTTGTGAAACTTCTAAGAAAAATACTTGGTTAAAATATGATGAAAACAAAGCTCGAATCAATTTGGAAATTAAATGGCGATTTTGATCTTATGGAGGTTGGAAATTCTTTCATCATGGTTAGTTTTGATGAGGAGAAAAGAAAAATTAAGGTAACAAGTGGTGGCCCATGGATATTTTCGATCATTACTTAGTCGTTCGTCAATGGTCTACTACCTTTATCCCTACCACGACAACGATTGATAAAACAATGGCTTGGATACGTATCCCAAATTGAATATGATTTACTACGATGTGAGGCTTTTATGGGTAGCGGCATCAATGGTTAGAATATCTGCCATGATAAACACTCATACTTTACGAGTGGCAAGAGGAAAATTTGCTCAGTTATGCATTGAAATAAAACCTTACTCGACCTTTTTTTGGGATAAATGGATATCAATGGAGAATGGTGTTGTGTCTAATACGAGTGTTTGCATGTTATTTGCACTCAATATGATTGCTATTGCAATACTTTAAAGGATTGCACCCATTGTCAACAAACTATAACCAGTGCATAACAAGTTATGCAATTAAAAAAATGGCAGCTCCAACAACTACAATAGATAAGGGAAAGACAATTAATGGTGATAATGGTCAATGTGAAACATCTAGAGTTGGCATGGAGGAGATACACTCTAGAACGGATAGTTTGAATATTGATGGTAAATCAGAATCCTTGAATGGAGAATGGATAAAAGTGGAAAGGAAAAAAAGAAACAATAAATTTGCTCCGCATGTGTTAGAAGGGGATAACAAGGGAATGAATTTTTAGAAACTTAAAGCAGAATCAACAAGCTAAATGTATCTAATTTTATGCCTCTGAGTGGTTATGGGAATGTGGAAGAAGACAATGTGCAAAACAACTTGAGTACCGAGAGGATTATACGGCCACAATTCCACCCAAAAATATCTAGAGAGCTCACACTAATCATAATGGCGCCTCTAGCCAACATGATACTAGCACAATGCGACAATAACCTAGTATTGTGACTAGTAGTATATGTTAAATTTTTATGCGATCCTTAGAACCTTAAAGCACTTGTGCAAAATTTCTATGTTGAGCTTTTTAAGGAGGATACATAGGAGTTTGAGACTATTGTTTCTTGGACTATGTACCCTTCAAGTGTGGAGGAGCATCATACTACCTTAAATGCTTATGTCCATATGAAGGACTTCCAGAGAGCCATATTTGATATGGGCCCCATAAATCGCTTGGAGATTATGGTTTCCTAGCTATTTTCTTTCAATATTGTCGGGAAACAATAATGGAGCTTGTGTTTCAATTCATCACTCAGGTGTGGTCTAACCTTTCTCTTATATCTTTCATCAATAATTATCTTTTTATCCTTATTCCTGAAATTGATAAACCTGATTTGGTTATTTCTAAAGTCATTGTTAATAGAATAAAACCTCTTCTTGATAAGGTTATTTCTAAAGTCATTGTTAATAGAATAAAACCTCTTCTTGATAAGCTTATATCACTATATCAGCCTAGTTTAATTATACGTAGAAGTATTCATCATAATATTATTGTGGCAAAAGAGATGGTACACTCTATGTCCAGAATAACAACTACAAAGGGTTTCATGTCCATTAAAATTGATTTGGAAAAATCTTACGACTTACTTAATTAGAATTTTATGAAGAACTGCTTGGACGAATGTAAATTCCATAGCAAACTCATTCAAATTATTCATTATTGTATTTCATCTCCTTCAGACAAGGTGAACCTTATCTCCCTATCTTTTTGTTATTTGTATGGAGAGATTATCCCATATTATTGCTTGACCAGGCTGAAGTGTAGTACTGGAAACCAATGTGCATTGGCAGATATGGCCCTTTAATCTCTCACCTCGTTGTTTTTGATGATATTCTTTTGTTTGCATAAGCCTCTAATAAATAGGCACACTGTCTGGATATGTTTTGCCAAGCTTCCGGACAAAAAAGTAATAATAAGAATGCACATGTGTATTTCTCCAAGAATGTTGACAATCAACTTAGAGAAGACATATTGTATCATATAGGGTTTACCAATACTAATAGTGTAGGAAGGTATCTGAGCGCGAATATTCTCACAAGAAGAAACCAAAGAGCTCATTTTAGCAATATTGTGAACAAGATTCAAAATAAGTTGAGCGGTTGGAAACAATGACATTTAAGCTGAATTGGTATAATCACGGTACTAAAGTGGAAAAGATTCAATGAAGTTTTGTTTGTGATGATACTAATAATGGTCGTAAGCCCTATTTAATCAAGTGGGAGGTGTGTTGCTTGTCTAAAAAATTAGTAGTTTGGGCTTTAAACGTCAACATAAAATGAATAAGGCATTTTTTATGAAGATGCTTTGGGACCTAGCTACTAGTCCATATGACCTTTGGTGTAAGGTTTATCACAACAAATATGGAAGGAACAATGATTTTCGTGATTGTATTAGTTTTCTACCTTATGATTGTCCTATTTGGCAAGCTCTTGTTGGGGTTTGAGATAAATTCAATAGAAATGTGGTGCGATAAATTGGGAATGGTAACCGTACCAACTTTTGGCTAGAGAGATAAGAGGTCTGATAACACCCATCTTATCAATGATGCTAGTTCGTCTTTGGTTGACTCTACTCTCACTGTTAAATATATGGTTGGTAATGAGGGCAACTGGAATTTTAATTTTCTTTTTGATAATTTACTGAATAACATTGCTAACAAGATCATAGCTCTCCCAACCCCCAATGACGAGGACTGACCAGACACTTTAGGTTGGGGAGGCACTAGTATCCACCATTATAATGTGCTAAGTGTCTATAATCCTGATTTCTGAGAACCTTAATAGTATGGAGAGGAACTGGAAAGGTCTTCACCAAATACATATTGTCACCAATTATCGGAGAAATGGGTAGGGTGGGTATCTCTTCCTTATGCCTTTGTTGAGGAACTAACAATGAGTCTTTTCTCCATGTTCTCTATGACCACAATTTTGCAAAATAGTTATTGGTTAGACTCGTCCCTCCAAATTTAATAACTCACTTTTCTCTTTTAATTAGAGGGATTAGATCTTTAATCATCTCAACATCAACTGGTGGCAATCAATTTTCATAATAACTTGTTGGCATATGTGGAATTGGCGAAATAAAGCAGTTTTTGAATAAGGATTTCAATGGCTTACCAACCCTACTTATGTCATCCAAAACTTGGTTAGGACAACGGCTAAAAGTACTAACACTTATGTATAGAACTCTCATCATAATCGAAACAATGTCTATGCTGGATGGAAGAGGTCACAACATGGTTGGACGAAGCTTAACTATGACGATGCGTGCAAGAAGCATGGTGACATTGCAGTATGTGACGGGTTACTTCGTGACTCATGTGGTAGATGGATCAAGGGGTTTAGGCGAAAGATTGAAGTGTGTGATGCCCTATATGCCGAGATGTGGGGTATGTACCTGGGACTTGTCATGACTTGGAGATAAGGTTTATCTCACTTGATGGTGAAAAACTACTCAAATGTGCTCAATAACATGATCACAAACAAGTGCAATTTCAAGGGGAACACCTCTCATTTGATTCGTTATATTCAAGAGTTTGTATAAAAGGACTGACACATTCAATTTACTTACTTGTGGTGTGAAGGCAACAGAAGCGCAGATTGACTGACTAAAATTAGTCTTACTTTTGATTCCTGAATCCTTGTTATTCTAGAGTCTCTTCCAAGTGAACTTAAGTAACTCCTTTTTGTTGATATTTTTGGGGTTTGCATGCATAGAAGTGTGCGTTTAATTTTTTTGTTTATTGTTTTTTTCCGTTAGGGCTTCGACCCCTCTTTTGTACTAAAAAAAAAAGGAAAAGATCTTAATGGTGACGTTGGTTTAAAACTATTTTGCACTGACATTTATTAAAAATACATTATAGTGCACAACACCAATTTATAATTACAATGTAAATATAATTACCCAATAACTACCCCATACTTGATTCATGTTGGACGTTAGTGAAAAACTAATTTACATTGACGATGTATCTTTCTATATTTTCTTATAAAAAAATAAACTCTTTTTAAAATTTGAGGTTTTTAATGTAATTAGCTAGATAGGCCAACATTAAAAAATTTGAAGCTTGACTTACATATTGAAAAGAAAATCAATATAGACCAACATAAAATAAATCTTAGTTTTTATAATATATTATTCCAAAATGAAATATAGGCATAAAAAATAACTGAAAAATTAATATATATCTGATATTAATTTTTAATCAGATACATCAACTAAAAAATTAATATATCTGATATTAATTTTTAATCAGATACATCAACTTTTTTAACTATTATTTTTTTTATATTTTATTTTAGAAGTTGTAAATTAAGAGCACTAAAGATTTAGCATATGAGCAAAACATAATTCATACCAAATTCGAACAACTTTGATTTGTAGATAACTAGAGATAGTATAGTATGTAAACCAAGACATAAAAGTCACAATTTTGATATTTTCTAAAACACAAAAACTTCCAAAATAAGATATTTTCTAAAACACAAAAACTTCCAAAACTTGTTTCCTCTCCCATCCAAAAGCCAATTGGCATAGTTGATATCCTAGAAAATAAAAAGTTAGGACAGCCTGCTCATTAATTAAAAATTAAATAATTCTAGCGCATTTTTTTTGTTATAATTATTATTCTGATAAAATATTTTTGTTTAATTTTCCTTCTCTATTGCAACAACTATATAAAGACACATAGAGCTACACTTAATATTCATCCACTACAAATCCCTCTCTCTGCCTACCTTTTCTTCTCAATTTCTTTCCTAAAAAAAAAAAGAAAAAAACAGAATTTTTTTCAAGAAAATTTAAGAAATGGAAGCAACGAGGACAAAGCAATTCATTGTTATGATTGTTGTGGCCATGTTGATGACATCATCATCAAGTGTTTCAGCTGCAGATGCACCAGCTCCAAGTCCCACATCGGATGCTACAACACTTTTTGTTCCAACAGCTATTGCTTCTCTTTTTGCTCTTTTATTTGCATTTATTTTCTAAGTTTATTATCAACAATCAAACAACATTCTTATATTGTTGTTTTTTCCTTAAAAATTATTATTCATATTCTTATGTAACACATTGATTCCTCACTTTACTTTTTATTATATGTAATATTATTGTGATTTGTATGGTTCCATGATGATCATGCCCTTTTCTTTTGGGTACATAATTTGTTCTCCTCTTCTGCTTTTTTAGTTATGATGATGTTAAGTGGCTTATTTTAATTTCACTGTCCAAATCTAATCATGAACATGTAAAAATTGAAATGGGGGTAGGCATTGAAAAGAAAGGGAAACTTGGATACTTGAAGGATTAATTCATGAAAGAGGGAGTATTGAATAGGCTTCAAAACGGGTGCATTATTGCAAGGTTTGTTTGATTCCCTTCTTAAAATATGTTTTAAGTTTTATTAAAAAAATTTACAATAGATAACTTATTTTATTTTACAAAATGAGTGCTAATTTAACGAAATTCTACAGCACACATGTTAATTCGACATATACTAATACATTTAATTTTTAAATTAATAACTAAATAAGTTTTTTTTTATTTTTATTAATATTTTCTATCATTTAAAAAATTATAATAACAATATACCATATTTACCAAAATGTTGTATAATTTACAACCTTTAAAACCAGAAGGATTTCCAACAAAAACACATGGATCACAACTATTGGATTGAATTTTGTTATGAGGAATGGTTGCAACATATACTAGATAACCAAAACCTTAAGCTGATTGTATGTTAGTAGTTTAGCATATAGTAAATGACAATGAGATTCTTTATTTAAAATAAGGGAAAATGCTATGTTAATTAGTTGTGCAACAATGCAAACACAAACCCCCCAAAAGTAGTGGAAATTCTAGACTAAAAATAAATAGTCATGCTATGTTTAAAAGGTGATACTGCTTCATTTATCCAGTTGAATTCTTTTGTGGTCTATAAAAACATGAAAATTGATGATGAAAGATTGAACTACAACCACGAGATTAGGGTTGTCGGACTTTAAAATGAAAAAAATGTTAACATTTTCATAAATGTTTTTAAATTCATAAATACGTTCAATTGTAATTTATTAACAATATAAATATTTTTATATTAATAACATATATAAATTAATTTTGTTTTTCAATAAAATTTAACGTGAGAGAATTTAATACTTGTTTTCACCACTAGACTAAATCGTTGAAATTAAATTAAAACTCTATACATCTATCATAAATTTGTTTTGAAATACATATACACCATAAAATAATATAAATTTAAGAAAAAGAGAGTATTATCATTTCAAAAAAGAGAAAAAAAGAAAGGGTGATTTTGTCTTTGCATTCATTTATCTTTTTGCGTCTCTAATAATGATACATGGGCTTATTGGGCTAAAATTCTACGAACCACAGGCCCATCTCTCTCAGATCCATTACATTACAAAGATCAACCCATCATATAACATTGAAAGTTGAAACCCTAATTCAAAATCTCTTATACCCAAAGAAGCGTTTCTGCGCCGCATCGTGATTATTTTACTTCTCTCTATTTCACTATTATTACTTCATCTTATAAATCTTATAAATTTCATATTCCCATTCTCTAACCTCTCTTCACTTCTCACACACTAATTTTAATCATCTCTATAGTTTCTGCTTCATTACACCATATATTTTTTTTATTCTATGCCCCTTTGAGTAGTCCTATGAAAAAAATTCAATTTCATATTCGACTTAGTTAGGGGGCAAATATTAATAGAAAATCTAATGTTCATTAGGTTTCATTCAAAGATAGGCTTTTTGAATCTACAATTTGTTCTCTCATATCATTTGTAACTCAAACAGCCTTTCACATATTCTTCATTATAGCTTTTTATGTTATTAATTTTTTGACTTTATAACTTTAATGTAACATTTGTTGTTTTATTAACACTTGCCTTCGAATAACTAAACAATCGTACAATGTTGTTTAGTTCAGATAGAGGCAAATATCAATTATTATTATTATATATCTGAATTTGTTTGAGGGTAGGGAATTTTTTAATACCGTTCCATACCTATGTATATTCGGATATTCATTTTTTCAATTTATTTTGAACAATAATTTTAATTTGTTGTTTTTTTGAGAATTTTTTTTAATGTTATGATTAATAGTTTTTTGTTGTGATTTTATTTTTTTAAAGCCTCTACCAAACAGCTGAGAAAACTTGTTTTTTATAGATTTTTCGGTTCGCACGGAGGCTAAAATTAAAAAGGTTTTTACCCTCTGAAACTGATTCAATTTGAATAATCAATTTGAAAGATAGGAACATAACTTGTTACAAGTGTTGTTTTCTCATCTAGTTTCGGATATCGGTTCTTTTATGATCAATTATTTTTGTAGATTCAATTTATTGGTTTGTTTGTTGATTATATATTTAAAAGATAAAATAGTTTTAGTGTTTTTAAAGGGAGTTCTTTATATTTGTTTTCACCTAATGTTTTTAATGTGTTGGTGATTTAGTTTTCAAATCACCATTTTTCTTTTTCATTTAGTTTTCAAACAATTTAATATAAAAAAGTAAAAATATGTTTTTTTGTAAGTTTAAATGAAATTTAAATAGTTAGTTTAAATTGTATAGAGAAAATTAAAACTTATAAATTGTGTATATATGATACATGTCGATAAAAAATATATTAACCCTAAAATATATTAGATTTCTCATTTTAAACTCAAAGTGCCTCATAGCAATTTATCTCTCATGACAATAAAGAGAACTCATTATTATATTTTATTATTATATTATTTATTTATTATTATATTATTTAGGCTAAATAGCATCCGTGATTCCTTAACTTACTCTAAATGATTAAAGGTTGAAGCTGAAATTATTTAAAAACATAAATGATCAAAATGGGACAAAAAAAACATAAAGGATCAAATCGTTACTAAAGATTAAGTTAAGGGACTACGAATGCTATTTAGTCTATTATTTATTTAACATTATATCAATAAAAATTATATTATTATATTGTAATTAAGTAAATTTTAATAATTTTATTTTTTTTATTATTTATTTTAATTGTATAAAAAATTCTTAGTATTTAAAGGCTTTGCATGAAATCTTCAAATTAAAAAATATGGACAAATTGAATTTTTCTTAAAACTTTTTAAGTAGCTCATTCTACCTTATGGCATAATTTTTCTTTATTTGAAATAGGATTTTCCCGCTTAATGGATAACTATTTGTTATCAATGGGAAAGTTTTTTTCATCTTAAATTGCAAATTAAGGTGCATTCTACCTTATGTCAATGGAAGTATTACGTCTTTTTGTATTATCTTTAAAAGCAATTTAAGACTTTTTGTATTATCTTCAAAAGCAATTTTGAAAGTGTTCATATAGAGAGTAGTTGATGGTAATTAGAGTGATTGTGACTGCGGTCACATATTAGAGTTAAAAAAAATAAAAATAAAATATAATTTTTGTTTTTTTAATTATTTTATAAACTAAATATATTTTTATTTTTTTAAATTTTAGATAGAAACTCTTTTCAAAATAAAGGAAAAATCAACCTAACCTCATTTTATTTAATATATATTTTGTTTTGAAAATTAACTTTTTTGAAAACCAAAACCAAAAATCCATAACCATCGGGTGTGATAGTTTCTAATTTGTGAAATAGCTATACGGTTTGGATTCCAAGTCTAACTAAGTATACGAATTAAGAAAATCTATCATTTTCATTATAATTATAATTATGACACATACTCACCACCACACTACAACTCACTTTGACAATTAAACACTGAACAACGTGTGCCATTGTTGTCCGTCCACGTGGTCAAGTCATTGTCACAAAGGTCATGTCTCCATAAGTTTCATTTCTTGGATAATTGATTATTGGATCAACTTTTGTTTTAGTCATTGAATTAGTGATGCATTATATTTATAATTTTTAAATTTATTGAAATTGTGAATATATTTTTAATGTCTATTTTGTTATTAATTTTGTCGGTTATATTAGTAAAAAAAGTAAATTAATTGAGATTTGAGTAAATAATATTACATTGAACAATAAAATATGCATACATTTCTGGATAATTTTGTTTGTGGAATAAGTCACCTATTAAAAGGCAGAGATTAATAAGAAATCTATAATACATTTTTCTAATACACACTCTCCTATTGATAAAAATGTATTAGTCCATCACATTCACATATATCATATATATATATATATATATATATATATATATATATATATATATATATATTTTTGTAGTTGCAAAATATTTTGGTGTTGTTCAAAAATGTGTCTTTTGTTTAGGAACAAGGAGTACAACCAAATTAAAGATGTCTTGTAAAGGATGGAGTCAAACAAAATTAAAGATGGGAGATTTGGATATGATTTGGTGTGCTTTAGGGACACTCCCATGCAATAGTATTCGTTCTTATTATTAGAAAAAAGTTCAGGGGTACCTCAATGTTTTGTGCTTTTGGGCTAGAACATTAGGTGTTATAGACCATATCCTTTTGCGATTTTTTTCACTAAACATACTTTTGTGAATTGGTTCTTGCCTTCCTGGTGTTGTTGTTCCACTCTACCTTTTCTAAATATATCAAATTTTTTAATTAATATTTACTTATATTTTAGAATAAAATTGTATAAATTTTGTCTATTTATGCACAAAATATCTTTCTTCTTAAAAAGTAGAGTAAGTAGGATTAGGATCAAAGGGAGATTTTTGTATTAAAATATCCTCTTTTTTTTATTTTTTATTCTCAATATGTCCTACTTTGAAATTTTTTTCTCAGAATGCTCTACTTTTTGGGCCCAGTTGTTAGTCGCAACCTGGGCCTGCAATGACCTGAAGGGATGTTTTTTTAACCTGTTTTTTTTAAAATTAATTATTTCCATACCTCCAGTTAAAATTGATGTAGTTTTTCTTTCAATTTGATGTATTTTTTTATTTCAAATTAATGTATTTTTTTAATTTTATTAATATAATTTATTATTATTATTATTATTATGTTTATAATTTTATTTTTTTGTTATGTTTATTATTATTACAATTTTTTTTATCCTAAATATTAATTTTTTTTATTATGTTTATTATAATTATTATTTTCTTTTTTTATTTATTATTATTATTATTATTTAATGTGTAATTATTAATATTATTATTATTATTTATGAAAGTTTTTTATTTTTTTATTTCATTTTGATTTATTAATTATTTTAAATATTTTTAATTTATTATAATTATTTTTAATTATTAAATAAAAAAGGGGTACATCATCACATCTTGGGGATGCGATGAGCAAAAAAAAAAGGGGGTACATCATCGCACCTTGGGGGTGCGATGAACAAGTGGGTTAAAAAAACAGCCTTTTAAGTCATCACAAGCCCAAATTTCGACGAGCAACTGAACCTAAAAAGTAGGACATTCTGAGAAATTTTTTTCAAAGTATGGCATATCGGGAATAAAAAAAAAAGAGGATATTTTAATTAAAAAACCTCAAAGGGAAGTGCAAGATAATAAAATTAGTGTTTTAGATCTCTCAAACAATTGTTTTTTTTTTTTAAATGTATAATTAGGTCTAAAAAAATAAAAAATATTAAGTAAATCAAGTAACAAACTTCACAAATGTAATAAAATATACCAATTGACACAATTAAAATATTTTGTTTCTAAAAACTAAAAAAAATGAGTAAAATTTAAATACAATTATAATCAAATTAAAAATATCTCTATTTTTTTTTATCAAGCCCAATCTTTAGAATTTCCTTAAGCATCAATAAGTGGTGTATCCACATAAAAGTGAGAGAGAGCTTGTGATGTAAAAGCTAGATGTTTTGTTTGAATAAATTTAACTTAATTATTATCTAAAAAAGAAAAATCACAAATATCTTTGTTTGAGTGGAGAATTAATCTTGTAACTTGGCTGGTTGGATGTACACTGGCCAGGTTCTTTTTCAGCATATGTGTTAAAGAAAGAGAGAAGTAACCAATAGACAATAACCCTTCTGTGAGAATGATGGACCACATTTAAGATTTTAGTTCGATATTTTTACAAGTGTTAGGATTTTTCCCACAACATAGTTTGACTTATTTTTTATGATTTGTTTTATTTATTTATTTATTTATTTATTTATTAATAATGTAAAATATTAAAAAATAATATTAATAAATAACATTAATAAATAATAAGATATATATATACATATACTTTAAAATAGGAAACTATAATATTAATAAATAATAATAAAAAATAACATTAATAAATAATATATATATATATAGGCCGATCTGTCAGGCCTAATAGGCTTTTATATAAGCCTGAACCTGGCCTTCTTATTAAACAGGCCAGGCAAGGCCATAAGTAGGCCTGGTCATAGGCCTCTGTCGGACGGCCTAGTCTATTCGCATCCCTTAGAGTGGTCAATCATTGACATTTTCAAAATAATTTTTTTGTGAAAATGGTAAATAATTTATTCATACATTGAATTATTATGCCTTCTAATATGTTTACTAATCACCAAAATAAAAATTAGAAACACTTGATACTTCAAACCTACCAACCAAACAATAGTGAAAAAGCCTCTAATTTGTGACTTAATTTACAAGGCCATTGAGAATGTATAGCATATTTACAGAACAAGGATAAAGCACTTAATTGATGCATCATGTTATTTACATTAATATATGATAAAGC
The DNA here is from genome assembly GCA_037974295.1 of Cicer cuneatum. Classification (NCBI taxonomy): domain Eukaryota; kingdom Viridiplantae; phylum Streptophyta; class Magnoliopsida; order Fabales; family Fabaceae; genus Cicer; species Cicer cuneatum. The sequence goes on along the minus strand of JBBPBO010000003.1, from coordinate 6,625,992 downwards.
ACTTAATTGATGCACTTAATTTGTGATTAATAGATCTTATGCTTCAAATGTTTCATGAAGGCATTTAATTTATGCTTCAAAGACCATCATAGTTGCCACCAACTGTTATGTGAGCTCTTGTTATAGGAACCCCTCTTACTGCTGAAATTGCTTCATTCAATTTGGTTGCATGCTGCACCACTTGCTTAATCCTCTGAAATCACAAGCAAGGGTTAGTTCAATATACATTAATAACTCATATTCAATTGAATACTAGGTTAATGGTAAAAATTTGACTCAATAATTTCAAGAGACAAAATTTAAATATTATATATAAGGTAATTATAAAATGACTATTAATATCACATTATTAATAATAATTTCTTCTTCCTCAATTTAATAAAACAAAAATTTAGCCATTTAAAAAAAATATTTAAATCAAATTTAGTGAAATACTAAGTATTTCAACTTGAAGAAGCAATAAAATTTCATCTTTGGGACAAAGTTGCCACTTTTTTTCTTCCGGTATTTCTTTAATCGGTAACACAATTGCGACCCACAAACTCAATTAGCATAACAACCGTAAAATTTAAATTTTATGTGGATAGAAAATCTGTATAGTCACTTAATCAATAAGTTGGAATAGTCTGATTAAGATTAAATGAATAAGATTTTAAATTTGATAAATGATTTTCATTGATTAGATAGTCTCGACATAAGAATTTCATTTCCACAAATTTACCAATTTTAAAGAATCTATATCTACCTACTACCACAAAGTTAATTCTTTTTCTTGATATAATTTATTTTTTGAATAAATAACTCAATTGTGATTCACAAACTCAATTGAAACATCAAATACATAATTCAAATTTCATACGATCAAATAATTTATATAGTAACATAAACAATAAATCAAAATTATTCGATCAAGATGATTAAAAATTTAAACTTGATCATAAAATAGCGTCATCAATCTTAATCGGATAATCTTGACATCCTAATTGCAACTCCATAAATTTCCTAGCCCTAGCCCTAAAAAATCTAGATCAATCAATTTCCAAGGTTTCATAAGCCTCCACAACTACCATATAATTGAAGCCTTAACAACACAATGACTACAGTTACATAAACCTTATTTGTTAGAAATTTTTCATATTTTCAAGGATATATTTCTGTAATCTAAAGAGAAATTTAAAACCTTGAGACAATTCTAAACAAAATCATGATAAAATTTTATAATTTTAACCATTATAACAATTTTTTATTAAAAAAAAACTAACAAAAATTCACAAACCTTGTCATCAGCATAGATTTGGAACCTAATCTTCTGATCCTGCTGAATTTTTTTCCTATGTTGACTTCCAAAGTACAGAACACAAACAGAAACAGCAACAACACCAAAAGTACAAATAGCTCCAACACCACTAAGACTCCACTTCCATAAATTAAAACCATTATTGTCCCTTTCTTCCCAACTTGATTCCTCTTCTTTTTCTCCAAACACATCTTTCTCAATAATCATTCTTGGTGAACTAATAACCTCTTTTCCACTATTTGACTTTGGTGATTCAATTTTCATGTCAACAAATTCATTTTCCTTAATCTTAAAAAAAACTTGTGAAACACTTTCTTCTTGATCAACCTCAAAAGATTGATTCTTTGTCATGTCTTTCAACAAAACAACATCATTTGAAGTGTTACCAATTTTTATTTCCAATGGAATTTGTAAAGGGACAAGTTGATTGTGTTTTCTTGGTGGTGATGATGGATATAAATAATCCTCCATGTCTAAAATATTTTCTGACCCTTTTGCTAAGAATTTTTTTTTCTCACCATCTTCATTGAAATCAAAATAGCCATCATCAGAAATTGATTCCCACTCTTCAAGATCCATCTTCAAAAGGGTTATTTGGAATTTAGAAGAGTGATTAGAATTTAGAAGCTAGGATGAGTATAGTATATAATAAATGGAACAAAAATATAATAAATAAATAAAAGTTGGAATTTTAAATATGTTAGGTGTGAGGTTTTATTGAATTAATTAAAAGATTGAGGTGGCTTTCTAGGAATTTCGTTATGGTTTGAAAGAGAAAGCTACAATTAAGGCAATTAGAAAATGAGATGGTTTTGAACGCTTATCTACATTGAAGATGACAAAGTTATAAATGGTCCATGTGGTCCCACCATGGAAAATTGCATCTTGTGATAGGATTCAAAGATATTACATTTCAATTTTCTATTGGGCTGATTACTTTAATTGTAGGGAAATATCTAAACGTACGTCATTTGTTAAACATATAATTGGGTGGTTTGTGACTGTTAACTTTGGATGATTATTTTGACTATATATTTGGTTACTTCTATACTAGGGCACTCATTAAAAATTTAAAATGTAGAAAAACAAATTAAAAGCTGTGTAATTTAAACTTTAAAATTGTAAAAAGTAAGATTTTTCTAAACGCATTCGTTAAGTAAAAAAATACAAGTAAAAAAGTATACGCATTACATGTATTTGAGATATATGTATTTTTTTATTTATATTTTGTTAAAGAGGGAGTATGCGTGAGTAAAAATTTGGGGATTAATTTCATAGTTTATAAGAGGTTAATTTTATATATTTTTTACTAAAAAAAGAGTGATGTTCATTCTTTCAAATTAAGAGAATACATTGATTATTAACAACACAAATTCGCTAAAATAGAAAAATATGAATATGCAAATAAGCTCACAACATCTAGATTAATAGCATAAAACGACGAATTATTTACAAATTTGACATAATTAAAGTGATTGGAATATACATGTCTTCTCATCTACAATGTTGATAATATTAAAGTCATTGATTGAATATATTTGTATTGGTCAAAGATAATCTATTAATCTGGAAAAAAAAATGAATACCACAATAAGACAGGAGAATCGAACAATGTTGCACCAAGACGATAAATAAAACAATGTCGCATTTAGACGAAAAATAAAGGAAAAACACAGAAAAGATAGATCTGTGTGAAAATCACTTATTTAAATAAAATGATATAGAAAAAACGATGTAAACAAGTAATTACAGACCAAACAATTTTCCAAAACACCCATCGTCTATGATAAAGAAGAAAGAGATTAGAAAGAAGAAAAGTTTATACGGTTAGTTTAGAAAAGGAGCAACTGGATAATGTTTCTTCTTGATTAATTTCATAGTTAACTATATGTTATTTTCACTTTTTTATTTTATTTTATAATTTTTTTAGTTAATAGCACCCATTTTTAATTTCAAATTTGTTAGTGATTAGTAACTTAATTGGAACTCACTTGTGTGTATATTATATTTTGGGGAGTTTTAAAAGGGATTAAAGCTAAGGGTTCCTTGTAAGACTAAGATTATTCCATCATTAAGAACTATTTTGTGAGGGGAAAAAAGTCAATTCATTCAAGAAGGATGCATTAAGTCACTAGGGTGGTGGAATTTGACCAATGAGAGATGCAACGATGATTGTAGCCCCTTTGTGTCTTCATGCATGTTTGGTTGTATTTTTTAAAGAGTCTGAATTAATTTTGAAGGTGTAAGATTAATTCTTATTTAGATGCTACTTAATAGAATTGATTTTGCATCAAAAATTAATTTTAGTTTGAAGCTAAAATTTATAGTTTCTTAGAGGATTACCTAAAGTGGAGGAAATTTATAGAAAAAAAAAAGTTTTATCAACCTTCTTGTTATCATCATTCGATTTGCCAAAAGGTGTTGTTAAGCAAGGTGCAAGGAGCTGTGTGAAAATGTTACACGTAAAGAATTCATAAAGAAGTAGTCTCATTTGTTTTTAGTATATATATAGATTCCTTTTTTTTTTGTTTTGTTTTGTTAAAATAGATAGATTCCTTCACATTTAAATTTGGGATTTTTAATTATTATTATTAATTACATTTTGGATTTAAGTTTGAATTATAGAACATGTTATTATGATTTCATAAATTTAAATTCAAATTTTAATATTTCTTTACATTAAAAAATCTCATTTTTTTTATAACAAATTCTAATTTGAATTTCAAATATTTTAGTTGATGTCATAGCTAGACGCTAGTAGCTCAATATGTCTAACTTTTTAAGAATTTTACAACTTACCTCAAGGATAAGAATTACCATTATTTACTAAACCGATAAATTTAAACAATATTTACAACACCATCGTCTATTATCTTCGATTTTTTGACTCGTGATCCGAACATATATATAGTCATTACCGTAAAAAACTACAAATAATTAACAATACAAAAATATGAAACTGATGTATAATTGAACACATGTTACGATTATAATTGGTATATATATATATATCTTAAAACTGAGATAGTAGTAGCTACTATACAACAATGATCTCTTTCATTCGTAATTATTCAAATATCAAAGAAATAAAATTTGGCCTTTTTTTTCTTCTATGAATCTCAACTATTTTTTTTTTGGTTTTATTGTAGTTTTGATTCTCGGATTTTACCAATTTGCGAAATTAGTGCCTCTAATTTAAAATTCAACAATTTTGATATTTCTTTTACAGTTTCTAAATAAAAAATAGTGATGTGATATATTTTAAATAATATGACATAAAATACGATGATGTTGAATAATTAATACTCATGAAATTGCAATAAGGCCCTTTAAAAATTTCAATTTCAATTTCGATTTATGAAATTATTTATTTTTATAATTTAATAAATAAAATATAAATATTAATATCTCTAGATGGTTCTAAGATTGTATATCACATTATTATAAATATTATAAAACATCAATTTTTTGTTAAAAAATCTGAATGAAGGATCAAAACTATTAACTTTTGAGACAAGAGGACTAATTTTATAAATTAGTAAAAATAAAGAGACAAAAAGTACAATTAAATATTTTTTTTCTTTCTTCTTTTTATATAATTATCCTTACAAAATTCTCTTCTAGATAGAGAACTAAACCAAACCACACTTAAATTACAAAATAACATGCTATTGATATAAAAGAACAACACAAATAGATGTAGAAGACCAAATAATATATATGTCATTGAAATTATGATGTGTTAAGATCAACATCAATGATATAAATATATATAACATTAATTTATTGACACTGAAAATTAACTTACTGACGTATTTACAAAATATTAAATAAAATAAAGAGATTGAACTAAAATTTATTAGCACCGAAATTAACTTGCTAAAAGAAAAGTTTAATTTTATTAAAGAGAAATTAAATCTTGTTTAAAATCTATGTTCAAATTGATTATTTTGTCATTAAATAAATTCTCTTGGTTTAATTATATATTAGTTGTGAAACATCTCTCTTTTAACACATCCTAACAGTTCAAAATGTTAGTATCCTAGCATTTTGCTGATACTTAGAATGTTGAAATTTAACTAAAACTGAAATTAATTTGTGATCTACCTAAAAAATCTGAAAGGTTAAAGCTAACCTTGTTGAGGCTTTTTAATAAAAGCTATTCATAATCACTTGTCATTCACTCCCACTTTCTCCACCTTCCAAACTCATATTTCCCTTAAACTTGCATCTCTCTATCTGATCACATATCTCCTTCTCTCAACTAACTTTTTTCCTTTCACAAATTCCATCTCTCATTTCATTAACAATGACCATAATCAATGTTACTCTTCCAAAACTTGATGTTCCTCCACCTGAAATTGTTGTATCAGATTTCACTGAACTGACCTCATCCACTTCATCTGAAGATTGCTTCCCTCTTGAGAAGGGTGATTAGCATCTTTTTCCTGTTTTTTTGATTGTGCCAAGAGGGGAAATGATTAGGATTTATCTCCTGTTTTTGTCCTAATATTTTATGCTTTGTTTTAAATGCTTTTTGATGTAATTGAACCATGGATTTTTAATCTCTGCACTTTGAGCATGGTTCAGTAATGACAAAATGTTTATTTGGTTAAAAATGAATCTGACATTAATCTGGATAAAAATACATAAAAGTTGAGGGGGAGTCCAAATGTAACGTTTTCAAAATTAATCAATCTATAGACTACAATCTTAAATCATTAAGTTTGTCATTATAAAAATGGAAGATTGTTGAGGTAAAATCCCGTATAAAATTTTAATAATAACAAACCTTAATAATTAAATGATTAAGAGATTTTGAGACATCTTGATATCTAATGTGTGCTTTTGAGTGACTCCATTAAGACATAAAATTCATACAAGATTAAACATCAAGTTCTGCACTAGAAGTTTATAATGTTCTGTCTTAAATATAAGACATTATGGTCACACTTAATGAAATAGATCATAAACTCGTATCATATGATGAATAAGCAATCGAAGGAATAAATGAGAACTTAAGTATAAGGATATCACAAAAGTCCAGCTTGAATAAATTCAAACTACAACTTAATGAACATTAGAAATTTGTAGGATTAGAAGTTCCTATGATAAGTACAAAAGTGACTAAAAGATTAATAACATCATTGTACTTGCACTGTTCTCTGATGTGAGGAATCACCAACTTTGTAAAACGTGAATTGAGACACATTTTCTCTTTTCCATGCACTAAACAGAAACAACTTAGGAAACATTCAGAAGTCAACTTTAAGTTTTAGAGAATTTGTTAGTCTTATTTGATTTTCTCTGATTGAATATTGCTATTCTGTTGAATTAGTGTATTCTTCTATAACTCATTTCTTGTTTTAGATCACTTACTAACAAAAACTCTTACTTGTCTAAAAATAAAAAAGCCCTCCTTTTCCTGTTTGATTTTTTGCTCTCAATTTATAGACTAAAATGATGAATCTTTGTATCCAAGAGATAAAATTAAGTTATGGATTATTACTTGTTTTTACAGAAAAATTGGATTTGCTAAGGTAAATCTAGAAAAGAGAGGATGGACTTTTTAATTGCTTGTATACATGGTAAAAATGGTAGCTATTTTAGGAAAAAAAGAGAAAAGCAAAAGAGGCTAAAAAAGATGGAAATATGGCTGAAGAGATGGCATGTTGTTGGAAATGATGATAGTTAGAGCTAATGATGTGAATTGAACAAAAATAAGAAAGCCCCACATTGGAGGGATTACACACACTAGTAGTGTTTATATATTGGAGGTATGGAACTTGGGGTGTGCCCCATGGGATACCCACTTTTGTGAAGGGGTGAGAACGCATACAAATAAACCACCACACATGCGCGCGCCACTGCCGTCGTTCCTCTAGCTGGCTCAATCGAGCCTGGACTAAGTGGTGTATTATTTTTTAGTATATGGAAAATTATTTATTTATTTAATTTTTATAAAAAGAATGCTTGCGATTTTATTTTTTGATACGTTGTATATGTGTTTGTCTTCCACCGAGTCAACCTTGAACATCTGATCTGGTAAGTTCGACTGCCATATTGAGGATGTAATTCTAAAACGGTTTTCTACGGTGCAATTGAATTTCCATACAGTGTATCTGGACTTTTTTATCTTGGGGACTTCGTGGTTGATAGTCGGCCTTTAACAATTTGGACAGTGCCGCGAAACGTCTTAAAAAGAGAAATCTAGTCCGCGACTCAACCCAGTAATATTTTCAGTGGCATAAATTGATTTTTCTATTAAACAGTTTTTTCAAAATTCTAAAATAACAAATGCATACAAGGAAAAATTGCAGCTGTTTTAGGAAAAAAAGAGAAAAAGCAAAAGAGGCTAAAAAACGGTTGGAAAGATAGCGTGTTTATACAAGGAAAAAATGCAGCTGTAAAGTTGAAAAGCAAGGAGGCTGAAAAGATGGTTGATAATATGGAAGAGAGTGCTAATGTTGTCAAACAAAAAAAATAATAAAAGAGACAACCAAAACTAGAGGCAAAAGCAGAGGAAACTAGAATTAGCGAGAACCAGAACTAGAGACAGAACAAGTGGCATAACCATAAGAAGAACTAGAGGGAATCAGAGCCATAGGAACATTCAAAACCAAAACCAGAGGGATCAGAACCAGAGGCAGAACCAGAGGGAACCAAAACTAGAGGTAGAACCAGAAATAGAACCAAAGTGAACATGAACCAGAGGGAAATAGAACGAGTGGTAGAAAAAAAACAAGAGGCAGAACCAGAACCAGAGGCAAAACCAAAACATGAACCAGAGGGAGAACCAGAGGGAGAAACAGAACTAGAGGGAACCAAAACTATATTTTTGGCAACTATTAAAACTAAACGTATGAGTTATTTTTTTAAGTATTTTTTAATTGGTCAGACAAAATTGAGGTATTACAATATATATATATATATCTATATATATTTATTTAATGATTAATAAAACCCCCACTTAAAATGTAATGAAAGTAATTCGTGACAATTTATATAATATGTAGAGGCAAGAGCATTGATACGAGGGCATTGAATTTGAAAATGAGTTTCTCAACTTCTTTATACATAAGTAGTGTGAGTCTAATCATTATATAAGGTAAAAATAAGACGTTGGTTTAAATTTTATATATAAGCTAAATTTTTCTTCTTCTTTTTCTTCTTATTACTATTTTCTATTGGAGTTTTTATTTCACAATAAAGTGATGTAAGTATTAATAGTTTATTCTTGTAATTTTATGGAATCTAGATATAGAGTTCAAATAATTGTAAAGTATTACATACAATTCCAAAAAAAAAAATCATTTTTTATAATTTAATTATGACATATAAAATGAGTCTTTCTCAAACTCACGAGTATTATTGTAAAATAACTAAAGAGAAAAAGAAATTTAATGTTTTATTGAACCGGGAGGAGGGGGACAACAATTCTTGTTCCATAAGCATAACATATAACATGTTGGTACCGTATTATGATAATCCGTACTAACTCCGGTGTTTGTTCCATATGCACCTCCCATTAGGCTCATCACAATAACAACCAAAAATCTCAAAGTCATTTTCAATATACCTTCCATTGTTACTCAATGTGTTTTGAAAATAAAGAAAATTGTCGAAATTCTAATGGAATATTCAAAAATATACGTGGCTATTTATACACACATATAATGCTGAATCTTTTAAACAATCATAATTGCACATATTGACCATCAATCTTGTGCTTATCTTAAATTATCTCTTTTTACCAAATTAATTAAATTTTTTTCTTTGACTAATTTCAAATAGGTATGTTATTCGTAAAAATAATACTCTAGACTCTTTTATAAATAAAAAACTACTTCCACACTTTTTAAAGAAGGTGGTTAGGTGTATTAAACTTTTTTGATTTAATAATATAGTTATATACATTATTAATTTACTTATAATTAAAATGGTTATCTCTGAATCACATTAATGAATCTAATAAAGACAATCCAACGCAAGATCAAGACGATCAACGTTATGCCTAAAGCTTCAAATCCGAGAAGGTAGTTGAGAAAACACTAAAGACAACTACAAATACCCTTAAAGTTATCTCTAAACTAGTCAAATGGGCCTTTGAGGTTGCTCTTCCAAAACTTGGTATCCTTCCACCTGAAATTGCTATTTTTGATGTAATTGAACCTGCCTCATCCACTTCATCTGATGACTACTTCCCTTTTAAGTAGGGTGATTATCACCACTGTCCTACTTTTTGATTGTGACAAAAGGGGAGATGACTATAAATAATTAGAATTTATTTCCTGTTTTTTATCCTAATATTTTATGTTGTCTTAAATGCTTTTTGATATAATTGATACATGGAAATTTAACCGTTGCACTTTGAGCATGATTAAGTAATGAAAAAATGTGTATTTGGTTAAAAAATGCATGTCACATTAATCTGGACAAAAATACATAGAAGCCTAAATTGAGGGGGAGTCCAAAAGTAGTGCTTTCAAAATTAATCAAATATAGAATCCTCAATCATTTAGTTTGTTATCATAAGAAATGGGTGATTTGTGAGGCAAAATCTCTTGTGAATATTTTAATAATAACAAACCTTAATGATTAAATGAGTAAGATATTTTGACACATCTTGATATCAAATGTGTGCTTTTGAGTGTCTCCATTAGGACAAAAAATTCAGACAAGATTAAGCACAAAGTTATGAAAGTTTTGCATTGGAAGTTTATAATGTTCTAACTTAAACATAAGACATTATGGTAACCCTTAAAGAAACAAATCAGGAACTCATATGATGTGATAAATAAACTACCAAGAAATAAATGAGAACAAAAGTCAAAGAAGATCACAAAAGTCTAGCTTGAATAAATTCACACTACAACTTAAAGAACATTATGAATTTGTAGGATTAGAGGTTCATATGATAAGTACAAAAGTGACTAAAAGGTTGATAACATAACTGTACTTGAACTGTTCCCTGATGTGAGGAACCACCAACTTTGAAAAACGTGCATTGAGACATATTTGCTCTTTTATTTTTTGCCTTAAGTTTTGCTTAGGATGCCTTTACATGTTTTCAACTTAAGAGACTTTTATATATTTTTTTGACCTTTTTTTTTAATTTTATTTTCAAAAGGACTTGCACAAATTTGAGACTTTCAAAGTAATACTTTGTGCGATTCATCATTGGGAATCAAGCAAGTGATTCTTTGGTCAAGTGTTATTTGTGACACCAAACTTCTTAGAGTGATTGAGGAAAAATTGGGAATGAAGGAAGAATGAAAGAATATGCACAAATGAAGGAAAAATTAAAGAATAATTTTCTTTTTATCATGTAACAAGGTAGATGACTATTTTTATTTATCCTATTTCATGAAATGAAGTAAAGATAACAAAATGTATGCGGAATATGAACACATGCTATTCCCTTTGGAAAGAAAATGTGATTCGTGCTTATCGAAAATAACATTTTTAATTGTATGTATGAATATATGATAAAAATGATACTTCATGTCTTACACCAATTTGAAATAAAATAGAGAATTTCAAACATAATGATCTATTAATCTTCGAATTGCGAACAATCTCTTGGGTGAGTTTTATGATCCTAGAAGTTATTGGTTTCTAGAGTCAAGTATTCATGTCAGAATAGTACCACAAACTGGAAGTACATCATTAATATTGATATCGATGAAAGAGTCACACTCTAGACGAGATCTTCACAATAACTAGATAGGAAGTACATCCAAAATGATTACTACTAAACGTCTAATTAAACATAAGATTCACTCAAGCCCGGGTATGGGGTCTCACTCATAAGTGTGTGTATAAGTGAATGTGTAGTGTGTGAAGAGAAGCACATTCTAATAAATGATTTTTAAAAAGTACTCACAATATGTATATATATATATATATATATATATATATATATATATAGATAATGACCACAAGAAAATAACTAATAAACAATTGCACAAGAGTGTGATCTTGCTCATACGTATCATCGTTGCGATGGAGAAATCAAAGTTACGTAGTTCTTGAGTAGGAAATGTCAATGGGTTGATTGCTATTAAAGAAATGCGTTGTGTTGCAATAAAATGCGTTGAAAAAAATGTCGTTGGTTTGATGAAAGAAGAAAACAAAGATAGAGTACATAAGTGCTTTAGAGGAGTTTAGAAATAGTTACCAAACACAAGTTGAGTATTTGTTACTCTTATTTGATTTTCTCTGATTGAATTTTGCTCTTATGTTGAATTAGTGTATTCTTCTATAACTCATTTCTTGTTTTTGATCACTTACTAACAAAAACTCTTACTTGTCTAAAAATAAAAAAGCCCTCCTTTTCCTGTTTGATTTTTTGCTCTCAATTTATAGACTAAAATGATGAATCTTTGTATCCAAGAGATAAACAAATTAACACAAACATGAGAACATTCCAGAACATAATATCAAGGTTAATCTAATTCAATCACAATAAAACAGTCACAGGGAGAAACTGTTATGCATGTCCTATACTTTATACTTCTTCATCACTTGGTACCATTCTACTCTGAAGTACTTGGTTAGGAGGCCTGATACTATGCCACTACAAGAGTGGACACACAATTCATGAATGGCCAAGTCCTCATAGATCCCCTCAACTCAACCCCAGACACATATACGCGACGGTCGGGGTACTCTTGTTTTGCACGGTAGCTCCCGGCCTTAGGGAATAACCCACTAATCCACTTAGGAATTCCCAACTAGATGTACCCCCAAGGTCTATCTGTCTTACCTTACGGTTTGACTGTAGCCGTCCATGATCAGGCTCATTCAGTTGTACTTCCCCGAATCACTAGGTTTGTCAAACCCTCCCTATATGATGACAAAATAATCCTCAGTCCAAAACTACAACATCTATCGCATACGTACTGGATTATCATAACTCAATAATTTTCAGTTGTACTTCACAATATTCATCATTATATATACATATATATATATATTAGTCAATCACAATAAAACCCCAATATTTGGTCTACACTACTCACAATACACATTCCAATCACATAATAAGAAATCAAACAGGTGGGACATTCAAGTAATATCATAATTTCAATCAAGTTACAAGAACACTTAAGTAGATATCATTCATACAATAACAATCAACATAAGGTTCATAAAACTGGATAATATGAAATCTTGATATACATAAATTCACAACAATTCTATAGGTTGCTAAAATATGTTTTAGTCCTCCCTATTACCATCCATATATTATTAATTAATTATTATCACTCAATAGGGCTCGACCATACGTAGTAAGCCCTGGATGAATATCTGGGAATTTCAGTATTCCCGTTCATCTCATGTCATTTTATACACATAATATCAAACCTCATCTCACCCCTTACCTTGGCTGATGATTTTTCTCAATGAAGCTGATCCGTTGATGTAATGTTTCGCGTCTTTGCCAATCACCGTCTCTAACAGCCTAGTCTTTGAAATCAATGTATGATTTTGATATTAAGAGTTGCGGCTGAATGCAACAGGGCAGTAGTCAATTCAATTTTTCTTCCTAATAGAACGGGGAAACAAAGATACGGAATGCACGACAGCCTCCTTTAGTCACTTATATACCTATCCATACGTACTAGTAGTATTAGGTATATTATTAGGCTTATTATCAGACCTATACACTTAGCCCATGACCCTTATTATTATTATTATTAATATTATTATTATTAGTATCATTATTATTATTATTGTTATTATTACTACAATCATAAACTCACTCTACTAATGCTTAAGTTAATGGAGTAATGTAGTAACACACACGTTTACTTCTTATTTTCTTTTATATATATATATGTTTTAAAACAAAATTGAATATTATTAATATTAATAATTTAAATAAATCATTAGGGCAAACACATAGGACAAACACGAAGGAAATTATCGCACATGTCAACATACGGATAATAATAGTTGAGCATTATATTTTATAATTAAAATATAATAATAAGAAATTGGGGTGTTACATTTCTCCCCCTGTAAAAAAAATTTCGTCCTCGAAATTTACCTGAGGAAAACAACTCTGGATACGAATCACGGACTTGTCTTTCGACTTCCCACGTAGCAGTTTCACCAACAGCACCTCCCCAGACAACCTTAACCAATGAAATTGTCTTACCCCTTAATTCTTTGACTTTCTGGTCCTCAATCCGTAGCGGTAAGGTCTCAAAAGTTAGATTCTCTTTTATTTGGACTTTGTCTGACTCAATTATATGTGAAGGATCGATAATGTACTTGCGAAGTTGAGACATGTGAAAGATACTATGAAGATTAGAAAGAGATGGAGGCAATGCGATTTGATATGATACGTTACTGACACGTTTAAGAATTTGGTAGGTCCTATAAACCGAGGAGTAAGCTTTCGCATTTCTAACGCCCGACCAACCCCATTTGTTGGAGCAACTCTCAGAAATACATGATCACCTTCTTGAAACTCGAGGTGTTTCCTTCTTTTATCATGGTAACTCTAGGGTCTCTATCTGACACTATACTCGATGGGATTCCATGCAACTTAACAATTTCCTTTATGTATAAGTCAACTAACTTTTCCATAGAATAAGTTATGTTTATCGGAATGGTTAAATCTTTGGTTAAGTTATGTACTGATCCAAATATTGATCTTCTTTTCCTTTATAGAATAAGTTATGTACTGATCTTTGGTTAATCTATCCATAATAACCCAAATATTGTCATACTTTTTTGGAGTTCGAGGTAAGCCTACAACAAAGTCCATAGAGATGCTATCCCACTTCCATTCAGGAATACTCAAAGGTTGCATCAAGCCTGAAGGTTTCTGGTATTCTACCTTAGACTTTTGACAAGTCAAACAAGCATATACAAACTCAGCAACATCTTTTTTCATCCTAGGCCACCAAAATATCTTCTTGAGGTCCTTATACATCTTTGTGGCTCCAGGGTGAATACTTAAACAACTCATATGTCCTTCCTCTAAGATTATCTTTCTTAACTCCTCTACATCGGGTATACAAATTCTATCCTTAAATCTCAAAATTCCATCCACACCCATTTTAAAATCAGGTTCTCTCCCTTGGTTAATCAGCTGTAACTTATCCAAAAGGTATAAGTCCAACTTCTGACTCTTTTCAATCTCTTCTAATAGTCCACTAGTCACCTTTAACATTCCCAATTTAATACTTTCTAGTTCGAATTCACAAACTAAGCTAAGGTCTCTAATCTGTTCCAGCAACTCGCTGTGCTTAACCATTAAAGCGGACACACTCAAATTCTTCCTACTCAAGGCATTAGCCACTACATTGGCCTTTCCAAGGTGATAGTTAAGTTCAAAATCAAAATCCTTAAGAAATTCCATCCACCTACGTTGCCTTATATTCAATTCCTTCTGGTCGAAAAGGTACCTAAGGCTCTTATGATCACTAAAAACCTCAAATCTAGATCCGTACAAATAGTGTCTCCACATCTTAAGTACAAAGACAACTGCTGCTAGTTCTAAGTCGTGGGTAGGGTAGTTCCTCTCATGAATATTTAGTTGTCTAGAAGCATACGCTACGACTTTTCCATTCTGCATAAGCACTCCACCTAATCTTGAGCCACACGCGTCACAATATACTACAAAGGGTTCGCTTGGGTTAGGTAACACTAAGATCAGTACAGAGGTCAATCGTTTCTTAAGCTCTTGGAAACTATTCTCACAATGGGTATCCCACACAAACAATTCCTCTTTCCGGGTCAACTTAGTTAAAGGTAAGGCCAACTTGGAGAATCCTTCTATGAATCTACGATAATAACCTGCCAGTCCTAGGAAACTCCTAATCTTAGTCACTAATTTTGGTGTTTTCCATTCTAAGACACTCTCTACCTTAATAGGATCAACAACTATTCCTCCTTTCGAAATTACATGTCCTAGGAAACTCATTTCCTCTAACCAAAATTCACACTTAGACAGCTTGGAAAATAATTGTTTTTCCTTAAGGGTTTGCAAGACTATCCTTAAATGTTCACCATGCTCTTCCTTAGTCTTAGAGTACACTAAGATATCATCTATAAACACAACCACAAATGAGTCTAGGTAAGGATGAAAGATTCGGTTCATGTAATCCATAAACACTGCTGGTGCATTAGTAACACCAAAAGGCATGACCAAGTACTCATAGTGGCCATAACGGGTCCTAAATGCGGTTTTCGAGCATCAGAAGACTTCACCCGAATCTGATGGTAACCTGATCTCAAATCGATCTTACTAAATACGCAGGATCTTCTCAATTGGTCCATAAGATCATCTATCCTAGGTAGTGGGTACTTATTCTTGATTGTCACTTTATTAAGTTGGCGGTAATCCACACACAACCTCATAGATCCATCCTTCTTTTTAACCAACAACACAGGTGCACCCCATGGTGACACACTAGGTCTTATAAATTGTTTATCTAAAAGCTCCTCCAATTGTTTCTTAAGCTCAAACAATTCTAAGGGAGACATCCTATATGGTGCCATGGATATGGGTCCAGTACTTGGTACAAGGTCAATGTTAAACTCGACCTCACGCTCTGGTGGTAAACTATTGACATCTTCAGGGAATTCACGCACAATAGGAACATCTTGTACTACCACTTTTTCTTCAAGTTCCAACGAGGATAAGATCATGTATAACTGGGCATCTTCTTTCAAGAGTGCCTTCACTTGGTTGGTGGATATATTGCTAGGCTTCTCCCTCTCTTCTGGTTCCATGAATTCAATAGTTTTACTAATAAAATCTACGCGGACTCGATTAGCAGATAACCAATCCATACCGAGGATCACATCAACTAGACGTAAAGGTAAACATACTAAGTCAACTCGGAAGTCCTTTCTACACACATGGATAGAAATATTATGACAAACACTAGAGGTGTAACAGAGTCACTAGTTGGGGTATTCACAATCAAATCATACTGCAAACGAGACACAGGTAGTCCTAAACGTCTAACACAATCAAGAGACACAAAGGAATGAGTAGCACCACAATCAAATAGCACAAATAAAGGAGTATCACTTATGAGACACGTACCTTGGATCAAGTTATCTTTCTCAGTTACTCCTGCACCACTAAGGGCAAAGACTCTTCCATTAGACATAGGTCGGCTGGCTTAGGAACTCTGGTTTCTGGATTGGGGAGTCTTCTTTGGATAGGGGCATGTGGTGCTGATGTGGCTCTGTTGTTGACAATTAAAACAAGTAACTGCAGCATCTCTGCACTACCACACTTGTGACATCGAATAGGAGTAGCTGGATCACTGTTGTTACTGTAACACCCCAATTTTTCTTTATTATTTTGCTTTAATAGTATAATAGTACACTACTAATATTATATAAGTGTTAATATGTGCTATAATTTCTTCATGTGTGTCTTGTGTGTTTGTCTTAGTAATTGATTTAAATAATAAATATTAACTATATTTAACATAAAATAATAATAATAATAATAAAAGTATTGGAGCCTTAGCCCCCCCCCCCCCCCCCCCCCCCCCCACACACACACACACATATAGTAGCCGGTCCAAACATCTGCCATATATATATATATATATATATTCTTAAGTACTAGGTTATACTATATATATATTACCCAAACATCTGCCGTGTGACACCCTAAATCCCAAAACAACATATAAAATAATTTATACTAGATTTTTTTTATTTAATTCGCAGCAGGAAAAGAAAATATGTTTTCAAGAAAATAAGAATTTTTATAACTAATTTATGATATCACGTTCCTCTAAATACACACGTAAAAATTTAACTTTATTCCTTAATTAAAACAATGCAATCTCAATGAACTTGACTTAACTATAATTTCTTGATTTAATTCCAAAAACTTACTCGTACTTATAAGGTTTTCATACAAAAGGTCTTTTCTTATTAAACAAGTGAAAGTGAAATATAAATTACAACCCTTAATTCTCGGTATCACCTATCAGAGCGGAGTTTCTCCCAAATTTGAACTTCAAGACTCATTAACCTGTAATAACTGCGATTTCGCAAACGCAGGGCCAAGCCAGACGAACACAAACAACGAAGGAGGTGTGTTTTGAAATCATGTTTATAGTATAATATAAGTAAGAAGAACACACAATCAATCATAATAAACCGTATCATTATACAAACATTCTTCAAGAAAAGAAACATCACATTATAAAGTCAAAATCACTAACGAGAAACCAATATATTTCACTATAACATCAAATCATCTAAAAGAAATTATTATCGCACACGGTACATATTAATCACAACAAAACAATCATAAGAAGATGCAATGCTATGCATGAGCTTAGACTCTACTTCACAATGTGGTATCATTCTAACTCTAAAGTACTTGGTTAGGAGACTTGATACTATGCCACCATCCCGGTGGACGGACAATTCAAATTGGCCCTGTCCTCATAGATCCGCTCAACTCAACCCGAGACACATATATGCGACAGTCGAGGTAAACGTGTGTTGCATGGTAGCTCCCGACATTAGGAGTGCTATCTCCAAGTCACCTAGGAATTCCCCACCCGAATACCTCCAAGGTCTAACAATCTTGCCCTAAGGCTCAACAGCAGACCGCCACGATCAGGCTCATTTAGTTGTACTTCCCCGGAATCACTAGGCTTGTCAGGCCCTACCTATATGGTGACAAAATAATCTTCACTTCAAAAATTCTCAATATTTATTTTCTCCCCTCGTTGGCCTATGATACTCCATTAAGACCATAATCTCAAACACAAATTGGAATCATCACCACTCCATCAATTATGGGGTTACTTCAATATCCTCATCACAAATTTATAACATCACAATTATTAATCATACATCATTATCATCACATAAACTCATCACAATGCATCCATATTTTATTATTACATCACAAAACTCATCTAATCAAACATACATAAAATTCATTCGACATCCAATATCACAATAATATTAAATATCACACATTTAACGAAAATAAATCAAATATCACGATAATATCAAATAACACACATTTAACAAAATTAAATCAATCAACACTTTATAAATATTTGTATTCCAAATTTTAATCTCACAATTTCCATATTTTCACACTAATCAATTTATCACTCAAAGTGCTACTGCCGTACGTAGCAAGCCCCGAATGAATCGTTGGAAAATACGGTTTTCCCGTTCATCTCAAAATATATTATACTCATAAATTCAAACGCTCTCTCACCCCTTACCTTACTTAGACGCTTTCTCTAATCACAGAAATCAATGTAAGTTTTCAACAGCAACCGTAGATTGACAACGTACAGAGTGAATCCAAATAAACGGCGAGTTCACAAAATCTCTGAGACGTGATTGATAAATTATGCGGAGCATAAAAATTAATGTTAAATAATTAATAATAATTTTTGGAGCAAAAATAGAGTCAAAACGACGAGAAAAAAAACTGCAGAAAAAGTCTCACCGACTCGTTGGAGCGCCGGAAGGGTCCGACATCAACTTCACCGAAAAATGCAAATGAGTGGTGCTTCTTGAAGGTTTCGACGAGAGGAATCCAAAAACGATGTCAGTTTTTTGATACGACAAACGTGGTGATCGGAATCGGTCAAAAACAGCTCGCCCAAGAAAAATAGCGCAGCTGTTTCTGATGAAACGGAGCCACGATTGATAAAATTGATGCCAAAAATGGATTCAGTGGCCGATTTTGTGTGGGATAGAAGTTGGGATCGGTTCAAATGGCAAGGAGTTAGTGGGATGAATTTGAGAGGAAGAGGATGTGCGTTTTTTTTTTTGTCTGCGTCGCTGGTTCCTTTCTTTTCTTCTTCTTCTTCTTTTATTCTAAAACTAATATTTTATAAAATAATTAATCTTTTAAAATACATTAATAATCAAAATTATCATATTCCAAATAAGCACTATAATAATACTTATTTTTTCAAATACTCAAATTAAAATATTACCATCATTAGTGAATAATCGAAATTATAAAATAAATAAATATAACATCTACATTTTATATTAATCACTAAATCATAATAAATATATATAAAATCACAACGTCATAACAAGTATATAAAAATAAAGTAAATCAAACACAATATCACTACTATCCCAAGATAATTATTTATAAAATAAATAACTAAAAATAGAAAATAGTTCTAAATAATTGAAATATAAAATCGCATGAAATCTTATTCTTGAAAATATTACACTAAAATACAATTACTTTTAGAAAAACATATAAAATAATAAAATAAAATATTTATTATTTATATCACTCATTTAATATAATATAATATAATATATATCAAACTAACACCTCATAGAAAACATCCATATAACGGAAATTAATCACAAAATCTATCAACATATATTCTAAAATAATATTAGTATCAAATTAATTATTTAAAATCTTATTTCATTATTAAAATAGTTTATTATAAAAATTGGGGTGTTACAATTCTCCCCTCGTTAAAGAAATTTCGTCATCGAAATTTATAGTGAACAATAAGCAAACTGATATCTAACTAAATACCATCAATATTAAAACTTAGTATCTCAAAGATATAATAAACATATATAAGGCATTCACCATTCAGTTAAGCACAATGTGTCAAAAATCAATTAAGTTAGCATGATAGGTTAATATGACACAATAAATCAAATAAACACATATCACATTTATCACTCAATTATGAAAGAAAATACCATAGAGTTACTCGCTATAATTTACATATAAAACATAATATTTAGGGTTATTTAATAATAACTTAGTTCATTTTGTTGGGTTAAATGAAACACATTCCAAATACATTGTCAATTTCAAATTCAAACATGGGTAATTAAAAGTATTTTTTTAATATGGTTCAAGAGTGCGAAGGCGGCGTCACAACTCCTACTCCTTACTTCAAGTTAAAAATTCACTTAATTACACATTCACAATAATTTATTTGTAACTTACAAATAGTAACAACGACACTTATATCAATATATAATCAATAATCCGATAAAAAAATATAGATCTATTTCACTTTTAAATGCTCTCGATTACTCTAACTCTATACACTAATTTTCAACAATTAGAACACTTGAAGCACAAACAATTTAATATTTACATACTCATATACACATTCACATAACTAATCCAAAAATTGACACCAAAATTTTACGTTCATCTCATAACTCAAACAATGATTCTAAACATGTAACATATTCTCATAGAAGTCTAATTGCTCCAAATTGACCATGATTAAATTTTCTTTTGAATTAAACATCATCACTTAAAAGTTACAACAAACTAAAACAGAAATTTTCCAAATAGTAGATAAGATAAATAATTATTTACTAGAAGATACAACATGTTACCTAACCAAATTGAATCAGGTAGTGCATAAGTCACTTTAAAAGTTACACATCATTCTAAAATTGATTTCTAGACTTAAATTATCAAAAAAATATATCATTAATCATTTAGAACAAAAAATGTCATTGAGAATTCAAAGTTTTTCCTTAAATTACTTTTCAATAAATCACGTCCAAATAAAAACAACTAAAATAAATCATGTTTTTAAATACAGTAAAAAATAAATAAATCATGTGTATTTTTAAACTCTATAAGACTTCTAAAATTTCACTCGTACTTTAATCATCAAAACACATTTCTAAATAATTAATCACTATAAAAATTATTTTGAACTTACATTTTGAAACAAAATTTAAACTATATATATATATATATATAGGAAATTTTTCAATTAATTAACACTTCCAAAATAGTTCCAATTTATTTACTTATTTACTTATTTTCTCAACACTATTACTATAACAAGTCTTTTTAATTTTCTTAAAAACAACACATAGTAAAACTTGGAGTAGATCATTTATTACTCTAAATTTTAAATAAAATAATGGTGATATATTTTTTTTTCTTTCAATTTTATGAATCAAGACAACTCCGACACAATTTAATTCTTTAAAATAAATCAACAATTAAAACATTAAATATTACTTATTTTCCATTAAAAAATCAACTTTAACTCGTTTACAATTATTTTTTCTTCTAAAAGTCTAACAAAAAAAAAAAATTTCAACCAACCTTGAATATTCAAGAATTACTATTGCTAATAATATGAATTTTCTACTATTTCAAAATCATGACAAACATCTTAATTTAATTTCACAAGAAATATCAAAACATTAATCATCTAGATACAACCATCAATAGTTTTAAGTAATTTAAAATTATAATTCACACTTTTAAAATCCACTGCCATCAATATTTTCAAGTGATGTTAACTTTTCATAAAATCAAGTTTTGTGCCCATATGAAAATTGAATGTTAAAATTTTATAAATATTTTTCAAGACAAGATTTTTGATTGACAATAACATCTACAACATTATCTTAAAACCAATAACAATAGTAATGAAAACAATCACATGTTTTTTTATTGATTTTTTTATTAGTACCATTATAAATCACTAATGAGTCCTTAAAATCTACAACTCTAACATCAAGTTAAACTCTAATGAGTTCAAAATATCATAATCAATAAATCAATCATTTCAAACAATTATCCTAACATGTTCACGATTCAATATTCACACCAAGCCCCTCTAAACGAATATAACAACAAATCTTTTTGATTTTCTTAAAATGCCGCATAGTAAAATATGGTGTAAATTTTCAGTTATTTTAAACATTAAATAAATGAATAGTATATAATTATTGTTATTTTATAAATCAACAAAAATTCAACTCAATTTAATTTCTTTAAAATAGTATAGAGTAATTCAAACAAAAGTTATTTTTATTTTACAAAATAAGTCAACTTTAACTCCTTCAAGATGTCATTTTTTTTTTAATTCTAAGTTTTACCATTCTCTAATATTCAAGGATTATTATTATTAATAATATGAATTTCTTAATGTTTCAAAACTATTACTAACGTTCTATATTAATTTCATTAGCAAGATAAAAACTTTAATAACCATGTTACCACCCCAAAGACAAGGTCTATCCATCGATGATTAGTATTACCTTGATTAAGTTAATAATTTCAAACATATAGCTAGTCAACCAAAACATAAAAATTTATTTCTAATTATCCACAATAACAAAAGGGCAAATAATCAAAGTTAGAAACACAAGTCCAATCAAAAGCTAATTAACTTAATCACGTCAACAATTCAAATTAACTCAAATTTTAACTCAAATTTTAACAAAGAATTTCCTAGTATATTTAATCACTTAGGTAATAACTTAGAATCCACAACGCAATCAGAGTAAGAACATAGTAAATTGTTAATTAGTAACTTCAAAAATATGTACAATGATACAAACGCATATAGCACTTAACATAATAATATAACGGAAAAAAATAAAACATGATAGACAAAATAATTAATACGCAAGGCAACACAACTGACACGATAAACATTTGACTAACACTGAATCGACACTTGACCCACTCGGCCTGATTGGACAGACCTGCTTTGATACCACTAATGTAACAACCTAAATCCCAAAACAACATATAAAATAATTTATACTACATTTTTTTTATTTAATTCGCAGCGGATAAAGAAAATATGTTTTCAAGAAAATAAGAATTTTTATAACTAATTGATGATATCACGTTCCTCTAAATACACACGTAAAAATTTAACTAAAATCTTATATTTAAAATATTACACTAAAATACAATTACTTTTAGAAAAACATATAAAATAATAAAATAAAATATTTATTATTTATATCACTCATTTAATATAATATAATATATATCAAACTAACACCTCATAGAAAACATCCATATAACAGAAATTAATCACAAAATCTATCAACATATATTCTAAAATAATATTAGTATCAAATTAATTATTTAAAATCTTATTTCATTAATAAAATAGTTTATTATAAAAATTGGGGTTTTACATGCCACATATATAAATACTACGTAGCAGCCTTTGAGAACTAGCATCCGCCTCCACCAACAAAAGCTTTGCTCCATTACGTATACCACATATATATCTTGTAACACCCCGAGTTTAAAACACAGCGCGAGTGTATTTATTTATTTATTTTTTAAAACGAATACATAAATAAAAGAGTTTTCAGAATTGCGTTCCAAGGAAATTAAAATTAATTCAAATTAAATATCATTCGATTTCGTAATTAAAAATAGTAAGGAATTGTAAAACAGCAACATCACAATTGAATCGAATGAGATATTTATGGGAATTTGATCTTTATAATATACTAAAATAAAGATACATCAAAATATTTATCAGAGTGCGGAAGAGTTTTACAATAATTCCCAAAATGAATATTTACAACCATTGAGTTCAAAACCCTATACATAAGTCTACTCTGATCATACCCTAAGCTACAGTAGCATTACAATATTCACAAGTCTTTTCTTCACCCAGCTGCTCATCTCTTTGCATAGCCCATAAGTAAAGATCAAGGGAAACTAACGACGTTCCCTGTCGTTAGTATGACCATCAGGGGTACGGTTCTGAATCTCATCTGAGGGCAACGCCCAATTTTCACAATAATTGTAAAGGGTCACCGACCGAAAATAACAATTACCACATAGCAGTTATATCAAGAATATCAAACATATTCGTAGTACATGATGATAAATAAGGATGCTAAATTTTGAAATACATGTCGTTTGTACTTTACAAAACAGCAACCAAGTAAGTATAAAAATCATGATGTAAGCACAAACATCAATTCATCCGAAATTATAGATTTTCAAAAAAATACTTACTCACACAACAATTTTCCACCATCAACATAAAATCAAACGTGACCCTCCGGTCAAACACTCCGATGCAATATGTATATGTTCATGTTCATAAATTCTTGGAATCACCAAGGTGCAGTCACTTACAGACCAGCACAATTTAACGACCCTCATGACCAGGGTGCAATCGCATACAGATCAGCACCAGTGCAGTCGCATATAGACCAGCACTCGTGCAGTCACTAAAGACCAGCACGTTTGACATAAACCAAGGTACAATCACTACAGATCAGTACCTAGTGCAATCACTACAGATCAACACTCGTGCAATCACTACAAATCAGCACGTGGCTGCGCATTTCAGGATACAGACACTACAGTCCAGTACCAGTGTAGTCGTTTATCTGACCAACACTTATATACCAAGGTACAATCACAAATTAGTACCTAGTGCAATCACTACAGATCAGCACTCGTGCAATCACTACAGATTAGCACGTGGATGCGCATTACTCTGTGGCCCATCGCGGGTACCACCTGACTATGCCATGCATGAATATGCATTGTTTCACTTCATTGAAAACAGTATGCAACCTTAGTAAAATTCATGCATTTTCCTCATTTGTCAAAACATCTCAACACATTCAAAGATTAACCATTCAAGCAAGCATTACACTTTGCATTACCTCAAAGTTCCACTCTTTATTAACAAAGGTTTTTCCCCAACTGTTAAGATTCAAAACTGTGATTAAAACTGAGGTTTCTGGCAAAAATACGAATATGTATTCGAATACAGCTTCATTGTATTCGAATACAGGGGCTGTCACAGTACAAAAATCAGAATTTCTACAACTTCAGTAAATTCTAAAAAAACTTCACCATCACCACTTCAAACTATCACCAAATTTCCATTTTTAATCACCACAAACCTTCCTAAGGTACCCCAACACTTAAGGTTTATAAAACAATGTTAAAAACTTGAATTTCTGAAAAACACGAATCTGTATTCGACTACAGCTACCTTGTATTCGAATACAGAAGCTAAAACAGTGAAAAATCAGTATTCTGTATTCGAATACAAGGCCTTCGTAGTCGAATACAGATGCGAAGTCAATGGCAAAAGTTGCAAATCTGTATTCGGCTACAGAGGGTTGTAGTCGAATACAGTGGTTAAAACAGAAGCAAAAATTGCAAATCTGTATTCGGCTACAGAGGGTCGTAGTCGAATACAGATGCTAAGTCAGTAGCAAAATTGGAAAATCTGTATTCGACTACAGGGGCTCGTAGTCGAATACAAGTTCGAAAACTTTGGGAGAACAGAAGCTTTGCAGGTTGTATTCGAATACACTCAATGCCGTATTCGAATACACCTTTGAAATCAGTGAATTTTCCTGAAACTTCAACACATTTTCAAAACCTTTTCTTTTGAAAATCCAACCCAACACTAGAATCATAATTCCCCTATTTTAAAACCTCAACTCAGAACATTTTTCATCAAATACCAACAACAGATTTTTCATAAAAATACTTCCACCATTTTAAATCCCTTTTCATTTGAAACAACCATCAACACCAGATTGTTTAACAAAATACAGCAAAACACAGATTTACTCAAACCAGAATAACCTCACTGATTTTTAACAAAACAAAATCAGAACCAGAATCATCATTCAACGCTCACAGAATGACTTTCAAAACATAATACAATGTTTTTCACAATCATAAACCAAATATCATTCATCACACATGCATTTACAGCCCTAAATGCAATCTAGAAAGTTGGAAGGTGCCCTTACCTTAGTTACGTTCCCTTAGCTCGTACGCTTCTGCGACAAAAGCCGACGATACTCCCGTTCGCGTTCGCCGCTACGAAAATTAGTTCTTTAGCTCCGTAACGATCAGAGGAATGACTTTCGTACTCGAAACTTTCTGATTCGACACTCAGATTTTCCAGAACGATGACTTTTAAGTAAACTGTTTTTCTTCACCAACACTTAGAAAATTAGAAGAAGAAGAAGAAGAAGATAAAGCAGAACTGGCGCGTAGAGGAAAGAAGGAAAAGCTTCTTACTTAAATATCCACATAAAGCAACTGACACAGCAGAAGAGAGAGGAATTGTTTCCTTTTTCACAAATATCTACGCCACCTCACCAATTCTTATATCAAAATATCTTTTGATCCTCCAGCACTTAACCCGTTTCCGTCGAAATTAGCAGAGAATATCTTAATTAACGGTCCGATAATTTAATTACTCAAAATGAAATTAATCCATCCATTATCCAATAATTTTAATTCCACCTCCAAAACAATTAATTATATATATATATATATATATATATATATATATATATATTTACACAAAATATACATATATTGAATATTACACCGATATTCCCAAAATACCCTTAAAATCAAATCTGAATTTAATTTTAAATTTAAGGGTCTTACGTATCTCCATTAGCCTAATCTACACATACCCATAGAGGAAAAGAAGAAACAAAAAGAATAGAGAAAACAACTTCACCGCAATCAGATTCTAATATTTGGGGTTCTAACATCAAAATTACAATATAGCAGTACCATATCATACTACAGGTATACTTTTTTTTTGTTAATCCCATCAATTGATATCATGTAGTCTGAATAAAAAAAAAGAGTATATGTTCCTAATTACATCAATTTGATACACTTTCTGATTTCAAAATTCGATACACTTTGGTCTAAATAAAAAGAAGAGAACCTATTTTCCTAATTCCATCAATTGATATATATTTTTTCCAATTCTATCAATATAGGACTGTTGGTCTAATTATAATAATGTTGGGCAGTATATGGATAGTCATAGTTAGCTTTTTCAACACCGTGTGGATATATATATTTTGATGCAGATAAGATTATAGGGGAAAAATTGATAAAGATTTTATTCATTTTTGGGATAATATAGGGTTATGTATAGTATTAAATAATTTTTTTTATATTAAAAATATTAGATAATTTATTTATTTTTAGTAATTAATTTTGGTGACTATATTGCTTACCTATTTTTTTTAAATACCCAAACTACGGATATACGCCATAATTTTTTAATACGTGATCCTGTCTTATTTTAATTAAAATTAGAAATTGTTTTAGGTTAGTATACTAATACATATATTTCGCGACTTTTGACGCGTAAACGGGAACGAAAACAGCAACGAGAGAAGTAGCAGAAACACAATGAGGGTAAGGGCACCTTCCACTTTCTAGTTGCATTAGGGCTATAAGTGCATAATTGTCATGGCATTACTGGTGTTTTCATTATTGTTTTTGAAGGAAAACTGTTTTGCCTGCTGATTGAAAGAAATGAAAAAAAATGCATTATGTGATGTTTTAAAAGTTTTGTGATGATTGTTGTTTGGGCTGAATGCACTAAAGTTGTTTTGTTTATGTGGGAAAGTGGAAAAATGTCTTGCATGTTATTTTGAATATGATTGAAATGCATGTTCATAAAACTGTTTTGAAAGTTGTTTTAAAATGCAAAAATGCATTCTGTTGGCATTTTGCTGCTATGTGATGCTTGCTCTTTGGCTGAATGTGTTGATGTTGTTCTGATGTTTGAGAAGCTGAAATGCTTGCATGATGTTCTGATGGTTTGAGAAAGCTGAAATGCTTTGCATGTTATTCTGTTTGTGTTAGAAAGCTGAAATGCTTTGCATGTTGTTCTGTTTGTGTGAGAAAGCTGGAACTGCTTTGCATGTGTTTTGAGAAATGATCAGAATGTAAATGGTTAAAAATGTCTTTTGCTGTGGTGACATTCTGTTTGAATGGTTTGAGCAAAACTGTGATGAATGATCTGGTATGGCTGATGTTTTCAAAACAAAATGGATTTTAAAATGATGAAAGTGTTTCTTCTGGAAAATCTGTATTGATGAAAAATGCCTGAGTTTTGTGGTTCAAAAGAGTGATGAAACTGTTTTGGGGTTGTGCTGGTTTTTCAAAGGTAAAAGTTTGAAAATGTGTTGTAGTTTTCAAGAAAAGTTCACTGAATTCGAAGGTGATTTGAATACAACATGAGTGTATTCGAATACAACCTGTCAAGCTTCTGTTTTACTCAAGTTTTCAAACTTGTATTCGAATACGGGCCGCCTATATTCGAATACAGAGGAAAGATTTTTGCTTCTGACTTAGCATCTGTATTCGACTACGACTCTGTCGTATTCGAATACAAGAGTGAAATTTTAACACTGTATTCGCATCTGTATTCGACTACGGCAGTCTTGTATTCGAATACAGGATGCTGATTTTTGCTTATGTATTCGAATACAAGGGAGCTATATTCGAATACAGATTCGAGTTTTTCCAGAAACTCAAGTTTTAGCTTCTGTATTCGAATACAAGGAAGCTGTATTCGAATACAGATTCGTGTTTTTCAGAAAATTAAGTTTTAAGCACTGTCATGTGAACTTTAAAGTGTTGGGGAAGGTTTGAAACAATTTAAAATGAAGTTTTTGAATAGTTTTGAAGAAGAAATGATGAGTTTAATAAAAACTTCAATGATGGTGGGAAAATGCTGAATATACACTATTTTTGCCTTCTGTATTCGACTACAGGCATGCTGTATTCGAATATAGAATGTTGAAATTACAGTTTCAGCTTCTGTATTCGAATACAAAGGGGTCGTATTCGAATACAAATTCGTGTTTTTCAAAAATCCAGAGTTTTAAACATTGTTTTATAAAACTTAAGTGTTGGGGATCATTTGGGAAGGTTTGTGATGAATTAAAATGGAATTTTTGTGACAGTTTGAAGTGAGGGTGATGAAGTTTTTGAGACTCTACTGATATAGTGAAAGATACTGATTTTTACACTGTGACAGCCTCTGTATTCGAATACAAGAAGGCTGTATTCGAATACAGAGTGTAATTCTGCACTGTTTTTGGCTTCTGTATTCGAATACAGAGAAGCTGTATTCGAATACAGATTCGTATTTTCCAGAAAACTCAGTTTTAAACACTATTTTATGAATTTTAAGAGTTTGGGAAACATTGGAAAGACTTAAGATAATTAAGTATGTAATTTGTGAGATAATGTGAAGTGTTAATGATTACTTGACTGTTTAATCATGTATGTGATGATGATGATATTAATTGTGTTGAGATGTTTTGAAAAATGATGGAAAGGTTGAATTTTCCTGATAATGCATACTGGTTCAGTGGAGAGAAAACACTGCATATTCATACATTGCATAGTCAAGTGGTACCCGTGATGGGCCACAGAGTAATGCGTAAACGTGCTGATCTGTTGAGCGATTGCACGAGTGCTGGTATGTTGAGCGACTGCACTGGTACTGATCTGTTGAGCGATTGTACCCTGAAATGCGCAAAAACGTGCTGATCTGTTGAGCGATTGCACGAGTGCTGGTCTGTTGAGCGACTGCACTGGTACTGATCTGTTGAGCGATTGTACCTGAGTATATGTCAAACGTGCTGGTCTGTTGAGCGACTGCACGAGTGCTGGTCTGTTGAGCGACTGCACTGGTGCTGATCTATTGAGCGATTGCACCCTGGTCTTGAGGGCCGTTAAAGTCAACATATTGTGCTGGTCTATTGAGCGACTGCACCTTGGTAATTCCAAGAAATTGTATACATGAGCATATACATATTGCATTGGGGGATTGACCGGTGGGTCACGATTTGGTTATGTGATGATGGTTGGACATTGATGTGTGTGAGTACTTGATGAAATCTGATTTTCTGATAAATGATTGTGATTGCTGAAGTGTTGGCTGTACTTACCACATATTTTTCATAATAATAGGTTGTTGTTTTGAAAAGGTATATATGTCATGAAATTTCAAAATGAGCATCATTATTTTTCATCATTGTTGTATGATATGCCATAGATATATTTGTTGCTGTGAGATATATGCTATGTGATTATTTGTTAGTTTTGGTCGGTGACCCTTTACTATTATATGTGGAATTTGGGCTTTGCCCTCAGATGCCCCCCAAACCCATGCCACCCGTGGGACCCCAGACGACGGAAACGTCGCTCGACTTCATTGATCGCTCCGTGCCTACTACTTGGGTATACGACCCCATCTCAAGCAGGGCTACGTACACGGGGAGATTGAAGAGGACCTGTAGGATCAATGGAGTGGTGTACTACGTGGAGCACAGCTATGCGAGGATTGACTTTCTTGTGCCTTCTCGTTTGGTATTGGAGGCGCACGGGATTTTTGATGATGCGGAGTGTAAGACCCTTAATTTTTAATTAAAATTATGGAATTAATTTTAAGTGTATGTTGGGGATATTTGTAAAATATTTAATATATGTATTTTTGGAGTGAATATATATATATATATTTAAATATTTATTTTGGAAGATGAATTAAGATTATTGGATTAAGAAAAAAATTAACTTAATTATGAGTAATTAAATTAATGGACAGTTAATTAAGGGATTAGTGGCTAATTGCGACGAGATTGGTTAAGTGCTGAGGATCAGACAAGTGTCGGGGTAAGTGGCACCCACACAAGCCTATACAAAGGAGTGAGAAGGATGGTGAAATCAGAACACCATTATGAGAAGGATGTTGAGAAGACTGTGTGCATGTTGTTTTAAAACCTGAAAATTTCATTATGTGATGTTTGATGATCTGTGAGATACAACATTGTTTTTCTGCTTGTGTGAGAAAGCTGGAATATACTTTGCATGTTGTGTTGGTTGTGAAAGCATACTGGAGAATACCATGCATGTTGTTTTGGAGGTGCATGTTCTGGTTCTGGATGATTCTGATGTTGATCATTCTGTTTCTGTTTCTGATGATTGTGGTGTTTATCGTTCTATTTCTGTTTTTGATGATTCTGGTGTTGATCATTCTATTTCTGTTTCTGTTTCTGGATGTTCTGGTGTTGATGATTCTGCTTCTGTTTTGAGTGATTCTAGTGATGTTGATGTTTTCAAAAGAAAAAGGATTTTAAATGATGAAAGTGTTTTATGGAAACGTGCTGAATCTGTTTTGATATTTGGTTTTTCTTTTTTTAAAAGAAACAGTTTGAAATGTGTTGAAGTCTCAGGAAAAAATTCACTGGTTTTCGAAGGTGTATTCGAATACAACATGTGTGTATTCGAATACAACCTGTTAAGCTTCTGTTTTACTTAAGTTTTCAAACTTGTATTCGAATACGAGCCCCTTTATTCGAATACAGAGGGAGGATTTTTGCTTCTGACTTAGCATCTGTATTCGACTACGACCATGTCATATTCGAATATAGAAGTGAAATTTTAACACTGTATTCGCATCTGTATTCGACTACAGGCATGCTGTATTCGAATACAGAATGCAGATTTTCACTAGTTTCAGCTTCTGTATTCGAATACAAGGGATCTGTATTTGAATACAGATTTGGGTTTTTCTAGAAACATAGTTTTTAGCTTCTATATTCGAATACAAGGAAGCTGTATTCGAATACAGATTCGTGTTTTCCAGAAAATCATGTTTTAAACACTGTCATGTGAATTTTAAAGTGTTGGGAAATATTGAGAAGGGTTAAAATGATTTAAAATGGAGCCTTTGAAATAGTTTTGAAGAGGAGAGGATGATGTTTTGGAAACCTTTAATGACCTGGGAGGAAATGCTGAACTTTCAATGTTTTGTCTTTTGTATTCGACTACAGGCATGCTGTATTCGAATACAGAATGTTAAAATTGCAGTTTTTAGACTCTGTATTCGAATACATAGAAGCTGTATTCGAATACAGATTCGTATTTTCCAGAAATCTCAGTTTTAAACACTGTTTTATGAATTTCCAGAGTTGGGGGAAAAGACTTATGATAATTAAGAATGGAATTGTGTGATAATATAAAGTTTTAATGATTACTTGAATGTTTAATCATTGATGTGTTGATAATGAAATTATTTGTGCTGAGATGCTTTGGGGGAATGCTGGAAAGGCTGAGTTTTTCTGATATTGCATACTATTTTCAGTGAAGAGAAAACATTGCATGTCCATGCATTTCATAGTCAAGTGGTGACCGCGATGGGCCACAGAGTAATGCGGTAACCGTGATGGTCCGCGAAGTTAAGTAGTAACCACAGTAGTGGGCTACGGAATGGCCGCGTGTTCGTGGTGGTCATTTCTATCCGTGCGAGGATTTAACTTCTGTGTATTTGGCCTGTGAGAGGCTAATACACGTGAAAGTAGTAACCGTGATGGGTTGTAGAGTGGCCGCGTGTTCGTGGTGGTCCCTTCAAATACGTAAAACGTGCTGGTCTGTTGAGCGACTGCACTGGTGCTGATCTGTTGAGCGATTGCACCCTGGTCTTGAGAGCCGTTAAGTCAAACATATTTAAATTGTGCTGGTCTGTTGAGCGACTGCACTGGTGTTGAGCTGTTGAGCGATTGCACCCTGGTCTTGAGGGCTGTTAAAGTCAAACATGTTTAAAATGTGCTGGTCTGTTGAGCGACTGCACCTTGGTAATTCCAAGAAGTTGAATACATGAGCATATACATATTGCATCGGGGTGATAAACCGGTGGGTCACGATTTGGTTATATGATGATGATTGGAAACTGATGTGTGTAAGTACGTTATAAATCCTGAAAGTATGATGAATGATTGTGAATGCTGAAGTGTTGGCTGTACTTACAACTTATTTTCCATCTTAATTGGTTGCTGTTTTGAAAAATACATGTTATGAAATTTCAAAATGAGCATCTTTATTTATCATCATTGATTTTATGATATGCCATGGTTATATCTGTTTGTGAAATATATGCTATGTGTTATGTGTTAATTTCGGTCGGTGACCCTTTACTATTATATGTGGAAATTGGGCTTTGCCCTCAGATGATACCCGAACCCTTCCTACCGACGGCTACACTAACGACGGAGACGTCGTTAGTTTTTCTTGATCTTTACGCACGGCGTATTTGTAGACAATGCAGAGGGGTTGACAGGTGGCTGGAGACGAGACTTGTAGAGGATGCGGCGGAGACCGTGCTACTGTAGCTTAATGCATGATCAGTTAGAGTGATGTATAGGATTTTGAACTGGAAAATGTAATTGGTTATTTTGGGATTTATTGTATAACTTTTCCGCTAATATTTTTCCGCACTCTGATATTTCCTATTAAGATCATGACACTATTATCTTTTGAAATATATTAGTGTTTATTATTAATTTCCAGAATTAAATACTTAGTGATATTACGATGAATTATGTTCATTGATTAATCTACGACGTACTATTTTATGAAATAAATTAAAGGAAATTTTATTTCGATCTTTTTGAATTAAATCGGGAAACAATTCTTTTACTTATTTATTATATAAAAAAAAAATACACTCGCGTTGTGCTTTAAACTCGGGGTGTTACAATTGTGAGCATTTGGATAAAGTTTTGGGTTAAAGCTCTGATTAAAGTAATTGTTTTGAGTTATTAGCTAATCATGAATAGGAGCAAGTAGTTAAAGTGTCAAGTCTTGTGTAAGTTGTGGTGTGACTGAAGTGATGATGGTTTTGTAGGAGACAATGCCTCCACGAAGAGACGACACCACAAGAGCCAATGTCAGCCGGGAAGATAGGATGGCTGAAGCAATGAACAACATGGCTGCGTCTGTTGCTGCACAGACGGCTGCAAAGACTCAACGAGATCTAGAGAAGAGAGAAAGAGAGATTCGCACTGCTGAATCTAGAGGACTAGAGGATTTTCGTCGTCATAATCCTCCCAAGTTCAAGGGTGATGAGGGTCCAGAGAGAGCGGACCAATGGATTCAAGAGATGGAGAAAATCTTCGAGATGATTAATTGCCGAGCAGCTGTGAAAGTCAACTATGCCACGTATCTACTGATAAGGGATGCATAGTACTGGTGGAGAAGTACAAGACTACTGATGGGGTCAGCTCAAGAGGAAGTGTACTGGGAATCGTTCAAAAAGAAGTTTTTGGACAAATACTTCCCAATGAGCACTAGGACCAAGTTGGGTGACGATTTTCTGAAATTGCACCAGGGAAACATGACAGTGGGGGAATACGCAGCTAAGTTTGAATCGCTGTCCAAACATTTCAGATTTTTCCGGGAAGAAGTTGATGAACAGTTTATGTGTCATCGCTTTCAAAATGGACTGAAGTATGAGATTCAAGACTCGGTCTTGCCTTTGGGAATTCAACGTTTCCAAGTATGAGTGGAGAAGTGTAGAGAGGTTGAAGAGATGAAGAACATGAGGGCCAATAGAGGAGGGAACTTTAATTCTGGAGGGCCTAGTCGGATATGTTGGAACCAAGTTGGTTCTTGCAATTAAAGTTTTGATGTTAACAAATGTATTTTAGGAAAATAACATATTTGACTTAGAAGAAGAATGAAAAATGTCATCAGAAGAATAGATTAGAAGATGACGTCACCAGAAGCAGAAATAGAGGATGACGTCACCAGATGATGTCATCAGAAGATGACGTCACCAGAAGCAGAAATCAGAGGATGACGTCACCAGAGGATATCGTCAGATGAATCTATCAGAGAAAAATGTTCAAAACAGAATATGAGAAAAATGCTCAAAACAGAATCTGAGAAAAATGCTCAAAACAGATTGGAGAAAAAGGCTCAAAACAAAATTGGAGAAAAAGGCTCAAAACAAAATTGGAGAAAAAGGCTCAAAACAGAATCTGAGAAAAATGCTCAAAACAGAAGCAGAGCAAAATGTTCAAAACAGATCAGTGAGCAAAAGGCTCAAAACAGAATATGAGCAAACTACTCCAGAATATTCTCAAAACAGATTAATCGAAATATACTGCAGAAGTAAAGCATCAGTGAAGTTCTAAAGTTCAACTATAAATAGAGGCTTAATGCTGAAGAATAAAGTATCGAAAAACACAAGAACTCAAGCTTCAATTCAAAGTTATCTGAGAGTTCAAAAGAGAGAAACACAAATGAACAAGAGCAATATTTTCTAAGTGTTTTCGAGAGAGAAATACAATCAGCTTTCCAGAAGCAATAAAAGAGTGCAAAAATAAGTGCAGCAAACAGCTTTCTAGAAGCAACGTTGCAATGTTTCAAACCTTTACTATATAACCCGATGGTGGGTAGATTCCTTCTTCAATCTGGGGTTGTCAGATTGGTAGGAGAAGACTTGACTTGTAGAGTCAAGGTGTTGTTATCGTTCCTCAAAAGTCTGGGGTTGTCAGGCTGTTTGAGAAGACTTAGCTGGTTTAGTTAAGGTGTTGTTGTTCCTCAAAAGTTTGGGATTGTCAGACTGTTTGAGGAGACTTGGCTGGTATAGTCAAGGTGTTGTTGTTCCTCAAAAGTCTGGGTTGTCAGGATGTTTGGGAAGACTGGCTTGTAGGGTCAGTGGTGTTGTAATTCAAAGGAGTTTGAATTAGTGAAAAGGCCTTCCGGAGGAAGGGACTGGACGTAGCCTAGTTAACGGTGAACCAGTATAAATTGCTGTGTTATTATGTTATTATTATCCGCTGCTGAATCTGATTAGTTATATATCGAATAATTCACATTAACATTCAACAAAACAGCAGAAGAAATTCAAGTTTGACAAACACAATTCAACCCCCTTCTCGTGTTTGCACCTTCAATTGGCATCAGAGCTCGGTCTCAAGGCTGAGCACTTTACAACATGTCTGGATTCAATGAAGAAGCTACTGGAGGAAACATCAACAGACCACCTCTGTTTGATGGAGAACGATTTGAATACTGGAAGGACAGGCTAAGAAGTTTTTTTATTTCCTAAGATCCTGAACTTTGGGACATGGTGGAAGATGGTTATACTGCTCCAGAAGATGCTGATGGTATTAAAATTTCTAGAAGAGATATGGATGCTGATTAGAAGAAGATGTTCAAGTTGCATCACAAATCCAGAACGTTCATGATCAATGCAATAACATTCAAGGAGTTCGACAAATGCACTAACAGAGAAACAACGAAGAGCATCTATGATAGTCTGATTCTGACTTACGAAGGCAGTAAGCAAGTCCAAGAAGAAAAGGCTAACATTCTAGTCACGAAGTACGAGTTATTCAAGATGGAAGAAGATGAAGACATTGAAACTATGTTTTCCAGATTCCATACTCTAGTATAAGGATTAAGGGTACTAGAAAAGAGCTACACTACTGCTGATCATGTAAAGAAAATACTTAGAAGTCTGACAATCAAGTGGAGACCAAAGATTACTGCTATTTAGGAAGCTGGAAGAATTAATTAGCTCTCTCAGATCACATGAAATTGAGTTGGAAGAAGATGAACCCAAGAAGAAGAACAAAACTCTAGCACTGAAATCCAAGCAGAAGAAGGCTCTGAAAGCAACATTAGAAGATAGTGATTCAAACGATCAAAGTCTGAATTCAGAGGAAGAAGAGATTGCTTTCTTATCCAGAAATTTCAGAAAGATGTGGCATAACAGAAGGAATAAATTTCCCCAGAGATATTCCAATCAGTCCAACAAAGGAAGTGATGATACACATGACAAGAAAGGTATCATCTGCTACGGATGCAATGAATCTGGACATATCAAGTCAGAATGTCCAAATATGGAGAAAGGGAAGTACCAAAGGAAAGATTTCAGAACTAAGAAGAAAAACATGATGGCTACATGGGATGATTCTGATGAATCTTCTGAAGATGAACAAGCAAATTTGGCTATGATAGTTCACACCAACTCTGGATCCAACACAGAATCTGATTCTGGAAGAGAATCAGAAGATGATGAAACTAAGGTATATTCTGAATTCACTCGATCTGATTTGATTACTGTTCTGAATGATTTTGTAAACTGTAATTACAAATTATCTTTAAAACTGAAAACTCTTAAGAAAGAAAATACAAATCTAACAGAAGAAGTTAATGTTTTAAAAAATCAGATTGCAGAATTTAAAACAGAAATTGTCATTCTTGAAACTGATATTGCAGAATTGAAAACAGAGAATGTATGCTTGAAAAACAGTTTTGCTGAACTTAAAGATGAAAGTTTAAATCTGAAAAATAATCATAATTCAACAGCAATTGAAAATACCACAAGTAATTCTGATATGCATGAACAAGTTCTTCAAGAATTTCTTGATAGTGGTATGGAAAGAAGCAAATATGCTTATATGATTTATGGAGTCAGTAGGAACGGAAATAGAGGAATAGGATTTGAAGAAACAATAATTAAACCTAAACCTATGTTTAAACCTGTTCCCTCTGATATAGTGTGTACTGTTTGGTACAAGAAAGGTCATTCCAAAGTGTTTTGTCGTATGCTAAATACAAGGGAAAACAAGAAACTTTTCAAGACTAACAAACCTGGACCCAACTAGATTTGGGTACCAAAAGATAAAATTGTCTATGTTGCAGATGTTCTAAGCAACCAAATTGAAACACCAGTCATGGTGCCTGGTCAATGGATGCTTGCAATATATGAAGTGAAAAAGGTTTATGTTCCAACATATACCAAGCAGAAGCAAAGTAACTCTGGTGGAAGAAGAACTGGTAAATACAATGCCTATCAGAACCAAAACCATAGGAGGAACAGGAAATACCAAAACAGACAAAGAAATCACACATATCAACAAAATTGGAACTACTAGAGGAATCAGAATTATCATCAGTTCCAGAAATATCAGAGGAACCTGATATATCAGCAGAAAGAGAAGTGTCGGTATTTGGAGAGTTCTTCAAACACTCCAGTAAAATTCATCAAGACTACAAACCAGGAAGGGAATTCAAATTCCTTCATCCAAACCATCTATTCACAGAACATACAGATTCAGAATATGAAAATCAGAAACAAGAGGATTTTCAGAGTAAAATTGAAACTATTAACATAGAGGTTACATTTTGCTGTAAATACTATTATTGTTTGATATTTATGTTTAATGTGATAACAAGAAGCTTGATCTTAAAAATCAAAGCTAGATAAGTATTCTGCAGGTTGCCAAACTGTTAGAGGAACCAAGTGATTCACGTGATGTGAACACTTCAACAGAAACAGTATTTCAGTGGTTTCAAAAACAAGCAGAAACCACCAGAAGCAGAATTAATGGTTTGGCTGTATTGAGTTCATTTTTAAATTATTTGATTTCTATTATGTTATATGACAAATAGCTTGATCTGAAAAGTCAAAGCAAGATGAAGCTGATGCAGGTTAACCAGAACTAGAGGAAACTGATGCTGGTTTACCAGAACCAGAGGAAACTAAAGCTAGTTTACCAAAACCAGAGGAAACCGATGCAGGTTTACTAGAACCAGAAGCTAATATAGATCTACCAGAACCAGAGGAAACTAAAGCTAGTTTACCAAAACCAGAGGAAACCGATGCAGGTTTGCTAGAACCAGAAGCTAATATAGATCTACCAGAACCAGAAGCTGATGTAGACAAACCAAGAGAGCTTGAATAGATGGAAGATGAAAGAAGAACCTGACAAGTCTTCAGAGGATAAATCTGAAGATAAGTTAAAAAAAAAATAGATCACTCCAAGACATGGCCAGAACTATGTTAAATGATTTAAATGTTGCAAAACATTTTTGGGCTGAAGCAATCAACACTGCATGTTATATTCAGAATAGAGTCTTTATTAGGTCTATGTTGAATAAAACACCATATGAATTATGGAAAGGTAAAAAACCTAACATTTCTTACTTTAAACAATTTGGCTGTATCTGTTATATGCTAAATACTAAAGATATCCTTGGTAAGTTTGATTCTCGATCTCAAAAGTGTATCTTCATTGGATACTCTGAAAGATCTAAAGCTTATAGGGTGTTTAATACTGAAACTCATATGGTAGAGGAATCATTACATGTTAAGTTTAATGACAAACAGCTTGACACTGCAAAGTCAAAGCAAGATGTTGATATTACAGATTTAACAACACCAGAGGAAGCAGAAACAGACAAACCAGCAGAAGCAGATAAACCAATAGAATTTGGAGAAGTGAAGGATACAAATAAATCAGAAGCATGTGACACATCTTCAAAGGATGAACCTGATCAAATCAGAACCAATCATGAGAAGTCAGAAGAGAAATCTGGATGGAAATACCTGTCATCTCATCCTGAAAATCTGATCATTGGAAGTGGAAGTGATTCTTTAAGAACCAGATCATCATTAAAAGATATAAGTCTGTTTGGTTTAATCTCATCGATTGAGCCTACATCTGTTAGTGAAGCATTGGCAGATGATGGATGGATTATTGCAATGCAGGAAGAGTTAAATGAATTTAAGAGGAATGATGTTTGGGATCTAGTTCCAAGACCAGAGAAGAACATTGTGGGAACCAAGTGGGTCTTCAGAAATAAGCTAAATGAAAAGGGTGAAGTAGTCAGAAACAAGGCAAGGCTTGTGGCATAAGGTTACAGTCAACAAGAGGGTATTGATTACACTGAGACATTTGCTCCAATAGCCAGGTTAGAAGCTATTCGTATCTTATTGTCCTTTGCTGCCAATAATAATATCAAATTATTTCAAATGGATGTTAAAAGTGCTTTTCTCAATGGTTATTTGAGTGAAGAGCTATATGTTAAACAACCTCCAGGTTTTGAAAATTCTGAATTTCCAAACCATGTCTTTAAACTGAGAAAATCCTTGTATGGGTTAAAACAAGCACCTAGAGCATGGTATGATAGACTCAGTAATTTCTTACTTAAAAATAACTTTGAAAGAGGACAAATAGACAATACTTTGTTTAGCAGATCAATAGAAAATGATATTTTGATCATTCAAACTTATGTTGATGATATTATTTTTGGATCTACTAATGGCATTCTTTGTCAAGAATTTTCTGA
The DNA here is from genome assembly GCA_037974295.1 of Cicer cuneatum. Taxonomy (NCBI): domain Eukaryota; kingdom Viridiplantae; phylum Streptophyta; class Magnoliopsida; order Fabales; family Fabaceae; genus Cicer; species Cicer cuneatum. Next base: position 6,586,180 of record JBBPBO010000003.1, on the reverse strand, counting down.
ATTATTGCAGCATGAATTTCAAATGAGTATGATGGGAGAACTTAAGTTCTTTCTAGGAATACAAATTCAACAAAGTTCAGAAGGTATTTACATTCACCAAACTAAATATACAAAGGAACTTCTCAAGAAGTTTAAGATGAGTGATTGCAAACCTATGACTACACCAATGCATCTTACTTGTTCACTTGATAAAGATGAATCAGGAACAAAAGTTGACCAGAAAATCTACAGAGGAATGATAAGATCATTACTCTACCTTACTGCTTCTAGACATGATATCATATTTAGTGTGTGTGTATGTGCTTGATTTCAATCTGATCCTAGAGAATCCCATCTAACTGTTGTTAAGAGAATCCTTAGATACCTAAAAGGCACTACCAACCTCACCTTGTTTTACAAGAAAACTCCTACATACAAACTGAGTGGATACTGTGATTTTGACTATGCTGGAGATAAACTTGAAAGAAAAAGCACCAGTGGCTATTGTACCTTTTTAGGAGACAATTTAATTTTGTGGTCCAGTAAGAGACAACACACCATTGCCATGTCAACAGTAGAGGCTGAATACATTTTAGAAGCTGGCTGTAGCTCTCAACTACTTTGGATGAAGCATCAACTTGAAGACTACAAAATATTAGAATCCAACATACCCATCTATTGTGATAACACATATGCCATTTGCCTAACCAAAAACCCTATCCTACATTCTCGAGCCAAACACATAGAGATCAAACACCACTTCATCAGAGATTATGTTCAAAAAGGGGTACTTAACATTCAATTTGTAGACACTGATCATCAATGGGCTGACATATTCACTAAATCACTACCTGAAGATAGGTTTGAATTCATCAAGAAAAACCTTAATCTTATCTTCATCCCTAACCTAATAGCTTAGTTTAATTTTTATGTATTTTATTTTTCATGTACTTTTATTAAAAAAAAGAGTCGAAAAAAAAGAGTAAAAAAAAAAAACAGAGGATCTCTTTTCTTCATTCAATCCTTTTAGTCTGATGACAAAGGGGGAGAAGATGTAATATTTGATAAAATATCCGAGGGAGGAGATGATGTATTTGAAAGGAGGAGAAGATGATGTATGATGTATTTGATATCTGGGCATTAGACTTAGGGGGAGAAAATATAAAATGAAGCTTAGTCTTAGGGGGAGTCAAAGTCAAAAGAAAGAAAAAGTATTATCAAAAATACATTGTTTGTCATCATCAAAAAGGGGGAGATTGTTGGAACCAAGTTGGTTCTTGCAATTAAAGTTTTGATGTTAACAAATGTATTTTATGAAAATAACATATTTGACTTAGAAGAAGAATGAAAAATGTCATCAGAAGAATAGATCAAAAGATGACGTCACCAGAAGCAGAAACAGAGGATGACGTCACCAAATGATGTCATTAGAAGATGACGTCACCAGAAGTAGAAATCAGAGGATGACGTCCCCAGAGGATATCGTCAGATGAATCTGTCAGAGAAAAATGTTCAAAACAGAATCTGAGAAAAATGCTCAAAACAGAATATGAGAAAAATGCTCAAAACAGAATTGGAGAAAAAGGCTCAAAACAGAATCTGAGAAAAATGCTCAAAACAGAAGCGGAGCAAAATGTTCAAAACAGATCAGTGAGCAAAAGGCTCAAAACAGAATCTTAGCAAACTACTCCAGAATATTCTCAAAACAGATTAATCGAAATATACTGCAGAAGTAAAGCATCAGTGAAGTTCTAAAGTTCAACTATAAATAGAGGCTTAATGCTGAAGAATAAAGTATCGAAAAACACAAGAACTCAAGCTTCAATTCAAAGTTATCTGAGAGTTCAAAAGAGAGAAACACAAATGAACAAGAGCAATATTTTCTAAGTGTTTTCGAGAGAGAAATAAAATCAGCTTTCCAGAAGCAATAAAAGAGTGCAAAAATAAGTGCAGCAAACAGCTTTCTAGAAGCAACGTTGCAAAGTTTCAAACCTTTACTATATAACCCGATAGTGGTGTAGATTCCTTCTTCAATCTGGGGTTGTCAGATTGGTAGGAGAAGACTTGACTTGTAGAGTCAAGGTGTTGTTATCGTTCCTCAAAAGTCTGGGGTTGTCAGGCTGTTTGAGAAGACTTAACTGGTTTAGTTAAGGTGTTGTTGTTCCTCAAAAGTCTGGGATTGTCAGGCTGTTTGAGGAGACTTGGCTGGTATAGTCAAGGTGTTGTTGTTCCTCAAAAGTCTGGGGTTGTCAGGATGTTTGGGAAGACTGGCTTGTAGGGTCAGTGGTGTTGTAATTCAAAGGAGTTTGAATTAGTGAAAAGGCCTTGTGGAAGAAGGGACTGGACGTAGCCTAGTTAACGGTCAACCAGTATAAATTGCTGTGTTATTCTGTTATTATTATCCGCTGCTCAATCTGATTAGTTATATATCGAATAATTCACATTAACATTCAACAAAACAGCAAAAGAAATTCAAGTTTGACAAACACAATTCAACCCCCCTTTCTCGTGTTTGCACCTTCAAGATGCATAATCAGAACAATAGAGGAAAACAAGTGGCTAAGCCGTATAACCGGTGACAAAACAACAAGAGAGGCCAGAATCGGCTGGGAAATCAGAATTTTGGACGGCAATTGGGACAAGGAGTCCGGTGTTATCGATGTGGGAAGGAAGGACATATTGCGACTGCTTGTACTGCAAGGGATCTGATGTGTTTCAACTGCTAGAAACCAGGACACGTGGCGAGGGATTGTCGGGTTCCGAAGGTGGAGCCAACTGTAAACGCGACTAGGGCTACTCGTCCTACTGCTAGAGGCCGCGTCTATCACATGGGTGCTGAAGCTGGGAGTCAAGCCCCAAATTTAATCTAGCAAGATTGCGAGATTGCAGGTAACACCCTAACTGCACTTTTTGATTCGGGAGCAACCCATTCTTTCATTGCTATGGACTGTGTGCATCGTTTGAAGTTATCTGTATCTGCTTTACCTTTTGATTTGGTTGTTTCTACACCTGCTAAGACTTTGACCGTAAACTCTGCATGTTTACACTGTACTGTAATGATTCAGAATAGAGATTTCTTGGTTAATTTAATCTGCCTAACCCTACAATCACTCGAGATCATTCTCAGTATGGATTGGATGACGTATAATTACGTAGTCTTGGATTGCGCTTGAAAATTAGTTATTTTCCCCGAACCTGGAGTCGTTCAGTATTTGGCTGCTAACAAACTCAGAGTATCATTGAGAGAAGGAACTCATGAATTTTTATCATTGGCTAACATTGAGACCAAGATGGATGTGAACATAGAAGATGTGGCGTTAGTCAAAGAATATTCGGACGTATTTCCAACAGAAATTCCAAGATTACCCCCAGTAAGAGAGGTGGAGTTCTTCATTGATTTGCACCCAGGAACTGGACCTATTTCAATTGCGCCGTACCGGATGTCGCCATTGGAATTAAGCGAGCTTAAGGGTCAAATTGAAGGTTTATTGGAGAAAGGATTTATCAGACCAAGTGTGTCGCCCTGGGGAGCTCCGATGTTGTTGGTAAAGAAGAAGGATGGAAGTTCACGCTTATGTGTGGATTATCGGCAACTTAACAAGGTCACTATCAAGAATCGTTATCCTTTACCATGCATCGATGATTTGATGGACCAATTGAGGGGAGCCGCGGTGTTTTCAATGATTGATTTGAAATCAGGATACCATCAGATTCGGGTAAGAGAAGGAGATATTCAAAAGACTGCTTCAGGACCCGATATGGACATTACGAATATCTCGTTATGCAATTTGGAGTTACGAATGCACCAGCGATTTTCATGGACTATATGAATAGGATCTTTAGCCCATTCTTGGATAAATTCGTGGTGGTGTTCATCGATGATATTTTGATTTATTCAAAGGATGAAGAAGAACATGAAGAGCACCTACACCAAGTTCTTGAAGTCTTGCACGAGAAGCAATTGTATGCCAATTTGTCGAAGTGCGAGTTTAGGCTAAAGAAAGTGAACTTCTTGGGACATGTGATAATAAAAGAAGGAATCGTTGTCGATCCGACAAAGATTGAGACAAATCTTGCCTGGAAACAGCCCCAGACTATCACAGACATACGTAGTTTTGTCGGACTAGCAGGATACTACAGGAGGTTTATTGAAGGATTTGCTAAGATTGTAGCTCCTTTGACACAACTCACCAGAAAGAATCAGCCGTTTGCATGGACGGAGAAGTGTGAGGAAAATTTTCTGTTGCTAAAGGAAAAGTTGACAACCTCACCAGTATTGGTTTTGCCACAGCCGGAGGAACCATATGAAGTGTACTGTGATGCATCTCACCAAGGTTTGGGATGTGTTTTGATGCAACACAAGAATGTTGTAGCCTACGCTTCAAGGCAGTTGAAAACTCACGAACGAAACTACCCTACTTATGATTTAGAGCTTGCTGCAGTAGTATTTGCCTTAAATGTCTGGAGGCACTACTTATATGGATGCACGTTCACGGTGTTCAGTGACCATAAAAGCTTGAAGTATATGTTCGACAGAAGGAATTAAACATGCGTCAGAGGAGATGGATGGAGACTCTCAAGGATTTTGACTTTTCATTGCAGTACCACCCTGGAAAGGCCAATGTGGTGGCTAATGCATTAAGTAGGAAAAGTGTGTCAGTATCTTCAATGATAATGGCTAGACAACAAGAGTTATGGGAAACATTTAGAGATCTACACTTGGACGTAAAGTTTGCACCAGGAATTTTAAAGTGTGGAATGATAACAATTTTGAGTGGCCTACTTGAGGAGAGTGCAAACTTGCAAGAGGACGCATTGATCCAAGAAAAGAGGAATCTGATAGCGCAAGGACAGACAACTGAGTTCAGGGTCGGAACAGATAATATTCTGAGATGTAATGGAAGAGTTTGTGTACCAGAAGTTGCAGAGATGAGGAGCGATTTTGGAAGAGGCTCATAAGAGTAAGTTGAGTATTCATCCTGGAGCGACCAAGATGTACCCAGGAACTGGACCTATTTCAATTGCGCCGTACCAGATGTCGCCATTGGAATTAAGCGAGCTTAAGGGTCAAATTGAAGGTTTATTGGAGAAAGGATTTATCAGACCAAGTGTGTCGCTCTGGGGAGCTCCGGTGTTGTTGGTAAAGAAGAAGGATGGAAGTTCACGCTTATGTGTGGATTATCGGCAACTTAACAAGGTCACTATCAAGAATCGTTATCCTTTACCACGCATCGATGATTTGATGGACCAATTAATGGGAGCCGCGGTGTTTTCAAAGATCGATTTGAAGTCAGGATATCATCAGATTCGAGTAAGAGAAGGAGATATTCAAAAGTCTGCTTTCATAACCCGTTATGGACATTATGAATATCTCGTGATGCCTTTTGGAGTTACGAATGCACCCGCGATTTTCATGGACTATATGAATAGAATCTTCAGTCGTTTCTAGATAAATTCGTAGTGGTGTTCATCGATGATATATTGGTTTATTCAAAGGATGAAGAAGAACACGGAGAACACCTACGCCAAGTTCTTGAAGTCTTACGCGAGAAGCTGTATGCCAATTTATCGAAGTGCGAGTTTTGGCTAGAGAAAGTGAACTTCTTGGGACATGTGATAACAAAAGAAGGAATCGTTGTGGATCCAGCAAAAATTGAGACAATTCTTGCATGGAAACAGCCCCAGACTATCACAGACATACGAAGTTTTGTCAGACTAGCAGGATACTACAGGAGATTTATTGAAGGATTTGCTAAGATTGTAGCTCCTTTGACACAACTCACCAGAAAGAATCAACCGTTTGCATGGACGGAAAAGTGTGAGGAAAATTTTCAGTTGCTTAAGGAAAAGTTGACAACCTCACCAGTGTTGGTTTTGCCACAGCAAGAGGAACCATACGAAGTCTACTGTGACGCATCTCATCACGGGTTGGGATGTGTTTTGATGCAACACAAGAAAGCTGTAGCCTACACCTCAAGGCAGTTGAAAACTCACGAACAAAATTACCCTACCCATGATTTAGAGCTTGCTGCAGTAGTGTTTGCGTTAAAAGTCTGGAGACATTACTTATATGGATGCACGTTCACGGTATTCAGTGACCATAAAAGCTTGAAGTATCTGTTCGATCAGAGGGAACATGCGTCAGAGGAGATGGATGGAGACTCTCAAGGAGTTTGACTTTTCATTGCAGTACCACCCTGGAAAGGCCAATGTGGTGGCTGATGCATTGAGTCGGAAGAGTGTGTCAGTATCTTCAATGATAATGGCCAGACAACAGGAGTTGTGGGAAGCATTTAGAGATCTACATTTGGACGTAAAGTTTGCACCGGGAATGTTAAAGTGTGGAATGATAACAATTTCGAGTGGTTTACTTGAGGAGATTGCAAACTTGCAAGATGACGCATTGATCCAAGAAAAGAGGAATCTGATAGCGCAACGACAGACAACTGAGTTCAGCGTCGGAACAGATAATATTCTGAGATGTAATGGAAGAGTTTGTACACCGGAAGTTGCAGAGATGAGAAGAGCGATTTTGGAAGAGGCTCATAAGAGCAAGTTGAGTATTCATCCTGGAGCGACCAAGATGTACCAGGACTTAAGGCAGAATTTCTAGTGGCCAGGAATGAAGTGGGATGTAGCGGAATACGTATCGGCATGTTTGACTTGTCAGAAAGCGAAAGTGGAACATCAACGACCTGCTGGAATGTTGCAGCCCCTGGATATACCAGAATGGAAGTGGGACAACATTTCCATGGATTTTATAACAGGACTGCCCAAGAGAAGGAAAAAGAATGATTCAATTTGGGTAATAGTGGATCGATTGACAAAGTCCGCACATTTCTTACCGGTAAGGACCACTTATAAAGTAGATAAGCTGACGGAAATCTACATCGCTGAGATTGTGAGGTTACACGACGTTCCATTGAGTATAGTATCGGACCGTGACCCAAAGTTCACATCTCATTTTTGGGGAGTGCTGCATGAAGCTTTGGGAACGAAACTGAAATTGAGTTCCGCTTACCATCCACAAACAGATGGCAAACCGAGAGAACAAATCAGTCCTTGGAAGATCTATTGAGAGCATGTTTGTTGGATGACAGAGGAAACTGGGATGAGGTGTTGCCATTGATTGAGTTCACTTACAACAATAGCTTTCATGCAAGTATTGGAATGGCACCCTATGAGGCTTTATATGGACGCAAGTGTCAGACGCCTTTATGCTGGTATAAGGACGGAGAGAGCATGATTGTTGGACCTGAGATGGTGGAACAGACTACAGAGAAAATCAAGAGGATACAAGAGAAAATGAAGATTTCACAAGATCGTCAGAAGAGTTATGCGGACAAGCGTCGCAGACCTTTGGAATTTTAGGAGGGTGATCATGTATTTCTGAGGGTCACGCCTACAACTGGTGTTGGCAGAGCTATTAAGTCAAGAAAGTTGACTTCGAAATTTATTGGACCATACCAGATTACTGCACGTATTGGACCATTGGCCTATCGAATTGCTTTACCTCCAATACTGTCCAATATTCACGACGTATTTCATGTGTCACAGTTAAGGAAATACATTGCAGACCTGTCACATGTGATCGCACCAGATACAATTCAGCTGAAGGATAACCTGTCATTTGAAGTATTCCCTGTAAGGATTGAAGACAAGAAGATTAAACAGTTGAGGAACAAGGAAGTCCCACTAGTCAAAGTGATTTGGAATCCGACTACGGGAGACGCGACTTGGGAACTGGAGAGTAAGATGAGGGAGCAATATCCTCAGTTGTTTAGGGACATGTAGTTTCGAGGACGAAACTAATTTAAGGGGGGAGTAATGTAAGACCCTTAATTTTTAATTAAAATTATGGAATTAATTTTAAGTGTATGTTGGGGATATTTGTAAAATATTTAATATATGTATGTTTGGAGTGAATATATATATATATATATAAATATTTATTTTGGAAGATGAATTAAGATTATTGGATTAAGAAAAAATTTAATTTAATTACGAGTAATTAAATTAACGGACAGTTAATTAAGGGATTAGTGGCTAATTGCGACGAGATTGGTTAAGTGCTGAGGATCAGACAAGTGTCGGGTGAGGTGGCACCCACACAAGCCTATAAATAGGAGTGAGAAGTATGGTGAAATCAGAACACCATTCCTCCTCCCTCACTGCCCATACTGCATGTAACAGTACCCCTTTCCCTCTCATTCTGTTCTGTTCTAGTTCAATCAAAAGAAAGGAAAAAGAGAGTTCCTCAAAAGTGGCATTACTTGGAAATCCAAGCACCGAAACACCAAACCCCCAGTACAAAAGTCATTCCCCACATCATTACGGAGCTAGAGAACCCAGTTTCGTAGCAGCAAACGCAAGCGGCAGTTTCACCGGTTTTTGACGCGTAAACGGGAACGAAAGCAGAAACGTGAGCAGAAGCAAAAAACACAACAAGGGTAAGGGCACCTTCCACTTTCTAGTTGCATTCTAGGACTGTAAATGTATGTTTGAGGTGTGGTTATATTTGAGTTTCTGTTTTGAAAAAGAAACTGTTTTGCATGACATTTTTGAGATGAAAGAAAATGCATTCTGTTGAGGTTTTAAATAATCTGTGAGGTTGTTGTTTTGCTTATACAACATGTCTGTTTTGGTTGTGTGGAAAAACTGAAAAATGTCTTGCATGTTATTTTGAAGTTGATCAAAATGCATGTTGAGAAGACTGTGTGCATGTTGTTTTAAAACCTGAAAATTTCATTATGTGATGTTTGATGATCTGTGAGATACAACATTGTTGTTCTGCTTGTGTGAGAAAGCTGGAACATACTTTGCATGTTGTGTTGGTTGTGTAAGCATACTGGAGAATACCATGCATGTTGTTTTGGAGGTGCATGTTCTAGTTCTGGATGATTCTGATGTTGATCATTCTGTTTCTGTTTCTGATGATTGTGGTGTTGATCATTCTATTTCTGTTTCTGATGATTCTGGTGTTGATCATTCTATTTCTGCTTCTGATGATTCAGGTGGTGACTATTCTGTTTCTGTTTCTGGATGTTCTGGTGTTGATGATTCTGCTTCTGTTTTGAGTGATTCTAGTGATGTTGATGTTTTCAAAAGAAAAGGGATTTTAAATGATGAAAGTGTTTTCTGGAAACGTGCTGAATCTGTTTTGATGTTTGGTTGTTCTTTTTTAAAAGAAACAGTTTGAAATGTGTTGAAGTCTCAGGAAAAATTTCACTGGTTTTCGAAGGTGTATTCGAATACAACATGTGTGTATTCGAATACAACCTGTCAAGCTTTTGTTTTACTTAAGTTTTCAAACTTGTATTCGAATACAAGCCCCTGTATTCGAATACAGAAGGAGGATTTTTGCTTCTGACTTAGCATCTGTATTCGACTACGACCATGTCATATTCGAATATAGAAGTGAAATTTTAACACTGTATTCGCATCTGTATTCGACTACAGGCATGCTGTATTCGAATACAGAATGCAGATTTTCACTAGTTTCAGCTTCTGTATTCGAATACAAGGGATCTGTATTTGAATACAGATTTGGGTTTTTCTAGAAACATAGTTTTTAGCTTCTGTATTCGAATACAAGGAAGCTGTATTCGAATACAGATTCGTGTTTTCCAGAAAATCATGTTTTAAACACTATCATGTGAATTTTAAAGTGTTGGGAAATATTGAGAAGGGTTAAAATGATTTAAAATGGAGCCTTTGAAATAGTTTTGAAGAGGAGAGGATGATGTTTTGGAAACCTTTAATGACCTGGGAGGAAATGCTGAACTTTCAATGTTTTGTCTTCTGTATTCGAATACAGAATGTTAAAATTGAAGTTTCATGCTTCTGTATTCGAATACAAGGAATATGTATTCGAATACAAATTCGGGTTTTTAGAAATTCCAAACTTTTCAACAATGTTTATGAACCCTAAGTGTTGGGGAGTATTGGGAAGGTTTATGATGAATTAAAATGGAACTTTTGTGATAGTTTCAAGTGGGGGTGATGAAGTTTTTGAGACTTTACTGAAGTTGTGAAAATTCTGAGTTTTTCACTGTGACAGCCTCTATATTCGAATACTAGGAAGCTGTATTCGAATACAGAGTGTTAATTCTGCAATGTTTTTGGCCTCTATATTCGAATACAGATTCGTATTTTCCAGAAATCTCAGTTTTAAACACTGTTTTATGAATTTCTAGAGTTGGGGGAAAGACTTATGATAATTAAGAATGGAATTGTGTGATAATGTAAAGTTTTAATGATTACTTGAATGTTTAATCATTGATGTGTTGATAATGAAATTATTTGTGCTGATATGCTTTGGGGAAATGCTGGAAAGGCTGAGTTTTTCTGATATTGCATACTGTTTTCAGTGAAGAGAAAACATTGCATGTCCATTCATTTCATAGTCAAGTGGTGACCGCGATGGGCCACAGTAATGCGGTAACCGTGATGGTCCGCGAAGTTAAGTAGTAACCACAGTAGTGGGCTACGGAATGGCCGCGTGTTCGTGGTGGTCCATTCTATCCGTGCGAGGATTTAACTTCTGTGTATTTGGCCTGTGAGAGGCTAATACACGTGAAAGTAGTAATCGTGATGGGTTGTGGAGTGGCCGCGTGTTTGTGGTGGTCCATTCTATCCGGGCTACGGAATGGCCGCGTGTTCGTGGTGGTCCATTCAAATACGTAAAACGTGCTGGTCTGTTGAGCGACTGCACTGGTGCTGATCTGTTGAGCGATTGCACCCTGGTTTTGAGGGAGTTAAGTCAAACATATTTAAATTGTGCTGGTCTGTTGAGCGACTGCACTGGTGCTGATCTGTTGAGCGATTGCACCCTGGTCTTGAGGGCCGTTAAAGTCAAACATGTTTAAAATGTGCTGGTCTGTTGAGCGACTGCACCTTGGTAATTCCAAGAAGTTGAATACATGAGTATATACATATTGCATCTGGGTGATTGACCGGTGGGTCACGATTTGGTTATATGATGATGATTGGAAATTGATGTGTGTAAGTACGTTATAAATCCTGAAATTCTGATGAATGATTGTGAATGCTGAAGTGTTGGCTGTACTTACAACTTATTTTCCATCTTAATTGGTTGCTGTTTTGAAAAATACATTGTTGAACCAAGTTGGTTCTAAGTACTTAGGATTTTGATGCTTACAAATGTACTCAATGTAAACTTATTTTGTACTTTGAATTGTTAAGTTAAATGCCCTAGAAACTGAAGGAAACAGAAGCAGAGATCAAAGGAAAATGAATTCTGGAATTTCCAGAAGATGTTCCAGGATGTCAAAACATCACTAGAGGATATGTTTGGTGGCCCATAACAGAAGGAAGAAAAATGATAATGAAACATGGATCATACCATTGGAAAGCCTGCTAGAAGGAGAGTTGTTCCAGACAAACAGGATTAAAATATCAATTTTATTCCAGAAGTTATTCTGACCAGAAGATGGCCTGGCAGTGAAAAATTACACAGTCCAGACTTGTTCCAGACTTGACCAGAAGGTATGTTTATGAGTCCAGAACAAGAGGATCAATCCAGATTTGGCCAAGACCATAAGATAGCATGATTCAGGACATGGAACTAAGTCCAGACCAAAAGAAATGAGTTCCAGAATCAATCCAGACCTGGTCCAAAATTAAAGAGTAAAAACTTCCAGATCAATGGTTCAGAAATAATTATTTGGTCCAGTGATGGTCCAGATCAGAAAATCAGACCATGGCCCAGTGGTAGCCGAAATCAGAGGGACAGACTGTGCAGTCCAGCAAAGGCCGAAATCAGAGGATTACAGCATATCAATTCGGCTGGTCCAGTTGTGGAATATCGCATGAAGATCCAAGGGTGCAGATTTGATCATGAGGATTAAAGAATCTGAGAAAAACGTTCAAAAGAGAAAAACACAAATGAACGAGAGCAATATTTTCTAAGTGTTTTCGAGAGAGAAATACAGTGCAACAAACAGCTTTCCAGAAGCAACGTTGCAAAGTTCTAAACCTTTATTATAGTGGTGTAGATTCCTTCTTCAATCTGGGATTGTCAGATTGGTAGGAGAAGACTTAGCTGGTATAGTTAAGGTGTTTTATTCCTCAAAAGTCTGGGGTTGTCATGCTGTTTGAGAAGACTTAGCTGGTTTAGTTAAGGTGTTGTTGTTCCTCAAAAGTCTGGGGTTGTTAGGCTGTTTGGGAAGACTGACTTGAAGGGCCAGTGGTGTTGTAATTCAAAGGAGTTTGAATTAGTAAAAGGCCTTCTGGAGGAAGGGACTGGACGTAGCCTAGTTAACGGTGAACCAGTATAAATTGTTGTGTTATTATTATCCGCTGCTGAATCTGATTAATTACTTATCGAATAATTCAAATCAATATTTAATAAAACAGCAAAAGAAATTAAGTTTGACAAACACAATTCAACCCCCCCTTCTCGTGTTTGCACCTTCATACATGTCATGAAATTTCAAAATGAGCATCTTTATTTATCATCGTTGATTTTATGATATGCCATGGTTATATCTGTCTGTGAAATATATGCTATGTGTTATGTGTTAATTTCGGTCGGTGACCCTTTACTATTATATGTGGAAATTGGGCTTTGCCCTCAGATGATACCTGAACCCTTCCTACCGACGGTTACACTAACGACGGAGACGTCGTTAGTTTTCCTTGATCTTTACGCATGGCGTATTTGTAGACAATGCAGAGGGGCTGACAGCTGGCTGGAGACGAGACTTGTAGAGGATGCGGCGGAGACCGTGCTACTATAGCTTAGTGCATGATCAGTTAGAGTGATGTATAGGATTTTGAACTGGAAAATGTAATTGGTTATTTTGGGAATTATTGTATAACTTTTCCGCTAATATTTTTCCGCACTCTGATATTTCCTATTAAGATCATGACCTATTATCTTTCCAGAATTAAATACTTAGTGATATTACGATGAATTACGTTCATCGATTAATCTACGACGTACTATTTTATGAAATGAATTAAAGGAAATTTTATTTCGATCTTTTTGAATTAAATCGGGAAACAATTCTTTTACTTACTTATTATAAAAATAAAAATAAATACACTTGCGTTGTCCTTTAAACTCGGGGTGTTACAATTGTGAGCATTTGGTTAAAGTTTTGGGTTAAAGCTCTGTATGATGAGGAAGAGGAGGTTACATCGAGGCGAGCGGCGGATTCGGATGAGACTTGTTTGGGATACGGAGGAAATCCGTGCTACTGTAGCTTTAGTGCATGATCGGTTAGATTTGATGTATAGGATTTTGAGCTGGAAAATGTAATTTGTTTTATTTTTGGAAATTATTGTACTACTTTTCCGCTAAACTATTCTGCACTCTGATATTTTCAATTGGGATGTTATGACAGTAATCTTTTGAGATGTATTGATGTTTATCATTAAATTTCCAGAATTAAGTACTTAGTGATATTACAATGAAGTTATTTAATTATGTTCATCAATTAATCCACGGCGTACTATTTTTAAGAAACGAATTAAAGGAAACTTTGTATTTCGATTCTTTTGAAGTAATAAATTGGGAAAAACATTTTAATTATTTATTTTAGAAAGAAAAAAATACACTCGCACTGTGTTTTGAACTCGGGGTGTTACAGATAGACCTCGGGGGTACATCTAGTTGGGAATTCCTAAGTGGATTAGTGGGTTATTCCCTAAGGCCGGGAGCTACCGTGCAAAAACAAGAGTACCCCGACCGTCGCGTATATGTGTCTCGGGTTGAGTTGAGGTGATCTATGAGGACTTGGCCATTCATGAATTGTCCGTCCACTCTTGTAGTGGCATAGCATCAGGCCTCCTAACCAAGTACTTCAGAGTAGAATGGTACCAAATGATGAAGAAGTATAGATTATAGGGCTTGCATAACATTTTATCTTTGTGACCACTTAATTGTGATTAATTTAGACTGCACTTGATATGATAAACTTGAATGTTTCTCATGTTTGTAATAATTTGACTATTTGCGTGTTCTCCTCATTTATATTATACTATTACATAATTTTGATACTCACCCCTCGTTGTTTGTGTTTGGCGTTTGCGATGGACGCAAATGAGTTGTAAGCTGCAGGTGACGACTAATACCATATGAGTGGCGGGAGCCATCTTGTATCGAAGACTTTTATTATAAGTTTTTTTGTTGTTGTTATTGTTAACGTTTATTAAGTTGGGGATTTCTGCTCTGATAGTGACACCGGGTTGGGACTACATTTACCACTATCAGTAAACTTATATACGTGTGTTTTAAAAAGGATTTAATTTGACTACTGTCATCTTTTTCGAGTTCTTGAACATTGATGAGAATTTTGGATTAATGTGATATGTTTATGATTGCGTGATACTCTTTACCTTATAAAATATTTGGAAGTTCGTATATTTCTCTTGAAGAATTACAATTTTATAAATAAAAAAAAATTCTTTGGGGTTTAGGGTGTCACAGTTACTACTGTTGTTGCTCGAGACTTGACTCCGGTTGTTGCTATTCACATAGCTAACTCCTCTTCCATTCGAGTTTCCTCTACCACCCCCATAACTATAACTGTTTTCATTTCCTTTTCCATTACCATTACCATTTCCTCTTCCAGCTGGAGAACGGTGTTGGTGATAATTTGAACGACTTTCAAATTTACTAGGAGGAAAAGAGTAAGGTTTTCCCCTATTATGATGCATAGGCCTCTTGTCCTTCATGGTTCCCGTGTTTCGATAATGTGCCTTTTCAGCACAACTATCCTCATCATAGATTCTACTCTAATTCACTAGGGTAGGGAAGTCACGGATCTCTGGTCTGAGTCCCATTTCAAACTTGATGCACTTATATTTTTCTCCTGCTTCTCCTACATAGAGTGGATAGTACCTGGACAATTCCTCAAACTTAGCGACATATTCTGCCACTGACATATTACCTTGTTCTAACTTGATAAATTCCATTTCCTTCCTATTGCGGATGTCTTCAGGAAAATACATGACTAGGAACATGTTTCTGAATACTGTCCAAGTAATTACAGTCCCTGCATTATCTAAACGCTGGCGCGCATTATCCCACCAATGTTCAGCTTCTTCTATCAACATAAAAGTTCCAAAATGCACTTTTTGGCCTTTGGGACATGCCACTCCTCTAAAAAATTTCTCAATCTCTTGCAACCACTTTTGGGCTCCATCTGGATTATAGTGACCTTCAAATGATGAAGGATTAGCCTATGGAATCGATCCATTACCATGAACTCATTTATTTGCACATTTCCTTGATCACTAGTGTAACTATTAGCTTGAGCAACAACTTGAGCAGCAACCTGTGCAGCTTGAGCAGCAGCTTGTGCAAAGGCTTGCGCAGTAGCTTGGGATTCAGCCAAAGTCTGTAGAACCTGCACTGTAACTCCTGCCATGGTATTCCCTTTGGAAAGAAAATGTGATTCGTGCTTATCGGAAATAACATTTTTAATTGTATGTATGAATATATGATAAAAATAATACTTCATGTCTTACACCAATTTCAAATAAAATAGAGAATTTCAAACATAATGATCTATTAATCTTTGAATTTCGAACAATCTCTTGGGTGATTTTTATGATCCTAGAAGTTATTGGTCTCTAGAGTCAAGTATTCATATCAGAATAGTACCACAAGCTGGAAGTACATCAAAAATATTGATATCGATGAAAGAGTCACACTCTAGACGAGATCTTCACAATAACTAGATAGGAAGTACATCCAAAATGATTACTACTAAACATCTAATTAAACATAAGATTCACTCAAGCCCAGGTGTGGGGTCTCTGTGACACCCTAAATCCCAAATTTATTTAAAATTATTTTTTTTTCTTTCAAATTTTAATTTAAAAGTAATAGAATATAAATAAATAAATAAAACTTTTGAACGATTTCTTTAAGGCAAAAGTATCACTTAATCATGGACAATTCATATTAATCCAAAGTTTCCATCAGCTTAACAATTCGATGGTCATAACAGAATCAAATTAAATTCTTTTGAAGCACACGTACATAAGTTACTGATAATTATAAATGTAGTCCCAACCTGATGTCACTATCAGAGCAAAATTTCCCAAAATTACAGATGTTCAAATATGAAATTAACAGAAGGAAGATGATAAAAGTCTTCAAGATGAGACGGCTTCCTACACCCTGGGAGTATTAATCTTCACCTGCAGCTTGCAGCTCGTCTGCGTCCATCACAAACTCCAAACACAACAACGAGGGGTGAGTATCGAAATTATGTAATAGTATAAAGTAAACGAGAAGAACACGTAAGTAATCAAATTAACACAAACATGAGAACATTCCAGAACATAATATCAAGGTTAATCTAATTCAATCACAATAAAACAGTCACAGGGAGAAAATGTTATGCATGTCCTATACTTTATACTTGTTCATCACTTGGTACCATTCTACTCTGAAGTACTTGGTTAGGAGGCCTGATACTATGCCACTACAAGAGTGGACGGACAATTCATGAATGGCCAAGTCCTCATAGATCCCCTCAACTCAACCCGAGATACATATACGCGACGGTTGGGGTACTCTTGTTTTGCACGGTAGCTCCCGGCCTTAGGGAATAACCCACTAATCCACTTAGGATTCCCAACTAGATGTACCCCCAAGGTCTATCAGTCTTACCTTACGGTTTGACTGTAGCCCTCCACGATCAGGCTCATTCAGTTGTACTTCCCCGAATCACTAGGTTTGTCAAACCCTTCCTATATGATGACAAAATAATCCTCACTCCAAAACTACAACATCTATCTCATACGTACTGGATTATCATAACTCAATAATTTTCAGTTGTACTTCACAATATTTATCATTATATATACATATATATATTAGTCAATCACAATAAAACCCCAATATTTGGTCTACACTACTCACAATACACAATCCAATCACATAATAAGAAATCAAACAGGTGGGACATTCAAGTAATATCATAATTTCAATCAAGTTACAAGAACACTCAAGTACATATCATTCATACAATAACAATCAGCATAAGGTTCATAAAACTAGACAATATGAAACCTTGATATACATAAATTCACAGCAACTCTATAGGTTGCTAAAGTATAATTTAGTCCTCCCTATTACCATCCATATATTATTAATTAATTATTATCACCTAATAGGTCTCGAAAATACGTAGTAAGCCCCAAATGAATATCTGAGAATTTCAGTATTCCCGTTCATCTCATGTCATTTTATACACATAATATCGAACCTCATCTCACCCCTTACCTTGGCTGATGATTTTTCTCAATGAAGCTGATCCGTTGATGTAATGTATCGCGTCTTCACCAATCACCGTCTCTAACAGCCTAGTCTTTGAAATCAATGTATGATTTTGATATTAAGAGTTGCGGCTGGATGCAACAGGGCAGTAGTCAATTCAATTTTTTCTTCCTAATACAACGGGGAAACAGAGATACGGAATGCACGACAGCCTCCTTTATTAACTTATATACCTATCCATACGTACTAGTAGTAATAGGTATATTATTAGGCTTATTATCAGACCTATACACTTAGTCCATGACCCTTATTATTATTATTATTAATATTATTATTATTAGTATCATTATTATTATTATTGTTATTATTACTACAATCATAAACTCACTCTACTAATGCTTAAGTTAATGGAGTAATGTAGTAACACACACGTTTACTTCTTATTTTCTTTTATATATATATATATGTTTTAAAACAAAATTGAATATTATTAATATTAATAATTTAAATAAATCATTAGGGCAAACACATAGGACAAACACGAAGGAAATTATCGCACATGTCAACATACGGATAATAATAGTTGAGCATTATATTTTATAATTAAAATATAATAATAAGAAATTTGGGTGTTACATTTCTCCCCCTGTAATAATAGTTGTGCATTATATTTTATAATTAAAACATAATAATAATAATAAATTGGGGTTTAAATTTTATATATAAGCTAAATTTTTCTTCTTCTTCTTCTTATTACTATTTTCTATTGGAGTTTTAATTTCACAATGAAGTGATGTAAGTATTAATAGTTTATTCTTGTAATTTTATGGAATCTAGATATAGAGTTCAAATAATTGTAAAGTATTACATACAATTCCAAAAAAAAAATATCATTTTTTATAATTTAATTATTACATATAAAATGAGTCTTTCTCAAACTCATGAGTAATTATAAAATAACCAAAGAGAAAAAGAAATTTAATGTTTTATTGAACCGGGAGAAGGGGGACAACAATTCTTGTTCCATAAGCATAACATATAACATGTTGGTACCGTGTTATGATAATCCGTACTAACTCCGGTGTTTGTTCCATATGCACCTCCGATTAGGCTCATCACAATAACAACCAAAAATACCAAAAATCTCAATGTCATTTTCAATATACCTTCCATTGTTACTCAATGTGTTTTGAAAATAAAGCAAATTGTCTAAATTCTAATGGAATATTCAAAAATATACGTGGCTATTTATCACACATATATGGCTGAATCTTTTAAACAATCATATTTGCACATATTGACCATCAATCTTGCGCTTATCTTAAATTATCTCTTTTTACCAAATTAATTAATTTTTTTTCTTTGACTAATTTCAAATAGGTATGTTATTCGTAAAAATAATACTCTAGACTCTTTTATAAATAAAAAACTACTTCCACAATTTTTAAAGAAGATGGTTAGGTGTATTAAACTTTTTTGATTTAATAATATAATTATATACATTATTAATTTACTTATAATTAAAATGGTTATCTCTGAATCACATTAATGAATCTAATAAAGACAATCCAACGCAAGATCAAGACGATAAACGTTATGCCTAAAGCTTCAAATTTGAGAAGGTAGTTGAGAAAACACTAAACACAACTACAAAGACCCTTAAACTTATCTCGAAACTAGTCAAATGGGCCTTTGAGGTCGCTCCTCCAAAACTTGGTATCCTTCCACCTGAAATTGTTATTTCTTATGTAATTGAACCTGCCTCATCCACTTCATCTGATGACTACTTCCCTTTTAAGTAGGGTGATTATCACCACTTTCCTACTTTTTGATTGTGACAAAAGGGGAGATGATTATAAATGATTAGAATTTATTTCCTGTTTTTTGTCCTAATATTTTATGTTATCTTAAATGCTTTTTGATATAATTGAAACATGGATATTTAACCGTTGCACTTTAAGCATGATTAAGTAATGAAAAAATGTGTATTTGGTTAAAAAAATGCATGTCACATTAATCTGGACAAAAATACATAGAAGCCTAAATTGTGGGGGAGCCCAAAAGTAGTGCTTTCAAAATTAATCAAATCAAGAATCCTCAATCATTTAGTTTGTTATCATAAGAAATGGGTATTTTTTAGCCAAAATGTCTTGTGAATATTTTAATAATAACAAACCTTAATGATTAAATGATTAAGATGTTTTGACACATCTTGATATCAAATGTGTGCTTTTGAGTGTCTCCATTAGGACAAAAAATTCAGACAAGATTAAGCACAAAGTTATGAAAGTTTTGCATTGGAAGTTTATAAAGATCTAACTTAAACTTAAGACATTATGGTCACCCTTAAAGAAACAAATCAGGAACTCATATGATGTGATAAATAAACTACCAAGAAATAAATGAGAACAAAAGTAAAAAAGAACATTACAAAAGTCTAGCTTGAATAAATTCACACTACAACTTAAAGAACATTATGAATTTGTAGGATTAGAGGTTCATATGATAGGTACAAAAGTGACTAAAAGGTTGATAACATAACTATACTTGAACTGTTCCCTAATGTGAGGAACCACCAACTTTGAAAAACGTGCATTGAGACATATTTGCTCTTTTATTTTTTGCCTTAACTTTTGCTTAGGATGCCTTTACATGTTTTCAACATAAGAGACTTTTATTTTTTTTTTTTGACCTTTTTTTTAATTTTATTTTCAAAAGGACTTGCACAAATTTGAGACTTTCAAAGTAATACTTTGTGTGATTCATCATTGGGAATCAAGCAAGTGGTTCTTTGATCAAGTTTTATTTGTGACACCAAACTTCTTAGAGTGATTGAGGAAAAATTGGGAATGAAGGAAGAATGAAAGAATATGCACAAATGAAGGAAAAATTAAAGAATAACTTTCTTTTTATCATGTAACAAGGTAGATGACTATTTTTATTTATCCTATTTAATGAAATGAAGTAAAGATAACAAAATGTATGCAGAATATGAACACATGCTATTCCCTTTGGGAAGAAAATGTGATTCGTGCTTATCGGAAATAACATTTTTAATTGTATGTATGAATATATGATAAAAATGATACTTCATGTCTTACATAAAATAGAGAATTTCAAACATAATGGTTTATTAATCTTCAAATTGCGAACAATCTATTTGGTGAGTTTTATGATCCTAGATGTTATTGGTCTCTAGAGTCAAGTATTCATATCAGAATAGTACCACAAACTGGTAGTACATCAAAAATGTTGATATCGATGAAAGAGTCACACTCTAGACGAGATCTTCAAAATAACTAGATAGGAAGTACATCCAAAATGATTACTACTAAACCTCTAATTAAACATAAGATTCACTCAAGCCCGGTTATGGGGTCTCACTCATAAGTGTGTGTATAAGTGAATGTGTAGTGTGTGAAGAGAAGCACATTCTAATAAATGATTTTTAAAAAGTACTCACAATATATATATATATATATAGATAATGACCACAAGAAAATAACTAATACACAATTGCACAAGAGTGCGATCTTGCTCATATGTATCATCGTTGCGATGGAGAAATCAAAGTTACGTAGTTCTTGAGTAGGAAATGCCAATGGGTTGATTGCTATTAAAGAAAAGCGTTGTGTTGCAATAAAATGCATTGAAAAAAATGTCGTTGGTCTGATGAAAGAAGAAAACAAAGATAGAGTACGAAAGTGTTTTAGAGGAGTTTAGAAATAGTTACCAAACACAAGTTGAGTATTTGTTACTCTTATTTGATTTTCTCTGATTGAATTTTTCTCTTATGTTGAATTAGTGTATTCTTCTATAACTCATTTCTTGTTTTAGATCACTTACTAACAAAAACTCTTACTTGTCTAAAAATAAAAAAGCCCTCCTTTTCCTGTTTGATTTTTTGCTCTCAATTTATAGACTAAAATGATGAATCTTTGTATCCAAGAGATAAAATTAAGTTCTGGATTATTGCTTGTTTTTACAGAAAAATTGGATTTGCTAAGGTAAATCTAGAAAAGAGAGGATGGACTTTTTAATTGCTTGTATACATGGTAAAAATGGTAGCTATTTTAGGAAAAAAAAGAGAAAAACAAAAGAGGCTAAAAAAGATGGAAATATGGCTAAAGAGATGGCATGTTGGTTGAAATGATGATAGTTAGAGCAAATGATGTGAATTGAACAAAAATAAGAAATCCCCACATAGGAGGGATTACACACACTGGTAGTGTTTCTATGTTGGAGGTATGGAACTTGGGGTGTGCCCCATGGGATACCCACTTTTGTGAAGGGGTGAGAACGCATACAAATAGACCACCACACACGCACGCGCCACTACTATCGTTCCTCTAGTTGGCTCAATTGGGCCTGGACTAAGTGGTGTATTATTTTTTAGTATATGGAAAATTATTTATTTATTTAATTTTTATAAAAAGAATGCTTGCGGTTTTATTTTTTGATACATTCTATATGTGTTTGTCTTCCACCGAGTCAACCTTGAACATCTGATCTGGTAAGTTCGACTGCCGTATTGAGGATGTAATTCTAGAACGGTTTTCTATGGTGCAATGGAATTTCGATACATTGTATCTGGACTTTTTTATCTTGGGGACCTCGTGGTTGATAGTCGGCCATTAACAATTTGGACAATGCCGCGAAACGTCTTAAAGAGAGCGATCTAGTCCGCGACTCAACCCAGTAATATTTTCATTGGCATAAATTGATTTTTCTTTTAAATAGTTTTTTCAAAACTCTAAAATAACAAATGCATACAAGGAAAAATTGCAGCTGTTTTAGGAAAAAAAGAGAAAAAGAAAAAGAGGCTAAAAAATGGTTGGAAAGATGGCGTGTATACAAGGAAAAAATGCAGCTGTAAAGTTGAAAAGCTAAGAGGCTAAAAAGGTGGTTGATAATATGGAAGAGAGTGCTAATGTTGTCAAACAAAAAAAATAATAAAAAAGACAACCAAAACTAGAGGCAAAAGCAGAGGAAACTAGAATTAGC
The DNA here is from genome assembly GCA_037974295.1 of Cicer cuneatum. Lineage (NCBI taxonomy): Eukaryota > Viridiplantae > Streptophyta > Magnoliopsida > Fabales > Fabaceae > Cicer > Cicer cuneatum. The sequence goes on along the minus strand of JBBPBO010000003.1, from coordinate 6,563,937 downwards.
GGGAACCAGAACTAGAGACAGAACAAGAGGCATAACCATAAGAAGAACTAGAGGGAATCAGAGCTAGAGGAACATTCAAAACCAAAACCAGAGGGAATCAGAACCAGAGGGAACCAAAACTAGAGGTAGAACCACAAATAGAACCCAAGTGAACCTGAACCAGAGGGAAACAGAACCAGTGGCAGAACCAGAACCAGAGGCAAAACCAGCACATGAACCAGAGGGAGAAACAGAACTAGAGGGAACCAGAACTATATTTTTGGCAACTATTAAAACTAAACGTATGAGTTATTTTTTTAAGTATTTTTTAATTGGTCAGACAAAATTGAGGTATTACAATATATATATATATATATATATATATATATATATATATATATATATATATATATTTAGTTAATGATTAATAAAATCCCTACTTAAAATGTAATGAAAGTAATTTGTGACAATTTATATAATATGTAGATGCAAGAGCATTGATATCAGGGCATTGAATTTGAAAATGAGTTTCTCACCTTCTTTATACATAAGTAGTGTGAGTCTAATCATTATATAAGGTAAAAATAAGACGTTGGTTTAAATTTTATATATAAGCTAAATTTTTTTTCTTCTTCTTATTACTATTTTCTATTGGAGTTTTAATTTCACAATGAAGTGATGTAAGTATTAATAGTTTATTCTTGTAATTTTATGGAATCTAGATATAGAGTTCAAATAATTGTAAAGTATTACATACAATTCCAAAAAAAAAATATCATTTTTTATAATTTAATTATTACATATAAAATGAGTCTTTCTCAAACTCATGAGTATTATTGTAAAATAACCAAAGAGAAAAAGAAATTTAATGTTTTATTGAACCGGGAAGAGGGGGACAACAATTCTTGTTCCATAAGCATAACATATAACATGTTGGTACCGTGTTATGATAATCGGTACTAACTCCGGTGTTTGTTCCATATGCACCTCCCATTAGGCTCATCACAATAACAACCAAAAATACATAAAATCTCAATGTCATTTTCAATATACCTTCCATTGTTACTCAATGTGTTTTGAAAATAAAGCAAATTGTCTAAATTCTGATGGAATATTCAAATATATACCTGGCTATTTATACACACATATATGGCTGAATCTTTTAAACAATCATAATTGCACATATTGACCATCAATCTTGTTCTTATCTTAAATTATCTCTTTTTACCATTTTAATTAATTTTTTTTCTTTGACTAATTTCAAATAGGTATGTTATTGGTAATAATAATACTCTAGACTCTTTTATAAATAAAAAACTACTACCACAATTTTTAAAGAAGGTGGTTAGGTGTATTAAACTTTTTTGATTTAACAATATAATTATATACATTATTAATTTACTTATAGTTAAAATGGTTATCTCTGAATCACATTAATGAATCTAATAAACACAATCCAACGCAACATCCTTTTTTTTATCCTAATATTTTATGTTGTCTTAAATGCTTTTTGATATAATTGAAACATGGATATTTAACCGTTGCACTTTGAGCATGATTAAGTAATGAAAAAATGTGTATTTGGTGAAAAAAAATGCATGTCACATTAATCTGGACAAAAATACATAGAAGCCTAAATTGAGGGGGAGTCCAAAAGTAGTGCTTTCAAAATTAATCAAATCTAGAATCCTCAATCATTTAGTTTTTTATCATAAGAAATGGGTGATTTTTGAGACAAAATCTCTTGTGAATATTTTAATAATAACAAACCTTAATAATTAAATGATTAAGATATTTTGACACATCTTGATATCAAATGTGTGCTTTTGAGTGTCTCCATTAGGGACAAAAATTCAGACAAGATTAAGCACAAAGTTATGAAAGTTTTGCATTGGAAGTTTGTAATGTTCTGACTTAAACATAAGACATTATGGTCACCCTTAAAGAAACAAATCAGGAACTTATATGTTGTGATAAATAAACTATCCAAGAAATAAATGAAAACAAAAGTCAAAGAAGATCACAAAAGTCTAGCTTGAATAAATTCACACTACAACTTAAAGAACATTATGAATTTGTAGGATTAGAGGTTCATAAGATAAGTACAAAAGTGACTAAAAGGTTGATTACATAAGTGTACTCGAACTGTTCTCTTATGTGAGGAACCACCAACTTTGAAAATTTGTAGTGTTTATATGTTGGAGGTATGGAACTTGGGGTGTGCCCCATGGAATACCCACTTTTGTAAAGGGGTGAGAATGCATACAAATAGACCCCCACACACGCGCGCGCCACTACAGTCATTCTTCTAGCTGGCTCGACCAGGCCTAGACTAAGTGGTGTATTATTTTTTAGTATATGGAAAATTATTTATTTATTTAATTTATATAAAAAGAATGCTTCCACCGTGTCAAACTTGAACATCTGATTTGGTAAATTCAACTGCCATATTGATGATGTAATTCTCGAACGGTTTTCTACGGTGCAATGGAATTTCGATACAGGGTATCTGGAATTTTTTATCTTGGAGACTTCGTGGTTGATAGTCGGCCTTTAACAATTTGGACAGTGTCGTGAAACGTCTTAAAGAGAGCGATCTAGTCTGCGACTCAACCCTGTAATATTTTCAGTGGCATAAATTGATTTTTCTTTTAAACTGTTTTTTCAAAACTCTAAAATAACAAATGCATACAAGGAAAAATTGCAGTTGTTTTAGGAAAAAAAAGAGAGAAAAAGCAAAAGAGGCTAAAAAAAGGTTGGAAAGATGGCGTGTATACAAGGAAAAAATGCAACTGTAAAGTAGCAAAGCAAGGAGGCTGAAAAGATGGTTGATAATATGGAAGAGAGTGCTAATGTTGTCAAACAAAAAAAACAATAAAAGAGACAACCAAAACTAGAGGCAAAAGCAGAGGAAACTAGAATTAGCGGGAAGCAGAAATAGAGACAGAACAAGAGGCATAACCATAAGAAGAACTAGAGGGAATCAGAGCTAGAGGAACTTTCAAAACCAAAACGAGAGGGAATCAGAACCAGAGGGAACCAGAACTATAGGTAGAACCAGAAATAGAACCAAAGCGAACCTGAACCAAAGGGAAACAGAACCAGTGGCAGAACTATAACCAAAACCAGAACATGAACCAAAGGGAGAAACAGAACTAGAGGGAACCAGAACTATATTTTTGGCAAATATTAAAAATAATGGCAACTATTAAAATTAAACTTATGATAAGTATTTTTTAATTGGTCAGACAAAATTGAGGTATTACAATATATATATATATATATATATATATATAATATTTAATGATTAATAAAACCCCCACTTAAAATGTAATGAAAGTAATTTGTGACAATTTATATAATATGTAGAGGCAAGAGCATTGATATGAGGGCATTGAATTTGAAAATGAGTTTCTCAACTTCTTTATACATAACTAGTTTGAGTCTAATCATTATATAAAGTAAAAATAAGACATTGGTTTAAATTTTACATATAAGCTAATTATTATTTTTTCTTATTATTATTATTATTATTATTTTCTATTGGAGTTTTAATTTCACAATGAAGTGATGTAAGTATTAATAGTTTATTCTTGTAATTTTATGGAATCTATATATAGAGTTCAAATATTTGTAAAGTATTACATACAATTCCAAAAAAAAAAACTCAGTTTTTTAAAATTTAATTATTACATATAAAATGAATCTTTCTCAAACTCATGAGTATTATTGTAAATAATCAAAGAGAAAAAGAAATTTAATGTTTTATTGAACCGGGTGGAGGGGGACAACAATTCTTGTTCCATAAGCATAACATATAACATGTTGGTACCGTATTATGATAATCCGTACTAACTCCGGTGTTTGTTCCATATGCACCTCCCATTAGGCTCATCACAATAACAACCAAAAATCTCAAAGTCATTTTCAATATACCTTCCATTGTTACTCAATTTGTTTGGAAAATAAAGCAAATTGTCTAAATTCTGATGGAATATTCAAAAATATATGTGGCTATTTATACACACATATATGGTTGAATCTTTTAAACAATCATAATTGCACATATTGACCATCAATCTTGTGCTTATCTTAAATTATCTCTTTTTACTAAATTAATTAATTTTTTTTCTTTGACTAATTTCAAATAGGTATGTTATTCGTAAAAATAATACTCTAGACTCTTTTATAAATAAAAACTACTTCCACAATTTTTAAAGAAGGTGGTTAGGTGTATTAAACTTTTTTGATTTAATAATATAATTGTATACATTATTAATTTACTTATAATTAAAATGGTTATCTCTAAATGACATTAATGAATCTAATAAAGACAATCCTACGCAAGATCAAGACGATCAACGTTATGCCTAAAGCTTCAAATTTGAGATGGTAGTTGAGAAAACACTAAAGACAACTACAAAGACCCTTAAAGTTATCTCTAAACTAGTCAAATGGGCCTTTGAGGTTGCTCCTCCAAAACTTTGTATCCTTCCACCTGAAATTGCTATTTCTGATGTAATTGAACCTGCCTCATCCACTTCAACTGATGACTACTTCCCTTTTAAGTAGGGTGATTATCACCACTTTCCTACTTTTTGATTGTAACAAAAGGGGAGATGATTATAAATGATTAGAATTTATTTCCTGCTTTTTTATCCTATTATTTTATGTTGTCTTAAATGCTTTTTGATATAATTGATACATGGATATTTAACCGTTGCACTTTGAGCATGATTAAGTAATGACAAAATGTGTATTTGGTTAAAAAATGCATGTCACATTAATCTGGACAAAAATACATAGAAGCCTAAATTGAGGGGGAGTCCAAAAGTAGTGCTTTCAAAATTAATCAAATCTAGAATCCTCAATCATTTAGTTTGTTATCATAAGAAATGGGTGATTTTTGAGACAAAATCTCTTGTGAATATTTTAATATTAACAAACCTTAATGATTAAATGATTAAGATATTTTGACACATCTTGATATCAAATGTGTGCTTTTGAGTGTCTCCATTAGGACAAAAAATTCAGACAAGATTAAGCACAAAGTTATGAAAGTTTTGCATTGGAAATTTATAATGTTCTGACTTAAACATAAGACATTATGGTCACCCTTAAAGAACAAATCAGGAACTCATATGATGTGATAAATAAACTATCCAAGAAATAAATGAGAACAAAAGTCAAAGAAGATCACAAAGTCTAGCTTGAATAAATTCACACTACAACTTAAAGAACATTATGAATTTGTAGGATTAGAGATTCATATGATAAGTACAAAAGTGACTAAAAGGTTGATAACATAACTGTACTTAAACTGTTCCCTGTTGTGAAGAACCACCAACTTTGAAAAACGTGCATTGGGACATATTTACTCTTTTATTTTTTTGCCTTAACTTTTGCTTAGGATGCCTTTACATGTTTTCAACTTAAGAGACTTTTATATTTATTTTTCGACCCATTTTTTATTTTATTTTTAAAAGGACTTGCACGAATTTGAGACTTTCAAAGTAATACTTTGTGCGATTTATCATTGGGAATCAAGCAAGTGGTTCTTTGGACAAGTTTTATTTGTGACACCAAACTTCTTAGAGTGATTGAGGAAAAATTGAGAATGAAGGAAGAATGAAAGAATATGCACTAATGAAGGAAGAATTAAAGAATAATTTTCTTCTTATCATGTAACAAGGTAGATGACTATTTTTATTTATCCTATTTCATGAAATGAAGTAAAGATAACAAAATTTATGCAAAATATGAACACATGCTATTCCCTTTGGAAAGAAAATGTGATTCGTGCTTATCGGAAATAACATTTTTAATTGTATGTAAGAATATATGATAAAAATGATACTTCATGTCTTAAACAATTTCAAATAAAATAGAGAATTTTAAACATAATGATCTATTAATCTTCGAATCGCGAACAATCTCTTGGGTGAGTTTTATGATCCTAGAAGTTATTGGTCTCTAGAGTCAAGTATTCATATTAGAATAGTACCACAAATTGGAAGTACATCAAAAATATTGATATCGATGAAAGAGTCACACTCTAGACGAGATCTTCGCAATAACTAGATGGGAAGTACATCCAAAATGATTATTACTAAACCTCTAATTAAACCAAAGATTCACTCAAGCCCGGGTATGGGGTCCCACTCATAAGTGTGTGTATAAGTGAATGTGTAGTGTGTGAAGAGAAGCACATTCTAATAAATGATTTTTAAAAAATACTCACAATATATATATATAGATAATGACTAATAAACAATTGCACAATAGTGCGATCTTGCTCATACGTATCATCGTTGCAATGGAGAAATCAATGTTACATAGTTCTTGAGTAGGAAATGTCAATGGGTTGATTGCTATTAAAGAAATGCGTTTGTGTTGCAATAAAATGCGTTGAAAAAAATGTCGTTGGTCTGATGAAAGAAGAAAACAAAGATAGAGTACGAAAGTGTTTTAGAGGAGTTTAGAAATAGTTACCAAACACAAGTTGAGTATTTGTTACTCTTATTTGATTTTCTCTAATTGAATTTTGCTCTTCTGTTGAATTAGTGTATTAATCTATAACTCATTTCTTGTTTTAGATCACTTACTAACAAAAACTCTTACTTGTCTAAAAATAAAAAATCCCACCTTTTCCTGTTTGATTTTTTTCTCTCAATTTATAGACTAAAATGGTGATTCTTTGTATCCAAGAGATAAAATTAACTTCTGGATTATTGCTTGTTTTTACATAAAAATTTGATTTGCTAAGGTAAATCTAGAAAAGAGAGGATGGACTTTTTAATTGCTTGTATACATGGTAAAAATGGTAGCTATTTTAGGAAAAAAAGAGAAAAGCAAAAGAGGCTAAAGAAGATGGAAATATGGCTGAAGAGATGGCATGTTGTTGGAAATGATGATAGTTAGAGCTAATGATGTGAATTGAACAAAAATAAGAAGGCCCCACATAGGAGGGATTACACACACTAGTAGTGTTTATATGTTGGAGGTATGGAACTTGGGGTGTGCCCCATGGGATACCCACTTTTGTGAAGGGGTGAGAACTCATACAAATAGACCACCACACACGCGCGCGCCACTGTCGATGTTCCTCTAGTTGGCTCAACCGGGCCTGGACTAAGTGGTGTATTGTTTTTTAGTATATGGAAAATTATTTATTTATTTAATTTTTATAAAAAGAATGCTTGCGGTTTTATTTTTTGATACGCTGTATATGTGTTTGTCTTCCACCGAGTCAACCTTGAACATCTGATCTGGTAAGTTCGAGTGCCATATTGAGGATCTAATTCTAGAACGGTTTTCTACAGTGCAATGGAATTTCGATACAGTGTATCTCGACTTTTTTATCTTGGGGACTTCGTCGTTGATAGTCGGCCTTTAACAATTTGGACAGTGCCGCGAAACGTCTTAAAGAGAGCGATCTAGTCCGCCACTCAACCCAGTAATATTTTCAGTGTCATAAATTGATTTTTCTTTTAAATAGTTTTTTCAAAACACTAAAATAACAAATGCATACAAGAAAAATTGCAGGTGTTTTAGGAAAAAAAGAGAAAAAGCAAAAAAGGCTAAAAAAAGGTTGGAAAGATGGCGTGTATACAAGGAAAAAATGCAGCTGTAAAGTTGAAAAAGTAAGGAGGCTGAAAAGATGGTTGATAATATGGAAGAGAGTGCTAATTTTTTCAAACAAAAAATAATAATAAAAGAGACAACCAAAACTAGAGGCAAAAGCAGAGGAAACTAGAGTTAGCGGGAACCAGAACTAGAGACAGAACAAGAGGCATAACCATAAGAAGAACTAGAGGGAATCAGAGTCAGAGGAACATTTAAAACCAAAACCAGAGGGATTCAGAACCAGAGGGAACCAGAACTAGAGGTAGAATCAGAAATAGAGCCGGAGCGAACCTGAACCAGAGGGAAATAGAACCAGTGGCAGAACCAGAACCAGCGGCAAAACCAAAACATGATCCAGAGAGAGAAACAGAACTAGAGGGAACCAGAACTATATTTTTGGCAAATAATAAAAATTATTGCAACTATTAAAATTTAACGTATGAGTTATTTTTTTTAAGTTTTTTTTAATTGGTCAGACAAAATTGAGGTATTACAAAATATATATATATATATATATATATATATATAATGATTAATAAAACCCCTACTTAAAATGTAATGAAAGTAATTCGTGACAATTTATATAATATGTAGAGGCAAGAGCATTGATATGTGGGCATTGAATTTGAAAATGAATTTCTCAACTTCTTTATACATAAGTAGTGTGAGTCTAATCATTATATAAGGTAAAAACAAGATGTTAGGTTTAAATTTTATATATAAGTTAAATTTTTTTTCTTCTTCTTATTACTATTTTCTATTGTTGTTTTAATTTCACAATGAAGTGATGTAAGTATTAATTTTAAAATTGTTATCTTGGCAAAACTATTTGATGAGTATTTATGTCCTGAATTTGATATCATGAACCATATGCAAAATGTTTTCGAAAAGTCTATTTTTTATGCTCTAAAAACTGTATTAAATTTGGTATGAATATAAATTACTATTCTGAGACTTAGGTTGTCACATGGGTCAGAACATTATAAATACCCAAACCAAATTGAATTGATTTGGGTTGGGTTGGATTGAATTTTCAAGTCAATCAGGTGATTTTTTTGGTTCTTACTCCTAAGGGTAGCCTACATGTTGTAGGTGTGGCACAATAGGCCAATTCGCACCCTTTAAGATTGTTCAACCATCAATTCGTCTAAAGTGGAGGCAGGACAACTTAAATAGGTAGATTAAAATTCAAACCTTTCCTCTCGATGGGTTGGCAGCATGATGGTTTGAGTTGGCAATAATTAAAATAAATAAAATATGTTTATTTTTAGGCGAGTTTTTCTGTCAAAAACAAAAAACACTTCAAAGTTAATCAACTAAAATTCAATGTAATCCAACTATAATTACAAAATCAATAAAAACTCTAAATTTATTGGATTTTAGTGTGAAAGTTGAGTTAATATTAGGACTATGAAAGCAAGTTTGCTTCTTTTTTAAATAACATCGAGCTTAATGGTGAATTTTTACAAAAGCCTTTTGGTGAGGTGAATATAAATGAGCTTTTACTACGCCAAAAAAATCATTTTAAAACATTTTTTTTAAGTCTTTTACAGCACTTTTAAGCGATGTGTATCTAGTGTTGTAAAAGGATAAAACAGCGCTATTGAAAATAAAATAAAATAAAGAATTGTAATATGTCCATATATAAAGCGTGTTTCTTATACTAGTTTTACAATGCTTTTTTTAAATCGCACTTCTTATACTAGCTTACAGTGCTTTTTCAAAAAAGCGTTATAATAGGTCCATATATAAAGCACACTTCTTATACTAGTTTTACAACATTTTTTCAAAAAACGTTGTAATAGATCCATATATAAATCGCACTTCTTATACTAGATTTACAGCGCTTTTTCAAAAAAGCATTGTAATAGGTCCATATATAAAGTGTGCTTCTTATACTGGTTTTACAACGCTTGTTTACAGCGTTTTTTCAAAAAAGCGCTGTAAAACGTTTAAAACAACTTTGTAAAAGGATTTTTTATAGCATTTTAAAAAAAAGCACTGTCTTTTTTATGACATTATTATCAACATCAAATATCATATTGAGATTCTTCTTATCAACATTAAAATTCACATTTACAATATCAAAATTCATATTCACAAATATCAAAATTAATATTCTTCACAATATCAATTTCATATTCACATTCAACAATATCAATTACAAGTTATTCACAGCAACAAATTACAATTTCATGACAGTAGCAATAAATTACAAGTTATTGACATTAGCAACATATTCACAGTATGAATTACATATTCACAAAACAAATTACATGTCAGTCCAGTAGCAATTTCTCCATCAATTTCTTTATTTACCCTACTGTAACAAAAAAATAAAATAAACTAATTAGAATAATGATCAGTTCACACCAAAATATACAATAATAAATTACAATTTCCAGCAATGTAAAACTCACCTATTAACAAATTATATAACTTTCAGTTCGAGCACAAACTGACACCATTCATCTTTTATTTCTATGAGATCACTTTCAGAGTATGTTGGATTGAAGTTATCAAAATACTATGCGATATAATATTTGAACATAAATAAGTTACAATCAAATATATATATATATATATATATATATATATATAGTTTATATATGAAAATCAAAATATAATGAAAATAACGTACCGGTTCTGGAATTATACGTTGATTCAGATCAACAATCTCCTTCATGAATCCCATTATATAGTATCTGCAATTTATGTTGTTAGTTTGACGCGGACACTATAAAATAAAACATGTACGCCAATAAATATTTATGCATTGATTGTAAATGAAAATTTAAAAGCATATAATTAAGTTCTATAACAAAAATTTCAAACCTTTATTTGAAGTCATGAGATGTTGTTTGACTTATTCTTTGACACTAGAGCTCTCCTTTGAGCGCGAAAAGTTTGCAAAGCACTATCAAATAAATGTGATTATTATTCAATGACAAAACACATTATTTATATATGTAAGAAATAAATGAATATTACTTACGTGTCGAAGATGTTCTTTATATCAAGGTGATTGTTGTAATGACCGTGCAATGGGTCTAAATAATATATAATTTCATAAATCGCATTTATGGAAAACAACACCCAATGTTTCCTACAACAACAAAAATTTGGTTGGCAAATTTGTTTACACAACTCATAAAGTATCATAAATTAAAAAAGATATAGATAAAGTATTTAATTACGTACCATGAATTATATGGTGGCAGAAACAGCTTATCCTCTCTTTATTTTCTAAAAGTATATCAACTACATACTTTTTTACATTAACTGGATCGAGCTTAAACATGGATAGTTTATGGGGAGATAAGAATGCAAATCTACTTGTCAATTTGCGCGTGCACACCAACTTAATGTGGCAGTGATGCGATTAGATTAATTATCAATAAATTAATGTGGCAGTGATGCAATTAAAAAGTAATTTTTATCTTAAATAAAGTATTTATATTACCTAATGTATATGCTGATGACAGTAGCACTCAGCTCTTTATGATTGAGAAGTACATATATTTGCTCTTTGCCAAGTATTTCTACATACTCATCTCCGAAAGTACATTTTTCCATGGTTATGATACGTGTATCATTATTGCTCTCCATATTCATCTTTGTTGTTATGTCAAGACACGACCCAAATCAAGAAAGGCGTGGATGACTTATTTTAGGAGCAGCAACTGATTTTCTTCGATCTAGTTTTTGCATTTTGGAAGATTTATTTTTACCACGGACCTACACCTACGATGCAACGGTTTATTTTTTTGTTGAATCTGAAAAAAAAATGAGGTTGATCAGTTTGTTAGTTATTATAGTAATTAAGCTAATCATTTCGTATACAATTGATGTATACGTCAAACCTTTTCTGCCTTTTCTGGTGAAGTGACAGACTCGTTGCAAGGGATCTTCTTATCATTCCCTTTAGCAAGAATCTAAATAAATTTGAAATTAAAAGCGGAAAAATCAGCAATTAAACATAATCAATCATAATCATACAACTAAACATACATAGCAATTAAAAAATACCTCCTCAGTGCCAACAAGATTTTTCGGCCACGCCACGTAGCTACCTATTGCTTCTCCCCAAAATTGCATATATCTGTCGTTGTCGGATATAAGCAACGGTGCAAGTGGTTCTAAAGCTATCACATATGACACTTTAACATGGCCGGCAGGGACGAGATTGTTGTGCAATACTTCTCCCAATGTATTGTACAATGTTCCTTTCCCAACCATGCGACGGCTAGGGGAAGACAAGTATAGCAAGCAACGTGAAACACCCTAAATTAATGGTTAATACATAAGTATGTGAAACAATTAGGTTGAACGAATTTCTTATTTCGTTAAGTAATTAATTACCTTCGGGAGACTTTTATGATCAATGTTGCAACTTCCAATTTCATTGTCTATTTGCATTTCACGTTGACCCTCTGGAAGTTGCTTTTCTTTATCCTTTTAACCAAGTATGCAACTTGCTCCGATAGAGTTTTCAGCGCTTCTAATACTTGATCATTCGATGGATTTGTGTGCTTCTCATGTGAAAAATAACTTTTGGGAGTCACGCCAAATCCCTTACCCCTCACACGGCCAGAATATTTAGGAACATTGAATACCTTTCCAAGAATGTCCCTGCAGCCAACTTCTTTATTCTCATCTTGATTTTCAGGACATTGTTTCAAATTTTCCTAAAATACATGTAGTATTAAAAAGATAAGTTCAATATCATTTTTAAAAGACAATATTAAAAAGTATTAAAGTGATAGTATACTTACACAATGTTGGATAACTTGTTGAACATTTTCATTATCCACTATTCCATCTTTATTAACGCGAATCTCCTTCCACAAGATATGACGACCCAATGGTTGATCGGGTTTCGTCTCATGCAGTTGTTCGTTAAGATATAAACAAAATATTAGTTAGAAACTATAGTTTATAATCTACCACAATGTATAAAAGTGATGTTTACTTACAAGTTTTTGCTCTAAACGTGCATACCCCCATATGCGATCTTTTGTATGGATGCATTGGGTTTTTTGCTCGCTCCGATTTGTTGTACTTATATTCTAAATATAAATAAAAAAAATAACGATTGTGTAAAAGAATAAGATATGAATATGAATCAAATACACATGCTAATAAATTATATATTACCACAAATGCGGGGTCCGAACGTTTAGCTACAAAAGAGCTCCACTCTTCAGTTGATATGTAGTGTTGGTAAATTTTTGGAACTTCAACATTCAAATTTCCACACTTGTATCTTAAGTAACAATTCGATAGATGAGATCTAAATCCTCTGTGAATTTTACCAGCAACTATAAGCACATAATTTTCCGCATATCTTCAATGTTAAAAACTGACTGCAAACCAAATAAATAAAGAGTTTGAATAAAAATATTTCAATGGAAAAATTATAAGTAACAAAAAAGTGGAGTAAAAAAGTTACCTGTATATCACTCCACAATATGTCTTTAGCATCCTTCAAAGCTTTGTCTCTCCAATCATCAATTGTTATTGGGATATTTTGACGAACAACAGCACCAATGTAACTTACCATCATTGAACTGTTGGGCTCAATCGGCTGGTCACTTTCATTCCATCCCACCTAATAAACTCATAGAATGTAAGTGCTTGCTTTCAAAAAAGAAAAATAAAATAAAATCTAAACAAAAGTATAGTATATATACCTCAAATTTTATTTCACTACTTCTTGCTTTGATTACTTTTTGCATTATAGTTGCCCCATGTTTCACTTCGTTTTCATAACCTTTAGTGTTGACAACTTCAGTGTTTACAATGTCAGTATTGACAACTTCATTATTTTGACGACCTAAATCGTTATTGGAATCCATTTATCTACACATTTCACACAGTATAAGTTCAACATGCAGTTTAGTGACAACAAGATATTAATAACAATACATGTAGTTTAGGGTTACGACGTCGCAGAAATACAAGTAGAAATGTCTTGTGCAGCGAGAAGACGGCACTAGGGTTCCACAAAGAGCGCTTTAAAAAATTGAATAAAAAGTGCCTTAAAATCCTTTATGGTTCGTAGGGATAGTACGTAGTAAAAATCAATAATAATGAAAACAGATAGTACATAATGAAGATGGACAGTAGGGTTCACACTAGGGAGAAGAGGGTCGGGTTCTTATGGAGAGTAATGAAGATGGAGAGTATGTAATGAAGAAGGGTTTCACACTACCAAGTTGTTCGTAGGGAGAATACGTAATGAAGAAGAAAATGAAGAGGCGGTTTCTTATTATCAGTTTACATAATATTTTAAAAAACCCTTTTACATTTTTTTTCCTAAAAGAGCTTCAAAAGACTATATAAAAAGCGCCTTAAATAGTCTTTTACAACGCTTATAGACACACTATATAAAAGGCGATATATGAGCATTTTACAGCGCTTATGGGCAAAAGCGCTGAAAATGTTTTGTGCTAGTAATTTATTTTTTAAAAGCCTTTTACAACGCTTATGGGCAAAAGCACTGTAAATGTTTTGTACTTGTAATTTATTTTTTAAAATCCTTTTACAGCGCTTATCGGCAAAAACGATGTAAATGTTTTGTTTTGTAATTGTAATTTATTTTTTAAAAGTCTTATACAGCGCTTATGGAAAAAACGCTGTAAAATACCAAAGCGCTTATGAGAGCCTTTCAAAAATCAACAAATGATTCATAAAGTTAGGAATTCCCACTTTAGAATCTGTATATCATTTTATAAATCTCACGTATAGAGTAGTGACATAATATTATCCATACTCATGGATACCAATTGTCATCTCTAAAATGATTTTATCAAATTGTTCATGTCAACTTATATGATGAGTTCATATTATAATTAAAAAATTTATCAAATTGTGATCTCTAAAATAATTAAATAATATAATTAAAAAAGGTATATGATGAGTTCAGATTACATGACTTATGGGCAAAATAATTTTTTTTCCAAATTATTAATTAAATGCTTGTATATCAATGTTAAATTACATGATTAGTTCAAGTTCTGGCAAAAAATCAGTATAAGCATAAAATCAAAATACTCAGTTCTGGCATGTCAAACAAATTGCTAATTAGTATATATAAATTACATGAACTTAGTTCTAGCAGTTCAAGTTACATGAAATTAGTATAAATTACATGATGAGTACAAATCATTACATGACTTATATAAAACACATAAACACCTTAAGATGTCCTTCTTTTTTTCCTGGTGGGATTCACATTTGTTTGTCCCATAACGATACAAAACGATGGATTAATCCAAATTCTCTCATCATGATCATCTCTAAGATATAAATCATCATCAGTTGAATCAATTTCACGTCGTTGTGATGTCGCAAAGAAAATATCACTGCCAACATCTTCAACGTTCTTATTATCATCACTTATTTTATAGGTCGCTAGGACAATAAACCATTTATCATCAGCAGGATTAGTGACATAAAACACTCGTTGAGCTTGCAACGCTAAAAAATAAGGCTCATCTTTGTATCTCACCCTATTAAAATCGACAAGCAAGAATCCTGACTCATCAATCCGAACGCCATTATTATTATCGAACCACTTGCAACCAAAGATGGGAACACGAAACATTGTGTAATACAACTCCCATTTGTGCTCGATAACCCCAAAATATGATAGATTTGCATATATTGGGTTTTTGTCTTTTGCACTTGAGATATGCATCGCTTCAGCTACTAGAGTGACTCCGCTATGTTGCATAGTGGTTTGATCATCTTGTTTTGTGGTATAAAATGTATAGCTGTTAATTACATAACAGGTGTAAGAAAATACATGTAAACTCGGGTCATTTGCTAGCCACCTCAATCTCTCTAAAATTGAAGTGGGGTCTATATCAAACTTTGAACTAATGTGATTTTTAGCCAAAGGATAAAACATCGATTGTGCTCTCGTGTTATCCAATTTTTATTCTTATTCATGTTCAAACTAAATAACTGATCCATGTGTATTGTAACATATGGTTGAACCTCATCATCATTGTGCAGAACATACAATTGTGCCTGCTCCCATTATGTCTTTCATATAGTCATTACTCTCTTTCCAATTATCACTTCTCTTGTTATTCTTCCCGAATGACGAGACATAGGATGTCCTATAGATTCAACATTGGATAGATATTCAGTACAAAATTTAGCAGCTTCTTTGATAATGTATCGTTCAACAATACAACCTTCTGGTCGACTTCTACTTTTTACGTACCCTTTTAATATTTTCATATATCGTTCTATCGGATACATCCATCTCATATAAGTTGGCCCACAAAGTTGTGTCTCCTTAACAAGATGAACAGTAAGGTGAACCATTATATCAAAAACGAGGTGAGAAATACATTTTAAGCTCACACAAAGTAACAACAATTTCCCTCTACAATGTCGGTAATTTCTGATGATCGATCACTTTACTACAAATTTCCCTGAAGAAGAAACATAATTTATTTATGGCTCGTCAAACTTTTAAAGGTAAAATGGCACGTATACCTATTGGTAGCAAATGCTCCATTAGAACATGACAATCATGAGTCTTCAAACCTTTTAACTTGAGGTCTTTCATACAAACTAAATTTTTAATGTGTGAACTGTATCCTTTTGGAACTTTAACTTCGTGTAGAAAATTACATAAAACAATTTTTTCCTTTCTAGATAGAGTATGAGCAGCTAGAGGTAGATATGTGCGATTTCCTTTCTTTACGGGACCCAATTCATTTCTTATTCCCATATCGACCAAATCCAATCTTGCATTGATGCCATCCTTAGACTTCCTGGAACACTGAGTAACGTACCAACAACAATATCAAATACATTTTTTTCAATATGCATCACATCAAGAAAATGTCTTATATACCATGACTTCCAATATGGCAATTCAAAGAAAATTTACTTTTTCTTCCACCCACTTTTGACAAGCTCTCCCGCAAATCGTTTGCCAAATTTATTGGTCAAACCTTGTACTTTTTCCAATATTTGATATTCAGTCGGTGCTAAAGGAGCAATTCCTTCCTCTGGTTTTCCATTGAATGCATTTATCCACCCATGATAATGATGACTAAAAGGTAAAAATCTACGATGTCCAAGAAAGACCTTCTTACAATGTTTCAACCGCATCCAATCTGTACTCTTTTCACATATAGGACATGCACACTAACCTTTAATGCTATATCCTGATAAATTACCTTATGCTGGAAAATCATTAATTGTGTCGAACAACATAGCCCTCAAATTGAAACATTCTTTCTTATACCCATCATAAACTTCCACACCTATCTCCCACATATTTCTTAAATCTTCAATTAAAGGAGCTAAGTATATGTCGATATCATTCCCCGGTCATTTGGGTCCATAAATTAACAGAGACAACATCATAAACCTACGATTCATACATAACCATGGAGGTAGGTTATAAATCAACAAAATCATAGGCCACGTGCTGTGTGATATGCTTTGAAGACCATGTGGATTCATTCCATTACTAGAAAGTGCAAGTCATAGATTTCTTGACTCTCTACCGAAATCAGGATACTCGTGATCAATTTTTTCCCATTGTGGAGAATCTGCAGGGTGTCGTAACTTTCCATCTCTAATTCTTTCATCTGCATGACATGTCAAGTGTTTTGAATCTTCTTCACTGCGATAGATGCGCCTACATCTTGGTATTATAGGAAAATACCACACGACTTTTGCTAAAGTAGATTATTTCTTCTTATATCGAGAGACATTGCATTTCGGACATGCCTTTAGTAATTCATATTCGTTTCAAAATAAAATGCGATCATTAGGACACGCATGAATCCTTTCGTAACTCATGCCAATAGAGCACAAAATTTGTTTAGCCTCGTAGGTTCGACTGGGAAGTTCATTATCATCTGGCAACATATCTTTTAGGAGTATTAATAATTCTGTGAAGCTTTTATCATACCATCAATTAATCGCTTTTAAGTTGTACAACTTTAATATCGCCGAAAGTCTTGTGAATTTAGTACAACCATTATATAAAGGTTTCTCTGCATCACTCAACAAACTCTCAAACATTTTAGGACAATCCTGAAGATCTTCTTCAACTGCTTTTGCAATCTCCTCAACTCGGTCCCGTTCATATGTATTTGTGTCGAAATCATTTGAAGCATATGTCGCATTATTCTCAAAATTAGTGTTCCCTTTTTTTTCTCACCATTTCTTATCCAACATGTATAGCTTTGATCAATTCCATGCTATACTAAATGTCCTTCCAATTCATCTGCTCTAACGCGTTTTCCAAAACAAAATTTTAAACAACGACAAATGATTCGATTTGGGTCTTTTGCATTCTACACTGCAAAATCAACAAACTCCTTCACTCCATTTTCATACTCTTTTGACAATCGATTTCCAGACATCCATTTTCCGGTCCATTTATATGACCTATATGAATGCAAAGTTACACAAATTTATCAATCTATAGTATATATGCATACAAGTCTAATTTCAAAACATAACAGAACAGATTTTATATGATTTATCATTTAAGAATTTATGAATGCAGTATATATGAATGCAGTGTTACACAAAACAGAACAGATCGAACAAATTTTAAAACAGAACAGATTTATCAAGGATATGCCAACTACTATCATCTAACATTTTATATGATTTATCAGGTAACAATTTATCAGTTTTAGAGACAACAACAAATTAATAAATACAGTACCTGAGACAACAATCGCTCAGTAGAAATGGGCGCAAAGTAGAGGAGAGGAAGGTTCGTAATAGAGTTCGAAGGGAGAGAACGTATTAAATATATTTTTATTTATTTATTTATCAAGTATATATAACTTGAACTAAACTTGTAATTTTATAGCACTTTGGTCCATACGCGTTGTAAAAGGCTTTTAAAAATTAAATTTTAAAACATTTACAGTGCTTACAACACTCTAAAAAGCGTTGTAAATATAGTGTGGATGCACTATATTTTACAGCGCTTTTATAAAAAGTGCTCTAAAAAGTATTGTAAACATTATGTGAGAACGCTATATTTTACAGCGCTTTTATGCAAAGCGCTCTAAAAACGTTGTAAACATTATGTGAAAGCGCTATGTGACCCTACAACAGCGCTTTTTGCAAAAGCACTGTAAATCCTAAACCCTTTATGACCCTACAATAGCGCTTTTTCTAAAGCATTTGTCATTAAAGCGTTGTTGTATCCTCCGTTAATTTTAAAATATTATACAACAGCGCTTTTAGTTATGAAGCGCTTTAAAATGTGCGATGTAAAAGACAATTTTTGGCGTAGTGCTTGGCTCCAAAAGCCGGTTAGATTGGTTAATTGTAAGATAGGCAAAATTCCTTTTAGGTACCTCAATTTACCTATTCGTTATAATATAAGAAGACTTGCTTTTCAGAAACTTGTAATTTAGAAGGTTAAAGGAAGCCTATTTGGGCAGAGACATTAGACCTTTTCAATGGGAAGTACCATTCTAAACTTGAATATCTTTTTAAAACTTGTTCTCATTAAAGTTGTCTTGTTTGCATTGCCAGTTTATTTCTATTTCTTTATTAGAGATTTAAAATAGATAGAGAAGAGTTGTGCTTTTAGGTGTTATCTAGTAAATATGTATTTTTGGATGGTTTGAAGGGAAGTAGAGGACATCTTGAATATATTTGGTGGAAAGATGAGTTTTTGGCTTGATCCTTGGTTATAGGGAGGTTGTTTGTGTGATAGATTCAGTAGACGTTTTGAGGTGGTAAATGATAAAAATATATTGGTTGCATCTATGTATAGGTTGGGTTGGGGGGTCGGAGGTGCAAAAGGGTTGGAGGAGAGATTTATTCTAATGGAGAGAGGAAATAATTGAAGAGTGTTGTTCTTTGTTGCCTAACATTGTTTTGTAGGATGGTGTTAAGGATACTTGTCATTGGCTCACATATCAAAGTATGTTTTTATTGTGAAATAGACTTATAACATTTTGATGAATAATTTTAAAAATTCAAATGAAACGATGTACAAGGTGACAGGAACAAAACGGCTCCTTTAAATGTATATTTAATTGTGTGGTGATTTGTTTGCATACAATGGATAATTTGATTAAAAGAAGTTTTTTTGTATGTAAGTTCTCCCTTTTTTTGTGTGAATGAATGTGGTTTGGATGAGAATGCTCAACATCTATTTTTGAATGTTTGAAATTTGGCTTGTTATGGGGCGCAGTGTGGAATTGATGGAATCTACAAAATGCTCTATCCATTAATTCTATAGATCATGTAAATTAGTTTGGTGGAATAGGCGTGGCCGGAAAGAATATCGCCAAGGTTTTGAATCTTATATGAATATCATGAGTTTGATCAATTTGAAAGATGAAAAATAATGCTATTTTTCACCATTAAGAGTTCAATGTTGATCATAGGATAGAAAATATTAAAGTACTTATGTGGTATTGGTTAAAACATAAAGGAAAAAGCTTCCATTATATTATTTGACTCATTGGTATCTTCAATCTTTTTATTGTATCCCTCCTTAACAGATTTTATGTGTGTTGTTTGGTCGTTGTTAGGAGATCGTTTTTAAAAATTGTCTTTTTTGTGGCATGTCTTGTGTTTATAATAGTGAATTAATATATTAATTATGGTTTTTCCAAAAAAAACTAAGTTAATGGTTGCAGAAATAAGACTTAGTTGATAAAAAATAAAAGATTTTTTTTTAATTGAGCAAACTAACTAAAACGCTAGTTCTGTCATCATTGTATTATTTTAAAGGTTTAAGAGATAAATAAAAACTTGAACGATGACATTCCAAATATCTTATTAAATGGGTTGGCCCGACGAATTCAACTCATTTTACCACCTTCACTATGTGTGACGACTAACTATAAAAAAAAACATTATGATAGTGTTTGATTTGCTAAAAAATGAGAGACATAACAAAACAAATCCTATTGTACTATATTTGATGTAAAAATTTGTTGTGGGACTAGACAAATTGGGGGGCAAGTGACTGGACAAAAGATGTAATTCTTGTCCACCGCTCAATTGTGAGACAACTTTTTATTCGCTAGACAGACTATCTAAAATACCATGATATCCTTCGATTTTCTACTAAAAACATTTCCCCTCCATTTATCTCTCTCTCTCTCTTCTCTTTTCTTTCTCTTACTCTCTATCTCTCTCTTTCCCTTTTATCTCTTTATCTTTCCCACTCAGTCACTTTTTCTCTCATCTCTTGTTTTCTCTCTCCCATGTCATTTTGTCATTGTCTCTTATCTCTCTCATATCTAGCTACTCTCTATCTATATCCCCCTCTCTATCCTCTATTAATATTTAGCGTAATAAACATTTATACATATCATAAAATATAATGTAGTAAATTTTACATCATTTTATTTGTGTTGTCTATTATCCATCAAATATCATTCAGTACAAAAATATAGTGTATTGTTTGATCACGTACTGTTCTATCATGTCCAGTACTAACTCATTTGGATATCAAACAAACTCTAAGTGTGACAACCAATATATAATTAGTTTGAATGATAATGAACTCAAACATAGTCATTGCTCAATGAGAGTGAAAATTTCATATATTATGAAATGGCTAAATATAAGAAGTATAAAAAAAACTAGTCTAAATTACACTTTTAGTCATTTATGTTTGATCTAGTTCTCGGATAGGTCATTTATGTTTTTTTCTTCTAACTAGGTCCTTTAAGTGACACCTTGTTTGAACCGTTAGCCTTTATGTTATTGTATCTTTGTAGAAATATTCTCATCCATTATTTCAGTTAAAAAATGTCATGTGACCGTTACAATGTTGACGTGTACATAACAATGATGATGTGATAAAAATAAAAAATAATTTTTTTAATTAATTTTAAAAAAAATTAAAAAAATTCTTAGAATTCTTCCAACCAAGAAAAATGAAACTCATTGTCGTCCACTCATTTCCTAGATTGGTCTTTTATATTTTTTTTATTTTCTTGAATTGATCATTTAAGTTATATTTCGTTTGAATTATTAGTCTTTCTTTCTCTCCTTCATCTTCCACTATAAACTTATTGTTGTAGACCAATATTCATATTAAGATTTCTAAATATTTTAGGATTTAGCTTTAGATTTGCTTTGTTTTTTACTTTGGATTTATTGGACTTTTTATAAGTTCATGATGAAGATGTTGAAGGTTGAAGATGAAGATTTTAATTTGTATTGTTGGAAAAAAGAAGAACATGTAGCTTAGAACCCTAAACTCCTTCCAATTGTGATTGGAGATAAGATGGATGGATAAATTCTTCTTGAAACTCATAAAAACAAAAATAAAATCAACAATTAATTCAACCAATAGAAAATCTTTCTTGAAACATATAAAAAAGTCATTCTTGAAACATTCATGGCATTTACGACCAGAAAAAATCATTCTTGAAACCTATAAAAACAAAAACAAATTCTACAACTAGTTTGTGCAAAAATCATCTTAAAGTATATTAAAAATGGGTTGAACAACTCATTTATTTATAGTGGATTTATGTTAGATTTCTCTTTATTTACAACAACTCATTTTTTATTTATTGTTGGAATGGTTAATTTCTTGTTTTGATTTTTCTCTAATTCACATGGTCGACATTTTGGATGTTTCTATTGGAATAACAAATTTTGGGTTTTATATTTTTTAAGGATGGACTGGAAGAGGAAAATGGTGAAGAAGATGATGATGAGGAAGAAGATGAAGATTTGACCTTAACAAAAACTAGTTTAAACTTAAATGATCATAAGTGTATTTTTTCAAAACTTAAAGGACCAATATGAGAATCAATTAGTTTTATAATTTATCACGTCAACAACACTGCACTTATCATAACGGCCACATACATTTTTTTACAGAATTAACAAAAAAGTTATTTATGTGAAATGGACAATAACATAAATATTAACGTTACAAACAAGGTGCCACTTGATCAAACTTAAAAGACTAAAAAAATAATTTAGTGAAATAACTACTAATAGAGTAGATAAATCTTCGATCATATAAATATCTTAATACATATTGCGTAAAATTCAAACAAAAATAGAGAAAAATGAATAATAGTTTTTCATTTTCAATCTTATATATGAAATGGATCTTTCTCAACTCCAAGAGTATTATTGTAAAACTAACCCTAAAAACAAAATTTTAGGGTGATATGAGATCAATAGGTGCACAGCATCTTGGGTGAAAGAAGCAATTTGGGATGCAATCAGGATATGCAGTTTCAGGTGCAATATTAATGGATCTTGTGGCATGTGCACTTCCCATTAGGATTGTTGCAATAGCAACAAAAAACACAACAAACTTCAATGGCGATTTTCAATGAACTTTCCATTATAGTATGTATTTTTCAAAGAAAATAAAGTGGCTAACTTCTCATAGATCAATGGTAAAGAATGTGTGGCTGTTTATATACAAATATTGTTGAATGCTTAAAATTAAAAATCATAATTGCACAAATTTGACCATCATTTTTGTCCATATATAAAAATATTTTTTACAACATTGTGTAATTTTTAATACTATATCTATACTACAATTACAATGAATTTAATATGAGTAACTTTATTAAATTATTATTTGTCTTGTAAAAAAAAATAAATTATTATTTGACACTCTACAACAACACACGGCTGTATGCCATTCTTGCAAGAAAAATATTAAAAAATAATAATTAAAATTTATAATTTTTTTAACCATCTGATTCCTAAAGGATTGGCCCCTAGTAAAAAATGTTGTTGTCTTAAAACATAAAACTAATAGAAACCCAAATAAAATTGTTCTATATTTAGAATTTCTAATTGGTTGACTTTTCTTTTTCGAGTTAAAAAAGTACATTTAATGGACTATTTCAATTTTTCAACTATAATAATATAATTCATTTAATAATTGCAGCTCTTTTAATGATATTAAATTCAAAACAATATATTCATTTAATAATTGCAACTCATTTAATAATTTCAACTATAATAACGTTTGTTTTCACAATTCTCCAAAATCATTATTGATGTTACTATATTCACCAAATATATTTTAATGTCATGCATGTAGTCCAATTATGAGCTATGTACATGTACGTTTCTCAATCTTCAATTTTGTCATTTTATAAAAAAGACTAAAAATTCAAAGAGTATACTTTATTGTCCAGCTATTAGCCATGTACACGTAGGTTTCTCAATAATTTTTATCTTTTTTAACGGTATATGTTTCTCAATCTTAAATCCATTTATAGGATAAAAATAATTTAAAATAAAGACTAGTAATTTGTGTAAAACAATAAGGGTGAAAAACCATTTTAGTGCATTGAGAAAAATTACTAGACCTAATTTAATTTTTGAGAAAAATAAAAATTACTTTTAGTTCTAAAAAAATTAAAATAGAACAACTTATTTCTCAACTTCTTTTGACTTTGTTTGGTTGATGAAGGAAAACTGAAGAAAAGAAAAGAAAATGAAAAGTACATAGAGAAATTTGATAAAAAAATAAGATGATTATTTAGTAATTTGGTATAAAAGAAAATGAAAAAAAATTATAATAAGAAATAAATATATGTATTAATTTATAAAATGACATAAATATTGTTAAGAAAAAAATAATATATTTTTTTTTACTATAAAAAGGTATTTCATTACAATTAATAAAAAGTTATAAAATATAAAAAGACTAATAAAAATAATAAATGTATAAAATAAATTTTCTAACAGTCAAAGAAAATGTTTCAATTTATTAAACTACAAATGTTATATTTTTATACTCTTTATATTTTTTTTATTAATTAAAATAAAATACTTATTTTTATTCTTTTAAGCATATTTAATTTATGCTTAAGGATATTTATGTCATTTTATATATTTAATTTTTATTTTTTTAGAGTTGAAATTATACAAACTGATAGTTTAAAATTATTTTACAATGTCATCTAATAAGAATTGACATTGACACAGGGGCTTAACACATTTTAATTGAATTAAAATTAAAAAATTTAAGAATAACCTTAAATGGGTAAGTAACCCATTAACCCTTATCGCTATTTTTCTCGTACACATTATTATTATTATTATTATTATTATTATTATTATTATTATTATTATTATTATTATTATTTGTAGTTTTTTACTTTTAATTCCATTGAAATATATTAAGATGGTGTGTTAAAATTAACTTTTTGTCATTGGATCTTGTCCATACATAAAAATCTTTCGTTTTGGAATGATTTATGGTTAGAGGAGAACCTTTGAAATTCAAGTTTCCGCATTTGTGTTTTTTTGCCTAAGGATAGAGATGGTAGTGTAGTGTGGCTAATATGGCAGTTTTATTTTTTCTTGATGAACATATGAGAGTTTGATTTAATAACAAATGGGAATGGAAATTGCAAGAACAAAGATTTGAATGAGAGGAATAATTAGGGTTGGGTTTGTTATATATATTTTCATACAATAATCGCTTTTTTATAATTAAAATAAGCGGTTTTGAAAGTTTGGATATGTTTGTTACATCTTTTTAAAAAAAAAAAAGAAAATCAAAAAAATAATTTAAAAACTGTTTTTTTATAAATAAAAAATTAGTTGCTTATAAAAGAAACCATTTTTTATTATTGATTTTTTCTAAAAAGTGATTTTCACTATAAACAAAAAGTATTTATATTTAGTAACATTTCATCAAGTGTTACATTAAGTCTATATTACTAAATAATTTTAGTAACACTTTAGAGTATTAATAGTAACATTTGATAAATGTTCCTGATTTATATTTTTTTAACACTTGAGTTTATCAATATTAACGATAAATAAATGTTACTGATTTATATTTCTGGTAACATGCAAAAATGTTACTAATTTTCATACATAAATTTAAAAAAGTGGATTAGCTACATGAGTCTTTGTAGTCAATCAATGACATTGGCCTATTAAACTTTGAAAATGTCCATCATAGTTTTTAGCTTTCACAACAAATAATCCATCTAACAACATTTTGTGAAGAACACATTGCTAGAGAACTCATCCAATTATGTTTACTTCACAAGATAAAAGTTACAAGAAGTATTACACATCTAACAAAAAAGTTAAGATAGAATATCAATTTGTAACACTTTCTTGGTATAGAAACACTTTCCTCCTTATTGAATTTGAAAGTTACAGAACAATTATGTTTTACATAATCCATTCAATAATACAAATCACATAATACATTTGAATTTAACATTTAGACTACTACTTTTTTTATAACAAAACAATGAAATATCCTAGTTAAACTTACTAATAATTTTTTCAAAAAAACTTTACTAAAAAAATATTAGTCATGAGAGGATCTAAGCAACAAATGAAAGTTGTACAACACTAAGAAAATTGCAGCACCATCTTTGCTAGCTTTAGTTGAAGCAATAGAAATCTCCAAGGTGCAATTCAATCAAATTGTTTTGTTATTCATATATTTTAATTCTTGCACGCAATATGTTTGCTGAATGTTTTTTTTTTGTTAAAGTTTGTTTAATGGAATGCATGTTGGGATTGTTGATTGAAAGACGATGGTTTTATGAAGTAAATTGTAGGTTTTATCCGTATTTTATTTGATTAGTTTTGATGATTCTATTATGTAAATTGTGTGTTTGCTTTTTTTATCTTTGACAAGAGGTTATAATGTGAATATGATTTTTGGGTTTTAAAGATGTGGAAGATAATGCATCATTTTTTCGATAGTTCATAACATAAATATTTCATAGTTTAGCATGCTTGACTTAGAGGAATTATGAGATCTGGGGAACTTCTAAAGAAAGTGTTTGAATAATGACATTGAAGGCTCTAGTTAAAAGTTTCAATTTAGAAACCAACAAGAAATACGAGGCGAACAATAATTTATTTGCTTTCCCTTATAAAATATAATTTAAAATATATAAAGTTGAAATCTTATAAAATATAAATAACATAAAAAGAAAATTAAATTAGATATTTTATTAAAAATAAATAAAATCTTAATAATTCACGAAATGTGTCCATCTATTTTTACTAATTTACGAAATGTGTCCCTCTATTTTACAAATCGACAGTTTTGGTCCATCTCAGATTTTGGAACTAAAAAATGACAATTTGATATATTTTAAATAACAATAGATATAATTTCATGATATAGAACCATCAAGATACATCAATTATTTATATGTTATTAATTAAATTACAACTATGAAAAAATTTTGAAGTTGAAAGTTAAGTTTTTACGTTGTTTTATTATGATTTTATGTGAGTTAATTATTTTACATCATCGTATCATATGACACATTATTGAAAGCATGTCACGTCGCCACTTTTTAGTTAAAAAAATTAGAGTGACCAAAATTGTCAAATTTTAGAATAGATTGACCAATTTCCTGAATCAGACAAAATTTGGGCACTCAAACTCCAATTAAGCCAAAATGCAAATAACAATAAAAATATAATGAAATTAGATATTTTATTAAAAAAAATCTTAATAATTAATATTAAAAAATAAGTAAGACTTTATCACAAGGAAAGTTTAATTATTATATATAACATGACAAATTATTATTTGAATTTTTTTAAGATATGAATAATTTAAATTTTTAAGTAATTATAATATTTTTATAAGGGTAGTTTTTCAGTGACATATCGTATCTTTATTTAACTTATCTAACAAATGAATAAAATTTATTTGGTTACTTGTGATTCTTTTAAATGTTTGAAATTATTTACTTTGTAGTCAAAACAAATTTTTAAATGTAAACTTATTTCATTACTTAATAATTTTTGTAGTATTTTTTCTTATTATAAAATATATATTTATAAGAATAATCAAATAATTTGAAAAAATAAAACAGTATGTAATTGTTTCACAATGATAATTTTGTCATTCAAATATCATATATATGATATCATATTAAAATGAGATGTATAATAAACACATGAAATAATAAAATAATATTTTTATATGTCAATCAAAACTAGAATAAAATAATATTTATTTTCTCACTAGCAAATCTTACTTTGTCACTAACCTCTTATTTGCGCCAAATAAAGAAGAAATCTATTCAAATTCATTAAATATCATGCTTGACAATTTATTAATGGGTGGTCTTAAATAGATAATTTGTTATATTATTATAACTTTTCAACACAAATTTGTTATATTAATTTATTCATTATTAATATTTGTTTTAATTGGGTAAGCGCAAAGTCTCACAAGTTCTTGTTTCTCTTTTTCTTAATCTACTAGCCTTTCTAAGAAATTCATTTATTTATTGACTAAGAAAATATTTTTAATCATATTAATTTTAAATTTTTACATTTAATGAATATTTGAAAATAAAATTTTATTGAGTACTAGTATTCTATTCTAAAAAATACTTTGAAATATTATAGTTTTTAATTGTTAAAATTTATTACATGTCACGGATAGTTATGTTGAATGATGCGAATAAGCTCTCCTTTTAGCTTTGAAAAATAAGAATATATTTTGTATTTAACTTTTTATAGATGTTGTAAATGATGTATTGAATAAATTGTAATAAAAACATATTTTTATTGAATGTATATAATTTCCTAAATAAATATTTTATAGTTTTCTTAACTCTATTTTAGATAATTCAAAATATAGTTAATTTTATATTAATTAATAGCTTATTTTAATACTAAATCAATTATATTTAAGGCATCTTTACATTTCATAATAATAAAGACATATAATAAATTTATGGTGAAAACATTCCACGTACCATTCTTTGAAGGATTTAAGTATAAATAAGCACTTGTGCTTTAACTTACCTTGAGAAATTAGATATTTTGCTTTCTTTGCAAAACACATTGAGTTATAATGGAAGGTTCATTGAAAATGACATTGAGGTTTTTGGTATTTTTTGTTGCTATTGTGATGAGTCTAATGGTAGGTGCATACGGCACAAGTGAAGTTAGTACGGATCAAAACAAAGTACCAGGTTGCTATGTTATGCTATGCTTATTTAAAAAGAGATGTTGCCCCCATCCTCCTGGTTTAACACTGCACTAAATTTATGTTCCTTTTTTGTTAGTTGACAATAATACTCATGAGCTTTAGAAAACCTGGTCTTACATGTAATAATTGAATTATATAAATAAAAGAAAGCTATAATTCCTTACTTTTTTATTTATTTGATATTTTGCTCGGTTTTTAACATCAAAACGTTGGTATGACTACATATCTAACTATTGCTCTAATATTAATCTTAGTCATTCCATTTTACTAAATATGTTAGAGGCACCAACTATTTGCCGTCATTAAGTATTGACAAAATTTATTTAAGGTGTCAAAGTTTTGACATATTTGTTGTCATACTTGTTTTCTTGTCTATACATTTACATAAACATAATTTCAATTTAACATAAGATATTTGTAATAAATTTAAGGGTAAATAGCATCTGGTCCCTTAACTTAATTTCAGTTAATGTTTTAGTCTTTTATCTTTTTTTATTCTTTTGATTTGGTCTTTTATTTTAATTTTAAGTGATAATTTGATCTTTTATGTTTTAAAATGTCAACAATGTTATCTTTTTTTTTTTTTACAAAAATTCAAAAAATTCATCAAAATTTTCGACCAAAACCCATAAAATTAATTATATTCTTCAATATAATACAAATTTCATCCAATTCGTAACTCAAATCTTCAAATAAACTCATATTTCCATCTCTAACAACATCAAATAAAGAATGAAATTTGATGAAAATTTTGTATGAGTTTATTTGAAGATTTGAGTTATAAATTTGATGAAATTTGTATTATATTAAAGAATATAATTAATTTTATGGGTTTTGGTTGAAAATTTTGATGAGTTTTTTGAATTTTTGTAAAAAAAAAAAGGATAACATTGTTGATATTTTAAAATATAAAAGATCCAATTGTCACTTAAAATTAAAATAAAGGACTAAATTGGGAAGAAAAGAAAAAGATAAATAACTAAAACGTTAACTGAAATTAAGTTAAAAGACTACGGGTGCTATTTAGCCTAAATTTAAATAAAGGTAAAAAATGACGATGCATACCTCTTATTGTTTTATCAATAATCTACTATATAAGTAAGAGGTATTTGTTTTAAAAAATGAGTATATACATTGAACCTCAGTTATCCAGCCACTGTATATTGGCATATATATTAGCGACTATGTACACAAGAAATCATATATAAACTACATGTTTGTGGATATGGTACAACTTTATAGTTGACAACTACTTAATTTTTACGTACTCTATTTTTCTCTCAATTTAAATAATTTGAATAAGCATCAATCTTTTTGCAAAACTTTATTATGAGTTATTGATACGACGTTTAAGGTTGATTGGGAAGATTGTTGATCCTCTATGCACGAGTTATCTTCAATGATTAATCAACTTGTTAGAAGTAATTACTTAAATTTGAAACCTTTGTATTCAAATTCGATGGTGGTGTTAGTGTGCCTTCAACAATCTGGGGTTGTAAGAATGTGTATAGAAAGTTTGGCTAGTAGAGACAAGGTATTTGTGTGTTCCTACAAAGTCTGGGTTTGTCAGACTATTTGATAACATTGGCTTGGAGGGTCAGGTGCTTTGAAATCCAAGTTAGTGATGAACTAGGATAAATTATTTGTGTCACTTTATTTCTGCACTCCTTAGTTATGTTATTGCTTCTAATCCAAGTAAACCGTCAAATTTAAACAAGTTTAATCAAATAATGAACAACTTATCAACTTAGTCAAATGACAATTCAATCCATTTCTCGTGTTTGCACCTTCACTATTGACTAGTATCTCTTAAGTCACTCACACTTGAACATTCTTGTATACGGGTTTTCAAATATTATTATTATATTAATTTATAAATTTTATATATATTTAAGTATATGATTCATCTTAATAATTAAAATACTAGTTTAGTTATGCTATGTTACAGGAGAGTTTAAGGTTAAGTGATGAGAGGATTTTTCCATACTTAACACACCGACAAGGCTCGGAAACATCTTGATATTTTTTAAAATTTATATGTTACTTGAAGAACTGAATAGTATATATTGAATGTTCCTAAACTTTTTAATGTAAAGTGTAGTCGCGATACCGGATTCCAATCAAAGTCTTAGATTTAAAATTTATTCATTTTACTCTATGCTAAGTTGTTTATGTATATGTATATTTTTAGTACATTGAATTAAGACATTGAGTATTTAAAAATAGATTACTTTGTATTTTCAAATATGGGTTTTTATTTTATTCCAATCAAGTTCTAAATTTTTCAAACGTCACAATTAATTCGTTTTACTTTAAAAACTTTTAAACAACTTAGTTATATTTTATTATAATATCTTGTTTAAAGTTACGGGGTTACACTATCGGTAGACTAAATGACCATTTTGTTATGCTAAATATATAGTAGTAGTATGTAATTAAACAATTTATTTTTAGGTTATGCAAATGGCCTAGCAAAATACACGACCCTGACGTCGACGTATAAGAGTTGATTGGAAGATGATGCATCATTTTTTCGGTAGTTTATAACATAAATATTTCATAGTTTAGCATACTTCGACTTGGAGGAATTATGGGATTTGGGAAGTTCTGAATTATGGGATTTGGGAAGTTCTAAAGAAAGTGTTTGAGTAACCACAAAGCACACACTACAAAGGCTCTGGTTAAAAGTTTCAATGTTTGAAATGTGTCTGTTTAAAAATTAGCAAGATATATACAGGGAGACGGACAATTTTACCTTTATAAAATATAATTTAAAATATATAAAATTGAAATCTTATAAAATATAAATAATATAAAAAGACAATTAAATTATATATTTTATTAAAAATAATATAAAATCTTAATAATTAATTTTAAAAAATAAGTATGATTTTATAACAAGGAAAGTTTTATCATTTTATATATCATAATAAATTATTTTTTGAGTTTTAAAAAGATATGAATAATATAAATTTTTAAATAATTATAATATTTTTATAAGAGTAGTTTTATCGGTGACATATCGTATATATCAAATCTTTATTTAACTTATCTAACAAATAAATAAGAATTATTTGGTTACTCGTTATTTTCTTAAAAATTTGAAATTATTTATTTTGTAGTCTAAATAGATTTTTTAAACGTAAACTTATTTCATTACTTAATAATTTTTGTAGTATCTTTTGTTATTATAAAATATATGTTAAAAAGAATAATCGATTAATTTGGAAGAAAAAAAACAATATCTAATTATTTTACAGTGATAATTTTGTCATTTAAATATGATATATATTATATCATATCAAGATAGATGTGTATCAAACACATGATATAATTTTCATCGGTCAATCAAATCTCGAATATAATAATATTTATTTTCTCACTATCATATCTTACTTTATATCTTATTTTGTCTTTAATCTCTTTGCACGCCAAATCAACCCAAATAAAGAAAAAAATTATTCACGTTCACTAAATATCATATTTGACCAATTATTAAAGAGTGGTCTTAAATAGATAATTTTTTATATTATTATATCTTTTTAATACAAATTTTTTATATTAATTTATTCATTATTAATATTTGTTTTAATTGGATAAGTGCAACGTTTCCCAGGTTCTTGTTTTTCTCTTTTTCTTAATCTACTGGCTTTAATAAGAAATTAATTTATTCATTGACTTTTAGATAATATTTTTAATCATATTAATTTTAAATTTTCACATTTAATGAATATTTGAAAATAAAATTTTATTAAGTAATGGTATTCTATTCTAAAATATACATTGAAATATTATAGTTTTTAATTGTTAAAATTTATTGCATGTCACGAATAAATATGTTGAATGATGTGGATAATCCATCTTGTTGACCGAAGTTCACATATTAACGATTTCAAGATTTCTAAACAGTTCACAGTTGAAGTTGAGCAGTTTATATTTTAAGGAAATCCTAAAGTATTTCTGAGAGTACAGTGTAAGAAGATGATCATTTAAGAAGATGAATACTTAATAAAGAATAAGATATAGATTTGGTTTTTCCTATAGGGTTTCAGATTTAAAACGTTTTGGATGAAAAAAGGGATTTGGGTTGGGAGATAAAAGTTTTGGATCACATCAGATGAAGATATTTGTTCCATCAGAAGAATGAACTTTCAGCCTACTCTGACATTGAACTTATGCTTGATTCTTCCTAGAGGATAATGATCAGATGATTAATTCTGTTTGATCTACCCTTTTTAAGTGTTGTTGGTTTTGAATAGATTTTAACCAAGGATGTTTGAGTGTATCCTCCAACCTTTGTTCTTTTGAGGATCTTGAACTTGTTTCCATTCAACCTTCCAAAAATATGGCATTGAGTGAGAGGTTGCATTACTGATCATTTCTTCTAAAGGGTTACCTGCACATTTGAACACACATCCTAGATCATTGAATTTTTTAGAAAACTTTTCCCTAACTGGTTAGATTCATTGTTGAAATGCATTATAATGTTTCCATAACTTTGCACTAACAATTTTGTTATATCCACTAATACTTCTTTCTATTAGAGGATAAATTTCAATATAAGCATTTGACTCTTCTCACTAATTAACTCAATGTACCCTATAGAAGCATACGAGTTTTGTCTAGCTTGTCATTGAAGAGTTTCAAGAGACACAACCAAAAGTCCAAATAAAATTGAAAGAATTTTCAGAACATATATAAACATATCTAAGAAGAAGAGATACAAAAAAGTTTCAATCTGCTATTAAAAAAAAACTAACCACACGATGAAGTATTTCCTTAGATAATTTTAATCTAAGATAATATCTATCATATAGATATGACTTTGATATGTTTACTTTATTTCAAAGGACACAGTAAAAATCCTTTTTCATGTCTATTCTTCTCTTTGAGTATTTAGTTATCTTAATATAGATATTCTATTTTACTACTCAAAATGCCATTTAAGAGTGATTTGAATAAGATCAACTTTAACACAAATACCCTTGCCCTTAAGCAGATAAAATACCTTTAAAAAACTTTGAAAAGGAGATCAAATTGACATTTGAGAAATAGATGTCCTTCTAAAGTGTTTTGTCTATTTTTCAAATAACAATTACAGTCCTTGCGAACAGTCTTTCTCAATACAGTTTTTGAAGGAAATTAAAAAAAAAATTAAGAAAGAGAAAATAGGATTATTCAAAAACATACACTAATTCAGACCATTTCACTAGTATTTTCAGCAGTAAGGGATCTTTACTCTTACACAGTAAAGTTCTCAATCAAGAGACCGAGTTCTAATACCAATTGAAGGTGCTGGAAAATACAAGAAATGAGGGTTTGAATTGTGTTTTTCCTTTTCTGAAAGATACTTCGATTGTTTACATAAAAATGTTATTTATCAAAACATTCAACATACTCTTATCAAATAAGTTTAGTCAGAATAAGGTTGAATCATAAAGTGCTAAGATATAGAGAAATAGAAAGAGATAAAGAAAACATATAATTTTATACTAGTTCACTACATTTAGTCATCTCTTTACAAAGAGATTTTGCCTAAGTACAATCAATGACATAATCCACTATTTCCTTTAATAGCATTAAAGTATTCTATAGTCTACCTCTTTAAGCTTTGAGTATTTTTCTCTAGCCTTTCCAGGTTGTCATCGTCAGAACCCTTCTTCAACTTTCTAGCAACCTATCATTGAGGTTCATGAGTGTTGTTGTACCTTTTCAAGTAGCTCCTATGGGTGAAAGAGTTGTTGCCACTATCAAACTGATTTACATCAATTCTAGTTTATCTCTAAATTGACACAAAGTTGGTTTCTAAGATTCTAACTCTCATTGAGAGGATGTTACGTATCAAGTCATATATCAGTACAAGTGTGTGAAAGCACTTTGATTTATTTACATCAATTCTAATAACTCTCTATTGTGAGGATTTTTCATTCATACTTTTCTTTTGATGTGTTTTTGGCTTTTTCATAATTTTTTCTTAACACGTTGCATTTTTCATTCTCTCTCCCACTCAATTGATCAAGTTCTTCTTAAATAGGGAGAAGATGTATTCATTGAGAATGTTACCGTTGGAGGTCTTTAATCAATATATAAGACAAATCAATCTTTAAGATGTATACATATATATCTTCATGATTGATTATGCATATCTTCAATTTAAGACGATAGATCTTAGAGGATGTTACAAACAGAGGATATCACACATATTTTCTGACAATTTAACGGATTCAAGTGTTGAGCAGAGGATAAACAGTTTTGTCTTCTTTAGAGCGTTGACATTCAGATCGTTGATTTTCTAGAGTGTTGACTTTCATTAGAGTCGGATGATACAGTGATTGTCACAGTTATAAAGTAGACAATTATTTTACTTAACACACTTATCAGAGCCAGTCGATCGTTTTGCTTGATATAGTTATCAATGTCAGACGATTATTTTGCTTAATACACTTTATCATAAGCATAACATTGAGATTGTTGCTTGTATTAACGGATTCACCAGAGGCGCGTTTGAGAGCGCTTTTATCATAGTTAGACATAACTTCTTCAGAGTCACTGAGAACTTTCTTTAGAAAATTCTTTTTTCTTTGTTCATCAGATAACGCTTTGACTTGAACTACATATTGCAATTCTTCACTATATTGTTGGGGTGACGTTTATCAGGTATTAGCATTGATGAACTAAAGAGTATATTTAGATTATTACTCAGTTATTTAATGTAGAGTGAAGTTGCGATAGTGGATCATAATTAGAGTCTGAAATTATGAGTTATTTTGTTTAATTTTATGATTTTCACTCTTGTA
The DNA here is from genome assembly GCA_037974295.1 of Cicer cuneatum. Lineage (NCBI taxonomy): Eukaryota > Viridiplantae > Streptophyta > Magnoliopsida > Fabales > Fabaceae > Cicer > Cicer cuneatum. The sequence goes on along the minus strand of JBBPBO010000003.1, from coordinate 6,528,561 downwards.
TGTATATTTAAATCCTTATTTTAATTATTTACTTTTCTATTCTAATTAAAATTCAATTTAATTTTTTAAATTCTACCACTTATTTTATTTTACATGAAAATCATTTGAAATATACGAAAACTTAGTTATATTTTGTTTCAATACTTTAATAAAATAAAATAAATTAGAAGGTTACACCTTCGATGCCAATAAGTGCTCTTTGGCGCCAAAATCATCCCTTGAAAAATGAAATGATCACAAGTGTTATTATCTAAAAAAAGTCAAAACTAACATTCATTACTATAGACTCAAACCAATTTCACGCTGACATTCATGTCTTTTTTTATAGATAACACCAACATTCATGTCTTTCACATGTTTCTATAAGGCATGTACATAAAAGAATAATAAATGTGGAACCCAATTATTAAAGGCTCAAGAGTAAAGATGTAGCCATTAGAAAAATGTGAGAAGAAAAAAATTCTAGCCAATAAGAAAGATAGCATGGCTTCCATAATTATTATTTTTGCAACGAGACCACAAATTTGAAATAACTTTTTTGTCCCAAGGCAGTGCGAGACTTAAGGTACACAAGATGCAACTATTGAGAAAGTGTGAAAAAAATTATTGCCAATAAAAAATATAGTGTGCAATCATAATCGTTATTCCTACGTTTAAACCACAAATTTGAAATAACTTTTCTTTTCTAAAGCAGCTCAAGGCTCAAAGCATAAAGATGCAACTATTGAGAAAGTGTAAAAAACATTTCTAGCCAATAAAAAAAAATAGAATGTGCAACCATAATAACTATGTTTTCATTGAGACCACAAATTTAAAATAACTATTATTTCTCAAGACAACATAAGGGTCAAGGTATACAAATGCAACCATTGGAAAAGTGTAAAAAAATTATGGCCAATAAAAACGCACAACCTTAATAATTATTCGTATATCGAAACCACAAATTTGAAATAAATTTTATTTCTCAATGCAGCGCAAGGCTCAAGGCATAAAGATGCAATCATTAAGAAAATATGAAGAAAAAAAAATCTAACAAATAAAAAAGATATCATATGTCGTCATAATCATTATTCCTGTATTGAGACTACAAATTTGAAATAACTCTTCTTTTTCAAGACAACATGACTCACCCAAATACTTTACTTACTTTTGAAAGTTAAAACAAACTCATATATTATGATAAATAACTTTTGAAATTTTTTATTGTTGATAACGAAGATCGTGAAACAAACACCACTTCAAATTTCGTTTATAAATAAGTATTCTAAAAATTAAAATAGGTAATTTTATAAAAGCAGTGTTCACTTTATAAGCTTTTTCATTTTTTTAATCATGTTGAAAATACATATTGTTATTTTTCCATAAAATTTAAACTATTAAATTGTTGTTAATTTTTAATTGTAGTTATATTTGACCTGCGCATTGCACAGGTAGGCGTCTAGTTACTACTAATATTATTATTGTTAAAGTAAACGAGGTTGTGGGAATCTAACATCCTCCATTGAAAGTTAAACTCTCTCTATATGAAAATCTTCTCTGCTATCTATGGTTGGTAGAGTTCAACTTGTTAAATTTGTTGGTATATTGTTGCATAGCTTAGATAATTTCTTACTGTGTGAAATCTAGTATATGGATTGGCATTAAAGTTTGATTATATTTACTTCACAAAAATTCTAAATGGTTGGTAAGGGATGGTACTCGAATTATTTTTTGGAGAAACCACTGGATTTCTCAATTGGTGTTTAATCTATTGAATATCCTTGTTCATTTGCATTGTCATCTGAATTCTAAAGTGTGTTCTTTTATTGATAATGGTTCCTGGAAAGTTCCCTCTAACATTCATCAAGTCTTATCCAGTTTATTGGATGAATTGCAGCACGTATAAGTCCATCTTACTCCATCTCTTGATTATATAGTTTGGATTCATTATAAAAATCTGACAAGCTCCCCTTCAATGATGCAAACCTATTTTTTAAACCCTAGAGTAATAAGGTCAATTGGTCTAAGTTGATTTCACATGTCACTATTCCCCCTTCCAAAGATTGTGGTTGGAGATAGACTCTTAGTTGGTTGTTTTAGCCTACAAATCCCTTCATATCGTTCTTTGGCAACGTTGAAATTGTTGGCTTAATTGTCTAAATATTGTGAAGATTACTTCTTTTATCAATTCTAAATTATCGAGATGGAAACCATTGTGCAGATAAGCTTGTAAATTATGCTTTCAATACCCAAGAATTTACTTTGTGGTCCTTATATCATCGATAATTTCTTTAAAAATAGGCTTAGTCTTCCCAACTATAGGTTTCATTAATCTGTTTTGAGAATATTTGATTTTTTATTTCTCTATATTTTTTATTTGGCAATCTGTTTTGACTTTTTGGTTGTTACGCAATGCACTCTTTTTCCTTTTATCATATTTTATCCCTCTAAGTTTTCTTGGTAAGGTTTTTAATGAGACAATTGTATGTCATTTTCTCTGTTTATTTGAATTTTGGCTTAGTCTCTCCAAGTTTGTTATATTTTTATTTTATTAATAATATTTATTAGGATGCTGCAAATGATACGAAGATATGTGGTGGTTGTAGGATGTCAACCTAGTTAGGATGCTTTTTTTGTCATGTGATGCATTTTCACTCTAATATTTATTTAAAAAAATAGTTCTTCACTTTTTCTTCATACATTGGAGGTAAGATTTAGGGTCATCTTTTTAGTTCGGAATCGCCTCTCCAAATCATTTTACTCCCTCCTTTATTTAAATAAGTAGTTTATACGCAAATTTAATTTTTTTTTTAATTTTATCCTTGATTTTCTCCTTTGAACGCAATGTTCTGTTGTTCTTCGTCTTAGAGCTGCATTGTTTGTTTTCTTGTTCTAATGTGGCGTTCTTAGAGTCAAATTAGTTGTCATTATTATCAGTATCACCTTCACTCATTAAAAGACTACAAGACTTTTGGTTAATTTGGACAAATCAAATACTACACATAATCAATTTGAATATAAAGTTGAAAAAATGATTTGTAACGTTTGTCTTTAACCATGTGGAAAAAAAAATTATGGTTGAATTACAAGATTACATCTTAACTGAATTTAATCTCCTTTATTTTTTTATCTTTGTAATAGTGTTTTGTATTCTTCTGATGAAATATTACTTTTAGTTTAAAAAATATTATTATATTTTTAAAAAAATATATATTATTGTTATTATTATTTTTTAACAATAATTATTGTTATTATTATAAAAGCCACTTTCTTCATGGGTTTGATCTAATGAGGAGAGTGGGTTGAGAATTTCACATTTAGCTCTTACAAATGTATTTATAAATTGAAGACATTTCTGAACTAATAAACTGACATATAACATGAAATTTAGGATCATAATTTCCACCACTCAAATGCTAATATGACCGATAACATATTTCATGAACTATTTACATTATGTACCTATTTTAGTTAGTAGACTCACCTCTTTCATTCCCCTGTACTTTACTAAATAACTGGTATATAAAACTTAATTTATAATTGCAATCGTCACATTTACAACTCAAATGAAACACTTATAATTGACGGAAAATAATGTTGTAATTTCCCTCATTAAAAAACTAATGGTTTCTTTTTCATGACTTGGGAAAGTGTTTGTTGTGCTTCAAATTGTTTGTGTATGAGAAGAGGGGAAGGGGTTTTGGGAAGGATGCTTATATATTACAACTTGTGTATATAAATTCATTCAGAAACAACTAATTTATACAAAAAAGAAAACAGTTCTCAAATTTACATGCCTGTTCCTTCCTCCCATAAACCAACTCAAACACAAATCAACATCTGGTTATTAGCTCTACAAACAAAATTAGATAGAGAGAGAGAGACACTATGTGCTGCCAAGCTTCACCTGCAGCTTGAGGATATTTTATCTGATAAAAGCAAACTCTTAAACTACCCTCATAATGTCGTAAGGTTGTTAGTTCAAACCTTGGAATGATTATCTAGCTGATGACGATTCACCGAGAGAAACAGAAGCCAAGGATGAAGCCCAAACCCGTGCACTTCTTGCCCTCTCATGAAAATTCCTGGTCTTGCATAGTCCTAGCTTTGTCCAAATCCTCCTCACATCAATTACTTGAAGCACACGTCCCATCACTTGACTTGTCTCGCCGAATATTTGCATGTTCAAATGAGGAATACATGAAACCCAAAATGCTCGGAGACGCGATACGATTTTGGGAAATACAAAAAGAAGTATCCTCAAACAGATAAACATCACAGAGAACACTAAGTAGGGTTCCCTACTTGATGTTTCTTTGAGTGACAGACCCATCAATGACTTCAGACTAGAATTCTCATCGCTGTTTGGTTGACCGATAACAATATTACTACTTGCGTCAAATCCTGAGAGGCACACGGGTAAATGAAGGTATAAGCTTACATGATACGCCTATTATCAGTCAGTAAAGTTTCTAAGACTTCACGATGAGTTGTTATTTACTCCAAAAATATGGATGTCTTAAATAACAATGCATTGTAAATTTACATAAAAGAATCAGGATATGCTTACTTGAGTTTCTCTCGTAAAATTCCAATATTGAAAGAAAATTGTTTGGACCGCGATATCTCAACCTTGACGTCTGGTTCACCAATACTATTGCAGGCAAGCTATGGATCCCATATTTTGAATATAAGCTGCAAAATAAAGCAAATGTAGACATCAACAGATATTTATAACTGTAGCTAGCTGAATAGTGTCAGGGCCAGCCCAAACATTTTGGAGGTCTTGTTCTAATCTTAAAATTGGACCTTTGATACTCTTAACAAAAATTTAAACCATTTTAAAGGCCCTGATATTGCTGAATCAGTATGCTATATGTCCAAAGCCAAGCAAATATAGCATACAATACAACACAAGAAATTGAGTTCATAATAATTGTTATCCAGGAAATTAAACATAGAAGCAGGGAAAGCTTAAAAACCTTGGCAAAGCTGACGATTGCTCAAGAACCAAATGCTCTATTTGAGGAAACATGGAACTAAGAGTTTCAAATTTAGGAAGCATTCTGCGTGAAAATGGGCACCAGGAAGCATAGAAGAGTATAGAGACACACTCAATCTTCTTTCTGCCAGATAGAACTTCTGCTATGAAATTTCCATTCACCTGATTCAATTCAAATGCAAAGTTAAATACTGTCATCGGAAATCAGAATATGCAAACTGGTATTAGTCAGCAAAACATAGTTAAATCAATAAATCTATGTAACTATTTGATCAAACTATGAGGTTAAACTCTATATCACAAAAAATGTAATGACAATAGAGGGGATCAACTCCATCACATTCAATAAATTAAAAAAAAAAATGCATACATGGTACATTAAAAGAGATCATTTTCTTGAACTCAATAAAAACCCAATTAGTTTAAAATTCAGATATCAGATAAAGCTAATATAATACCATTCCAAGGAAATATTATTATCATTTTCAATACGGTCCGGTTACTTTATACATTCAACCAAATCATTTTGCAATGAAGAATCAAGGGCAATTATGAATTTAAATCCCCCAACCCCCATATAATATTTAAGACAAGAATTTCCTTTTCTGATCAACTTCTTTGGATGAAAATCTTCACCAACCGCTTTCCCATCAATAATGACAGCCTGTCAGCAAGCAACACGACAGATATCATAAACAGCAATTATCATAAACGTGTGTTTTTAGGGTTTTGTTATGTGAAGTGCGTCGTTTTCATAAACCGAGTTGCAGACCCGACCCATGAACCATGACAGTAACGAAAATAACCAGCCGAAGGCGGCGTGAGAAGAGTGCCACTACTACGACTTCACGATCTTCCTCGTCGCACGTTCCGGCCGTGCCACCGCAGTGAACGACGCATGTCGCGTGAAATCGTGCGATCTCAGGATATGTCGTGCACCCCTAACAACCATGGTTGACGGCATTTAAGACATTTTCCTTTGCATTTACTGTTGCGCGTTTTTCCCAGAAAAAGCGCTTCGACTTCTCCGCGAATCAGCCGCGATCAAGGCCGAAACCCTAATAAGCAACGCGACGCTGTTGCCCGACCACTGCCATGCGACACACCGCCGCGATTGTGGCCGCGACGGCCGCTTCTGACTACATAGAATCTTAAGCACTATATAAAATACTAAACATGTAAAACTAATCATTCCTAGCTAGTCATTACTGATCAGTATCAAATCCAAACAACAATGTTCCCAAAAGCCATAGCACTTAGCTTCATAATCAATAGTGTGCTTTTGGTAACACTAGATCAATTCAGTTTGATGCAGTGTGGATTTCAAATTCTAAGAGAAAGACGCATTGAATTGATAACCAACAAATAAGCTACTATCCACTTAAAAGAAAGAAATAACAGTCGGAGCTCACAGCCCACAGTTTAGGAACAGCTTGAATACATTTGCTCGTGAGAACAAAAAGTTTAATCTAGGGTAATAGGAAGACATCTAATACTTCTTTCTGTAATCTGAGCATCTTATAAACTTCACTAACTTTAAACAGTGAGCAAAGTATGGATTAGAAATTAATAGATTTCTCAAGAGATCTTAATTTTATTACATACTTATCACATTTTCAAGTATAAGGCAGAAATTACCTCTGTTGTAACATTAGGACAGGGTTTAAAAATATCATCTGTTTTCTTAACTATAAACAACATATTTTATTGTTGTTGGGTTGTTTGCGTACCTAATAATGGTTTAACAACAAGTTGAACTAAATTGAAAACATTACAAGGGACTACAGTTGCAGTGCGTGAATTACTTGATTGAAATAATCAAAACCTTACCTATTTTCTTGACAAAAATATAATCATTTAAACAATATTAACAGCATTTTATTTGCCACAAAATGGTTTCATGTACTGCTTTAATTAAAGAGCTTAATGGAAATGCACTTTCAAATATTTTTACACCAACAATGAGAACCAATCATAATATTCATGTAAACCTATATTGTAACAGTATTTAAAAAAAAATTAACTGCAAAATACTAGATTTTTATTGGATGTGATTGTTAAACCAATTTACACTGAAGGTGTGTGTATCTTCTGTTCTCTTAATAAAATCCACAATCTTAAACTCACAATAATTATTTAAAATTTAAAGAGAAAAAGAACTATACACAGTCAGTGTTAATCAATTTTACATTGACGGTTCATATGACGTATGAACCATTGATCTTATAATTTCATCTCATGATTGTAACTTCTATCAATCAATAAGTATATATAATCAATGGTTGGTGTTACATGTCACTGGAAAATTGTTTACACTGATCTTGCATGGTCATTAAACCCAAATTTAAACCAGTTTATTAAATGAGTCCAAGCAATAAAGTACAGTGATGGCTACCCTCCTCTAAAGTGGAAAAAACAAAACAAAAAATCTACAAGGTCCAAGAAAAAGACGGTACAATGAACGAATTTAATCGTTTGCTATAAAATAGAAAAACAGTTCTGAAAAAAATACAAAACTAAAAAATTACATTACACTATACCAAGATCCATTTCCTTCAATATATTTACAGTTCCGAATTTTACAAAATCATCAACTTTTCAAAAACAAACAAAAAAATGAAAAACCTAATTATTATCATCCATTTTCACATAATGATAAAATATTGAAACAAAATCCAATAATAAATCAAGGAATAAAAAAAACATAAATAATCTAATTATCCAGAAATTAATTTTAATACAAACAACAACAACAACAAAAAAAAAGCAACCAGTAAATTGATTCAAATCATGAAATTACTAAAAAAAAAAGATAAAATTAATGAAATTAATTTATTGAAACAACGACAAAAAGTAACTATCAAATTGATCCAAATAATGAAAATTACACACAAAAATAAAAAATAATGAAATTAATTTAATCGAAACAACAACAACAAAAAGTAACTATCAAAATGATCCAAATAATGAAAATTAAATACAAAAAAGATATAAAAAAATTGAAATTAGGGATAGAAAGAGGAACCTGAAGCGGTGGATTAGATTGGATGAAGGTTGGGCACTGAGATTGAAGATTAAAGAGAAACGAGGGAGGTTGAGGGATGCACGCGGAAGAAGAAGAAGAAGAAGATGCTGACGTGGATTGAAGAATAGAGAAAACGGTTATGGAAAGAAGAAGGAGAAGCGAAGAAGCCATAGAAGGATAGGGAAGGTAAATAGGAGAAGAAGGTGAGTGTAAAACGGGAAATTAAAGAGAAAAGGGGTTTTCCGTGTTGTTGTTTTGGGTTGTGATGGTGGCGGTGGGTTAGTTGGATTTGGTTTTGTTTAGTTTAGTTTAGTAAATTTGATTTTCATTTGATGGTAAAGAAAAATGTGAAGTTTGAGAAAGAAGCTTTTCGAGCTCGTAATTCAAATTGGAATAAATGAATCGTATATTGTTTTATAATCTATGGTTGTGGATATTTATGTGTATCATGACTATCTTTTCTCTCTCTTTCCGACATTTAGATATACTTAAATATTTTCTATCACCAAGTGTGCCTCTTGTGTGTATTTGGATTTTCGACGAACCATTGGTTGGTTATTGTATTTTTCAAGGTTATTCTTTCTTCTTTTTTTTTTTTTTTTTCAACA
>JBBPBO010000003.1:6472971-6519778 GCA_037974295.1 Cicer cuneatum | reverse complement strand
TTTTTTTTTTTTTTTGTCAACAATATTGTCCTATTTATTGTTTGAAAAAATATATATATTCTAAACACTACTTAATGGAATCATGATATAGAAGCAACTTTTCTCACTTTTAGATAAGCGGAGGGTTTTGTCGGGCTTAAACTTCCGATCTAGCCCAAACCACAAGTTTAATATAAAGGTTTGATTTTGATTATTTACATACACGGTTTGGTTGGTATACCGGTAGACAGTTTGGTCGAATTTTCAGTTTGTTTATAAGGTTCATTGTATTCCTTTTTATTGATTTTTTTTTATATTGAGAAGAAATAGAAAGTTCCAAAAAAAACAAACCCAAAATATCACTTTTAACAAAAACTATAACATCATTAACAAAGATAAACTCACAAATAATATAGCTTACATAATTATAAGAAAAAATAAATCTAACTTAAAAACACACAAAACACAAAAAGAATGAAGTGAGTGTGAGTTAAAATGAATAGTAGTGCGCACTTTCATCAAGGACAATTTTTCTTTTATAATAGGTTATTTAGGAGAGTTAGTGTGAATTCGATTAAGCGAGTTGCGTATCATCAAGTCAACGGATCATCGTTAAATTTTGACAAAAACAGAGATGGCAGGACCAAGTGAAAGAGGCATGTGTCACTTATAGGCTTTCCATGTGCTTACATACATCATTGGTAGAGTCAACGATGAATGGACCTTGGTTCAGTTCGAGCAATTAATCTTGAGGTTGTTGGGTCCTATTTGACGAGGTAATGACTTGTGAGCGAGATAATTCATTATGAGGATATCTGATAATGCTTAAAAATAAGAGTTATTTATCCTTTAATTTATTTTGACGATATGTGATAACGCTTAGAAATAAGAGTTATTTATCCTTTTAAACTTTATTTAATTACCCAATACTTGGATTGCATATGCATTTTAGGATTAGTTAATAGAGTTAATAGTTGGATAGTTTCGTGAGGTCTGGGCACATTAAAGTGTCCTCTATTTGTGAATATCACTTGTTTGCTACTGTACAAATGAATTCATTTCAAGGTATAATGTTGTAGGATGTTGTATCAACTACGTTTGAAGAAGAAATATTGATTGTTGTGTTGAGGAAAAAACCTTTTTGATATATGTTTTAATGACAACAAACCTTTTAAATTAAATGATTAAGTTTTATGAATTGTGGTCTACTAATGATTTCACTTAAGTTTTGTTTAAGGAACATGAATTCATAAGTGAACAAAGCAAGAAACCATTCACTTCATCAAAATGCACAAATGTGATCAATTACAATCAAAAGAAGCCATTCGAATCACAAAGAAAAAGGTCATGAATCAAGCTGCCAAAACAAGACTGAAAAGTCTCCAGAATGTCCAGAATTAACAACGTGTTAATGATTCAAGGAAATCCAAGAAATCAGCATAAAGAACACTCTTGACACAATCTAGAAAAACAGAAGATGTTACCCGATGACATCACTAGAAGATACCTCCAGAGGATACCAGAAGATGCCTCCAGAGGATACCAGAAGCTGTCACCAGAGGATGAAGTCATTACCAGAGGATGACATCATCAGAGGATGATGACGTCACCAGAAGATAACATCACCAGATGATGATGTCGCCAGAGGATACCTCAAGAAGAGGATACCATAGGATACCTCCAGAAGACGTCACCAGAGGATACCTCAAGAAGACGTCACCAGAGGATACCTCCAGAAGACGATATCAGAGGATACCTCCAAAATACTATCAGAGGATACCTCCAGAATACTATCAAAGGACACCTCTAGGATACTATCAGAAGATACCTCCAGAAAACAATATCAGAGGTTATCTCCAGAAAATACATTCAGAGGAAGAACCAAGTCTGTTCTTGAACATCAGAATGTCCAGAATAATCAGAACAGTCTCCAGAATGATCTTCTATCAAGAATGATCACCATTCTCTAGGAATGATCATTAGTCTCTAGAAATGATCATCAATCTCCAAAATGATTATCATTCTCCAGCATGATTAACAACTATCTTCAGAATGATCAAACATCAATCTCCAGCATGTTAACAATCAAATCTCCAGCATGTTTAACATCATTCTCCAACAGTGTATCATCAGTCCAGAATGATACAATCATTCTACAGCATACTGAACATCATTCTCCAGCTTGACTGCCAAGAACGTTGAACGATCTTGAAGTATGTTTACATCAAAGCAGATCCAAGAAAAGATCAGGAAGACATCCAGAATGATCAAAACTGAACCTCCAGATTAATTATCAATCTCCAGAAAGTTCAGATACTAGGACTCCAGATTGATTATCAATCTCCAGAATTTTCATTAACATTCTGCAGAAGTTCATCATCATTCTCCAAGCTGTTTTGACATAATCAAAACTCCAGATCAAATCAAAGATATTAACAAATATATTTGAAGTACAAAGGATCATTAAACAAAGGAAATCTGATCAAGAATCAAAGGTTTCAACCAAGTCAAAACAGAAATTAAAAATAGTCAAAAGCTGGATTATTTTTAATCAGAAATATTGCATTTGGTCAAGCCTGACAAGAGCACTACCAACGGCTCTATTTGACCATCATTAAATGCTCTCACGCCTATAAAAGGAAGGCAAAAGCTCAGGAAGAAAACACAGCTTCAAGTACAGAGAAAAACATCACTCACATACATTTACATACTTGAAAGCTTCTCAATCACAAACAAAAGATTCAGTTCTGTTTTTCTTCTTCATATCAGAATCATCTACTGAATTCTTTTGTCAAGAATCTAATCTCAAACACGAGTTGAGCATACTCAGATTCTATCCAAAAATCAAAGACATTCAAGTGCCAAGATATATCATCAATCACTCACATACATACTTGAAAATCTCCAATCACTTACAAGAATCAGTTTGATTAAACTCTTTTTACTCTGATACATTTATACTGAATTCTTTGTAAAGAATCGAATCTCAAACAACAGTTGAGACGTCTCAGATCTAACAAAACAATCTCATCATTATTGTAAAACTCAAACTATAAGAGTTAAGTATAGTTTGTGGTAGATTGTAAGAAATCACTATCAAGGTTGGTAGGTGATTTGATTAATCTCTTTATGGGTGGAATTAGATTAAGTTCTGTAACAAAGATCAAGGTTGATCAAGGCTAGGTGCTGTAAAACCAAGAAGGTTCTTGTTTTAAACACTTAGTGGAAAATCTCAATGTTGTGAGGACTGGACGTAGCCCGGGTTGGGTGAACCAGGATATATCTGTGTGTGATATCTCTTCCCTTATCTCTATTTACTTTCAGTCTGTTAATTATCAAGTTAAATAGATAAACTGAACTTTTGATTTTAACTAACCAAGAACGTTCTCCGTTTTCTGTTTTCACAACCAAGATCAATCTTGAGTTATTTTCTTAAGTTTTTAATAGGAATTTTAAAAGGGCGAATTTACAATTCAAACCTCTCTTTCTTGTAAATCGATATTGCTACTTCATGTTGAACATTCTCACTTCTAAGCTAGAGAAAATAGGAAAATAGATAAAAACATGTGTCAATTAGACAAATATGGTTTTTAAGTTTGGGTACAACAACATTTGTGGAGGAACATTCCTTGTGTTTTTGGCTTGTATGCCTTATTATCAGTTTAGGGTTGGCCCAAAATATAGAGGAAAAAGGAACTATGTATTATGTCATCAAGGAACATGAGGACACGTTGCCCTAAGACTGAAATGTTGTGCCTGTTGAGGAAAAAACTTTTTTGATATATGTTTTAATGACAACAAACCTTTTGAATTAAATAATTGAGTTTTATGAATGGTGATCTACTAATTATTGCACTTGAGTTTTGTTTAAGGAAAAAATTTATGAATCAAACTATTCCAACAAGACATATCAGTCTCCAGAAATGTCCAGAATGATCAGATCAATCTCCATAATGATCTGTTGTCCAAAATGATCTTCTGTCCAGAATGATTATCATTCTCCAGCATGATTAACAACTATCTCCATAATGATCAAACATCATCCTCCAGTATGATAACATTAGTCTAGAATGATACAATCATTCTCCAGCATACTGAACACCATTCTCCATCCTTGTTACATCCTTCTCCAACTTGACTACCAAGAACGTTGAACGATCTTGAAGTATATCATCAATTAGAGGATATCATCAGAAGGAAGAAACAATGACATTATCAGAGGATATTATTCATGGCCCAAATTAGAAGGAAACATGGTCGAGACCAGAAGGTAATCTTGTCCAGAAGGAGACTTGGTCAGACTAGAAGGAAACAGAGTTCAGAAGATAACTCAGTCCAAAATAGAAGACATGTTCCAGATTTGGTCCAGAACAGAAGACTTGGTCCAAACCAGAAGATAACATGGTCCAGAACAGATCACATGGTTCAGATCAGAAGATCACAAGTCCAGATCATAATATCACATAGTCCAGATCAGGAAGCAAAATGGTACACATCAGATCACATGGTCCAAACTTGATCCAGATCAGCAGATCATATGGTCCAAATTTAAATCATGATGCAGATCAAGTGAAGACTTAATTAAAATTCGAAGAAGACTTGATTGATTTTTGATAGAAATCTGATCAAAGTATTAAGGAGATTTGATTCAAAAATCACGAAAGACTTGAAGGAAATTCGAATCAAATCAGAAGCAGAAGATGACGTCACTAGAGGATGACTCCAACAAATGACGTCACCAGAGGATGATGTCATCAGAGGATGTCACCAGAGGATACATCTAGAGGATACCTCCAGAAGTCGTCACCAGAGGATACATCTAGAGGATACCTCAAGAAGTCGTCACCAGAGGATACCTCCAGATGACGTCACCAGAGGATACCAAAAAATACCTACAAAGGATATCACCAGAGGATCCCTCTAATTTAAAAGTCAAGACTACACATCACTATGATCAAGACTCATTTACAACACAAAGGAAGAACCAAGTCTACTCTTGAACATTAGAAGCAGAATGAAGAACGTTCTTGCTTTTTGACCTGCTCTCACCTAATCACTGACAAAGGACTGCCAGCTATTCCCAGCGGACAAATGAGCTGTCAAAAGTACTTTTTAAGTCTATAAAAGAGAACTTAAGATATAGGCAACAACAAGCACTCACAAAAGCAATTTTTTCATCATTTATAATCAGATTCAAGAGCTTCAAGTTCAAATCAATACATCACTTACATACTTGAAAGCTTCTCAATCACAAACAAAAGATTCAGTTCTGTTCTTCTTCTTCATATCAGAATCATTCTACTGAATTCTTTTGTCAAAGAATCAGAATTCAAACAAGAGTTGAGCATACTTAGATTCTGTCCAAAATAAGAGCTTCAAGTACTAAGCAATTCATTACTCACTTCAATCATACTTGAAGTTATCTCACTCATATACATTGAGTCAGTTCTAATTTTCCTATTCGATTCCTAGAATCATTCTCGTGTATTTCTCGGTCAAAGAATCATAACTCAAACAAATGTTGAGCCTTCTTAGATTCTGACAAAACACTTTAAATCATATCATTGTAAACTCAAGACTATAGTATGAAGTATAGTTTTGAGTAAGCTTGTTGGAAATCCTTTTATGATTAAAAGGTGAACTGTAAAATCCTATCTAGAGATTGATAGGTGATTTGATTGAACTCCTTTCTAGGTGGAAATGATTTGTTTTTGTAATAGATCAAAGTTGATCTGAAACAGGGTGTGTAAAACCAAGATTAATCTCTGTTTTAGCACTTAGTGAAAATCTCACCGTTGTGATGACTGGACGTAGCCTGAGTTGGGTGAACCAAAATATATCCGTGTGTGATTTCTCTTCCCTTATCTCGATTTACTTTCAGTCTTTTAATTATCAAGTTAAATAGATAAACTGAACTGTTGATTTTAACTAACCAAGAACATTCTCTATTTTCTGGTGAAAACCAAGAACGTTATCCGTTTTCTATTTTCACAACCAAAATCAATCTTGAGTTATTTTCTTAAGTTTTTAACAGGAATTTTAGAAGGGCGAATTTACAATTCAAACCCCCCTTTCTTGTAAATCAACATTGCTACTTCAGTGCCTTCATCCACTCATATGAGTCATAACCATCATCCATCTCAACTCACCATTTTAGAGAACTTAATGAGACATAGGGTGACTACATAATGCTTATTAGACATAAGGTATCTTATCAAATCTCTATTTTATATTAGTTGAAAGTCACGTTACATATTTATTTGTGTTTTTACTATATTTATACTTTCAAATGTTTTTGGGATAGAGGATTCACAAGAATGATATTTTCTTCCACTTTATTATTTATTTTGATTGTATATATTTGCACACGTTTTTGCACGACAATAAGATAGCTAAGATCGTCTGATCTGAATGACGAGATGTCAGCTTATTTGGGGGTGATGGGTCAAGTGAACCTCGTCCCATCCTAAATACATATGAACTAAGATATTGTGCGTTGATTCAAAACAAAGGTGATGAGTCTTAGGTGTATCATAAAAAAGTTTGAGATATTGTGTTGATTCCTCAAATAGAAGTCTATTCCTAAGTTCTTCTTTCACATTTCTAGTCCACTATAAGGTTCTCATAATCTTAGAGACCCGCAAGGTTATATCAAGATCGACATATCTTAGAATAAAACATTCACTCACTTCCTCGTAAACTTTCAATTTTACCATTCATTTTAACAATTTTATTCTACTTTGCCAGTCAAATAAATCATTATTTTTTTAAATAATCCTATTACATTTTTTTAACTTTTAATATTTTTATTAAGAAAAATAGACAAACAACATAGATAAATATTTGTCCACTAGCTAATTTTTAAGATATCTGCAAATTGTTGCACTTTTATTTATTAAATGTTAATAGAAAATTAATTTGTAGTTACACATACAATTATGTCTTTTTCTACATCAAATTTTTTTTTTCTAATAAGAGTTTAATAGAAATTCATGTTATATAGTTAATTTCAAAATATCTTTATGATAGGACAGAATACAAGATATTCATCAGATAATTGTACACCAAAGAATGCATATTCTATTTTCTCAAAAAAAAAAAAAATTATTTTTCTTATTGATAAAAACAAATTCTATTTTCTCAAAATAAAAGTATTTTTTTTACAAGAAAAAAAATATATAAATCAAAACAACCCATTTCTCTATCTCCCTCCCTTGGTCCGAAAAACTCAACAGTGAAAGTGAAAGCGAAATCGAAAGCAAAAAGGAGAATTAGGGTTTAATGGATTTCACATCAGGGAAGAATACATCAGAGAACAACAATAACAACTCCGAAAATGCCCACCAAATCGTAGATTCTTCTTCTCAATTTGCATCTGATTCTTACAGTACCAAAGAAACCGAAGAGCGACAAGCTCGAGAACTCAAAGCTGGTCTTCACCCTCTTAAGGTTGATCTCTTCCTTAACCACCTCTCTCAAACACTTCAAAAACCCTAATTTATTATTAATATTATTGAATTGTTTGTTAGGTCAATTTTGACACTGAGCATAATCTATGTAATTTCAATTTTTTATTTGCAATATATGCGGTGTGTGGATGAAAAAGCTGTTAATTGATACCTTGGAGTTTTTATTTTAGTTTATTTTTCGATTTTTTTTGAAAAAGTTTGTGTCTTTATATGAGAAATAAGGGGTAATTGAAATTCGGACTTGTATATGTGATAGGAGTTAGATTCTGACGATTAACATTCAATTTGTAGTTGCTTTTACTGTGGATCGTTGTATAGATATGAATGTTGTGCTATTTGGGTGTTAAGAAATTTAGTACAGTTTATTGGATTTTTGCCTTTTAACTTATTTAGCACCGACACTTCATATTAAAGGCATATCCTATGTCCGACAGATTTTGGTGTTCAACACTGACACATGTGGTTGCATAATCACTTCAATTTTCTCAAATCATTAGCAGTGCGATCAGTGTGGCGTTTGATGTTTGTGTCTGTGTCAATGCTTCATAGATATTTACTCATAGACATATTGAGGTGCAATTTTGATGACCAAAATTAAAGTTTTGGGTTGTGGGTATCAGTTATTCATCAAAATCTGCCTTAATGTTTTGGTTGTAAGGTATTGTTATTATAAACTTAGACTTAGTGCTCTTGAAAGATGGTGAATAAATTAAGACTAAGGATTTTTTTCCGTTGAGATTTTGAGTAAGAGTAGCTTGCTTTGATATATCACTATGCCTCCCAGAATCTTTCAATTTGACTTCAGAAATTAACTATTGTAATTGTGGAAGAGTTGATTGAATGATATGTTTTCTGTATTGGTTTTTTTTTTTCTTTCTTTGAAGCACAGTATGTTAAGAACTTCAGATAGTAAGGCTCTTAATGACTTGACAGTCTTGTTGATTATGTTTAGTGGTTTATGTTTATTTATTTCTATTTCTTTTATTCTGCTGGGTTGGGCTCGTAGTGAAATTTGACATTTTGGTTGATTTGTTGTGTTGGTGATATCCTTTATCAGAGCAAATTTGTATTTTGGTACACTCGTCGGACACCTGGAATTCGAAATCAATCATATGAGGACAACATAAAGAAGATTGTTGAATTCAGTACGGTAAGATGTCTGCTATATTTGTTCGATTTAGGTTCATGCTTCATTGTAAATTTTCTTACTGTGGCAATTGTTTGTGTTCATAGATTGAAGGATTTTGGGTCTGTTATTGCCATATTGCTCGTCCTGCTTCTTTGCCTAGTCCAACAGATTTGCATCTTTTTAAAGAAGGAATTCGTCCTTTGTGGGAGGTAGATGCTTAATTGCCTTAGCTGATTTTGCATTTTCTTGGTATTGATAATTATTGAGCTGTTCTGTTCTTGACGGAGAAAGGGAGAAGTTTGTTCTAAATGTTTTTTAAATTGCTATGACTTACTGCGTGTTTTATTGAAGGACTCGGCTAACTGCAATGGTGGAAAATGGATTATACGATTCAAAAAGGCTGTCTCAGGTCGTTTTTGGGAGGATCTGGTTAGTGAAAATATTTTCCTAAGGCTTGTTTTGTCTGTTGATAAATTCCTGTCATGATTATGGACAATGTTGAAACACTTTAATTCATTGAATAATTCTTCAAATTTGTTGCTCTAATTTCTAAATAGTTTTACTTAAAATTCGCATAAAAATAAACTTAAAATTTTATTCTCCACCCAAGTATCTCCTTTACACTCTATGATGTAAACCGGTGTGGTCAAAATTGTGAGGAACCTCATGCTCATAGGATCATGCGATCGGATCCTATGAGTTGTGGCTCCTTCCGCATGCTGAATTGACACTAGGATCAGGACCTGGTGGTTTTGCTTTTGAATTGCAATCTTGGCTCTGGGAGCTTGTTATTGAAAAATGTCGTTGCAGTTTAACAAATGATATGGTTAGGATCTTTATTTGGTTTCTACCTGATTTTGTTGATCTAAAAGTCCTTGCTCTGTTTTAAGTTTGTTTATTTATTCATTTATGATGTTAGTTAGGAATCAGCCACATTACCCTCAGATATCTCTCTTGCTTGGTGAATTTGATCTCGTGAACTATGCACTGGATTGAAATTACATTTCTGTTGTCTATTGTTGGAGACTTAAAATTTGTAATAATATTAAATGGCAACTGCAGGTGCTTGCCCTAGTGGGTAACCAATTGGATTATGGGGATAATGTATGTGGTGCGGTACTAAGCATTCGGTTCAACGAGGATATATTGAGTGTCTGGAATCGCAATGCATCTGATCACCAGGTTTGGTATCATCACCGAATCTCTTTGTTCTCGTTATATTCTTTCTTGTCCTTAATAATATATTCCTGGTTTCTTACACAGGCTGTAATGGCTTTGAGAGACTCAATTAAGCGTCACTTAAAGCTTCCTCACAGCTATGTTATGGAGTACAAACCCCATGACGCTTCTCTGCGAGACAATTCTTCTTACAGGAACACTTGGTTGAGAGGCTAGAGGTACAACTGTGTTTGTCCGAGTCCCCTCTGCTGTAGCTATTGTATACTGGCGCAGCTTCACGCTGCCTCCTTTTAATCACTGGCCACAGTCTAATGATGGTGTTGGGTGTTTTCGGAACTGGTTCTGACTTTTGAATTGACTGCTTTATGTAGTTTCATTTGGTTACTTGAGGATTCACTCTATAACTTGTTTGTTAAAGAAAAACTCTATAATTTTTGTTCTGTCTTAGTTGTTGTAAATAACTTACTCCTATTGCTTTTCACCTTGCTGAAGGAAAAGAAGCATGGCTTGTTTCATCCAGATGATAGATTGCTCATGTAGAATATTTTAATATGATTGCATTAATCCTTCAATGTGGAGAAGTATTATTACAATATATTAGGAATTATTAATATGTGCAGACTGAGTAGGAATTGAACTTGGTATTCTGGGATTTACAACACTGACACTGCACCAACCCTAGTGGTAATATGAGCAACAATTCATATTATGAGCACTACTGAATTATTAATGCCCACATTTTGGGGTTTTTAGCTAGTATGCCAATAGGAGGAAATTTGGTCACAATAAGACTGAAGAGATTGGAGAGTGGCATCTTTGACAGCGTCCAATGAGTGGTCCTTATTATACTTTTAGGCAAATGATCACAAGAATAATTAGTTGAAGTCACTTTGAGATGAGAGATATTGAGGTGCTATAGGAGTATGAGACTATACAAGTGAATAATGACTTAATTGGTTGATACTACCTATACTAATAAAATGTACCTCTTTTGAAGAGCTTAGATCACAAGATCTTTGTAGTTATGCGAGTCTGATTTGGAGTATTGATGGGTAACATTCTAGTGAAAAGTGAAAACTGAACATGGAAAGACCTGAATTAGTTTGCGGGGACAGTCGATGATGGTGCTAGAGAAGTTGTGTTTGATGAGTGTTTTGGCCGGTTCAACATTGTAGTGGGAATAAGATGAAGAAGGGTTGCGGTGACTGCCCAGATTGTTGCAACAAAAGACTGTTGCAACAAAAGACGTACAAATGAGGGTTCAAAGAGGTTCTGTGAATATTACAAGTAGACAACTTTAGAGGTGATAAGAGATCAGTAACTGTTATTATATTTAGAGGTGGGTTTGTAATTAAAACATGAATGGATTATAGAGCACCACCTAGTTTGTTGGCATTATAAACATGCTAATGGTAATTACACTAATATAAAGGTCCTACAAATTAAGACAAACACATCAAGGAATATTTATCAAGGTCCTACAAATTGTATGAGAAGATCAAATGTTAAAGCAAGTAAAGAAAAAAGAAAATGTGTACAAGTGCATAAGTTGGGTTTATAGTAATATCTGTACACAAGACGTTTATGACTTTGCAATATCATATTAAATTGACCAGAGTATTTTATCTTCTTTTTAAAACTCGTAAGCAATGTCTATCAAGCACTCTATTCATCAGTTAAAGTATTATAGTGTAATAACTCACACGGTGATTTAGACAAATTGAAAAAATTTAAAATCTCAACCATTTGATCTTAATCACTGGTGAACTTATTGATATCTAATTGTAGAAAATCTATTTCCGTAAGAATAACAACTCTTCCCCAACCCTCAACTACTTGAGGGGAGGCAAACTAAGGTTGCCTTGGTCGAAAACATTAAGAGAACATGGGGATAACACTACTTAACAATGTAGAAATGTAGTTACATCATGATTGTAATTTACATGCGGGATAACATCAGAGTTGGTATAAATGTAGTTACATCATGATTGTAATTTCATCTAGAAATCATCAACAAACATTGTATACACCACCATAAATGAATCTATCAATTATTTGTAGTCCAATTATCCTTAAATAGATGATTGGAGTCCAATGATACCTGCTCAACAATTAGCAATTGTCAGGCTTCAATGTATAAACCAAGACACATTTGGATTAATCAAACGAATGAAATAAAATATTAAAATCAACTTGATCATGTGACATGCTACAGTTCCTGTAATGTTGAGCTGAACAGACGTCCACCTTGGATCCTGTGTAGCTTCTAACCAAACCTTGGCATCAGGGTTAAACGGTCAAGATCAAATATTCTCAGTAGTTATATTAATCCAACCGCCGAAATTTGGCTGGAGAGGCTGCAGAGGGTCCATGTCTAACCTACTTCATTTACTTGTTGAATTATTGAAATGCTGTATGGTATGAGTCAATGAGGTTTCTATGATCCTACCAATCTAATATTTTGACAAGAAAAAGATTCAGACTATAGAAATATTAAGCTACTAACTCCACCCTCCATTCCTTTTTAAGTGTCGTTTAAGGTTGTTTTACGAAAATAATTGAAACCAAAAAATTGTGATAAAATTAACTGTCTTTTTCCTATGATACATTTGACTATTTCTCATCTTATTGCACCTATTTCTCTTTGTGCAATAAATAGTTAGGAGTATTATTGACAAAAGAATAGTCAATGTTTCATTAAACTTTGAAAACAACAAATATATAAGAACAAAATTCTTCTACACAAGTGACAGATAAAAAGGAATAGAGGGAGTAATTATCCATGCAATGGACCTCACTCATAGAATGGATTATGATTTATTATTGGGAATTTCTATCAGTAAACAATTTGAAAAATAGAAGTATTACCACATGCTACTCTTGCACCTGCATTCCCAGTAGTCTTGCTAAGTTCATGTCTACCTGTTTCATTATTAAAAAAATAAAAGCTAAAAAATGGGTATAAGATATAAAAACAAAGCAATGAAAATTGTTGCTGTGAATCCAGAGAGGGGAAGTAGTAAATTGATAGAAACAGATGAATAAAAATGAACAATTTTATTGAATGATTGAGAATAGCAGAGAGGCCTCTCCTTCAATAATTTCCCTTCACAAAAGGATTTCTCCTTTCACACAAACTTCCTAAATTCACAGAATAATTCCTCTAACTATACAACTTCTCCAACTTGTTCTAACTGAGTAACAGAATACTGACTAACTAGATTCTATAGCTGTCGTATGTAGCATCGACACTTTACATGGAAGGTGAATCCGGTATCCAATACTGTGAAAATGATGTGTTTCTTATTGATTTTGTACAAATACAAATGGTATAAATAGCCTAGGGAGTACAACTAAATGAGAAAGCTAATTAAATCCTAATTAACTCAATTAATTACAATAAAGAAAGATATTATAATGGTAAGAGAATATCTTTATGATTAAAAAACTGTACAGCTGTCCCTTAATGGACAGAATTGTAACCAACACTCCCCCTCAAGTTGGATCATAGATATCAATCATGCCCAACTTGAATCTTAAGTTTTCATAGATGGCTCTAGGAAGTGCCTTGGTCAAGATATCAACAATTTGGTGGCTTGAAGGTGTGTGCTGGAGAGAAATTAGCCAATTGTTAACTTTTTCCTTGATGGAGTGTCTATCAATTTCCACATGCTTTGTTCTGTCATGTTGCACAGGATTTTTAGCAATGCTTATGGCAGCTTTGTTATCGCACAACAGGCTTACTTCATGGTCAGTGTAAACATGTAGTTCTGCCAGCATCCTTTGCAGCCACATCCCCTCGCAAATCCCATGTGCCATGGACCTAAGTTCAGCTTCTGCACTGCTTCTAGCAACCACAGATTGTTTCTTACTTCTCCATGTCACTAAGTTGCCCCATACAAAGGAGCAATACCCACTGGTTGATCTCCTATCAGTCACTGAGCTTGCCCAATCGGCATCAGTGAATATTTCTATTTTCCTGCTTGTATCCTTCTTGAAATGCAGCCCCTTCCCTGGTGCCTTTTTTAGATATTGCAGGATGCGGTTAACTGCTTTCATGTGAGCCTCCCTCAGGTCATTCATGTAGCGGCTAACCATGCTAACAGAAAAACCAATATCTGGTCGTGTATGGGTTAGGTAGATAAGTTTCCCAACCAATTATTGATACCTTTCTTTGTCAGTAGGTGGACTCTCCTTTTCCTCTCCAATTTTCACATTGGATTCCATAGGTGTGTCTGTTGGCCTGCATCCTAACATCCCTGTTTCTTGAAGTAAGTCAAGTATATATTTCCTTTGAGATAAATAGATTCCATGTTTGGACCGTGCCACTTCCATTCCCAGAAAATACCTTAATCGACCAAGATCTTTGACTTCAAATTCCTTAGCTAGAATCATTTTCAGTCCTTCAATTCCAGTATAATCATCATCTGTAATAATAATGTCATCCACATAGACAATGAGGGTGGTTACCTTGCCTTCCTTTGAATGCTTTAAGAACATTGTGTGGTCAGTTTGACATTGGGAGAAGCCATGCATCCTAACTACTCGTGTGAGCCTATCAAACCAAGCCCGAGGGGATTGCTTGAGTCCGTATAGTGATCTTTTGAGTTTACATACCTTGCCTGAATTTTCTGAAGTCTCAAGTTCAGGTGGTATTCTCATGTAGACATCTTCTTCAAGTTCACCATTTAGGAAAACATTTTTTATATCTAACTGGTGAAGTGGCCAATCCAAATTTACTGCCAGAGAAAGGAGTACACGAACTGAATTCAACTTTGCTACAGGTGCAAAGGTTTCTTCATAATCCACCCCATAGGATTGAGTGAATCCTTTTGCCACCAGCCGAGCTTTGTACCTGTTTACACTCCCATCTGCATTGTATTTTACCGAGAATATCCATTTGCATCCAACTGTCTTCTTCCCCTCTGGTAGGTGGGAGAGCTGCCATGTGCCATTCTTTTCAAGTGCCTTAATTTCTTCCATTACAGCAGCCTTCCATTCTGGAACTAGGACAGCTTCATGAAAATTTTGAGGAATTTCGATGCTGTCCACAGAGCTGATGAAGTTTCTGTACCCCTGCGATAATTTTTCACTAGAAACATGGTTTGCAGTTGGGTGTTTGGTACAAGACCTTACTCCTTTTCTCATAGCAATAGGTAAGTCTAAGTCTTGGTCATTAGTGACATTATCAGATAAATTAGAGGAAGAGTTAATGCTACCTTTTTGGGTAGAGTCTTGGTTCTGCTTTGGAAGAGTGCATGCTTCTACTTCCTCAAGGGTTTGCTGCTTGTTCTTCTTCCTTATGTATACTTGCAGTTCTTTTCCTCCATTTGGTTTTCCTTTTGGACCAATTGTTGATGCTCCATTTGTTGGCTTGGTAACCTCAAGAGTGGTTGTTTGCTGGTCCAGTTTAGGTTCAACAATTATTGGGACAGATTCAGGAACATATTCAGGTAGGATTTGGACAAATTCTGATGGGGTGGTTAAGACAGGTTCATGTGGGACAGATTCTGGTATTGTAATTTCCCAAGGTTGGTGTTCATCAATTGTAACTTTCTCCCCCTGAATGCCAACTTGGGATAAAAGGTCTTGTCTTCAAAAAAGGTAACATCCATAGTGTGATAGATTCGTCTTTTTTTGGGGTAGTAGCATTTGTATCCTTTCTTGGTAGGTATCCCAAGAAGATACACTTGATGGCTTTCGGGTCCAACTTATTAAGGTTAGGCTTTTGGTCATGTACAAAGGCAGTACATCCAAAAATCTTCGGTGGAAGATTTGTAAGGAGTTTGGTTGAAGGATAAAGGGACAAGAGGGTTTGTTGTGGTGTGTTTAGGTTGAGCGTTTTGGAGGGCATTCTATTTATTAGGTAGGATGAGGAGAGGACTGCATCTCCCCAAAAATGGTTAGGTACGTTCATGGACAACATAAGGGCTCGAGTGACTTCCAATAGGTGCCTATTTTTCCTCTCTGCTGTCCCATTCTGTTGTGGAGAGTATGAGCATGATGTTTGGTGTATGATGCCATTTTTGGTAAGGTAACTACCAAGGGTGTGGTGGAAGTACTCCCCTCCATTATCAGTTCTTAGTACTTGAATATTGCTTTGAAATTGGGTTTGGACCATTTTATGGAAGTTCTCAAATATACTCCCAACTTCTGATTTTTCTTTCATGAGGAACACCCAAGTGACTCTTGTATGGTCGTCAATTAAGGTAATAAACCACCTTGATCTAGTAACATTGCTTACTCTTGAAGGTCCCCACACATCACTATGAATGAGTGCGAAAGGTTTAGACGGCTTATAAAATTGTATGGAATAATGGGATTTGGTGGGTTTGGCTAATTCGCACACTTCACATTTGAAAGAACCAGAATCTTTATTAAATAAAGTTGAAAACATTTTTTTCAAATACATAAAATTTGGGTGTCCTAAGCGATAATGCCATAACATTACATCATTATCATTCTTTGATGAACACATAAGGGCAGCCTTGTAGGATCTCTTATTTTGGTCTTCAATTTTAAGGAAGTAAAGGCCTGCACTTTCCTCAGCATTGCCAATTATCTTCCCCGAATTCATATCCTGAAATTCACACAAATGTGGTAAGAACTTAGCACGTCCTTGAATCGTGGTTTTAGATCCGTGGGTTTTCCATAAAGCACCCAACAAGTTTCCT
Source organism: Cicer cuneatum (assembly GCA_037974295.1). Taxonomy (NCBI): domain Eukaryota; kingdom Viridiplantae; phylum Streptophyta; class Magnoliopsida; order Fabales; family Fabaceae; genus Cicer; species Cicer cuneatum. The sequence goes on along the minus strand of JBBPBO010000003.1, from coordinate 6,503,348 downwards.
TCGTATGTCCAGGTCACTTGCAGTGATCGCACCATCCTCTACCTCTCTTTGGTGGACCTCTTACTGCAAGTGCAGAGCCTTCAATGTTTGAATTTGCACTTTGACTTCCCAACATGATTTTCCTTTTGCTTTCTTCCCTTCTCACTTCTGCAAATGCTTCATGAATACTAGGGAAAGGCTTAGTTCCAAGAATCCTCCCTCTCACTTCATTCAAATTTTTATTCAGTCCCAATAGGACCTAAAAGTTTCTGTCCTTGTCAACCAGTTTCTTGTAGATTTTGTCATCATCTATGCACTTCCACTCTATGTTTGCATAGATGTCAAGTTGCTGCCAGTATTTTGTGAGTGTATGATAGTACTCGGTGACCGAAGAATCTCCTTGTCGAAGATTGTGTAAGAGACTTTTGATCTCAAATATGGCTGAGATGTTGTCCACATTTGAGTAGGTCTCCTTGGCTGCCTTCCATATTTCTGCAGCAGTGTCATAATACATGAAATTTTTACCAGACTCATTAGTCATGGAGTTGAGCAACCATGTCATAACAAGACTGTTTTCAAATTTCCATTTTTCATGGCTTGGATCAGTATTATTTGGCTGCTTAGCCTCGCTAGTGATGTAGTCTTCCTTTCCTTTTCCTTGGAGGAAGATGCGGACAGATCTAGACCACTGTGTGTAGTTCTGCCCATTGAGTTTGTAGCTAGTAATGATAATTGTTTCATGATGACTAGTGTGTTTCCAGTCGCTGCTGCCTTAGGGTTAGCATCTAGGCTGCTTGAACTGTCTGTTTTTCTTCCATGAGAAAACCCTAATTTTTTTTTTATCGGATCAGAACTGTAGCTCTGATACCATGTGAAAATGTTGTGTTTCTTATTGAATACAAATACAAATGGTATAAATAACCTAGGGAGTACAACTAAATGAGAAAGCTAATTAAATCCTAATTAACTCAATTAATTACAATAAAGAAAGATATTATAATGGTAAGAGAATATCTTTATGATTAAAAAACTGTACAGCTGTCCCTTAATGGATAGAATTGTAACCAACAAATACGCATCAGACACCAACACGAGGCCGAAAAAGTGGTTGCATTAAACTACTTCCAGTTTCTTAAATTATTACCGGTGTTTACGTGTCAGTGTCAACGACGTGTTTGATGTCCGTGTCTGTATTTCGTACTTGTCACTCTTCCCTTTATCCTAACCGGTATTAAATTATAAATAAAGGCTAACATGCCATGGGAAGTGGTGAACAGAGCAGCAGTCCATCCTGGAACTTCAGAATTTCAAAGAAGCATAGAAGAAAAGCACATCTCTACTATCTAGTCTGTTGGCTCAAACAAAACTCAGCGATTGAAATTAGCCTCCATTTGCAGTCAAGTACCTAAAACTTATTTATATGTATAAGTTGGTCCTTTTTTGTATCTCAAATCAGTCCTTAAAAAGGACTACATTGGCACATATTTGTAAGTTATTCAAGGATTATTACATACACAAATAAATTTAAAGATTGAACTGTGAATAAAGGATAATTCTAGACACTAGGTAGCATATTTACTTGTCGTGATTTGAAGCACAGTACAAACATAGATATCAGACACGACATTGTCACAACTAAGTGGAACTAACATTTCAAATTGAATCCATGTCAGGTGTTTGACACATGTAGTTTGCATCCAATCACTTCTACGTTTTTAAATTATTACTAGGTCTGTGTGTCAGTGTGGGTGTTTTATAGTTCCTTAGTAGTTAATACTAAAAAGTAAGCATCTGGCATGAGGAGGAAATATATGAAGCCAAGCTAGGTGGTAGAAAATATAAAAGGTGTATTTTTCATGGAACAATATCTATCAACTTGGACCATGCAAGTAATTTTCACTTTAAGCTTTTCATATCAAGAAGTAAGGTACTTAGTACAGCTTTCTCATAGAAAAATTACTCCAATGAATTATTGTATAAAAACTATATGAAAAGGGAAACAGAAAAGCAAATAATCAAACAAGTTTATCAATTCTTGGACCAAACTTTTGAATTCTTACCTCTTCCAAGATCATCAGGATCAGCATGGACAACAACAGCCCTCCCAAGTATGGAATGAACTCCACTTAATGGAATCTACATATTGAAAGTGAGAAAGGAGTAAGTACAGTGCCTCTGGATCCCATTAAACTTCATTCAAAGTTATTTGACGAAAATATCAAGAAAGTTATTCAATGAAATTATCAAGAAGAGTAAAGAATCATTTTTATCTTTAGTGTGAGACACTATTACTATAATCTCTGAATGTATCGAAGTTACAAACACGTTCTCAAGTGTCTCTTTTGATAGTAATTTTATGGACCAAATTGACTAATGAAAGATAGATTCGAGAACTAACTTAACTAACAAAAGACACATTTGAAGATCAAAATGACTAACAAAAGAAACATCCAGGTATGTTTTTATAATTTTGATGCATTATTTCAAGGACTATTGTGACAATGCCTCAAACATTTAAGGGCCAAAATGACATGTTGACTCTATCAAGTATCAACCAAATGAATATAATACAAAAGAAGCGCAAGTATCGGACAACGCAAGTACATTAGAACATATTAGTTCATTTAATTGTGCAGATAAGTAAATCAAATCAAGTGATATGACTCTAGGAATTTGTTTGGACTGACTTATTTGAACTTATCTACTAGTAAGTACTAGCGAGAACGGAGAGAGCTTATGGAAACAACTTATAAAATGTCTATAAGCTGTTTTCAACTTATTTTCGTAAGCTCTCCAGAAATAGCTTATGAAAACAACTTATAATTTATATGAAAACAGTTTGACTTTATTTTATTTTTTTGTTATAGAAATAGCTTATACATAAGCTCTTATACAATAAACCTCTTATGCTGTAAACGCTTAATTAAACTGTTTATCCAAACAGAGCCATGCTTCATTTAATTGAGAAGATAAGTAAATCAGATGAAGGATATGATACTAAAAGAAAAGAGATATTGAAATTAGCCAAAGTTACATGTTTATCTCTTATAGAAATCTCAGCAACTCCTGCAAAACAGAAAACACTCAACTCTCAAGGAGATTTCACTAAGGACAACTGATACATTGTCAGAAAACAAGTAATACCATCAGGGCCTGCAACAATGTTACCCAAATCACCGGCATGTCGGTCATCATCTGTAGGAGCTCCATGATCCTTCTTCAATGGATTGAAGTGAGGACCTGAGGTAAAGAAGTCAAAGCCAAATTTGAATTGAAACACTTGCATGTTTAGATTTAGATAACTTTGAAAGAAAAAAATCACTTTTCATTTCAACTATTTGGTTCTAGTTCTTTTTTTTCTATAGTTCTATAATTGAATTAACTATATAGCAATTTGAAGACACAAACACAGACACCATATACGACACTGATCCAAACATGTAGACATCAATAATCCTTTGAGAAAATAGAAGTGATTGAATGTAATCACACATGTTTGTGTCGTGTCAGCATCTGACACTTGTTGGACACTGGAAACATCTTAAACTTGAAGTGTCCGTGCTACATTGTTGCTAATATAAAGAATAAAGAGAAAAGTGGAAACCAACCAGTGGAGTTGCAGCCATTGGTGGTGTCACCAAGAGCATGAATATGAAATCCATGAAGACCTGGGGACAACCCTGTTATCTTTCCAGTTACATGTGTATAATTCCCTGCACAATCAGAATCATAATTACTTACAATGAAACACATATGTCCCAAACTGGCAGTTCGGTTGGTGAGCCGAGGAATATAGAAGTTCTAACCAGAAGTTCCAAGATTCAAACCCTGTAAACTATCACATAACTACTAATTTAGAGCAAATTGACATTTTAGTTCTTGAAATTGTAAAGGTTGGAGAATTTATTCTCTTAAATTTATGAAATTACAATCAAGTCCATGAAATTAAAGAACATCAGTCAATTTAGACATTTTTTTTCTTTCAAATTTAGCATCACAATTTAGAGGTTCTATGTTATCTTGATGCAACATGTGACTATTCAAAGCAATATGTAGGTCTTTCATTAGTTTTGATGACAGCTTCCTAAGGAATATTTAGGTGGAATGATTAAATTGATTAACTTTCTCTAATTTAAAGGACTAAATTACTATTATAACAATTTGAGACACTAAATTGCCATTTCCTCACTAATTTTCTAGAGTAAAGTAAACAGTCATTTTAGTCTCTAAACATGAGAAGTGGTGTCAAATTTATAGCACCGACATTTTTTATCGAAGACGTGTCCTGGTGTCCGATCCGTGTCAGTGTTTGTCATCCATAGAATAGCGACATATCGATTACATTCAATTAATTTATTTTTTCAAGTTATTACCCGTGTCAACTACCAATATCAGAGTCATTCATGCTTCATATGTGTCGATACAGGCTAGGAATATATCAAAACTTCAAAATTAATGAATCTTCTAATAGTAATTTTATGACCAAACTTTAAGACACATTTTGTGATGTTTTTTTAATTTGGGTACATTCAGAAACTATCTCCTATATTCAAGGGTACAAATGACTCAATTTTCTATAAACTAATATTTTCCTATACAAAATGAAACAGATATTCAAGCATGACTAGCTGAATTAACAAATTCATAAAGATTTAGACAACTTTCATGTTTCACAAAAACAAGAAGCTAGAGAGAGAGAGAGAGAGAACCATTTGTGTTTTGAACAAACTGAAGAGAACCTCTAACGTTGTTTTCTCCGATGATGAGAGCCACAGCTTTCACACTCCCCTCTGCAGCTTCCATGTCAGTATTTCTGTTGGGAAAAAAAAAGCAAAACAACGGATGAGTTTAAAAGACAAAATCTCAAACAGGGGTCATTTTTTAATTATTATATTTTTGGTCTAAGTTTTCTCTATTCCAAAATTACATTTTTTTATATATAATATTCCAAATAACATTATTGCTGTTGCAGATAAATACAAGTATTTTTTTCCAATCATCAAATTAAATACAAGAATAAAAATATTTGCATGTCTAGCTTTAGGAAATTTACCTTTGAATTATTTAATGTTATATTTATAATTACATCGTATATTTTTGTCATTTATTATATTTGTTATATGACATAATTAAAATTTTTATTTTAATTTATAATAATACGATCATATATCTATCATTTTCAATTTTAAAAGATATAATTATATTTTTAGTGGCATAACAAAATTGTATATTATAGTGTCTTTTTTATAAATGAAAAGTAAAGTTGTAAGTGTGATAAAAAAATATTATGCACAATACTTTTAGTGAGTATAGAAGAAGTAAATACCTTAAATGTAATTTCTCAAATATTTAATAGTGAATGTTTAACATTAAAATTGATAATTTAATAAATTTAATTTATCTTTTACATGAAATTTAGAAAATTAATTATATATATAACTATATTTCTTAATAAATATAAGTTTTTATTTATATTACTTTCCCGAAGGAGTATTTCTTTAAATATATCTTATTTATTTTCCTTACATTAATTGTTGTCTTGTTTTTATTATAGAATTGAATTGACAAACTCTTTTCTTTTTCTAAGAAAAAATAAAACTACTTATACATTATTAGCTGAAATGCCAAAACTATATCAAACTCTAAACATGGCCATAACATAAAAACAGAGATTCATAAACCAATACAATTTTATGCAAATTACAAAAACCTGAATTAAAAAATCGAAAAAGAAAAGAAATTTTAGCATATATGAAATGGTTGTCATCTTGAAAAGATAAAGTGCAATCTCTTATCATTCAAACTCATGTTGGCATATAGCATGGAAATCACATGCAAAAAAAAAAATCTATTTCCATTATTCCTACAACAATTATATATGAATAATCATAATTATAAATTATTTAAGTAGTATATGATTCTTTAAAAAAATTACGTAATTCTTTTTTTAATTTTGACCATCTATGACTATTTGGCTAAGATTTAACATTCTAACGTTTTCGTTGTGAAAAATATACTACTTATATATGTATATAAAAGTAACAAATGTGCATGAACAATTTTGGTTTCATTGTTAACAAACCCACCAAATAGTTGTTTCCAAATGAAAGGTACCAAATTAATACTAATCCATTACCGCTCATTAATTTAAGTATATTTAATTTAATCCACCGGTTAAATCTCAACATTACTTTTGGCGTTTGAACATCATGCACTCATATTCAACTTTCTCTTAATTTCAACCTTAATTGTTTCTTGATAAAATATTCTTAAATATTGTTTTCTCTATTTTTCGTTTCCTTCCTCATTGTGATTATTGTTTATTCTCATTGTTTTCCGTTGTTATTATGCATAATAAATAAAATTACAAGAAGAAAAACATATATAAGAAAATGAGAGAAATTATAAGCATTCATATTGGACAAGCTGGAATTCAGGTTGGTAATTCATGTTGGGAGTTATATTGTCTTGAACATGGCATTCAACCTGATGGAACAATGCCCAGGTTTATATTTTATCTTATTTTATTATTATGTTTCAAGAATTTCATATGTTGCAATCTTAAATTTTGTGTATATTGTGGAATCTTGAATTTCTCTTCAACAAATTTGTTTAAAACATAAAACAAAAATCTCCATAAAATTAATATCTATATAAATTATTTAACCAAAATCCATAATTATAGATCATTCGTAGATACAAACTATAGCATATTAGTCGTATAACATTTTATAAATGAATCAAAAATTGTGTATCCGAGACTCTCGAAGAATTGATTGAAGGAAAACGTGAGAGTCAATTATTATTTTCTTGTTTAGGTGGAAACTTTTATTATTGCATTTCAAATTCTTGTTAATTGTTGTATATTGTTCATGAACTTTTCATTGTATCATCATAATATCATATATAAGAGAGCTTCATTTAATCTATTCTCAATTTTACTTTATTTCTCCCTTTGATGCAATCCTTGGACAATTTTTTCTCTTAAAAATTACATCCTATTGTATCTTGTTTTTATAGGAGGCCAATACATGCTTTACTTTTCTAAATTTTGTTATGTTTATGAAACAAGCAAGTTTAAATAACCTTTGGAACCTTAATTATGTGTCACATTGTGAATTTTTTTCCTCACACTATATCAAAATTTGAATTAAATGGTTGATTTGTTATTTAATTCACCTATAACAAGTGTTGGGAAATCATAGATGAGAACAATTTAGAAATGAGATTTATAAAAGCTTCAAATTTCCCATTACCTTGAAAAAAAATTGATTTTTAACAAATTCTATCAAATTTGTTATGTCTTATAGCTTACTGATAATTTGTCACATCGTTTGAGTAGCGTTTAGATTTAGGTATTAAACACGATATTAGTGACACTAGTAAGTTACACACTTACACTAATTAGTTATGTTTATTAGTTATATAAGTTTTATTGTACTACTTCATGTAACAACAATTATCTGATTATTAAATATATTTTTATTTATTTTTCTCACATCTATAATTTTATCTTGAACTAGAATTGTAATATTAAGGTAATTTTAAGCTTTAATCATAATAGAAAAAGATATTTCACCCGCTCTATGGTCAGATACACTGACCAAACACAAATGACTAAATTTCGTGATCAAATCTCATGTTTTTTGTCTCTATTTTCATATGATCCGAAGTTTTTGTTCTAACAAAATTGTCTCTCTCTTTAATTTTTGGCACAACTAAATTGTGATTCGTATATTTTTTGCAGTGATGTCTCAAATGAGACAACACATGATGATGCATTTAACACATTCTTTAGTGAAATTGGAACTGGCCAATATGTTCCAAGGGCTTTACTTGTTGATCTAGAGCCTACTGTTATTGATGAAATTAGAACTGGTTCTTATAGACAACTCTTTCATCCAGAACAATTAATTTCTGGAAAAGAAGATGCTGCTAATAATTTTGCAAGAGGACATTATACAGGTTTGTCAATTTTTATAATATCCTCAAATTAATATGGTATATGATATTGTCATGTATGGATCATAGTTATAGTGAGGGGCAATATTTCTGTAAGCTTTACGTAATAGCTTATGATAAGTGCTTAATTAATCTGTTTCTCCAAAAAAGTGACTTGATTTGATTGTCTATATATGCTGCAGTTGGAAAACAAGTTGAAGAACTATGCCTCGACCGCATTCGAAAACTTGCAGACAATTGCACTGGATTGCAAGGATTCTTGGTTTTCAATGCTGTTGGTGGTGGAACTGGTTCTGGTTTGGGATCATTACTTCTTGATAGATTGTCCGTAGATTATGGAAAAAAGTCAAAACTTGGCTTCATCATTTATCCTTCTCCTCAGGTATTAGGCTAAGGAAACTACTTATGTTGAAGCATATCAAATATTTGTTACATTTACAACATGTAATGATTTTATGGCATTTAATTCTACCATTTTGGTCTCTGAATGTGCGAGACGCTGTTACTATAGTCCTTGAATGTATCAAAATTGCAAACACATCCACACGTGTTTTTTTTATTAGTCATTTTGGTCTTCAGATGTGTTTTTAGAAAGTCAATTTAGTCGTGGAATGTGCTTTTTGTTGGTCAATTTAATCTAGAAAATGACCAATAGAAGAGGCACTAGGGAGATGTTTGCAATTTCAATAGATTTAAAGACTATAGTGATAGTGCTTCACAGATTCTGGGACCATCACAATATCATTGAATCTATCAATAATTCAAAAACATACTTAAATTTGTCTTTTGCTAGTTATTTTGGTCTTCAAATGTGTTTTTTGTTAGACAATTTAGTTCATAAAGTTATTAATAAAAGAGACACATTGAGATGTGTTTGTAATTTCGATAAATCCATAGACTAGTGACAACGATTTACACATTTAAATACCAAAATGAATATTTATTTGTAATTTCTATCTTCTTTCTTTTTTCTTTTAGTTGCATATTCCAATACATAGTTAAAAGTCATTTTGGTATCTAAATGTGTTATGATGTCGCTATAGTCCTCAAATGAATCAAAATTACAAAAACATCCGCAAGTATGTCTTTTGTTAGCAATTTTGTAAACCATACCGAATAGCGAAAAATACATTTGAAGACTGAATTAACTAATCAAAGACAGATTCAAGAACTATACTAACCAAAAAAAAATAAAGGTTCATGGATGTTTTAGTAACTTTCCTACATTTAAAGACTATAATAACATAATGCATTATGTAACATTGCTAAGGATGCATTGAAATTTGTTGTATATGTTATTGATTTTTATTAATTCATGTTTTATTGTGCTTTCATTAATAGCTATATTTAGTGAAATGAATGTCCTTATGGTAATGCTAATATCAAAATGCAGGTATCAACTGCAGTTGTTGAACCATACAACACTGTCCTTTCAAACCATTCACATATTGAACATAGTGATGTAGTTGTTCTTCTAGACAATGAAGCAATATATGACATCTGCAGAAGATCATTAGACATAGAAAGACCATCATACACTAACTTAAACCGATTAATATCGCAAAGTATATCGTCTTTAACAACTTCATTGAGATTCGATGGCGCAATGAACGTTGATATTTCTGAATTCCAAACTAATTTAGTTCCTTATCCTCGAATCCATTTCATGCTTTCATCTTATGCACCTATTATATCATCTGTCAAGGCTTTTCATGAACAGTTATCAGTTCCTGAGATCACTAGAGCTGTTTTTGAGCCTTCTACTATGATGGTTAAGTGTGATCCAAGACATGGGAAGTATATGGCTTGTTGTTTGATGTATCGCGGCGATATCGTTCCCAAAGATGTTAACCTTGCTGTTTCAAGTATCAAGACTAAGAGGACAGTTCAATTTGTTGACTGGTAATTCTGTTTTTTTCTTTCTGATCATTAGTATATTCTAAGACTGATTTTTATTTTTGTTGATACCTGCATGCAAGGAGTCCCTAGACATTAAATGTAAACACCTTTTCTAATAGAGTTTCGAAATTTGGTTCACAATTCTGTGGCAGATTGACTCCTTCTGCTAATGACCATTGTTATAGTTGATAGAGTGATAGATTGACTCCTTCTGCAAGACTCCTATTTGAGGAAATATGTCTCAAGGAGTCATCAGACACTTAATATGAACACCTATTTCATCAAGGTTTTGAATTATGATTCATTATGTTGTGGCAAACCAACTTCTTATGCTTGATCCAACCACCATTGGTTATAGTTGATCGAGCGATAAACTTTATGAACTGGTGTAATAAAACAAGTTATCTTTCAATGGCTTGTTTTGTGTTTGATACATGTTAGTATCCGAAACTGACTTTGCACGTGCTAGTGTCCGTCTGACGCTGACATAGTACATGCATATACAAGTGTCAGTAGTGTCTGGTGTTTGTATCGAAGTCTGCATTTTCATTTTTGTATTATTATGACTAATGTTTCTGTGTTAGTGTCATGTTTGGTCTTCAATACATGCTAGTATTCAACATTGACGTGTCTACGTTTCCATTTTTCGTAAATTATAACTAGTGTCTTCGTGTCAGTGTTTCATAGTTAGATACTAGTGATGAAGTGATAAGAAAAACTAATGATGTATATGTTCAAGAATCCTATTCTATTCTTAGGAGCTAATACATAATCTTTAGAAATCGATGATTCTCATTAACAAAAATTAATGTGACTAATTTTTTTTTTTAGGTGTCCAACTGGATTCAAGTGTGGAATAAACTACCAACCACCAACAGTTGTACCAGGAGGTGATCTAGCAAAGGTCAGTAGAGCAGTTTGTATGATAAGCAACAACACAGCTGTATCTGAGGTATTCTCAAGAATTGATCACAAGTTTGATCTCATGTATGCAAAGAGAGCATTTGTTCATTGGTATGTGAGTGAAGGAATGGAAGAAGGTGAATTCTCAGAAGCTAGGGAGAATCTTGCTGCTCTTGAAAAGGATTATGATGAAGTTGGTGAAGATGGTGTAGATGAAGGTGTAGAAGATTATTGAATTTAATTAATGTATTTATTTATTATCACCAACTTTATATGTATCTATATATATTTCTATATGTTGTATTGATGTGTCATGTGTGTATTTTCTCATGATTGTTTCAAATTTAAAACGTGTGAAAGAATTGTTGTTTTTGTAATTCATGCACAATAATGAAAGTAGAGTAATTATTATTTTTGCATCAATTGGTTGTTTATCTTTATCTATATAAAAGTAGTTGATTCTACAAAATGGAATTTGTTGGAATTGATTGAATCATCTTGAAAATTTTTACATTGTCATGTATGGTAAAGGAAGAGAAAGACTAAAACTATTGATTTTAGTTCTTCGTTACAAGATATATTATTTATAAATATTTTAAGTTTGTATATAATTTTTCTTCTTTTCTCTTATAATCTAGTCTTAAAGTAAAATGAGATGTAATTTAGATATTTGTTTTTTAGATTGTGGATGTACTAAAGACCGTGGAGTGTTTGAGAAAAATCTGTATCGTAAAAAAATTCACATAATATAATTCTCTAATTGTCATTAAATAACGATTGTAATTTTTCTTTGGTTTACGAGTTTTTCTAAGCAATATTCTTGTATTTAATTGTGTTCTTCATTTTCTCTAAGTTGTTTTTTTTTTTATAGAACTCGTCAAATTTGAGTTATTTTTGTGTAAATATGTTAAAAATATATATATTTGTATTTAGACTTCATGTAGTCTTAGAATACAAAAACGTTGAATTTTGTTTATTATGTAATTTTATCTAGCTCGAAATGTTAGTCTATGCCAATTAAGTGCAAAGATGTACTGAATTTATACTAAAATGAAATATTTAGACTTCATACATATTATTTAACATAAAAATGAGCAAAAGGGTGGAAGATTCCATAGAGCTTCATTGCAATCTTGAAAAGTTTCCATGTACTCATGCACACCATTAATTGCATAAAGTGAAGCTGATATTTGTCTTTCAACTTTCATCCTTTCAAATTGTGAATCCCCCGACTCAACCATATCACATAATATTCCATCATAGTTTGACATAAAATTATCAAAAAATGGATCAAAACCACATGAAACATTGGACTTGGAACTTAACTCATTGAAATTGCTCAAATCTGGCCTATATGCATCATCAAATAGTCTTTTGTTTTCTATCGTCGTAACATTCAAAAACGAATTTTCATTCTTTTCATTGATGTTGTTATTGCTTGAATTCGTACTAATAAGAGTACTAGTGCTAGATACACTGCTAGCACTAGCACTATTAGTAGTACTATTGATGCTTACACTATTAGCACTATTACTATTAGTCATATCATTGATCGTGCTGACACGATTAGTGGTATTAATAATACCACTAATCGTGCTGACACAATTAGTGATTTTGCTCTTAACACCCATATGTTCTTGTTGTTGTTTGGTACCTTTTCTTCGGTTGTTAAGAAGATTTTTAATCCGAGAAGCGAGAGGAGAATCTAAAGAAACATGTGTGACGAAGTTGGTGCGAGTGTTAGAACCGCGAAGAAGTGTTGCGGCTTCGTCGTAAGCCCTAGCTGCTTCCTCGGCTGTTTCAAATGTTCCAAGCCACATTCTTATGTTTTGTGTTGTGTCCTTAATCTCAGCAACATATCTCCCCGATGGTCTTTGTCTCACCCCAACAAACTTGTTTTTTGTTTCATATTTTTTGTTTCTACCTTTGAATTTGTTGCCACTTTTTGGTCTCAAACTCTTCTTTGGTTCCTCAAATTGAATTTCCATTGAATAGGAGAAATTAGTATGTATGAACTATAATGTATAGTGCAAAGTTTATTTCTCAATTTTCATGTTGTTGTTAGAAATTTGTGAATCATATATATGAAAGAGAAAAGGTGTCAAGTGGCTTAATATAATATACACTACAAGAATATTTCTTATTAGTTTTTTAATTTTAATTTTTTAACAAATATTTTAAATTTTGAATGATTAAGACAACTTGACATACATATTCAATTAATTCTATCCTAACTTTGTTTAAAATGACCGATATATCTGTCTTATTTGTTGGCATGACATTAGTGACAAGGTCAAGTTTCATGTTAGATGTTGAACCAAAAAGAGAATCAATTTATGTAATTTTAGTTGTTTCTTTAATACTTTTTTTAACAAAAGAAAAGAAAATAAATAAAATTAGGTATATAAATTTTGGCATATATAAACAAGTATATATTGTGCTTATCCTTTTAATCCATCCCTAAGAAAACAAGTGATATATAGTTTCACATTATAACATAAGTTTCACCATCACACAAAAATATATATATATATATAAAATTGCATGAATTTCTTAATTAAAATATATACATAACATTTTTTATTAGATAAAATTAACGACTATCTTCTTATAAGAGATAATTTGGTTTTATACCAACAAAATAATAATAAATAATAGAAAGACAAACTTATATAAAAAGTATCTATATATATTCTCTTGAAAACCTAACATGTTTCTATTAGGTCAATTCTACCGAATGCACGCACTGGACATTTCATCAACTTAATAACCACTATTAATGTAATTTTAAATGTCAACAAAAATGCATTATTTGTCAATATTAAATTGTGATAATGTTCTTAAAGCTAGAGTGAAGAAGATGGAATACCCAAACAACATAAACAAAACAAAAAATAAAACAAAGAAGCTAGTGTAGTGTTTGTCCCTATTATTCCCTTAAATAAAATTGTCTAGGTCAAAGCATATGAAAAGATGATGGTATGGCATGAATAGCCTCCACTTGGAAGCTCAAAATTGATTTTGATATGCATCCATATGCTAGGACTTAAAATTTTCATGTTTGGCACTTAGGTGGACTACGTTTGATGTAAATTGCAACCTTCTCCTCACGTCACCGACAATCACAACTTTATACTCAATATTTATATTTCTTTTTCCTTTACCATTTTCAACCAATCCAATGTTTATGATTCATAAGACATAGTCATTGTCTTCTTTGTCAATTGACTAAGAAAGGCAATAAGAAAACTACAAAAGGCATTTCAATTTGAATTAGGCTCTGTCGGATGAAAAGTAGTGGATGGGAGATATGTAACTAATAATTATTAAATATCACATAAAAATATATAAAAATATACATCTGTCATGAAAATTCAAATGTAAATGCTTAAAAAGTCTTACATTGATTAAGAATAAAATAAATATTGGATATATAAGATATGTGATACATAAGTGATCTTCCAACTCTCCAACATGATAGTTATTAAATGACATAAAAATTAATAAAACCTAATAAAATTCAGATGAAAATGTGATCAGTAAACTTTAATTGTTACTTAAATTAACATATAAAAAATGTTATAAGCTAATAATAATACTATAAGCTCGCAAGGAAAGAATTATTATCAAACAACACTATAATTTAACCATTATATACTTAAACATTGAATTTTTTTCCTTTTTATTTATTTTGTATGATGAAATGAAATTTGATGAATAAATATTGCGTGCCCACAAAGTATTCAATCATTTGAATTTCATAATATACGCAAAGGACACTAGTATTACTATATTGAACAAGTTGGTTATCTCTACATGGCAATGTTATCTTGGAAAATCTATCCAATTCGTGTTATTATTTATTTGTAATGACTACAATATTTAATCAATCATGTTAAGTTGTTAACAATAATTGCAAGATTAACCATAGTTTGAAAATTGAAAATCGTAATCATTAAGCAAAAGTTGAAAGTGTGGACTTCACCAAAGTTAGAATAATCTAGTACCATCATTTTGAAGCCACCAATTAGTGATACTCAATTTGCATTATCTTTATGAAGATTCTAGAAAATATTACAACTATAAAATCCTAAATAGTAATTAAATGTATTTAATAAAAAAATTAAAATGTATTTGCCGCAATCTAGGAATAAATTTGCATTTTTTGTAATATAAATTAGGTTTAATTACATTTAAGGTTCCTAAACAATTTGACGTAATTAAAAACTATTTATAAGTTCATACACCTAAACCTAATCAAAAACTTTTTACTTCAAAGACCTAACGACAAATTATTATAAAATTAGGACTAAATTACAATTTTTTTGAAGGGAAATACAATTAGGTTGTTAACCTACAAAATATTGCTCTACTTGTTCATGAGATCTAAAATGCTCACTAATAAATAACCAATATCATTACACTATTTTTTAATAAATAAAAATTTAGATTATAAGAGTGATCCGTTTCAATGCCAGATGAAAGAAAACCAACAACCTCAATAAATTTTTATAGGAATTTATGTATAATCTACTGACGAGGATATTCTGAAATGTGATAAATAGATGTATAATAATAGACTGAAGTTAATTTTCTTTAGTACATTGTTTACTTTAAAAGGATACAAATTTGAATATTTGGTCCAATGTTTCTTTCAAGTTAAATAAATCACAAAGAATGGACTGTATGAATATGAAAGTTAATATGCAATTGTTGTGTAATTATATGTTACTAATTAGTAATTAAGCGCCGTTATTGTTAACCCATGGTTTGATGACGGAAACAACGATGATTATAACGACGATTAGAAGTATCATGATGGCAATGCACATCCATTTTCTAGAGTTTCTTTGCAGTTTCTTTGCTTTGTGGAGGGTATTATTGCCTTGCTGTATATGATCTGCTGCACTTGAAACCTGATTCAAGAGTGGAAACCAAATTTGATTACAAATATAATAACTCATTCATCAAATTAGTTATTTTTAAGAGTATTTTAGTTTCCATCAAACACTATTTTGACTGACATTTGAAATTTTTGAAGACTAAGGGTCTGTTTGTTACATATTCTTAAAAAAGTGATTTTGATATTAAAAAATTTAGAGATTTTTAAGAAAAGCATAAAGTTGTTTTGTGTTTTGAAAATCATTTTTTGTAAAAAAATCAGTTATAAAAAATGATTTTTTTCAGATTCTCATTTTTTTTTTAAAAGTTGAAACAAACAGATGAAAACTTTTCAAAGGTGATTAAGTTATTTTAAAAAAAGTGATTTTTTACGAAAACAATTGTAACAAACAAACCCTAAATCGGTACTTAGCAAATTTCAATAACCAAATAGGCCTCTGTTTTCTCTGAGAAGTTGGTTTAGTCCTTTACTCTATTTTTTATCTTAATTCAATGATACCCTCAGTCTTGTCCAGTAGTGATTAAGCAAATCGCTATTGTTCTCCGACATGCTATTTAGTACAAAGTGTTGTCAAAGTATCTATATCACTCCAGCGTAGCACAATTAGAACAAATCACTATTTTTTGTTATCTGCATTTGACAACACTGGACGGTCTTATGTGCAAAAGTGATAAAAAAAATACCATTGATTCTATGTTGTCAAGCATGTCTCCTTGTGCATCAACTAACACTGCAATATCCATAAATATCTGCAAAGACATGAAAGTTATAATCAACCAAACTAATATATTTATTTCTCTCCATGTGCCAATGCAAAATGAGTGTAAACTTTATGCAAAACAAAAAAATGTGCATAAATTGGGAACATGAAGAGCTATTCCAACTATCTTAGACAGCAAAATGGTAACATGGAATTCCTTTAGAAGTGAGTGATACCATCACTTAGTTTATTACTTAGTCAAACTATTTTCAAATAAGTTAATCTAGACAGACTCACAAATGTTTATGTCAGTAGATAAACTCAAATAAATTAATCCAATCAGACCCTAAAGCATATATATTATAATGTTTAACTTTAGGCGTATAGATACCTAAACTAGTAATAATGGATTTCACCATTTACTGTTAAAATGTCGCACCATTCTATCTAAATTGAATTCCTGTCCGTTACATTAGCCTAATTTGTTGCGCTACGCCGTTCATGTATCACAGTCAAATTAATTGAATGGACCCATTAAATACCTGTTGTAAATCGAGCAGCTTCTTCTCAACATCTCTGACTGCTTCATGTCGTTCTTGAATTTCTGCAAGGGTGTCCATTACCTACAAAGATAACTCAAATGTGTGAGAGGTAACCTTACAAAAGAAATGGAGAAAGGTAGCAACAACTACAACCAAGTATTTTCTCACTAGGTGAGGTATGAATCAAATGACGCCGTAATATCAGGTTCAGAAATAGAAACTCCTCTAAATCTCTTGATGGTTTAGACTAAATCGTCATCTAGTCAATCATCCTAACTAATACTTCTTCTGGACAAATAAAGACGAGACAACCATTTTTCTATTAAGAAGAGCTATCCCAATTTTATCTCTAATAATTGTATTTTGAATTCTATCTTGTCTTGAGTGACTACTTTTAGAACAACAACTCCGGTTCAAAAGAAAATAGATACAAAAAATGAAAACAAATAACATTTAACATATGAGATTGTTTAATTATGCTTATGTCTCCAACTACAGAGTAGCTATAATACCTTTCTATTATGATTCAAACTTAAAGTTTTCAGTGTACAACTTGTGTTTAAATATTACGCCCCAAATTGTAATACTACCC
The DNA here is from genome assembly GCA_037974295.1 of Cicer cuneatum. NCBI lineage: Eukaryota > Viridiplantae > Streptophyta > Magnoliopsida > Fabales > Fabaceae > Cicer > Cicer cuneatum. The sequence goes on along the minus strand of JBBPBO010000003.1, from coordinate 6,485,868 downwards.
CTGACATGTACCCACTTATCACTACTCGGGGGACCAGCCCACAAATCACTAACTATGAGCCATACTCAACAACTACTCATCTCTGCAACACAGTTTACTTTTTTGTACGCTTTTGACTGCCCAACATTTAAATCTAAACAAACATTGCTTTCTAAAAATTAAGAAGAAAGTAAGGAGTGATGAACCTGGCCACGCCCTTGTTCCTGAATTGCCTTCTGGAAAATTTGTTCGCTGTCTCCAGTCTCAATTAATCTGTCAATTGTCTGTACATTAATAAATGATTAGAAGAAAAAACTTCTAAAGCACACATTTTCCTCCATTAATGAAAATTCGGTTAAAAAATTTACCTCCTCGTCAGCTCTCGTGCCCGTTACTGACAATCATGAAGACCAAATAATATATATATTATTATTAACACCAATTCGAGGTAAGTAATTCAATGGCATCAATTTGCATAAAAATGAAAACAACTCGAACCTGTAAATACTCGTCTCTCAACAACCTCACGATATTCTTCATGGATGGATTCTCTTAGGGTCTGCAAAGATTTTAACAAATAAAGCAATTAAGTTGAAGATTTGGAGACTAAAAAATCTCGAATAAAAAATGAGACAAACCTACCTGAAATTCAGTCAGCTTGTCCTTCAATTTCTTTTTCAAGGAACTACAGAATTATAGAATACAAAAAACAAGGTATAGATTAGTTTGTTTCATTAAAAAGTGCTAGAAGTATGTTTTGACTTAATTAATGTAATCTCAATCTTAAAAATGTTTAATGTATGAGTTTTTTATGTGTGTAAAAAAAATTATATGAACAATAAGTAAGAGTGTTAGACCAAGATTCTTGTAAAACTTGTATTGTATTTTATTAACTATCTAAAAGGTTTTATTTATCCGGTGAAAGAAATTGAGCAACAAAAAGTTGAAAATTTAAAAAGATGGATAGTTACTGACATTGTTGTTGCTGTTCTTGACCGGTCAACAGCTGACCCTTTTCCACAACTAGGCTTCTGCCTATTAGCCAAATTCTACGATACGTAATCGAGTAAGGGGTGAAGCCATGGAGATAATAACATGAATCTAGGTATTGAATAGAACACAGTAGAGATCTTACCTCTTTGTCGAGTTCTTCAACTTTGGTCTTTAAGTAATGTGCAGTTTTCTTAACTTCATCGACATCTTTCTCCATTCTCTGCTTTATAGCTGCAGACGAAGGATCAAGCAGAATTAATTTGTTTAATACTCATCAACTTCATTTATTTCCACTTATGAAGCACTGGTAAAGACACGTACACCGAATACGAGTAACACTGCTAATAATTTGAAAAATTGGAAGTGATTGAATGCAACTACATGCAGCAGTGTTGTGTCGGTGTCAGACAGCAGACATGATGAGTCAATAATTTTTCTTTTATCATTTTAAGTTAAAGGTAAGGAAATATAAAACAGATAATCCAGAAAAAGATAAAAAGTATCATACTAACCCTTCATGGCAGGAGCTTTGCTAACAGATTTGGACTCCTCATGGGCACCCTGCATACAGATTTGCATAAAAATGGTGAGCACTGAGAACAAATTTAAAGTAATTTTTAATTCAACATAAAACTAAAAACTAAGCACGATGCCTTTACATAATTTGACCAAACATGTTATATTCAATCAAGTGGTTGAAGGATAAGTATGATGGGATTAATACTAGTGTAGTGTGCAAACATAAGATGTTCATAACTATAACTATAAAAATTATTATTTAAAAAAGTGACACTGTTGTTAATTTTACAACTGTCTCTAGGGAAATCTGAACTTCGTTCCTTGAGGTTACACTTGTTCTTACCAATAAGGTAACACCTCATGGACTCTAACTATAGGATTACATAAAGGTCAACTTAGAGTGTTATCTTTTTATCTTGGTTTTGCATATGATATAGTTGTAGTGGGAAAAAGAGAGAGAATAAATGGTTACTATAGTTGTAAAGAGAAGCTCTGGAATCATCTGGCGTTCTTAAGTAGAAATAGGATGGAATATATGCAATGTCAATTCATCAAGGAAAGCTAACAAACGCATGGAGATGAAAATTGAAGATTATACCATATCACAAGTAGCATAGTTTAGGTATGTTGAATTTATCGTGCAAAGTAACTAAGAGATGAAGGGAGATCTAAATCATTAGATCTACGTTAGGTAGATAGAATATAGGAATGCATCAAGCATTGCTTGTAATTGAAAGTTACAACTCAAGTTTAAAGGAAAATTTTACCAAACAACGATAAGATTGCCAATGCTTAAAGGTACTAAATGTTGGTTCTAGAGCCAATAGTTAGTAGTCAAACTGTGTGAAAGACAAGTTACCTGGAGCTTTCTCAAAAGACTATCCAGCTTAGCATATTGTTTATCAAGCTCTTGAACCTATTGAACAATTAAGCCATATGGATTCAATGAGTTGAACAAAAATAATTCAACATGAATGTTAAAACTATTCACTATTTATACTAAATAATTTAATTAAGGAATAGGAATAAAATAACTGATGAAAGACAAACTAAATAATGCTTTCAGTGTTATCAATCGTGGATTGCAGAAAATAGCAATATGTTTTTGCTGCTATAGCTGCTAATTTGACAATAATTTGTACTAAATAGTGTATCATGAAACGCTAGCAATGGATGCAGCAAATTCCGCTATGCTATAGTCGCTATTTGACAACACTGAATGTGCTTGTTTACACACACACACACATATATATATAGGTGAACACCTTTTTGAAGAAAGTATCCAAGCCCAGCTCTCCTGAATTCCTTGCATATTCTCCCAACTCGAGGTCACGACCTCCATGACCTTGGCCACGGGGGATATCAAACGATTCCTGATAAAAGAACCATCAAATTAATATATATGGCTATATTCTTAATGCTGATGTTACTATATGCATATCCTAACTATCCATGTCTTTACTGGTACTACACACCCCGCACTTCGAACATTCTATTTCAAGAACTTTCTCATGAATGATCTCATTAAAAGACATTTTAAGTACTATTAAGATCTCATTAGTAATAATTTCATGGAAGTGATTGCATATTTCAGGGTCGTTAATGCAATTGCCTTTTACACAAGAGTATTGGAAATTAAGAATTGCAAACATGATTTCTATAAACATTCCATTAAACTTTGTAAATATCAAAAATAAATTTTATTTTATACAATTCCATTGTTGACAAAACAATAATTAAAACCAAGTGGATACTTAAATCTAGATTAATTAATGTCATTCTCACAATCCATGTCAATACTTAATACCTATTTGAATAAATAACTTAATTAAACCCTTATAGCATCAACAATTATCATATAAGCTATAAGGTTTTTTCATAAACTATTCTGGAGAGCTTAACTAAGCTGAAAACAACTTATACACATGTCAAAAGTTGTTTGCATAAGCTCTCTCAATCATTCACGAGTTCTTATGCTAATACATATAAGCTCAAATAAGCAAATTCAAACAAAGATTCAAATAAGTTGTTTCCATAAGCTCTCTCAATCACTCTCACGATTTCTTATGCTAAGATATTTATTCCTTTATCTTTTTTATAAATAAAAAAGATCTCATTACACAGATTCAACAACAAAATGTCAAACCATAAAAGATAAATCAAAACCAATTCCAAAACAGAAACATCTCAAAGTCTGCATCAAACCATGAAATATCCAACCAATATTAACCAGCAGCTAAACACAACTACATTGCAGTATAACTCATATATAAATAATTCTGAAATAAAAAATACCTAAAAACCACATTTCTAAATCCAATAATCCAACATTTTCTTGGGAAACAAGCATAAGAGAAAAAACAAAACCTTTTGAAATCTAGATTACCCAACAACAACAAAAAGGGAAAAGAAAAGAAAAGAAAAAGTATTCATTATGCATAAAGCTAGATCTGAATAAAACCCCACAAAAATAACAAAACTTGAATCAAAAATTGTAAAAAAAAAATTTTAAAAAAAATTGAAAAGAGAATTGAACATTACCGTTAGAAGATCGTTCATTGTTGAAGAAAGGTTAGAAAATTGAAACCTAAATGGAAAAAATGGAATGTGAGAGAAAGGAATTTGAGCTGGAAAAGACCTGGTTAACAACAAACCAGGCCATAAACAGAGAGATGAAGAAGAAGAAACAACGTGTTTTTTATTTTTTTCCTTTTTATATTTTTTTAAAGATCCTTTTTATATTTTAATTTTTAGAATTTTTTATTTAATTTTACTAATTTTTGGAATTTTTTTAAAATAGAAAGATTATAAATGATACTATAAACTAATACAACTTTTTTGGAGCCTCACATTCAAATTCGAGACTAGATGTTGTATTTGTCAATTGAATTAAAATTTAAAAATATTTGTTTTTAAAAGATTTTATATATGTGTGTGTAAAATAACTTGCTAAGATTTCACCAAAAACTAAATAATAATTTGTTAATATAAAACGTAAAGTTTGGAAATAGATCGTTAACTTTTCTTCTACTTTCTTTTTTTTTTAGTTATAATAATTTGTTAATGCAAAACGTAAAGTTTGGAAATAGATCATTAACTTTTCTTCTACTTTTATTTTTGTTTAGTTAATACTTTTGCTAGTTAGAGATCTATGCGATTAAATAGTTTGAGAATAGTTCAGTTATAGTATTAATATACGCAACTTTATTTATAATATAGTTGTGACGAAAAAGCAATTGAATATATTTATATTAGGCATAGTTGTTGTATTTGGTAAAAGGTACGATTATAGATGTGTAATAAAAATGTTTTATTTCATTGCATTAATTCGAACATGGTAACATATCGAGTGGGAAAACATGCACAACATTATTAGTATTAAATTTAGAAAATTTAAATATGATGACAACTCATGGCCTAAAGTTGTTGGTCATATAAAAATCTTTCCGGCAAATTAAAATGGGCCAAAAAAAATAAATTTAAATACATGCTATAAATTGTGAGTTTTTCTTTGACAAATTTAAATTGGAAAATATCTTCTTCTTTGAAGTTATAACTGTCACAAAATCTCTTCCAGTGAAGTCTTAAGTTTTTCTTCATATGAATTGTTTTTTTACTAATTTTTTTAGTGACAAACGCCTGTATTGTGTATAATTTTTATAATAAACACAAATTAATACATTATAATTATTCTTATTTATGTTTAGAAGATAAATATAAAAAAATATTAAATTTTACTAATTAATTAGTGATATATATTTGTCACGTGTATAAATTATACGCTCCAATAACTTCTTAAATAACTCATTTCCAGAAGAAAAAAATACAGTTAAAAGGTTAAAGTGAAAAAAAATTATATGTATTGTATTATAATTTTTTTTATTTTTATATTGACGATATTAAAAAAAAACACTAATTTTAACCAACTCAAAACATACTTGTGCATTCACACATGTTCAATTTCTAAGTTAATGGTTTGTCCGGTGAAAATGATCAGTTAATTCCAATTTAACAATTAGGATGTAGAATTTAAAGGTATAAAATATATTACTATCATCTCGTTGTGGTGTTTTAGTTAGTTTCAAGTTTGTCGTTCATGTGTGTTGTCGAAATATTTGAGAAAGACCCGTTTAGTCAGTATCATATATTGAGTAAAGGGTTTTATGAAGACTATCACAAATTCAACACTCTTCTAGCCTTACATGTAACTTGTCAACATGTGATTGAATTGGTCATATTAAAAACCACATATGGTCGATATGAATGAACATCAATAAAAAAATATCTATAGATAGATGATATTAAAGACCGTAAATCTTACATTATTTTTTACCATTAGTCATATATGGAAGAAACTAGTTTGATTGTTAGGATTAAGATTTTAGTTTGGTAATTTTTCATTGACTTCTGAAATATTTAGGTGTATGTTAGCGTGTTTTTACTTTCTTGTTGATCTCAAAATATGAATGGAGAATGTTCAAACCGACGATCAATTTGATTGTATTATTCTTATTTTAATATTTTTAATAAAATTTATATTTTGTCAAAAATAAATAAAATTTACCCCACAATTCTTGGGCTCGCTTCTTGTGGTAATATTTTGCGAGACTCTATTGGTGTTTTCTTAAGTTGCTTTGCATATTGGCTCCTCTTTTTGTTTTTAGGTCGAGTTCATTGGAGCTATGACGGCTATCGAGGTTACTTCTTTGAAAGGTCGGAAAGAACTTTGGCTTGAAATTGATTTCCTTTTTGGTGGTTTTAACTTTTAAGTCTAATCATATTGTGCTTTGGCAAATTCTGAATAATTGGCTTCATTGTTTAACTGTTACAAATGGTATATTCTTTATTGTGTTGCATATCTATAGAAAGTGTTATCACTATGAAGATAAACTTGTTGATTTTACTCTTAGCTTGCATGGATTTACTAGGTGGAACACTATTCCTGCATTCATACGACTTCTTCCGGAATACAAATAGTCTCTTATGTTTGGTTTAGATAATGTTTCTTGTTTCTTTTTTGTACTCAAGTTAATTTTAGCTTTTTTTATCATACTCTTTTTTCTTTCACAATGATTTTATGTCATTGAATTTTTCTAGTAAGGTTTTTGTTGGAAATGACAATGATTAGAGCTAGTTGGTGTGAATTGAAAATAAAAAATATCACATAGGAGAGATGACACACACTAGTAGTATTAATAAGGTGGAGGTATGACACTGGGGTGTGCCCAAGGGGTATCCAATTTTGTGAAGGGATGAGAATGCATCCAAATAAACCACCACGCACGCGCGTGCCGTTGTCCGTCTTGTCGGCTCAGCTGGGCCGAGGCTTGGGCTGAGTGGTGTATTATTTTTTAGTATTTGGACGTGTCTGCCCTTCACCGAGTCAACATTTAACATCTGATATGGTCAATCCCTTCCCCCCGATTTCGCGCATCAGTTTGCCCGGTCAAACACTAGCTATCTTCGTGTTTTTTTTTTGTGGACTTACGCATCAGTTCATTGCTCGGTCAAAAACCTAGAAAATTTTAGAGTGCACGTTTATGTGGATCTTGACTGATGGATTGTACATTTTTCTCTCATTCAGTTGCAGATTTCCTCTATAAATAGAGGGTTCTACTTAGTTGGAAAAACACACCAAAAGTTATCTGAAATCTGAGATTTTTCTCTGCTTCTCCCCCTTTTCTTTCTTCTCTTCTTCATTTTCTTTCGAGTGGTCATAGTACCATATTACGAGTGGCAACCATTTGACTGCCATATCGCGGGTGTAATTTTAGAACGGTTTTCTACGGTATAGTGGAACTCCGATACAATGTATCTGAGCTGTTTTTTCTTGGGGACTTCGTGGTTGATAGTTTGCCTTGCACAATTTGGACAATGTCGCAAAACATCGATCTAGTCCGCGACTCAACTCAATAATATTTTTGGTGGCATAAATTAATTCTTAAACAGTTTTTTAAACTAAAAAATAACAGTTTTTAACGAAACAACTTTTGTTAATACACTTTTTTCCCTTGAGTTTTGGTCTAATCTTCCAAATTCTTGTATGATTCATTTTATTTTTATTATAATAAATTTATAAAGGTGTTGCTATAGATGACGGTTTTGGGTCCCAACATTGTTGACATGCCTTTTCTACCATATAGTGTCTTTGCACTTCAATTTTATGCCTAAAAAAATTTACTGCACAATTAAAAAAAATGGTGAGAGATGATAGAGTTCAACGTTGCCTCTAAAATTAGTTTTGTTTGTGGCCATTTGTCGTCCTAGGGTTCAGTCGTGCATGATAAGCGTTGGTTTGGGAAGGGATGTTGGTCCTCGAGTGAATAATGGTCACCGACAGTAAGTGATTATGATGAAGCTTTGGCAACTATTTTGATCTCGATGTGATTCTTTAACTACGCATTGAGGGTGGCGTGGTGGATGATAAGATCTTGTCGTGCATAAATTTAGTGTTGTTGTCACAACTAGAGATGATGGGTTTCAAGTAGGAGTAGACAACGGGGATAGTAGGGCGGGATTCAAAATTCACAACCGGCCAAAACCGTAGATTAGTAATATTGACCCAATTCCGCCCAATCAAGGATTCAAGTTAAGCGGATGACGGGTAAAACAGGCCACGGGTGGGTTTAAACAGGTTTGATATTTTTTGAGTCATTCTATTTTTGTGGCCCAACAGCATATGTTATTTTTTTGCCAACTTTTTTATGTAATAAATCATTTTTTAATTTTTATTTTTAGTAGAAATTCTTTTGTTTATTTAACCGTTTTTTTTCTCTTTAAAATTAGGCTATTTTGTTCCATTTTCCTTTTAAAATGAGCAACATATTGTGGATGGTGCAGAATAACCAAGACACCCACTTTTGGAAGGATATTTGGACTTTTGGGGTGGCATCATTAGTGATTATTGCCCTAACAATATTCAATCGTCCAAGAGGAGTTCTCTGTCTCAATTTATGTGAAGAATGATAGTTGGCACATGGATGTTGTGGACAGGATCCTCTTTATCGACCTTCATTGGACTAGATTGATTATAAATTTGGTATTCAAAAGATGACTAGATTGATTATAAATTTGGTATTCAAAAGATGATTCTCAAATGTAAGACACTTTAGTCGTTTCTATCGGTGTCTAATATTTGTAACTTAAGATATCAAGTTGTCTAACTTATAACTTAAGAAACCAAAACTATATAAGATTTATAATTTAAAAGTTCAAAATAAAATAAATTTTTCAAACAAAAATATATTCATCTAATAAAATAATCTTATTTGAGACACGTCAAACATGATACCTTTTAAGCTAAGATTCAAATCTTAGTTTATCTTGCTATAATAGTTTGAGTCATTTCTTTAAATTCAACGTAAAAAAAAATTATTCAAAAGGGACAAAACTTTAGTTATAAACTAATAAAGTAAGGTAAGTATTTTTTTATATAATATAGAAAAGTAAAGTAAATGTTCCTGTGTACCACTTTATAATCCAAAAATAATTTTGTGATTATTCAATAATCCTTCAATATTTACTTACAATATATAAAAATTATTATTAAATTCGAACTTCCTGAAAAACACTTAGATTTTTTAGGGGAAATAACATCATCCAAATCACTTAGCAAATCAAAGTGTAATTTTGAGTAAAAAATATGTAATTTAAGCTAAAAATATAATGGAAGTAATATTAAGTATTGATTATTAAATCAATGATTAATACATGAGTACATAAATGTCCAACTATGAATGGTTATAATATGAAATATCAATTTATTTTTTTATTATAATATATTAAAACAAACATCCAAATTGACACATCACACACTTATGTTCCACATCATAACATTTGTTTTACTTCACTTATATTCTTATGTGGTACTCTTCATATATTTCTACAATTCATCTTACACCTTTTATTTCTCAATTTAGCTTTTGCATCTTATACTTCATCATATACATATGTTGAGAACTCACGCACAAAAACTCTACATGAAAATAATTTTACTATCAAAGCTCCTCTGAAAATGATTTTACTATCTTCTCACTTCAATCATCAACTTTCAGTGCTCATCCGTTTCTAATTTTGTATATTCAGATTAGTTGGTAACAAAATACATCTTATCTAATGTTATCTCAAAAATCATTCTTTCAATTTATTCTTAAACTCTGGTAGAGAAGACATTTTAGATTTCAACGTTTTGTGATTTACACAACATTAAATCCTTCATGGCTTCTCAATTCTCACTCAAATATCAAAGGAAAAGGTGAGACTGTGTAACCTTTTGGTTACTTCCTCGGTTGGGTCAAATCAGTTCATTTTCTTTCTGCACTTAAAATCTATCATCTTCTTCCTAATTTTTTATCTATGCAGTTCTAATCTAATATGGTTTCTTCTCACCCCAAATATCAATGAGAAATGTGAGATTGTGTAACCTTTTCAGCGGCTTCATAAATTGGGTCAAAGTTTATCTGTTATTTCGAGTTTTAAAAAAAACGAGTTTAAAAACAATTTATGCCACCGAAAATATTACTCGGTTGAGTCGCGGACTAGGTCGCTCTCTTAAAGACGTTTCGCGGCACTGCCCAAATTGTGCAAGACAGACTATCAACCACGTCGTCCCCAGGATAAAACAGCCTAGTTACTCTGTATCGGATTTTCACTGCACCGTGAAAAACCGTTCTAGAATTACACCCTCAGTATGGCAGTCTAATGGCTGCCACTCGTAATATGGTACTAAGACCACTCTAAAGAAAAGAAATGTAGAAGTAAGAATATGGGGGAGAAGAGAGAAAAGCCTCAGATGATGGAGTGCTTTTGGTGTATTTTGCAACTGAGCAGAACCCTCTATTTATAGAGGAGATCTGCTAATGGATCAGAGGAAATTCGGGATCCATCTAACCAGATCCACACTAAAAACGTGCCCCAAAATTCTAGGTCTGGTTGACTCCTAAAATTCCAGGGTATTGACCAAGTACACAGCCACAAAACAAACACGAAAAATAGGAAGGGTTTTGACCGTGAGAAAAATAAGGAATCATTTACTAGATCAGAAATTCAGTGTTGACTCGGTGGAGTAAAAACGCAAGCATTCATTTTTTTCAGTTTTCGCTCTTCTCGAAAATTGGGGTACCCCTTGGGGTGTGCTCCAATGGTCATACCTACACCTTATATACACTACTAGAATGTGTAATCCCTCATATGTGGGACTTCTCATTTTTTCAATTCACAAACTAGCTCTTTTGTTCCTCATTTCCAACAATCCCCCACTTGAATTTAAAAAGTAGGTTATGAGATAGCGTCAAACGCTTTCATAAGATTGTGCATAAACAAAGGTGTCTATGACTTGAACCTTTGCATAGCGAGTAAGATTCTGTTTTAACAAGAGTGACTCGTAGTCTTTAACTCTATCTCAGACATCAAACCCACACACAACCTTTTCATTAGGTGTATTCTAAAAAGCCTGTGCATTTATGGCCCTGCACGTCTATCCCAGTATAGTGAACGCTCTAGGAATTTTTGCCTCAAAATTCCATAGAAAACAGCCTCATTTCCACATTCACATAGGTGAGTCTATCAAGAGTACTCCTATAGCTAGGTACTCCCTCAACATAGAGTATAGATCTCATTAAGAGTTTCTATTATCTCAGCCTTCCCTCGCTTCAGGAATCATGCTTCTATTAAATATAATAACATGTTCGTCTCATATCACTATGACTTGTTATTACCCATTAAACCTAATTCTTGGGATCTCCAGTCTTTTAGGTCGGGTTCCCATCATAAGTGACTCATTTATCTATAGGCAATAGTCCCATCCTTTTGGATGTATTTATGACTTTCTCTCTAGCCAATCCTTTCGTCAAAGGATCTGCTAAATTATCATCAGTGCGTACATGATTCACTATTACAGCTCCTTTAGTTAGTAATTCTCTAATTGTGTTGTGCTTACGACGTATTTGTCGTCTCTTACCGTTGTAATAACATTATCAATTTTTGCAATAGCCGTGGTACTATCACAGTGGATCAACACAGCTGGCATAGGTTTTTCCCACAAAGGGATCTCAGCTAGCAAGCATCTCAACCAGCTCGCTTCTTCACTAGCAGTAGCTAGTGCTATCATTTCAGACTCCATAGTGGACTAAGCCAGTATCGTCTGTTTCTTCGCTTTCCAAGATACAATACCACCGGCTATATTAAAAATATAGCCACTGGTTGCTTTGGAGTCATCTGATAATGTGTTCCAATCAGCATCACTGTATCCTTCAAGTACGGCAGGAAATCTTTGATAATGTAATCCTAGATTCATGGTCCTTTTAAGGTATCTCATGACTCTTTCGATAGCGTGCCAATGCTCCATACTAGGTCTACTGGTAAACCTGCACAATAATCCCACGACATAGGCAATGTCGGGTCTAGTACAATCAGTGGCATACCTGAGGCTGCCAATGATGCTCGCATATTCAGTTTGTCTAACACCTTCACCAGAGTTCTTAAAGAGTTTCATACTTGGATCATATGGTGTGCATGCAGGTTTAGAGTTCTTAAAGAGTTTCATACTTGGATCATATGGTGTGCATGCAGGTTTACAATCAAAGTATTTATATTTCTTTAGGATCTTTTCAATATAATGAGACTGATCTAAAGAAATCCCTTTTTCTGACCTAGTAATCTTGATTCCTAAGATTACATCTGCTTCTCCGAGGTCTTTCATATCAAAGTTGTTACTCAACAATGATTTCACTGTATTTACATCATGGATGTTTGAACCAAATATGAGTAAGTCGTCTGCAAATGCCATTTTCAAATTTGTAATAAATACATTTGTCACTTTCATTCACTTTAAACTCATTCGATATAATCAAATTGTCAAACTTTTCATGCCATTGCTTAGGAGCTTGTTTAAGACCATACAGAGATTTATCTAACTTACAGACCTTGTTTTCTTGTCCATGAATTACAAAACCTTCAGGTTGTTCCATATAGATTTCTTCTTCCAAGTCACCATTTAAAAAGGCTGTTTTAACATCCATTTGGTGTATCACCAAATTATGAATTGCTGCAAGTGAAATGAGTACCCTAATAGATGTTATTCTCGTGACTAGAGAAAAAGTGTCGAAGAAATCTATATTTTCTCTTTGCCTAAAACCTTTGGCTACAAGGCGTGCCTTGTATTTATCAATAGTTCCATCGGGTTTTAGTTTCTTTTTCAAAATCCATTTACAACCTATCAGCTTGCAACCAGGAGGCAAGTTTACTATATGCCAGGTCTTGTTAGATTTTAGGGAATCCATTTCATCGTTTATAGCTTCTTGCCAAAGATCTGCATCCAAAGATGACAAGGCTTCTTTGAGATTTGTAGGATCCTCTTCTAAATTATAGGCCATATATTCTGGTCCATAATCTTTAGCAACTCTGACT